>JAVJGI010000057.1:61018309-61035462 GCA_035590275.1 Ibycter americanus
GATCTCAAAGTTCAGAATTGTCAAGAGATTTTTGGTTCTGACAGTGTGGAGTGTGACATTTTGAGCAGATGTGTTATTTAGGGTATCTGAAAGGTATGAAGAGTTTCAGTTTGGGACCCTACAAATTACTATCTTGACTACAAAACAGCAGCTAAATTGTTTCATTTTGAAGGGCTGATATCATCACCAAAATCTGCAGGTTTTTTTCCTGCAGTGTTACTTCACTGACTCTAAGCAAGACAACTGAAAAATCCCCAGTCACACTCACAATCAGGTAATTTTTGTGTTGCCTCAGACAGAGCAGGCAGGTAGAAATGCATGGATACATCCCACCAACACAGCAAAAAAACTATGAGCCTTCATTTCACTTACTAATATCTTCACAAGCATAGCAAAGAAAAAGGAGGAGAAATCTGCATTCTGCAATATTCTGTAAGTGGATGATGAGCAGGTGGGCATTTACCCATATGACTGGCAGAGCTGCTGTACCATTTGAAACTACATAGTTAAGTCAGTATTGCAATAGTTCTACAATTTCAGCTTATTAGCTGAATGTATTTCTTTATCTGAATAGTTTCTTTAGATTTGTGGATTTTTTTAATCTCTGTATTAAAATTCTGATTGTCAGAACAGTAGGTGGATTTTTTAATGTTCATTTTCATGCATCTTTAGATATTAAAATAGTGAAATGTACTATTTTTAAAACAGGAAGTGATTTGACAGCTCTATTTGCTTCTGCTCCTCACCAACTCTCTATATGTAGGTCTGCAATATCAGTATTGGCATTGCAGCGCTTGAAGGCATGTCTTTGGAACTCAAATTTCTGTTTTGACTGAATTTCTTTGCTTTAGTAATACACACAGAATTTGCATCTCCAAAAATAGCTGGGGATTTTTCAATATCCTTCACTGAACAGTCTGTTCCCTGGGGCACGTCTTTACTACTATGGGGCTGTGGATGCAGCGTAACATGCCAAGGACTCAGGAAGAAAGATTGATATATATGAAGGAACTATAAGATGACTTGTGCTCTCTAGAGGGAGGTCTCAAGCCAAGTGCATTTGCAGCATGTCAGCACTTGCTGGCAGATAAAGATAGCCAGGCACAGTGAGGTCTCAGAAACACGGATTTTTGAGTGATTAGTCACTGCTCTTACTTTTGTGACTACCCAGAATATCATTCTCCAGCTGCCTTTTCAAATGCAGGTCTTTCTTTCATTTCTGAACAAAAGCAAACAAATTAACCCTCTGGGACCTGAGAACAAGGCAAACCAGATGTTATGTCTTATAACAAGATTATGTGTTTAATTCCCATGAGTATGTTTTACCACATCTTGACTGTAACAACCTAAAAAGTCAAAAGGGATACCAGGGCTCATTATTTCCTTTGTTTTTCGTGCTACCTGTTACTTATATTGAGCAAGTCCACTACGTCTGTGTGTGGTGGCTGACTAACATAAAATATGACCATTGCTCTTAATTAAAGACTTACTTGTATGAGATTTCACCTTTTAATGTTGAACGGCATCTGCTGTGAGAACAGAAGTTATGAATACCAGAAACTGGGGACATATATTTTATTAGGACTTCCATTTTGGTTCATATGTCTGGCTCTGCTGCATGATGTCATTTTATGGATGAACGAGGCAGAAGAATGACATCAAACGGGAACTAGGTTGTTCAATGCTTAAGCGCTAGAAAAAAGACGGGAAACACAGTATGTAGCAATGTTCCTTGCCAGACTTAGCTGCGGAAGGCATACTTCAAGGGTGTGCATGCTGTTGCTAGGGTGAAATAGTTAGGTGAGTCTCTTATATAATGTCATTAATATTTTGTTTTGAAACATCGCATTCTTGCCATCTTGCAGCTTATGCCTCGAATAGCTAAAGCCCTTACATAAGGCATCTTGTGTGAAACAAAGGAAACTGTCAGTTTAGAAGGAATAATGAAAAAGCTACAACAGAATCGAGCAGGTTGCAGCGTGATTGAAATTAGCTGGTACTTCCTTGGCTTGTTGGAATCTGGAAAGATGAAAGGAGACTGAATTATTAATTTGAGGCAGTTTTTATTGATAAACCAGAATATGTATCCATGCGGTATAAAACACGTGGGAGGAGGGGATCAGTAAAAGGAAGTGGAGGGGAAGTTTCTCTGGTACCCAAATGACAAATGAAACTAATTTTATCTTGTGCCTTTCGAAACACAAAATTATTTAGGCATTTTAAAGCTACGCGTGCTAGAAATGTGTAGCCAAACACATGCACATAATCTTCTCAAGAGTTTCTTTTCCTAGAGACTGAAGGTGTAAGGGATTACTTCATTATTCTAAGATCTCACATGATGCCTGAATTCCTCAGCCATACTACATTTTCCCCTGGATTGACATCAGGAGTCTTGGTATGATCATTATGAACAAATAGAGTTAATTAATTGTAACAAATGAGGTTAAAATACCTTTTAGAAGAGACCTAAATTAACAAGGCAAACAACTGGTGGGTTGTCAGCTCCAGTGTGGGCACAGTTTTCTCAAATCCTACCAAGATGTGAGAAAGCTTGAAGATATTATGCTGTTGATTGTAGAAAATTTGTCAAGATATATTTATAGCCAATCAGACCCATTTCACAGAAACAGTACTTTACAATCAAAGCACAGATAAAACTGTCAAGCTATAAAAACCAGTAATGCATGTTCATGGAAAAAAAACCCAAACAAAACAACAAAAAATCCCAACAATAAAAAATCCCCTACACTTTAGGATAAGTTTAGTGATACAACTGATGATGTTTGAACACAGAGATTGCACCTGATTCAATTCAGGACTAGTGAAAAGGTCTTGCTACTCTAGTGATGAGAATAGATGCAGCCCTCTCACCTTTAACTCATTCATGTAGGTGCCACCCCTCAAATTCTGCTGCGTGTGCTAACAACCTGTGTTGTTTGCACATGGGTACTCGCCACAGTTTGCCTGATCGTTCTGAGAAGTGGATACAGGACAATTCCTACCTATCCTTCGTCTCTTTGTCCAGGTCTACCATTGACTTTCTAAGAGAGAATTGTTAGAAGACCTGACTTTGAATAGCAAACCCAGACTTAGTCATAATGCTGCATAAATGTGATTTGTTATTTCAGCAAAAATGTTCAAGTATATGCATTAAAAAATAGGATAACTTTGCATGATAAAGTACCAATTAATTTTTTCCCCCCATAAGGATGGTACTTAATAACCTGATTTCTAGACAAAGTGAGAGTAATGAAACTCACTTGCAAGAAGATGGACAAAGATACACTACCATGACTTCAGAACTGATTTTAGACAACACTGCTGGAAGCTTTAATATCTGTCCTCATGTGAAGCTATAAAGGCTCTGCTCACCTGCAGACTTAGAAAACACAGCTGACTGAAAATAATGCAATTGTACTATATCACTTGCACTTATGTAAGAGTTGAGTTAAAGCAATGAACTTTAAATTCTTATCTATATCAGTGAACATGACAGATAGGATACATGTACATAGGACACAAGCTAAATTTTCATGGGCAATTCCTTGCACAGTTAGGTTTAACTGTAAACACAATACTTAAATGCAAATGATTAAGTTTGCGTTTTGTCCCAAAATTCTGTAAAAGGCAAACTCTGCCTTTACCACCTGACGAAAACTTGCACAATCTGTAAATGCATTCCTGTGTCTGTCCCTAAACCACCATGTCAGACCAGGTGATTCAGTTAACTTCCCTGTGGCTGAGCTTATCTGCATACAAATTGGACAATATCAATTGTTGAGAAAACATTTTAGAACTTACCACACATTCATGCTTGAAGAGGATGCAAGCCACTACTCCATTAGCTCATGATGAAGCTGTAGAACTGTATTAGTTCATGTACGTATATCCTATCCACTTTGGCAACCTAAGGTTGATCCCTAGAATAATCTGGCCAGAACTAAAGCACAAGAAATGGATGTTTTACCTACCATCTGAAGTTTTGCAGAGGAAGTAACTCCAAAAGACAGGCAGATGGTAACTTGCCACTTCACTTACTGTTCAGGCAGAGCAGTGAAGGTGGGCTTGCATTTCCATTCCCTGCTTTGAAGCTTACAGCACTATAAGAGGTAGCTGGTGCCTCCTCGAGCCTTGTCCTTATCCACTGCTGTGTATCCCAGGGCAGGGAGGCTCAGAGGTTTCTCAAACTACACGGTAAGTTGGATAGGTCATTAGGTGCTATGTTACTGTCCCATCTGGTATCCAATGTTCTGTAATTTTTATCTGGTTATGCTGCTGTATTGGCAGTAGTTAGACCACATTTTTTCCCAGACAGCATAATTGGTTCCATTTAATATTTCTTTCTCACTTTCTTATCACTTGTGAAGAATTGGAGAATAGGCCACTTCACCCGTTATGACCAGGGCAGTGTGAAATCTACCAAAGATGGGGCTGTATTACTAACAAATAAAAAAGATACTGTGAAGTTATGCAACATCTTTTTTTGTTGTTGTTGTTGCATTTGGGCATATATTTAATACAGTCTTTTGTAACTGTACGATATCCATAGATTCCTTGCCTTGTTCATTGAATGAAGTCATCTATAAACAAACTGAAAGACTTTTCAGTCATTAAACGGTTGTTCTCTAATGTACACTTTCATGTCTTACTGAAATCTATATATACTTTTCTGTGAGTATAAAAATCACTAGTTTTCTCAAAGGGTTTTCTTTGACATTCAATGCGATAATGTTTGTGAAGACTCGTTTATTTTCATTATACTTAGATGGGAGAAAATGTTCTCCACGGCATTAACATATAGGGAGCAGAGGCACAAAAAGTTAAGATCTATTACTTTGAAATCCCCAGGCGCTGATATTCAGATAGTGATCTGTGTCATGCTGGTACGTTCTCTGCAATGTTCTCGCTGACTTTGGTTGTGCTAGCAAGCATCAGTATGCAAGACTGTAAGACAGGGATCCAAGCACCAAACAGTAGCGTGCTGCCAGCAACTGCTTATAGACATTTTGAGTCAAGTGATTTGCCAAACATCATCTGTGCATGCTGTGTGGTAGAAGGTTTGTTAAAATCCAGTCTTGTATGGCAATAGTTTACAGCCTTACCTTTGATTGACAGGTTTTGAGGCCAGAAGAGGCCATTAGATCATCTAGTCACATATGTCCTGTATATTGCAGGGCATAACATTTCTTTCAGTGACCCCAGACTAAGCACATATTCTGGAAAGGTGCCTGGCTTTAATTAAAGGCCACCAAGTAACGGACAAACTACCATTCCTTTTGCGAGTTTGTTCCAGCTGTTAATCACCTACCCTATTAATTTTTTTTATCTTATTCCTATTTTGAATTTGCCTGACTTCCTTTTCTATCTATTGGTTTCCGTCCTTGCCTGCTAGATTAAAGAGTTCGTTAGTTCCTTGTGAGAGTGCTTATATGCTGCAATCAAACTACCTGCCAGTCTTTTTTTTCTGATAAGATCAATGGACTGATATTTTTAAGTCCTCACTCACCTGAATTTTCCGCAGCCTGGAATAATTTTGCAGGTTGTTTTTTTCTATATCGTCTCCAGTTTTTTTCAGTGACATTTTAAAAGTGAACTGTGCGCAGTATGCAGAACAGAAGGCAGTTTGCCAGTATCAATCTCACCAGTGCTATCTAGAGGCCTAAAATCACCACTGCTTTTCATTATCCCTCCTCCTTGCTTGCTCCTGCAAGATTTATATTAACCCACACTGTCTCTAGGTTTTACTGGGAACTAATTTTTATTTATTTGCCTGCAATGACCTTGAATTTCTTTTTCAGACTCTCTGCTATCAGCAAATAGTTTCTCATTGTGTAGATATGTACTGCACTTTGGGGCTGGAGGGTGAAGAAGGAAGGGATTTTTTGCTTCTCTGTAAAAAATGCATTGTATTTCAATTCCAGAGCTGGTTTCCTTGGCCTTAGCCTTGTCTACTAGTTTTGTGTAACTGTCATCGGCTTCTTCTCTGTTGATATAATACATACTTCTGAATCATACTTAGAAATATGGGGGTCTGTATTACTCTCCTCTAAAAAAAGCCCCTGTTTAATATTAATCTTTTATTGCCAGTTGTTTTTGCAACTAATCACTTATCTAATTACTAGGTTTTTTAATATATGTTTTGTTGTAGTGTTTGTCATTCATTTGTTTAATTAAGGGATAATAGATGCTGAGTCAAAAGCCTCATAAAATTTATATTTGTGCAGTAAATTCACCAACCGAAATTCTAATCTCACCAAAGACTGACTCTGATTTAATTTACAAGAGCATTTTTTATTTCTTTTAGATGGTATTGGTTGAACTTGATTATATTATTTTAATTTAATTTTTACTTGATATTAATTTTGCAGTAGTTTTTCTGTGTTTTTTCCTAGTATGACATAATTACCTACAATTTTCCTTTGGAGCTTTCTTAATGTTTTCTGAATCCTCTAGTGTCTTTGATGTGCTAGCTAATGTAATACCAACTAAGAAGAATCCAGAAAATTCTACAGCCAACTTACTGATGAAGTGTGGGTGAAAGTTACACAGGCCTGTTGATGCAAAACTACATGATACTAATGGATTCTCTTTAACATTCCCCTTAGTTATTAATAGATTTAATTGCATCCTTGTAAAGTAAAGTTAGTAAAGCACTGTGCTTCTTCCCAAATTCTGAGCAGAAGTATTGGCTCTATTTTTTTCTGCATCATTATTTACAATCTTATGATGTTCTCTGTTAAAATATTCATGGTGTTTCTTTATTTCTTGGGTACTTTAAAAGCTTGTTGCTCTTTTCTTAAGTTATATCAGCCACTGCTTTCCCCCCATGTCTTTATCTTCTGATATAAATACATTTGCTATTTACTATCTTTTGGTTTTGGTTCCACATTTTTAATCTTTGAGTTTCTTATCACTGTTTTTGTAAGACCAGTCTTTCCAATTCACTACAGCATAATCTGAATTCTGGAATAGAAGAAACTGGTGGTCTACAGGTCAGTTTTGTTCATTATACAGTTCCGTTCAGCAACAGGTCTGATCCATCTCTGTGCCGGTGCAGGATACCGGTATGTATTGCAAGAGTACCAAAAAATGTATTAAGTTTGCACAGATCACGCCACCTCTGACTTCCATTTCTTGATAGGCACTTCTTTACTAGTCTTTTTAAAAATATATTTTTACCTGTCTTTTGGGTTTTTTTAAGAACTTTAAAATGGAAACAAACCTCCAGAAACATATTCCTTGGGTTTGTAGTGACACAGAAATGAGTCATCAGCAGGATGAGAATTTGTTTAGTCTCCAAAAGGACATGTCAGTAAGGCTGGGGGATACTGAGTGCAGGATGCATGTTCAGCCATCCTTGCAAGCCGTAGAGAATTTGGTCACACTACGCAGCTGAGATATGGGAAACACAACTTGAGTTTTCATTCATAATTTGCCCATGTTCTTGTCAGGTATTACTGACAGCATGGCGATAGTAAACTGTAGGAATCTGGATGTGTGTTCCAGGACACACTCTTCCATCATACGCTGGGAAGTGTACTTCAGTGAGCCCAAGCACTTGTAACCCATCCCAGCTAAGCCCGTTTTCCTGCTCCGTCCGCTTCTTCCCTACACTGGTTTTCATGTCCTTTCCAGCTTCTCATCCTGTCTCTTTGTTTTGAGACTTCTCATACTAATTTCTTTCCCTGCCAGCCAAGCCTTTTAACTCACTGCTTTTCCTGTTTTCTCCCATTTCTACCATTGCTTGCTACTTTGATCTTAGATATTTTCCTTCACCAGCTCCCAAAATGCTACTGTTCCCAAATATTACTGGTCTTAATCCTTATCTCCTTACTCTGGAGTCAATCTCTGGCATTCCAAGTCAGTTTCTCTTGGCAGAAACTTCCTTTTTTCTCTGATTTAAAATGTATTTGTTTCTTTTTGCATGTTGGCAGGGGGGCATAGAAAGCTTTTAGGAGGTACAGTCTCTCAGGATCACAGTAGACTTAGCAGAGGAAAGCAGGAGATCTGCCCAGATGGGGCTCTTTAACACCTGTTTGTTGACAGAGCCTCTGAAAAATCCTCAATAGTCTCCATGGTCTGTCACCCTAGATTTCTTAAACATTACTAACATGGGGTTTTTTTCCTCTGTCAGAGAAAGGGAATGGGGGAAGCAAAAACAATATTAAAGCGAAAGAATAGCCCTGCTGTAGTTCAGATCTCTTCCAACTTTCTTGGTGAAAGAAATGTAAGGCACCTTAAAATATTAAGGGAGATGACAAGATTATTCCATAAACTCTTTCTTTGAAATAAATGGCCAAACCCAGCCAAATCTTACACCTCTGTCTGTGTGAAATAGACTTGCTTTGAGAGTATCAATCTTGTTTTAACTTTGTAAACCACAGCTGCAAATTAGCCATTGATATTATTGCCATACAGTTTAATTAAAATATTCTGATTTTATTCAGAATAGGTCAATACTGTAAAAATTTACTTTAGAGGACAAATGTCTACAATCTTGTTTATACCAATGCTCTGCTACTAGCTTGTAAATCATTTACTGCATAGCAGGCTGACACCATGTTGATGGGTGTTTTTGTAATAAATAAAGAAAATGCAACCTAATCTGTAAAGTTGCTGCTTCTTAAAAAAATAAAAGCAATACATTTAAAAATACCTATTTTGGACAAGGAATGAGTATCACACAATCATTAATTATATATTCATGATTTCTGGACTGGCACTATAGTTGTGCTTGCCCTTCAGAAGATTTCTCTCTAAAAAAATAAATTTAGCATTAGAAGACTAGATTTCAAAACCATGTAGCATCATGATAATAAGACTGACAGAAATGCATAAGTGTGTTAGCTGCCTGCCTCACAGCTTATGCTGCAGTTGAAACTTATTTATCCAGATATTTTTGAAAACCATGATACATCATTAAGACATTCAAATACTTCTGAATACCTGGATCATAGACACTTAAAAGCAACAAGCTGAAATTTCAGACTTTATATGAATATGGCTTTCATGGCTTTAGAAAATCTTTATTTCAGATTTTTAAAAATGAAACAATAGGAGAACAAATAACTCATTAGACATGAAAACAGATCATCAAGGAAAATTAGAACTCTGTGAACTATGACAAAATATTGAGCACATTAATGCCTTTTTAATTAACATAGTTCTTGGCTGAAACTTGAGATACCAATTTATGAAAAGCACTGGCTTCATTTTATGAAATTATAGAAGTTTTTGTAATGCAAATTGACATTGGGATATGTAGTAATAATAAAGGAGATATGTTTGCCAAAGTAGAGAGCAAATGTATATGTGTGTGCACGCATGCATATGCACAGATTTTTGTGAATGCATGCATGCACATATATCATGTTCACTCCCACCATTAGGGGAAATTATCTTCACTGTGCATGTGGGTTTTGTGAAGCAGACAATAAATAGCTTGTGGAGAAATTGTGATGAATTGGGTGTGTCAGGCAAGATGAATTTTAGCATCCTGTTAAGAAGTCTGGGTGAGTGGGGAATTGAATGAAAGGTCTGACACACTGAAGGATAAAAGATTTTTTTCCCCCCTCTCTGTCCTTTTAATCTTTCCATCTCAAATCCCATTGTCACATTTTCTCAAATCCTTTCTCTAGTCCCCATACATCAGGCAGACTCCTTGTTTCTTCCATCAGTGCTTTTTCACCGTCTCTCCTACAGTGTCTTGTCAATATGAAGATCAATAAGATTGGAAGGGGTAAAAACCGTGAAGGGAGAAAGAGTGTCTGACATTTTAGTCAAGCCAAAGAGTGGTCAGTGCATATTGCAGGCCTGCTGATAGGCAAAAGCAGTGGTGTACTTGGAGATGTCACAGGTACTCCCACTGCCCCTCCAAAGAAGGGGGTTACGGGGCTTTTTTCAGGTGTGTGGCTGTGCCCCTCTGTGCTGAGAGGTCTCTGCACTTAGAGCAGCCACAACAGTTTCATTTATCTGCATTTAAAATCTTTCCCACTGATGTTTTCACTTTTCAGATATGTTAAATATAATCGAATCTCGTGTAAGTTCTTACTGGTCTTCTCAGTGACACCACCATCCGATTTCATGTTCTGCAGTGCTTGCGGTTTCCACAGGCTCAAAAGTGACCCAGAATTCACTAGGTGCAGAAAATGTCCACAGTTCAGAAAAATGAAGACAGCTTGTGTGTTTGTCATGATGATAGATTATAAGGAATATTAGAACGATAAGGAACAATGTGTTTCAGAATTGTCTGACCCTTTGAAAAATTGGTCCGCTTATTCATCCAGAATTGCAACATTTTCTATTGTTTATGCTTTGCTTTGTCAATTTCTCTTGTTTTCCATTTAAAACAAAAAAACCAAAACTTGTCACATAATAGATTGAAGCCAAAGAAGGGTTTACAGAAATGTGGATTGCTATTTTTGCCAGGTTTGTAAGTGGAAAGAGGCAGAAATCTATTTTTATGGTTCCCTTAAAAATGTTTGTTTAAGCTGTTGCAGGTACAACTTATGATGTTTTGGAAAGCTTATTTCATGTAAACTTTCCTTAGGTATTTTTTGTGTAATGAACTTGCCAAACATTGTAAGGCAGAATACTGCTTCATTCCACTACATTATTCTGTAAGTACTATTTTTGTCCATACATATGTCCCATTTTTATAAAAGTTGTCATTAAAAGGTGTAACTCTATTCAAATAAATATTGGAAATATTTAATTGCATTTTTATTTTTTCTACTGAGTGCTTTACTTTTAATATGAAACAATATTGTGCAGCAAAGAAAAAAATGCATATGGTTGCAAGTAATCATGACTGTGATGGTATGTCAATGAATAAAAAGGGTATATGTGGTTCAAAAGACTGGAAAAAAAAAAGCAAACAAAGAGAAAAGAAAGCCTACCTATAAGTATTTTTGTGAGTGTTGGCCTGAAGTCAATAAAATAGTAGATAAAATCAAGGGGAAAACTAATTTTAGATGTTGCTGAATGAGACAGTATCTAGCTCCATTTTATTTTCTTTCACTTCACATAGCAATATTAACTCCAGATCAGAGACTAGTTCGGTCTTAAGGATGCAGGA
This sequence comes from Ibycter americanus, assembly GCA_035590275.1. NCBI lineage: Eukaryota > Metazoa > Chordata > Aves > Falconiformes > Falconidae > Ibycter > Ibycter americanus. The sequence continues at coordinate 61,029,387 of JAVJGI010000057.1, forward strand.
CATCCTCCTGATTTCAAAAAAACAGTCATACTGACAGGTGGGCAGAGCAGTCCTTGACATTGCTTCTTTTAAGCCACTAACCCAATGACTAAGGAAAGTGCCTGTCCTGACAACATCAGGTCAGAAAAACTACCTTAGGGGTCCCAGGCAGCCGATTCTTATTAATCTTTTTTCTGTGTTTGACTGACCTCTCGCTCTGGAAGGCATTACTGCCTCAAAATTGATAGTCCTATACATGTGTATGCAACAAAACATAGACCTCCCTAGAGTTTTGGCCTAGAAATTCCAAATACATATGACCAAGACTGCAATCAAAACAAGGCAGAAAAAACAGGGTTAGCTTTGGTTTATGTGTCTCTTTGTTACCTGTGATTCTAAATTGTAGCCAGACATTATCACTCATTGAATTTTCAGCCTCCTGAGGCATGAGAGGATGAAGCACTCCTGGGAGGAAAATGCAGGAGAGAAACTTACTCCACAGTTCATCATTAGGGCAAGAACCTCAAGGCAATTCCTACATTGTTCCTGTCCCCTGGTATTCATGGAGCCGTGGGTTATGGCCAATTAATCCATCTGTTCTTGATGCTTTTTGTTTTGCTGCCAGCCTGCTCTCGTCTTGTGAGGTTCCCTCTGCAGAGTTCAGGGGAGTATACACACTTTCTTCTCTGAAAGGTTCATGCTCAGGATGTCTGGTTTCAATGGCACTAAATGCATTGTGTGAACTCCTTATAGTATCTTATGAATTCTCAACTTACACTCTAGCTCTCCCTGTGGATGGTATTTGCAGATTTTACTGTTACAGCTGTGTGGTTCTTTGATGGAATAAACCAGTTCACCTATCATTTTAATTGCAAGTTCATCCTGCAAGTTATTATTAATATATGGGGAAACACAAGTCAGAGAGGAGGGTAGTGCTTTTGGATTTGATAAGACCGAAGCACAAGCTCAGGGCAATCTGTTGTAAGCAGTGGAGGTGGAAGCTGGAAGGCAAAGGAACCATTTTCCTGTAATCACTAATTAGACTGCTTTGTTCTGTACCTGAGCGCATCAGTTTGTGAAATACTCAGTGGAAGCTGACTGGCTGTTTCTATGTCTTTGTAATCCTCACTCATGGCTAGAAAAATTCAAATACGTAACCTTTTAGCTAAACTCTAGTAATAGCAATGTGACTTCTGGGGCTTTTAAAAAGCTTGAGAAGAGCTGGTTGTATTGTATGTTTGCTCAGTTGACTGAATTTTGCCATATCACATGTCAATCTTCTGAAAGTGCTTCTTGGTCTGTTAAGTCATAATACACACTACAATGACTAAACTGTAATACATCCCAGAAAGGCAGCTGCAAGCTTACAGCTATGTTTTAAAGGGCATTCCACATCCCCTGTGTTATCACAGTTAATTGCGGGGAAATTCACCAGTTTGAATTCTGTCTTTAATGTGAATCCATCTGAAATTCTGATTTGGAAGAGGACCCTTTGAGGAAGATGATCTATAAACTCAGTGCCAAGACATTCACTGCATATGAAATTAGTACCTTCATTGGCCCTGAAGTTTAACTAAGTTAGAAAGAAATGGCAAATATAGAACAAAACAGAAAACCTCATAACAATTTGAAAATATCTTGTATCATTTCTTAAGGTAAACTTTGCAGTCTTTTTCTAAGAAAAACCTCTAGCTTCTTCAATAAAATATTGGAAGAATTTGCCTTCTTTTTATTATTCTTACTAATGTATCAGTAATATGTTCCAGATGTATTTAAGCATATGCCTAACTAAAAAGCAATGAAATTTAAGCATTTGTATTTCTGCACTGCCTTTCACAGATGGAAGTTTAAGGGTTTGATTACCCTGCTGTTTGGTTTTGTGTTTGTTTAGGTTTTTCTTTTGCCCTAACATGTACACACCTTGTCTCCTGGCCCAGCTTCGTCATGGGAGAGAAAGACTATCAATAAGTTACAGCCAGGGATGATAATACAATCAAAGACTCTTAACTGGACACAAAAATTAGTTTTGACCATAGTTTACACAAATCACTTCTAGATCTTTGTGCCTTTCTCAAGAAAACATCAACAGTACAACCTGCCTTTAGAGGAATTACTGCTTTGTCACAAAGCACAGAACTTAGAAAACTATGAACTACACAGTCACCAGTTGATGGCTCTCATTTAACAGTATCCCAAAATGTAGCAGCTGCTGTATAGAAGACAGAAAAGTTCATCTCTCCAAATGAGCTGACAGACCAAATACCAGCAAGGTGATGATGTGTGTGGGTGATGAAGAGCAGGGAAATGAAGGAAAGACAGATGAGTGTATCTGATTCCAGTGCTCTTTCTAAGAATGTAGGATTGCTTGGGTGTTGGTCTTGGTTTTTTGTTGTTGGGTTGGTGTTTTTTAATGCAAATAAAAATACATAAGAAAAATAGATTACATAGATAAAATTAAGCTATACAGAGGCCAGGACGGATTTTGAAATTGACTATGAGAGCGGAAAAAAGAGGGGAGCAAAAAAAGTAGAAAAGGCAGTTCTTTAGGAGTGTGAGTGGAGAAAGCAAATAGCTTGATTAGTATCCAAAAAATTTTCTGGCTTAAAGTGGTGTAAGAAAATGTCCCAGACCAAGAGCTTGCCAATGCATTTGGATTATGTATTTCACTAGAGAGTCAAACATCTGGGGCATGACTAATTAATTAATAACTATTTAAAATTCAGCTGGTATGATGCTTACTGGGGGCTAGAATGGGACATGAGGTTGAATCCACTGCTGGTGTAGGCAACAGTGGTGCATTTGTCCCAGGGCAGTTGAATCAAGACCCATCTTAAAACCAGTCAGATTTTATCTTCATTACTCCTAATGGGAAGTTCTTTCACAGACCAACTACAGACTTTTTCTCATAGTTTCATATGAAGAAACAAAACATTGACCTGAGGAAGAGTTTATAGTGAAAAGCGTGTATCAGTTTGGGCAATTTTCAAAATCAGCTTTACTAGTCAAACTTGTATCTGCCTAAGAAAGACAGAATGTGATACCTGTCCATGCAAAAATGCTTAGGAGAAACCATGAGATTGCAAAGACACAAATAGATAAATTGAGGATGTGTAACTTCAGAAAAGAAACTGAAAGCACTAGAAAGCTTTCCTCACATTAAATAAAACCAGCTGATTCACGTTTATATTTATAAAAAGCCAGGTGGCACAAATATCAAAATGTTGGCCATATTAACTTGACATATAACATGAACAGCCAAAAAACATGTATCTATCTAAGCAAAATACACCATTAGGAAGAGCAACACAAAAAATAATGAGAAAACCAACAAAAGTAACCAATTTAGAAACAGTAATGAATACTAATGAGACTGAAGAAAAACTGCCATGGAAATTAATTTGGAATATGTCCATAAAGCTCCAAGGTCAAAATAACATCCAGAAATTACTGTCAAGTGGAAATAGGGAACCACGTTGTGTAGTCAAAGTGATCTGGTATGTCAGTTTCTCAACAACTGAAAAAAAATAACCGAGAGAAGGTTTGAGGACTGCAGGAGTCCACCAAAGAGTGCGCCAGAAACGCTGCAGGTCAAAACCTGACAATAAGTGAAACGAGTAGCAACATGTGTCATTAAAAAAAATTAATGTCAAGTGAAGTCTAGAGAACAAACTCAAGCTGCTTTAACTGAATGCCTCTCTGGGTGATACTGTACATGGTTTGTGCTAAGAATAATGGGAGAATGTGGGTATTTTGTAGCAATTAACTTACTGTTTTAAAAATAACTGTTGGGTTCAGCATCACTCAGTGGGCAAAAATGCTACACCAACTTTGAACATCTCTTCAACATCTTTGTGCTTTGTACCATTTGCTTATGATCCTCCTTTAAATTTGTGGCCTGATTCACAGCGTGTTCTCAGTGTGATTTTGAAGACAGGTAAAAGCCTACAAATAACATGCTCTGTTGTGTAATACCTTATTTAAAAAAAATAATAATAAAAAAAAATTGTAGCTGTTGTGTGGATTTTCATAGGACTTTGTCAGGAGCTGCTTTACCACAGGGTAAGTCGTGCCTACATTTACATACGTGACTGAGAGGAATCAGCTTACCTCAGGGAAGAAGTAGATAGGCAGAATAAGGAACTGATTTTATAGCCTCTGCCCCGACATCATGCAGCAGTGGGGCAGGGTGACCTAACAGCTGCTCTGCCCTTCATAGCCTGCCTCCAGGCTTAACAGCTTTTGGGGGAAAACCACTACCTGTGTGTCCTTCAGTGCTATCAGTCAGAGCAGGGAGCAAGGGGACTCCTGATGCATCTAGTCTGTGTTTTGCCATCTCTACCAAACCACAACAAAACTGATCTCCCAGCGGTGTGCAATATGGGAGCTGCTATGAATCTCCTTACCCCAGTACCAAACCGTGAGCTGTCAGCTACTACATTCTCTGAAAACTGTACTCAGCCTCATAGAGGTTGCTCATGCACTTAATGCTTGATCACCTGGGTCGCTTGTGTTCATGTTTGTTCAGGACCACAGTACTGTAGTTGAGGCGGTCAGGTTGGGGTCCATTACTAGCTGTACTGGCTGTAAACAGATCTGAAAGTCCTCCTTGCTCAGTAGGATGACACGCAGTTCATGCCCATTTTGTTTGCCCATACATCCCAGCATGGAAGTCAGACAACCATTAATTGACACTCTTGCAAAAAATTTCATGTGCTGTGATGTGAAATGGCAATAAAAGTTACGAATCCTGAGCCCTAAAAAAGTGTAAGAACTGTTTAGGTATACCTAATGATAATAAATAAATAAATAAATAAATAGGTATACCTAATAAATAAATAAATTATTAAGTATACCTAATAATGATAAAAAACCTCTGTGACTTTCCATTAATCAGTTATTCCATAACAAAGATGCATTTTCTGTTACTCATTAATGCTTAACCTGTCCTATTAGATGTGTGACTTTAGCCAGAGACAAGAGCAACATTACCACACTGTTTCTCCCTAGAAACACTTTGCTGTCTTCACAACAAAACACATGGCAGCTGTTCAGCTTCATCAGTGATGTTAAAGCAGTCCATGAAACCCTGTTCAAAGGCAGAGACCTGGTGTGCCTTTTGGTCTGAACACCATTAGTAAGAAAGCCACATGCAGATGTACTGGAAACCAAGTAACCGCATGCTCCAGCATGCAAGACATAGCTGCATTTATCTTGCAGTGCAGCTTTAATGAACTCCAGCAGCTTCTAGCTGTGTAAGACAGCAGAGCAGGCAGTGCCTGAAGTTTTATAAAAAATTCAGAGATATTAGCCACTTGCGGTAGAGCTCCCACCTATCTTAAAATATGAAGTAACTGAATGCCAGGTATGGCTACTTTGTGACCAGACATGCACCGAATAATTTAAAGATTCATCTGAAATGCAAGTAAGTATACCAGTCAGCATAAGAAAACCAGAAATTATATGTTCCACATATTAATGCAAACCTCTCAGAAGCTTCATGATCTGAAACAACTGAAAAAAATGGTTACATGGCTGGTATTGGGTGTTTTAATCTGATCTAGAGTAATTAATGAATAAAAAATGGAACAACATTTATGAGGGGAAAAAATCATTCATTTGGGCCTAGTTACTCAATTGTATTTACAGTCACTGGACTTTTTTGGTGCTCTAAGAAATGCATTATACTTGAGTTCTGTGTCTCTTTTAATTTGACTGTGCTTAGAGGAGGGTAGGGAACAGAAAGAAGACTGAAAAGGATGTTTGCATAAATGAGCTCATTTGTGCACCGAGACGTTCCCTGAAATAATGATCATGACCATGACCAGTAGATTGTACTGATTTTTGGCAATCCTTTCTTTGCTGAAAGTTTTCTAACACTTTGAAGATTCATCAGCAGCATATGCCGGAGTTATCTATAGCTTGTCAGTGCCATACAAGCAATGTTTTTAATATTAAGGCTTAACTTTGAGATGTATGTGTTACCATGTGAATTAATTTCTGCTAATTGACCCTGATGAACATAGAAAAAGTTATGAGATCAATAATATTTAGATACTTTATCTACCTGCCACAATCTGTACTCTATTTGAGAATACAG
>JAVJGI010000057.1:61038554-61049848 GCA_035590275.1 Ibycter americanus
ATAAATAATTCAGAGAGAGAGCAATATGATTATCACTCGAATTAATATTTTCCTTATTGCACTCAAATCGGTATTTTTAGATACATTGATACAGTTTTCTTCTTCTTTTTCAAAATTTATGCTTGGAGTAGACTGAGGAGGGACTCTGGGGACTTGTGGAACTTTCCTTCCTATTCCTGTGCTTATTTGAATGTTTTTCTCTCACTTACCTACCGATCACATACCTTAATTTATTCAGGGAAGAAATCCCTAAATTTTCAGTCGATGCAAGTTAATCATAAGTAGTGTTCCACTTGCAAATACCTCAGACTTTAAAGGCAGGTAATTTATTTCTGTGTTTCTGCTCAGATTGAAACCAGTGGTGCGATGAAAAGCTCTAAAATTCCTACCAAGGAATGAAAAATAAAAAGCACATCAGACTTTTGCGCACATGCAAAAATCATTCTTGTATAGCAAACTAAACACCATTATTACTCCTCTCGGGTACTGATACATTATTATATTTTCTAAATGTAAGTCAAAGGGCCGAACAACTGAAGACAGAGATGTCAATTTTGATGTCAGCTTTACCCTCTGCAGAATAGAAAATCAAGAGAATTCCCTCTGTATGATCATTACGTTGTCCACTAAAGGTTTTTCCTAATTGCTAGCAGTTTGTAATAACAGAAATGTATCAGTGAGCGGAGGAAAACCTCAGCTTTGAAATCTCTTACTTCGCTGGATTCAATTGTTTGGTCCCATTAACAGTTAAGGCTTCTGTTTTCCCATTCGTGACCATAGGATCCAGGATTTCAGGAGTTAAATCACATATATTTTGTGTACATGTACATGAACATGTACACATCTATCTATGCTATCTTTCGGACTCCAGATAACATATAACCCATTCTTGCTTCCTTTCTTTGCATTCCTTTTTCTTATTTACTCTGTAGTGATGGAACTGACATTTTGCACTGGAAAAGTAGATTAAAATCCACAAGAACAGTGTTATGTTAGTGAATATCATAAAGGCTTATAAGGAAGGCAAGACTTACAGGGAAAAATCTTTTACTTGAAAATACAATATATCCAGAAAAAGTACAGGATTTCAGGTGCACAAGCCGTTTTCAAGTTTGAAACACAAAAACTGAAATAATTGCTGCCACAGTGGTTGCTGTTACTGTTACCTAAAAGATTACTACTGCTTCTTGGTAGATGGCAAATTGCACTATATCTAATGTTTTAATGTACAGCCTCTGAGATCATAGTTGTTTTACAAAGCAGAGCTTGTATTTTCTCTGGATTTTTTAATAAGCAAAATCAATTTTCACTGAATAATCAGCGCTGCTTCATTCAGCAGACCTTTAGTTACTGTTATGCATTCGCAAATTTTTTCTGACAAGGTGAAGAGAGAACACCGGTCATTTTACACATGGGTAGCATAGTAAACAATCTAAGCTAAAGTATTTTTAATGTTATTTTTATTGGATATTTATATTATGATAGCAATTACATGCTCAAGTCAGAAGTGGTCATGCTGAGCCAGATACCAATCAAACAGAACACCCTGCTCAGCTGAGCCTAGAAGTGTAGCCATAACTAGATATCCTCAAATAACCTTGGGTCATAATGAGTTCAGGTTTCAGTAATTATATGGGAATAGCTTCCTTCCTGTATCAGCATCTTCATCACTTCTAGGAATCTGGGAGGAAACCCAGACTCCACAGCAGTCAAAATATTGGTTAGCTGATTACTTGGTTTCATTATTTTCTATTTATTGAACTGTATAGGCTGCAAACGAACAATGCTGGACACAGTTTTACTATAAGATTTGACTATGTCACTTTGCCACATGAGTGAAACATGTTAGTACCATAACTGATCATTACAGCAATGCTGTGTGGGTTCTTCCATTGGACCTAACAGATCGTTATAGGTCTCTAAAATATCCAGAACAGCATCACTTCTCATTAGTTTTATTTATGTCATTAATCATTCTGATAATAATTATAGAAGCTCCATTCCACCATTTCAAAGTAGTTAACAGTAATAAACTAGTTATCGTGTAAGAGGTCCATGCACTGCAGTCATGATGTTTGTCGCACAACTGCCTGGGAAAAGCTGAATGAAATCAACAAGTGCTCTTTTTGTTTGAAATGACAATTCTCTTCAGTCATGGGGTGTTCCCACTCTTGCTCGTTTCAGAGTACTTAAGAGTATGACGTTAGTGGGATTTTATGACAGAAGCATGCTGATCCATTTAGCAAGGATTAGCAAAAATGAAGAGGCATTTTTTTGCTGTTAGCATGAGCACTACTGACACTGCATTCCAGATGTGCCATTCTTTTCTCTACTTACTGGGAGACCCTGCTCTTGCAGTACTGCCAAACAGTTGCAAAGACGTCACCAGCACACTGGGTATTTGCTGCAAATGAGTTCCTGGGCTGTAGGGAAATATCCATTAATTACGCTAGCTCCACCAAAGCCTAACCTCTCAACCCACTGAGATCTTCTCTTCTGGCTAACAACTCAGTCAATATCTTCTCTGCGATGGCTTTTCAGATCTTCAAGGTAATATTTTGCTGTAGGCAATGTGGATTGGAAAAAAAGAATTTGAAAAAGCTAATTAGAACAAAACATTTGCAGTTTGCTTTTGTAAAGTTCAAATGTCAAAAAAAGTTGTGTTTTAATTAAAAAAAAAAACAAACACAAACGAAAACAACCAAAAAACCTGGGCACATGTATTACTAAAGCAAACCCTAAAGTTGTGACGGACTTAATGTCTTAGCAAAAGTCATGACAGTATTATGAATAAATCGCTAGCCAGGGAACACAAATGGAACAGTAGTTAGTCATGGGCACAGTTTGCAGCTAAAGTTTTCACTTCACTTAATTCTGTGTTTATCAGTAGTAGTAAGCAACAATTTGAAAAATGACAGGTGAAAATAAAGTCATCTGGCCGCCATCAAACCAAGGGTCCATGCAGCACAGTTTTGGAGAGTACCTGGTCGCTTATGAATGGGGAAGAGTACAAAGGGACAGATGTAGAAATATTTTCCCGGAATACTCTCCTAGTCTTCAGCAACTCAGCGGGTTTCTGAAGTGGTGTCATGGTGTTAGTCTGTGGTGGATTTTTCTTCCATAAAGTTGTCAGGATGCTTTCTGGGGGCACAGCAGTTTGTAGCATTCAAACCATTCTGAAACAAGGAGCTCCCCACAGGCATTACTTATCCTGCACAGTGAACTGGTGTTGCATAGAGGTTTGAAAGAGGGTAAAGTTTTGGAGAGAGGTGTGGAGCAGGCAAATGAGAGCTGAGTCTTTAACAGGTACAGCAGCTTCCAGGATCAGTCAGACTGTGAGGAGGTGGTAATAAACGCTTACACTGACTGACCGCAAGGCTTTGTAGATCTCTATGTTCTGCCAGTGGGGTTAAACTCAACATTTTTCTGTTGCTTCTCTATTGCTTCTCTATGTACATGTCAGTGCTACAAACTGAGGAGGAGGTGTAGGAAGAGTACTGCAGTTCAAGTGGCTGCCCCTGGTGTTATCTCGGCTATAAAGCCTGCTTCTCTGGAGTTTGTAATTTTGGATTTAGCTGTGGCTGACGCAGCCGTTTTGTTACCCTGCAACTCTTTGCTGAAAGGTTGAAAGGCTGAAAGAATCTGTGAAGAAACTTGTCAGACAGAGGGCGATTTTCCTGTGGCGAATTCAACCTCCTCCTTCCTTCATCCATGCTGTTTCTGCTGTCGTTGAAAGAATGTCTTCTAGGCATCAAGGGCAAAAGGGCAAGTGGAAATACCTCCTATGGTCAGACAACTTTCTGCTTACACTCTTCATCAGGCTGGACTGAACGTGTCTTTGGTTTTTCTGTGGGTCTGTTGAAAGCACACAGAATGTTTAAAATTGCTGCACAGTGATTTAATGTTACTAAAATTGACAGTCAGACAGGGTGGAAAGCTTGTAAGATGGGGATCTTTCCTGACAGCTGTAGACGCCACCAGTGTTCTTTTGTTCAGCTTTACAGCACTATCCGTTATTGTCAGCATCATTGTCATAGCTGGGATGTGACAATGTTTTTTTCCTAAATGACTTAATTTGTGATATAAAACATTCCTAATAAGCTTGCTGCACATTCCAAGGGGATGGGAGACAGCAAGCTTAACACTATAAGATGCTTTGCACACACTGTAGGAAGGGAAAGCTCTCAGCACAGTTTAAGATGAAGGTCAGTGAATGCAACCAGACTCATTAAATTAAAGCATTTATAGGGGGCCTGGATAGATTAGATACCCTTACTCACCTCTGCACCATGCTTTCATTCTTCTGCAGATAAATACATAAAAGGCTGTACTGGAACCATATATTTTCAGTGTGAGTGTTATTATCAGTATAATTATAGTACATCTTCATACTTTTGTTCTTGTATTTTGTATGCTTTATGTTATGTTTGGAAAACACATTGCTTTTCAAAATCTATCTGTACAATGTATATGCAGTCTTGTACTTCCTGGATACAATGACACCTATGCTCTTGATATCTCACTGTTCATTTCAAATATATACAGCAGGCATCACTTTTACACATTTTTCTTGAACAAACCCATGTGTTGGCAGGGGGAAAGGTTTTTTATTGAGGATTGGTTTTGTTTTTTTTTTAATTTTGTCTTCCTTCAGTTAATTTTAACTTCATTATTAAGATGAATTATAACGATGTTTAAAACCCTAGAGGTGAACTAGTTTCATTTGATTTCTTCAGGTAGATGAGAAAAAAAATGTTAGGAGTTACAATCTTCTGTGAACTGTATCCCATACTCTTGAGCTTACGTTTTGGATGCGCTTTTCAAACTCAAATTGATTCCTATCTCTCCTTTAAAATAAAAAAAAATGTATATTTTAAGAGAAAATTAATACCTTTTACTTTTTTTTAATTCATTGATAAGCATTCACAGCTAGGATGATGAGAAGAACAGTTACCTTCTCAACTATTCATAACAATCTACATTCTTTCACACTTATTTTTATTTCTTTTAAGAAGTTTTATCAAGCTAGAATGCACAAACATCTGTGCAAAAACTTTCAGAGGTAATTACTATTTTAAATTATGTATTTCTGACTTATTGTCTGCTTTATGTAATGAAAACCACCACTTTAGGGCAATCCAGCTACAAGCATTGGTAACGTGCACTGAGGTAAATGCAAAAAAACCCACTTGCAGATGGAGGGGATAACCAGACATCTTCTACATTATATCAGTAAGCATTAAAAATATTTTAATTATCTCAATATTTTAGTTATCTCAAACAGTATTGCTGTCTATAAGCTCCTATCTGAATCTCTGTATGAATTTATAATCCCTTGGACTTATGGCTTTTTTTGGTATTTGATATAGAGACTAGCATAATTATGTGTGTTTTGAGGTAAGGAAGGGTATGAATTATTCCTTCTTCAGCTGTTTTAAACTGGGAATTGTGAAGTTTGAACACTTCCCCACCCCCAGCCCCAGTTAAAATCCCAGGTCTTCCTTTCCTGATCTAATTATTAGCAAATTGCTCTTGCTAGATCAATGGGTATGCTTTCAACTCTAATAAGAATGGGGAAAAAATGTTCAAAGCTGAGGTATTTTTAGTCCTATACTCTGATTGATTTGTGTGTGTGTGTGTGTGTGTGTGTATCTCTGTGGTACAAAACTGTGGTATCAAGCTTCCTTTACGTTCCAATTCAAATTTCAGATTTAAACCCAGCTTTTTTTATAGCCTAGTCTTGTTTTCTGTAAATCCTAAGGAATGAAATATCTCTTCCAAACACCTTTTTGATCTGTTTATTCCTATCTCCTGTGCCAAATACAATCACGGAAACCTTCCTCAACCTTTTGGTGTTAGTCATGATTTCCAAAATCTTTTTGTTCTGTAAATAGTTACTCAGTCTTGTAGTGAAATATAGCTGTCCTACCACAGAACACAAAGAAGTCTTCTTTCAGGCTTTCTACAAAGTGTTTTTCATATTAAAGTCTTACTAAGAATAAAAGAAAAACCATTCCTACAAAGATATTTCCTGATTAGACGCGGGCCAAGTGGTAGTAATTTTTGCAGGTTAAAATGAACATTGAATTTTTTCTGGTGTGCAGTAAGAAGAAAAAGGGTCTAAGGGAGCTGCAACCTGAAAACTTCCTGGTCAAAGCTATATTTTAATCACCAAAGAATGCTGGAGAAGCCAAACTAAATGTTCATTTAGCATAATGAGTTCACTGGGGAGAGCACTGGGTCTGTTAGGAAGGCACTTGGGCACTTTTACATACCACAGTTCCTCCCCCAGCATCAAAAGTTAACAAAACTATTGTCAAAGCTGGGAGGGGGGTGGGGGTAGAGAAAATGAGCAGTCCTCCCCAGTAAAGGTAAAACCTTAAGATTAGTATCTCTGCTTTAAGCAGGTGAGTGCTTTTCATATGCCTTGAGCTCACATAGGATGGCAGAACTCTGACATTTTTCTAGAGGTTTCAAGATACTAAGATATTGCTATGACTATTCACTAATCACATTCCAACTTGACTTCAGCTGTAATGTATGCTGCTTAACGCACCTAGTTGCCTTAACTCACACTGACCAAAAAAAGCACTTGTAACAACAGCATGTGGCAAAAGTCACAGATATATTCATAGATGTCAGATTGCGTCAGGGGTCCCTAGTCTATGGAAACACAGAACTTGAAGTGGAAGCTTCAGCCGATTTGAATGGCTACTTTGAGCATCTCCAGGTACTTCAGCAATGCGGGGTCAGTGGCCTGAACTTAAAGATATTTTTGAGTGCTTTTTTTGGGGTCTGTTGAAAGGTTGACATTATAGCAGCTTTTCAAAAGTGTTTGCAAAGAAAACCTGAATAACCAAATACTCATAAATCTGTGCCTACACGAGAGCTTTGTAACTATGTTTTTTGTACTGATGCCACCTGTAAACCTGGCTTCATTTTTTCCCTTCACTATAAACCTTGTTTTCAGTATGCCTTCCTAGTAGACATTCAGTGAGAAGAATTACATACTAACGTTTTTGCTGCTTGATTAAGGTTATGTATAAATGATAAAGGAATGCCTATGATAAAGGAAATCAGATTTGTACCTTGCCAATATGGGCTCATCTCCCTTTTCTGCTGAAATATGTCTTTGGCTAACGAAGACGTGTTTTGCACTCTACCTGAAGAACAGGTTCTTAATTGAAATATCAAAATTCCATTTCCGAAATGAGTTTCTGACTGGGATAAAACTGTAATCAAAACAATGCTGTTGTTATGGGACCCTCGTCATGAACTGGTATCTTGTTGACTGACTAGGAAAAAGAAAGTAGTTGAACTCTTATTTGGAATAATACTCGTTTAAAACTACCCCATTCTTAGAGATAAAATTCTTCCCATATCAGTCACAGCTGCTGTGAATGTAGCAGCTGTTGGACAATAAACACCATCAGTTAATACTTTTCAGCTGTAGTCTCTGAATTGTTTAGCATATACAGGAATAGGTATTCACTGTTCATCCTGCATTATGAGTCATCTAAACCACACTGGTTTTCTTTGGTAGACCCAAACTTTTACAAACAAGACCACAATGGACAGCTGAATACTTATTGTGCTGGGATTCAGATACTTCCACTGTTGCCTGCGTTTTCATGTACGAAGAGTAACATCATCCAACAAACCAAATAATTTTACTCTAAGATCTACTATTCTTCAGAGCAATCTTGACAGATTTATTTTTAATTCATGTGACTGAAGGTATAGAAAATAAGGAGATCTGTATTAATTTGTTTGAGAGCAGAGAAAAGAACGGCCACTCACACTACATTTGAAATGGGGAGACAAGGTCACCTCAGCTTCTAAACTCACACGTGCATGCAGGCTGTGCTTTGATCCTGTCTTACAGTTCCTCTTTCCATGCCCCAGTTCTGTGCAAAAGAAATTAGGATCTGGAGGTTAAAAAGGAGCTGTAGTGTGGCTTGGCGAGCTCACCACCCTGGGGTGCATGCTCAAAGCTCTTCAGTACCATGCCTTGCACTTTGGACAGAGGAAGTTTATCTGCTTAAATTCTCTTTAGAGAAGGTAGAAGATCTAGTGTGGAAGGTACATTTGCCTCGTATATGGCTTCTGTTTGGCCATCAGCATGGTCAGCAAAGGAAAATGACTTTGCTTTTTCTCTTGCAGCATAATTTTGGAAGTTACCATAACTAAACGCAAAATCCTAGCTGCCTGAGAGAAGGTAAAGAGGATTTTTAGACTTCAGCCAAGAATATAGCCCTCACTGTAAGGACTCTGTTCAAGAGACTTTCCTGTGCCTGCTTTACCTCTGTCAAACAACTTTGTAATAGAGGATTCTCTAACAGGAGATGATCCATCGGACGCTCTGTACTGAAGAAGTAAAGAACTATAACAAAGCTAAATGAACTTAGGCAAGGGTCACTGTGTTCAGACACCTTCTAAAATGAATTGACTACATTTGGATCAATTAATATAGCCTAGAAAAAAATTGCTTAGGACTTTTTAGTGAATTGGAGAGAGGCCTGGTCCTGGGACACTTGAGATTTTGTTGTCTACAGAAACCAAAAGCGGGGAGGGTGTTGAAGCCATAGGAAAAAAACATTTCTGTGCTGCTTGTTTGCACCGACACACTGGGAATGGAGTTAATCAAGAGAGAACAAAGTTATTGCGGAAGTTTGTTTTATTTGTCATTTACTATTTAATTCTTGCCACATTTTCCAAGCAGGAGTCCCTTTGTCTTTTTGCCACTGAAATTTTCTCTAGGTCTTTAACTTGGTGTAGGTAAGTGCAAAAGATTCGAAAAAATCTTGACTGCTGAAACTGTCGTCGGGAACTCAGTCTTGTTATTTGCTGCAATGTGAACAGATGAACATTTTGTAAACATCTGTAGCAGTTGAAGCTGCTACTGCCATTACTACCTCTCTGCTATGGGCTTTTGCTTACATAGCTGTGTCAGTTTCTTAGTCTATTCCCTGCAATATCAGCAGAGCTAACAGGTTTGACCTGGCTTGATTGATATGACCTGAATCAGAAAAAAACTCACACAAACTGCTCTGCTGACAAAGCCTTTTGGGCAGTAACCTTCAGAAGAAAGGAGCCATTAAGAAGTAAGTGTTAGAACCTAATGTTACTGCAGAAGGATCTGGGAGAAAACCTCTGGCTATGGAATTTGTGTTTAAAGAAAACTGAAACTCTTTGAATCTAGTCTCTGATGTGGTTGTCACTGTTTGACAGAAAGACCACTGACGTGAATACTATTTGACCATCCCTAGTAAGCAGACCAAGAATTAAGGAAACACCAGCACTTGCTGACCCCACACACGGGCTTTCCCAGTAACGGCTCAGGTGTTTTTGCCAGGGCAGTGTTAAGAAGCAGCATGCAGCAGGACACAGCCTGCTCTGCCACAAGTAACTGCCAGTCACCGGGGTTATAGATCTAGCATTTTTCAAAAGCAGAAAGTCGTGTTTTAGACAGTCCATTTCTGCGAAGTGGATACTGAAAATCACCCAAGAGGTTCAGTACTTTCCCCATGGGAATCTCCTGTTGCATGATGTATGAAAAGAAACTGTTTTCTTAGAAGACAGTATGCTAGTTTTATCACAAATTCTAACTGCCATAACAGATTTTTTATTACAAATCTGCTAGGGAAGAAAAAGAAAGTTCTGTTACTTTCAAACATAATTGTCTGTATCTTTCAGGCCACCATACCCATTCCAAATGATGCTTGTAAGGGTCTCAGCCAGAATAAAGGCAGTGAAGTGCAAATCTGAGTCATTTCTTCGCTCAGGGTATTGTATCTCTCAGACGTGAGAACTCCACTGAAGATGGCCTAATGAAACCTTTAAGTCATATAGAATTACATGTTTAATACCTGCAGCTGTGTTAAGAGGTTGCCAAATTGTTGATTACTAACATTTTCTGGAAAAGGGTAAACTAAAAGTTTTACACAACAAGCTGCAATACACTAGCACAACAGAGAAAGTTTCAGTAGGGGAGTAGTGTCAGAGACACTAACCTTTATTACGTGGTGGTCATTGTTAGTAAGTACACATACTTTTTTTATAAAAATGTATTTTTCTTTTGCTGTTCACTGTAGGACATAGGAATTTAGATTGCAGTGGTCAGCGGAGAACAATGGAATGAAAAGACAGAGAGAGAGAGAGAGAGAGAGAACTATCCCAGATTAGCAACAGCTTTTTAGGGAAGAAACTTCAACTCATGCACACATTCAGTGATATACCTACAGTGGACCTACTGCAAAGAAAGATTTTGTTTGTGTAAGGGAACAAGAGTCAGACACTCAGAAACACAAACCAAAGTGCTTACCATCCAGATTACCCAATCCTTCTATTGGTGACACAGAAGTAACACAATTTAGATATAACAGAGAGGTTTTGGAAGATTACTCACTGAAGTTTGTAAGAACAGTTCCAAGACACAGTGTGCTACACATGCTAAGTGCTTTTATTCTTTTACTTTCAATCCACAGCAAAATAGTGTATTAGATTACTATTTCAGTGCATCTTCTCACTGCTTTACTAGACCTCAGCTTGAAAAAAAGAGTTAAGTGTCAAATATTTTCAAAATAAAATAAACAAGGAAAACAAGGGTGAGGAAGGGGTTGTTAGGCCCTTACAACTGCTATTAGAAAGCCAGGTTAAAGTCCTTGTCCTACTGCTCTCTGGAAGCTAACCAATGTTTATTCCAATTTACAAGAAGGCTGAGAGGGAAGACCCAGGATACTACAGACTTGTTAGTCTAATCTCAGGTTGTAGAAAAATTATGGAGAAAACAGCATTGGGTGCTGTTGAAAGGCATTTAAGGAATGATGCAATCGTTAGGCACAGTCAACATGGGTTCACAACAGGAAAGCCCTGTTTGACTGATTTGATATCCTTCTATAAGGTCACCAGCCTAGTGGAGGAAGGGAACGTGGTGGATTTTTCTTTGGATTTTAGTAAGGCTTTTGATACTGTCCCTCACAGCATCCTTCTGGACAAGTAGTCCAGCCGTGAGATGAGCAGGTACATGGTGTGCTGGGTGAAGAACTGGCTGAAGGACAGAGTTCAGTGGGGCTACATCCGGCTCTTGGCTGGCGACCTGTCACCAGCAGTGCTCCTCAGAGCTCAGTCCTAGGGCCAGTTCCGTTCAATGTATTTCTTAATTATCTGGATGCAGAAGTTGAACGCACCATTAGTAAGTTTGCTGAGGATACCAAACTGGGAGGTGCTGTTGGTTCTCTCAAGGGACAAGAGGCCTTGCAGAGGGATCTAGATAGATTGGAGCACTGGGCAAT
>JAVJGI010000057.1:61085476-61115043 GCA_035590275.1 Ibycter americanus
TATCCATGTAAAGAAATAGACTCAGAGAAAGAGAAAGGGTCGCTGTCATAAGACATGGGCACAAAGGCTGGGAGGTATTCTGTTCAATTCTAGCAAAGACACTGCTGTTTTGAGTTACTGATCTGAGTACTAAGGACTAGAGTTACACAGCAAAAGTGTTCCTATGAGAATAAGCAGTGCTTGTGTCAATGGTGACAGGACAGAGTTAATATCCTTTCTTGTTTTTATGGCATTTGAAAAAAGGCTAAAATTATTGTGAGGTAGATATTTTTCGTCCTGTGTCTGAGAATAATACTCCTTAAAAATCATGAAGAACCAGCTACCAGGTTTTTGTCAGACTTTTGCCCATCAGAAAGCAAGTTGCAGAAAACTAACTGTATATAGAGGGGAGGAAGAGAATTTTTATAGTTTCATTTTGGAAAGGCTGTGCTCCTACTAAAAAAAAAAAAAAAAAGCAAAAAGATTTGCAAAACTAAAATTTGAAAATTTGAGCAAGATAAGCTTTTCAAACTTACTAGGGTAGTGTGAAGGAAAAAGGCCAGAAAGCCCATGATATTTAGCAGTCCCTGTGGAAGGGCAGCATGCATCCAGTGTAGAAACTCCTAACAGGACAATCTCTGTCTTCCAGCAGTGTTATATCAATACATACTGTACTATCCTGATAGCTGCTATGACCTGGACCCCCAGTTCCCTGGACTGCAGTTCATGGCCACTGCAACCAGGTATGTATTTCCTACTGCAGGGCTTCATATTTTCAGAAACCCTCCACTTCTCCCCTGCTGTGCACATTACCTATTGCCACTGCAGCACTAGCACGAGGTACGTAAAGGCAGCACTTCCATCCAATCAAATTTTCTTGCACTTCACTTTGCATTCTACTGTCAGTGTGGTAATGAAATTCCATTCTTTGACTCCATTAAAAATCAGATGTATTGCTTTCTCTTCATAGTAGAACTTCCCTAATATAAAAGACTGTTTTTAAAAATGCATCTTTTGACTATTTGTTTCAGATCACCTTGTTCTTATGCCTTGGTTTTTTAGGTAAAGTACGCACTACCTAGCTAAAAGTAAATTAAAGATTTATTTTTTTTTAACACCTCTCCATTTCTATTTAAACCTTGCCTGACCACTTCTTGAAAATCATCTGCTTAGGCAGGCAGCTAGGTATGCCCGGTATGATTCATTAAGATGATGATGCTTACCCTTTCCCTTCTGCTCCATTACATGTAAAAGCTTTAGCTGTATAACTGCAAGTTGCTAAACTGAAAGGAAATACTATTCACTGTACTGAGTACCATGACTTTAAGCTGGGTTTTTAGGAAAATATGTTCCCTTTCACTGTGTGTGTTCAGAACTGTCTTTTTAAGTTACTAACTCTTAATACCAAAAAGATCTCCATGTTAGATAGAACAGCATGAAACAGAAAAATGTATTTAACTTGGATGTACATTTAATAGCTGAATTTTTAAACCACGTCAATTTTGGAGTAACTTTTTAGTATGAATCCTTTTTGGCTAGAAAAAGTTATTAAAAGTGTATTTTTCTGTGATTTTGGATGACACTTCTCTGTATGTGTAACTAGCAAAACTTGTTTTAATGTGGGTTAATGTCAAGGGGTGTTTTACACCTGATTTGCTTTAAATCTGATTCCAGGATATCTGGTACATATCTTCTGTATGTGCTTACACACACAAACACAGAAAAATGCCCCAAGCTCCCAATTCCTTATCTCTTTCTACATTTCAGCTGACTTTGATGCTGAGCAGCATAAACTCTCCAGTAGTGTGGAGAAATCTATTAATATATTTTATTGACCTTTTCGGAGAGCAATTTCGTTACTTCTCTGGTGATCTAATATTTAGACCATAGCACTTTCTTCATGCAAGTGAGGGACAAAGGTTGTACAGCTGGCCTTGTGCCTGAAAGGTATTCCCAAATATTTACCAAGATATTTACCATCTTATATTAACAATTTTATATGCAGAGTATATTTCCATGTGTCTCTATCCCTCAAGCAAGGGTACTGTGTTTGGCTTGGTCCTAGTCTAAACAAAATGACATTCCATTGTTTCATTGCTGCATGTCCAAAATCCTTAGCTTTAGTGACTCGTCCCTCCAGCTCATAAGCTCCAGTGTAGTTGTGGTACCTTCATGCTGAATAACTACATCTCATTGCAGAAGCCACCACTGATGTCTGCTGTGATTTTGACACTGAAACATTTTACTTTTGGGGTGTAAAACATCAATAAGAGACAGATGTACGCAAGATGCTGCCATAGGCTTTGTCAACGTAGAAAAAGGAAGATATTTAATATTCATGTAAATCACAGTACTTCCATACACACGTGTTAAGTAAAAGTGGAAGATTGTTCCAAGTTTCATCATCTCTGCTAGGAGTGAGAATTCCAATAAGAATGAAATCCACTGGAAACTTTTCTTTTCCCGCCAAGATGCCCTACAAAGGGGACTTTCTTGAGGAAGAACAATAGAGGAACAACTGCGGCGCCGCAATCATGGAAAATCTTGGGGCATCTTTCAGAATAGGATGGTGCTTCAGGAGGTAATGTCATGCCAGCCTATCCATTTCACTATTAAAGGAGGACATAATTGTGTCTTATCTCTAAATCATTCTTCTTTAATGTATTTATAACCTGTGTCTGACCTATGTCTCATGCTTTTCATGCTGAAGGGATATCACTGTGCTTGTAAAATATTCACAATAACATTCAGAGACATCAAATTTCTGTTTTGATGATCTCATTTAATGAAATTTTATCAAACAGTTTTACAATCAGAAAAGAAATGCTCAGTGCAAAGCTGGAAACATTTTTATCATGATGTTATCTGTATTCATGGTTCTCATTTATGCTCTCTGCAAAGCACATCAGCCTCCTCGTGGCACTGAAGTCATATCATAGAATGCAATATATTTGATGGTGTATCTGTCATTGAGAGATGGATTTGGTAAGGCAACTGTGACTAAGGGTTTTATACAGATCAGAACCCTGTTGACCAAAATCTGGCTTGCTGTTTGAGGGGGAGTAGCTGAAATATATCAAAAAATAAACTTAATGTCATACTGTGGTGTGAGTGTGTTACTTCTTGCATAACAGGACGGACAGTTCTGGTCTTCAGATGAGCTTGTTTTATTCTGAATGTACAGCAGGTTAATGCTTATTACCTGACTGTCCCCATGGAAAGTTACACGCAGTTGAAGCAGTTCTTCAGGGTAAGAATTTTTTCCCTCTTGAGAAACACAAACTATTCCAGTTTTAATTTTTCAGGTTTACTTAAGAAACATCTTTATGGGGACCACATGATTCTGTCCAGCAGATGTTTGGAATATTTTTTTCTTTCTGAACTTTGATTGTCAAGAAAGTGCTAACTGTTTCATTTGATATTTAAAAAAACCATCACTTTGTTCATACAGCCATTAGATCCTTCCACCATCACTGACCTGATTCAGCATAATTTGAATTGGCTTGCACCATGGGACAGTATAAGCATAAAGATGGGCAGGTAGCCCTTTAGGATTCTTCAGGAGTCTAATGATTTATTTTATAATCATTACCATTCCATGTGAATCAGGAGACGTGTTTATCAAGTAATTTTGTTTCATGGGGATTGGCTGTTGAACATATTTGCACAGAAATAAGATTCTTCAGAGAATGTTCATTTTTATTGTTTCTATTCTAACTACAAAGATAAGCACAGAAAATCCTATCTATTTAAATCATCCATTACTTTCTGAAATAATGTGCTGTAATTTTCTCCAAATGAGCCTTTTAAAGCAGGTGTTGTTCATGCTCTTGGGTACTAGTGCCTCTCAGTTCTGAGGAAATTTATTCATAAATGTATTCGCCTACTTCCAGTGAGAGCAGCAGGAATAAAACTTCAGGCATGCAATGGGTTCTGAGTGAGAGGAAGAGGATGAGAAGCAGTAAGCAGTGTACCCTGTTCTTTAACATAACACGTTCTTTGATGTGGGCATCTTCCATCACCACCACAAAAAGGAGAGGGCAGAAGAAGCATCAGTGTTGTGCAGGTACCATTGCACTGTCTGTACTTGTAAAGAGGTAAGGTAGAATTTGATCTTGCCTCTCCACTGTTCCCCAAGTCTAATTCAAAGCATTTACATCATTTAGTGTTTTCACTTTTTCCCATATTGACTCCAATATGGGAATAATTATATTAAAATGGCAACTGGGAGGGAGCAGTGAAAAACCTAAACCTATCATGTGCCTGTACTTAATCTTAAGAATCTTAAGTATCTCAGATTATATGCACTGATCTTAAATTAAACTTTCTAGTTATGACATCTGGTTTTAAACCAAAGTGGGTGGTTTTCCTTTGCCTGAAATAAAAAAATATTAATTTATTTGATCATAGTCCTTTGGTGCCCTTGTCTGAAAAAATACCAAATGTGTTTGGGATTTTTTCTCCTGCCAATTACCTCCGCAACACAGAGAATTTTCGGGGCAAGGAGGCACACTAACAAATGACATGGCTGCACACAGATAATCTGACAGGTCCTGCCTGGCCAAAGGCCGTGAAACCTGGGAAGGGTCTCAAGGTACAGTTATATTTCATACCCTGTGGTAATTTCCTTTCACAAAACAGCCTGAAGCCTGTGCTGCCTCCCGCTCCCCCGTATTGCTAATTGTGCTGCTTTGACAAAGGTAGCCTGGGTATGTTTGCTGTACTAGGAAAACACGTTAGAGAGCACAGCAGGCTTTTTGTGCTGCACGCTCTGGTAAGGCTGTTCTGGTGTGCAGTCTCTCCAGTGCCATTAGGTTTTGCAACTTTAAGGAGACACTTGAATCGTAGGCTGCTAAGTATTATGAATCTGAACAGGTTCACTTTCTTCCTCAGGTTTTACAATCTCTTATATCTCAGTGCTAACCTTTCATGGATTTTTTGACTCACAGGGAAAAAAAATATTTTTCTAACTATACACCAATTCTCAGGACTCAAAAACATTCGTTATGATTTTTTCCTAAAGTTGACAAGCACACACTATCCTGCCCCTCAACCCTTTCAGT
The DNA here is from genome assembly GCA_035590275.1 of Ibycter americanus. NCBI lineage: Eukaryota > Metazoa > Chordata > Aves > Falconiformes > Falconidae > Ibycter > Ibycter americanus. The sequence continues at coordinate 61,090,519 of JAVJGI010000057.1, forward strand.
ATTTATTGTTTGCCTGAAAAAGTCATAGTCTGCAATTGTAGATTCTTTTGGGCTGGAAACAGGAAGGAGCTGGCCAGCTGCAACATGAGAGGTGATAGATACCATTCATAGTAAGTTGCTTGCAGCAGTAACAGTTCCCTTTAGGTCTCTTTCAGACTGAAAGGAGACAAGGCTTAACCGCTCAAAGCAGCCACCTGCCATTGCCATGTCAAGGACAACAGTGCAAATTTCAAAGAGAATGAGAAAGGTGATATTTCAGCACCATGAATGAAGCTGGTTGTTAATAGCTTTGTTTTCATGTTGCCGAGGTTGACTAGATGGCATTCAACATCCGTATCTTAGAAATATGACTTCTTCAGCAGGCTGGACTTCCAAGTGTTTATTTGAGTAGTATCTCATGCATACTTTCTAAACATAACTAAAAGTGAGCTCAGCAGCAGTCTTAGTTCTTTTGGGTTTCCCATCACTATCAATGAAAGCATTCATTATGATTCTGATCTCCTTTATTGCAAATATAAATAAAATGTGACAAAATTCTAAGTAAATCCTTTAGTGCTGGAAGCTGATAGAAGAGGGCAAAAATTAATTTTATGCATGAAAAATCTCATTAAGGAGCTTCATGGAAATAAAAGAAATTGGCATCAGAGCCCGTGATGTATGCACTTCATTGCTTTGTCGTTGCAGTTGCTCAGCCTCGTCTTCATGCTGCTAATGTAAGCCATGTTCTCCTTTACAGGATCTGTGTTAGTCTACCTAGACAACACAAAGGTCAATGGGATCTGAGGGGAAAATACCCTGCTTTCTCATATGTGATCAGAAACTTAATACAGATCAGCTGAAAGCACAATTTTCTGAAATGTTTTTTCCCTGATGTGTAGCAGTGTCCCCTAGAGGGTACAAGGACAAGCAAGGCAAGACTTAGTTAGAAAGGTCATTTAGGACTCATAAAAACCATTAACTAAAGTGCATGAAGCATTGCTTATAACTCAATTGTATTTCACATAACAAGCAAACACACAATCCCTTCAAGATGCAATTGGAAAGCATTGGCTCCTCTTCTCAAGAACACTTCAGTTTCTAATTTTAACAGCAGAATGTCCTCAAGGTATGAAGGGGAGATAATCAAATGAAGTGGGGGATTTGAAAAGGCCAGAAGCAGCACTTGCTAATTCCCCTACATTAAACGTGGAGAAGCCTTTACAGCTTTATGACTCCTTCAGCTTTGTGGAAGTACAAATATTCCTGATTTTTCTTTTGGGCTAGAGATAGGTAATCTTGATTAATAGCTGACTGGCACTAAGGATGTGTAATTGCTGCATTTTCTGTGCTTCTATTCTGAAAGTTTTAACATCAATGAACCCTTCAGAATGTTTGATAATTTTTGGTTGTTCTTTTTAAATGATATCTTACTGTAGAGTGGGATGCCATCTCCTGCTTAATCTGTACTACGAACTGCTATCAGTTTTGCATTTCTCCAATATACTAGTTATAATTAATATTATACAAAGGAATAGTTGTGCCCTCTGTAATCATTTACATAAGTATGTACCTGACTAGCTCAGTAACAAAAATATTCAATTTTTAATGAAGTAAAACTTAGTAATATAGGTAAATATATGTAAATTGTCAACATAAGAATTTAATGATTCTTTTTTAATAATAAATATGTATTGTATTCACATGTGCAGATTGAATGGTATCATGGTGGGATATCAGAAATGGAGAAAACCATCTTACTCCTGATTGTGACTCTCAAGCAAGAAGAGCATAGCTTGGTACAGCTCAGAAACTATTGCCTCCGCCTGTTCTTTCCATCTGCAGGTGACAGTGATAGACATCTGAGATGCTTGTGCATATGTTCCTGTAACATTGTAGTTAACAGGATAGTATTTTAACATAAATTGAAGCCACGCTTCATCCTAAAAAGATGAGGTGCAACTCTCTCTAGGTCCTTGGCTGAGTCATTAGCGGCTCAGCAGTCTGTGTATGGAAGCTGAGACAGGTGACTTATGGCAATAACCTGAGCACCCGTCTGAAACTGTGTCATCTCTGAGACATGCTGTAGTCGTACTGTCTGATATTATCACTAAAATCTGAGGAAATGTGCAAGGCAAACCTTAAGACTTGTTTTTTTCTGTTTCACAGCAGCTCAGAAACCCTGTTATCTTCAGATACGAAAAAATAATTAGAACAGTGATAGACTACAGTTCTTTCACAATATCCCTGACTATCACTTTTAATATCTCTTTATCCAGATTGGGATACCCTTTGAATTTCAGTATCTCCTCCTTCTTAATGATAATCCTTTTTTAAATCATGCAGCTCCTTTATTGCTTGGCCCATGTGCACATCCTGCTGCTGGGTTTTCCCTTTGTTTTGTGTATGGCTAGAAGAGATAATCTCTTGTCTTTTAACACCTCATTTAGGTCTGTTGGAAAACCATATAACTAGCTGTTATCTATAGAAGTCATTAGGGAATTAGCTATTTATGTGTGAGTGAAGACAGTTCTGTTATGTAGTGAAATCTGAAAATCTATTAATATGGGGTGCCGTCTGTTCTTGAAAATAAGTTTCTAACAATACAGCCAAAAGAAAAATATGAAAACTCTACTCATACATTTTCAGGAATTCACATTTTATATTGCTTGCTTTTTTGGTGCTTCGGTAAGCTAATTCCTCCATTGTGTTCAAATGATTAGACCAGATGAGGAAAGCATGTCAGTAATTTAACATCCTTAATTAAGAAGCACTAGACTGAGTTTGTGGTATTTCCTCACGTGATTCGAGCTACAAATTGCACATTTATCAGCTCGTTGAAAGCGATTAGCCAATTGTAAGAGTGGTTTAAAATTTGCCTACAAAAGGGTTTCAGAATTCAGCTAATTCCATGTGTATGGATATTTTTGCTTGGAAATGAGTTCTATAACCTACACTCTAATTAAGGGAAAGAGTATTAGAAACTGATTATGTATTCTGCAAAATGCTTAAAAAAATTTTTTGAAGTGCTCCATGGCTCTTGCCAGACACATTTCATAGGTTTGCTTTTCACACGTTCAAGGTGCAAAGAAAGGGAAAGGTCCAGTAGATGGACTCTATGATTCCACTAGGTCTATTATTTTTCCCCACTTTCCATAAATTGCAGTTTTTATGCTTTGACATAAAGGAAGAAAACATATGAATGACAATTTTTTTTTTCAATCTAAAGCCATAATAATCATTCAGCCAGAGCCAGCTCAGGATAAAAGGCTTATTAAAAGCTTCGGGTATGAAAACTTTCTTTCCTGTGTGAGACTGAGTTCTTGCTGAGAAAAACCTAGCATAGTTCCTAATAGTTCTGCGGTGCTGTCAGAGATTTCACTTTTACTCCGTGCACCTTGTGGCCTCTTGCAGCCAGTAGGGACACCAATTTGTGTTTCTTCTCTGAAGCTGTGATTGTCACACTTGGCAGCAAGTTCAGCCACAGAATGTGAGACTGCGGTAATTAGTTAAGTCAGCCTAGAGTGTCTATTCTCTTAGCAGACACCACCAGCTTAACGTTTAAGTAGCAGCACAAAGATATACATTAATCTTTTATTTGTTTAGTCATCAGGATTTTATGAATTAATATCTGCAGGGGGCCCTACCACCCATGAATGGAGTTTACCATCACAGTATTTTCACCCAGTAGAAAATTATGATTACAAAAATTGCTGTTGTTTGGCTCCATACAAGTACAAATACAAATGCAAATACTGCAAATACAGTTCTTAAGTATTTCTGGTAGCAATCAGCCTTGCATCCAAATACCCTTATGTTCTAGGAGGGGCAGACTGTAAGAATTTAAAGATAGTATCTCCATGACTGTTGTGGAAGGGGAAGTGAAACTAACGTTCTTTCCAAATTTTTGCCCTTTCCCTATAGTGCTTCTTCTGGTTCTGTGTGGGCAACGTCTACTTCTATTTAATTCAGCTTGCAACCACAGATCATGCCCTCTTCACCCCTGGAAACTCATCATGCGCAAAGATAAAAGAGACATATATCAAAGTTGAGCAAAGGTGAAAAAGCAGATTAATTCAGTTACTAGAATCTTCATCTGACCACGGAAGGGCAGAATTTAGGAGGAAACTCTGGTCTGTCAAGACCTTAGCAGGTAGGATGAGAAAATATTTTGAAGTTACACTGTGATCTAAATACCGTTTTGACTGAAATACTGGAAAATATTCCAAAACAAACATTTTCAAGTATCCATGGCATGCCTGCCTGACCACATCAGGCCACATTTGAAGTTCAACACCCCAACACTGGAAACACTCAAGAACAGGGTAATGCTGTATTTGAGTGTGTTACCCAGGCTGCTGTAGGAATCAGTGCTGTGCATAGGTCCCAAGACTGATTTTCTCATTCCTTCCATTTCAAGGTACAGGGAATGACGCAGGGACTGTTATCTTGTAGATGTAAATCTCCAGACAGGTTAATGACTGATTGTGTGAATATTTCTGTCCTTTTCAGATTAACTAGATAACAGTGCTACCTTCAATGTGAGAAGCAAGATCAGCCAGCTTCCACCTAAGACTAGTGACCTGACTGCATGTGCGCTCCTCCTCTATTCCCCTTTACAGTAGTGTTGGAGAAAAGTATTTTAGTCATCCATGTATTCAAGCACTGGTCTTGGCTGAAGCTGGTAGCCTCAGTTTCTCACCGGTCACATCCAAGGTGCAACCAGTGCCTCTGTGGGAAGAGGCACAGAAGCTGGCATCCCTCAGACCCGATGATATGTGAGTGCTCCTTCTCCCCTTGGTCTCTGTGAAGAGATGAACAATTCAGCTTAAAGTCAGTGTCTGCACCGAGACAGAGGGAAGTACTCAGTCCTGTACTCTGCTAAGGGGCAGCGATTAACTGCAGCAAAGCTGGCTGTGTGCACTTGTAGCACAAAATACTGCTCATTTGAAGTTAACACGTCTGAATTTGCACTGAAAGGGAAGGAGCAGAAGGAGCAGCACTCACAGTGGGAATCAGCTGAGAGGCAATTTAAGAAACCACCACCCCTCAGCTGCAGCTAGCTGCTGCCTGCCTTCCAACTCTGGTGCCTGGCTGCAGCAGTGTGAATTGGTTTTAACAGATGCTCGCACCTCAGGTGCAAGAGCGCAGTTGGTGTGCTGGCAGGCATACTGTGAATAAGCTGGAGACTGTGATCGCAGCTGCCTGTCTGTGCAGGTGTAGGTCCAGATTCTCCTATCACAGCCTTCTAGAGCATGCAGTGCTCCTCATACACTGAACCGTCTTGTAATTCAAGCAGGTGCTTGCTGGGTGTTACTGCTTCAACTCCCAGCCTTGTTTCCTAGCAGAAAAGCAAAAGGATAGAAAATGTGAAGTGACAAAATTAGAAGGTTCTGGAGAGCAAATATGTCAATAAACAAGCTCATTCTCTGAGGCACTGTCTGTGCTATGAACAGCTTTCCTAGGAGGAAGGGAGAAGATCTTATTAATGGCCAGAAATTAGTTTGTATGACAGAGGGACCAAACAGGAACATTGCAAATTTTTTGACTCACTCTTTTATGCTTTAGCACTGAACAAGGAGTCAGACGTGAGTTGCCTTCTGCCAGTTTGTGAAATCTAAACAAAAAACCTCACTTAAAAACCAAGTCATAACCTATGGACAGTCTGCTAGATTCCTGCCTATGAGCAGATATATATGAATTTAAGACACAAATTAGAAATTAAACATTTGCAGTTTTTTCATGGTAAACTAAAGAAATACTAGAAGGGTTAGACAAAATGGACAACTTTAAACTGAGAGTAGTCATATGAGTGAAAATGGATGATGGGTACTACAGATTCCAGCAGTGTTTTGACATGCAGATTTTTACAATCTGCACACCGCTTTGAAAGCTTCAAAACCATAGTGTAATGAAGAGTCTGGTGAAATAATCAACTGGTATACATGGCCAAACTACAGAGAGTAATTGACCTGAAGTTTTCCAGTCTTAGCAGAAAACTAATATATGGTGTGCAAATGATTGGGAAACTGAGTGCAGAAGCTTGGCTGGGAACACATAGCCCACAGTAGCTTTGCCAAAATCTAAAGAGTTTTTAAATCTAGTGGTTAGTGCAGGGCTGGCACAAGTAACTTTCCAAATGGAACAGAAAAAGCATGAAAGTGAAAGGGGAAAAAAACCACAAAAAATTGATGAAAAGCAACTGTGCAGAGGACAAAAGAGGCAAATACAATCACAGAATCACAGAACTATTTAGGTTGGAAAAGACCCTTGAAAACATTGACTCCAACCATTAACCTAGCACTGACAAGTCCACCCAGAAGCCATGTCCCTAAGTAAGCACCATCTTTTAAATACTTCCAAGGATTGTGACTCAGCCACTTCACTGGGCAACCTGTTCCAACGTTTGACAACCTTTTTGGTGACAAAATTTTTCCTAATATCCATTCTAAACCTCCTCTGAAATTGAAAGTAGGTCATGACCCGTGTCTGCGATGGAGACAAATGTAATTGGAAAAATCCTACAAATGACATTGTATTCAACAATTATCCCAAGAAAAATAAAGAGGAGAAGACACTAAAAGAAGAAGAAAATCAAATCAGTAACTCTGAAGAAAAAATTTTGAATGTCTGTGGCGTAAATGTAGTACAGAAATGTGGAAGTAAATGATTTGTAAAATTCAGGTGAGGACTAGATGCATAGACAGAATTTAAGAAAGTGAATGGTAAATAGCTACTAAGGGTATAAGGTTATCATCAGCTACATACATTTTATCTGACTCTTGCAACTTCAGTTTCTTTTTGTACAAGCAGAACCAACTCAGATCTTTATAACGGCATGGCGTGACAGCCATTGTGTAATTTTTATACAGTAACGTAGAAAAATATGTGGAAAAAATTTAGATTAGCTTTGGAAACAGAAAATCCACTGCTTTCAGCTAAACCACATGGATTCAATAACCTAGTAACATTAATCTTTGTGCAAATTATTTGTATGGTATCACAGAATGACAGAATGATTGGAAGGAACCTCTGGAGGTTATCTTGTCCAACTCCCCTGCAATGGGCAAGGCCACCTACAGCAGGTTGCCCAGGACCATGTTCAGATGACTCTTGAGTATCTCCAGGGATGGAGACTCCACAATCTCTTCGGGCACTCTGTGCCAGTGCTTAGTCATCAGTGCTCCAAGTGTGGCCTCACTAGTGCTGAGCAGAGGGGAAGGATCACCTGACTTGACCTTCTGGCTACACTCACCCTGATGCAGCCCAGGACACCATTAACCTTCTTTGCTGCAAGGACATGTTGCTGTCTTGTGTTCAAGTTGGTTGTCCTTTTCTGCAAAGCTGTTTTTCCCTGGTTGGTGCCTAGTACAGATGGCTGGGGTTGTTCCTGCCCAGATGTAGGACCTTGCACTTGCCATTCATGAACTTCATCAGATTTCTGTCAACCCATTTCTCCAGACTGTCCAGGTCCCTCTGGACGGCAGCACAACTGTCTGGCATATCATCTCCTTCTCCCAGTTTTGTATCATCTGCAAACTTCCCTGTGTATAAGCACAACAAAACCAAAAATATCAACAATATGTTTTGCAATTCTTGTGGCAAAGTATTATTGAACGTTCTTTTTTAAGAAGTAGAGTATCTTTGAAATTGGTTGCGTATGGAAGTAGACAAATTCACTCCTTACAGTACAAGCCTCTCCCTCTGAAGTACCCATGTACTAACCAAACAACCCAAGTTGGTTCAGTAACTTGGTGACCACTTAGATGTCAAACAAACAAACTTTGAACATGCCTTAATTAAGCACCAAAGCCAACTGACTGCCAGATACCTGAAGTTTAAGAGCTACTTGTTGTCCATATGACTTTCAAGGGAAGATACTGTCAGTTTTTACTTGGTAAGGAAACCACTACTTCACTGCATTTAGGCACCAGAGTGGATACAGGGATGGCTGAAGATGCTGCATAGTATCAGTTTTGCAAGAGAAGATGTTGATGTTTGATAATATTATTAAAAATGTTAAAAGGAGTAACATGGATTAGATGTCTGACTGATGACCATCTGGAGTAAGGACATGGAAGCACTAAGACAGAAATAATTTTTCTGTTATGAGTATGTTTCACTCATAGTCCCACTGGTCTTCTTAAAACTAAATTCATTAATCATATAACCATAGAATGGTTTGGATTTGAAGACACCTTAAAGATTGCCTAGTTCCAACCACCCTGCCATGGGCAGGGACAACTTCCACTAGACCAGGTTGCTCAAAGCACCATCCAACCTGGCCTTCAACACTTCCAGGGATGGGACATCCACAACTTCTCTGGGCAACCTGTGCCGGTGCTTCACTACTCTCATGGTGCAGAATTTCTTCCTTATATCTAACCTAAATCTACGATCTTTCTGTTTAAAGCCATTATCCCTTGCCCTATCACTACATGCCCCTGTAAAGTGTCCCTCTCCAGATTTCTTGTAGGCCCCCTTTAGGTACTGGAAGGCTGCAATAGGTCTCCCCAGAGCCTTCTCTCCTCCAGGCTGAACAACCCCAACTCTCTCAGCCTGTCTTCACGGGAGAGGTGCTCCAGCCCTCTCACCATCTTTGTGGCCCTCCTCTGGGCTTGCTCTAACAGGTCCATGTCCTTCCTATGTTGGGGCCCCAGAGCCGAATGCAATACACCAGGTGGGATCTCACAAGAGCAAAGTAGAGGGGGAGAGTCACCTCCCTTAGCCTGTTGGTCATGCTTCTTTAGGCACAGCCCAGGACTCAACTGGCTCTCTGGGCCACAAGCACACATTGCTGGCTCACAACACCCTCAAGTCCTTTTCCTCAGGGTTTCTCTCAATCCATTATTCTCCCAGCCTGTATTTGTGCTTGGGATTGTCCCTACCAGATACAGGACCTTGCACCTGGCCTTGTTGAATGAACTTCATGAGGTTTGTACAGGTCTACCTCCCAAGCCTGTCAAGGTTCTTCTGGGTGGCATCCCTTCCCTCCATCATGTCAACCGCACCGCATAGCTTGTGTAATAAACTTACTAGAAATGTGCTTACCCTTTCCACTCAGCTACACAAGAAACACAGAAATCAGCTATGTCACTGCCCTGCAATGACAGCACCGATCTAACAGTAAATCTGAACTGGCTGTTAAAATCACTAATGCTACTGAAGGAAGTTGCAAAAGGGAAATCAAATGTATGACCAGTTGTGCCTGAATTAAGATACAGTTCTACAGAAGGTCTGATTGTGTCTTGTCATAATGCTTGATGTGAAAATGTAGCCTGTAGTCCCAAAATTATCACAGTCAGCAATGATTAGAGAAATAATCAAGAAAAATGAACCAGTCAAGAGTCAAAGCCTGTAACAACTAACAAACTAAGCCTCTGAGAACTAAAAATGATAGTTTAAAGATCAGACTCATTCTATATATTAAATAATAGCAAATTATATGTATCAGGCAAGCACATCAGATGCCACAGAGGATAAATATTCAAGAATACTCTTTCAATATTTAAGTGCAGACAGCCTGGAGAGGTTCCAAAGGAAGGCCACAAACATGATTAAGGGCTGGATAATCTGCCCTGCAAGGAAAGACTGAAGGAGTTAGGTCTTTTCTGTATGGAGAAGAGACGTCTCAAAGGGGTTCTCATCACAGTATTCGAGTAGTTAAGGGGCAGCTAGAAAGAGGACAGAGACACTCCACAAGGAGACACATGGAGAAGAGAAGGGGCAATGATACAAGTTGCACTGGGAGTGGTTTCAACTCGATATAAGAAATACATTTTCTACAGTAAGAACAATTATTCACTGGAACAAACTCCCCAGGGATGTGGTAGAGTCCCCATCGGTGGAGGTTTTCAAGATGCAATTGAACAGGGTGCTAGGTATTCTATTCTAGGTTCTCTTTCCCATGAAAGCTTTGACCAGATTATCTTTTGAGGTGCCTTCTGACCTGGACTGTTCTATGAATTTATGGTTCTAAGATAATACTGCAAATGCCATGAGCAGGCCTGTGTACACAGAAAAAGAAAAAAAACCTGAAAGTGGAGCACGGTATAATGTATATCAGATGAAATTTGATTAGTAGGACAAAAGAAGAATGTGGTTAAGGAGTGGGTAAACAGTCTGACACTGGACCTCAAAATACCATGAGCCCAGCCAGCGTTAGAAATGCTTTTTGTTACAAGAAATGTGTCCACCAGTTTAGAAACATAAGTTGTCTGCAAGGTATAAATAAGAAACCAGGCACTGCGAGACAAAAAAGAACAATTGTCCTAAAGGAAAAAGGAAAATTTATTTGTTTCCAAGCTAGTAAAGATGTCTCTAATAACATCAAAGCTAAACCTAAATGTAATGATAGAATCTGAAGTATACGTGCAGGTTACAATAATCATATTTAATTTTGCTGTCTTGCACAAATACAACAGAAAGCAAGTGAAGAGTAGCAGTTTTTTGGTGGAGGTAAATATCAGGTCTGGAATGCAAAGAAGGTTCACAAATCACTAGCTACAGAGTGGTATCCCGGGGGAGGGGAATAAAATGTTCCATTGCCTGTGCTTGCACTTGCTTTTAATGGTTGAACATTGAGTAAGGAATCTCTTTGTAGCAGGTCATGGCTCAATCACCATTTGAAATTTTGGCTTTTTATTGAAAACATAAATTAAGGGTCTAGTTTACTGTATTCAATATAAGATGACAACTGCAGAACCAGTAATTGCACGATAACAAACAAGGGAATGGAACACAGGGTGAGAATGCGATTGCTAAGTGCAGGAAACTTACTTAAAACAAAAACATGATTTTGCAGATTATAATCTAGTACTGAGTGTTTTCCAAGTATCAGGTAAGTTGTGTTGACTTTTTCTATTCTGAGGTTTGTGATCTTTCTACCAGGACATTCTAGAGGAGACAACATCATGTAACATCCCTTCTCTTCACCTACATAATTTATTTAGTAAACATATCAGTTTTAAAATAATGTTTCAGCATTCTTATTATCTACTATTTGTAAGGTGGCTCAAGACATACAGTTGACAGTATGCCCAAGCAAGTAGGAATTGGTTGCTGATATCTTCTATATGTTTTAAAAAACCACTAAGAAAAACACAAGCCTGAGGGCCGTATGAGCAAAGTCCTTTTATTATTTTTTTTTTTTAATAAACTAGTATATGTCTTTATATTGGCAAGCTATCTTAACTTGCTGCAATTCACTCCAAAGCACAGCAAAAAGTCTACATTTTCACCAAATGAAGCCTGACATTATAAATAGCTCTCGTGCTGGTTCTTCATATAGGAGGGGATTATTTTACCCACAGATGATGACTTTAAGTGTGTGTTCTTAACTGCTGCAAATCATCTAAGACAGAAACTGGTTTGTGGTTCCTCATAGGGAGCATTCTCACGTTGTCCCAGGTGATGCTCCAAATGCTGTCTCCTAGTTTCTTCTAAATCTGCACCTTTGATCTCTTTGGACTCAGATTAGGTAGTATGTCTGATTAACAGTGTATTTGAATGTTTTTCCCATTGCAAAGCAGGACTTCATACTTAGCAACTTGGATACAGAACTGTTCTTCCAATTATTTTCTGCTGTTATGAGGGTTGGGCAGACAACAATCTTAGTGATGAACATAAACTATTTTGTCTGTGATAGAAACAATATTGTTTAGCTAAACTAATTCTACAAGGAGCTGATTGTAGACTTAATGTTTCATAAAGGCTGAGTCATGACTACAGTAATGGCAGAGTCACTACTAAGACAGTTTCAGTCCATGTTCCTTGTAATTTTTCACTTTGTGTGTAATATCTTTCTGAAGACAATCCTGACAGTTGGTCATATCTCCTAGTGATCAGCAAGGACAACACAAGAGGGAGTAATTTGTATTAAGATATCAGTTCTTTGTTTTTACTTAAATGCATAACTTGTGCACCATGCTGGAGACCATCCAGATTTTTATTCCCATGTATACTATAACTCTCTACAAAGAAACCTGCATAACTGTCAGTTTCAACATGCTGAATACTCCACATTGAAATTCAAACACATAAATGGCTAGGAACTAGAATTTTCTGAGAGGAGATTTTAATGGACAACTGTCTTTAAATTTCGAGATCATACTCTGTTTAGCTTACCAAATCCACTTTTCAATGTTTGTCATGGAATGAAAACTAGCCATCCACTTTTGCATGCCCACCATTTTCATTCAGATAATTTTTACTTATCTTCAATGATCAGTTGAAGTGGAGCAGCAACAATGCCTTATGTCCTTTAGGGCATCTGGACTTTAGTGAATATGGCTACAGTAGCATGATCCTGAATAGCAAGGCTAAGCGCAAGGATTAGCCAGCTCCAGTGTTTGCTGTTACGAAACTTGCAGGCAGATCATTCCCAAAGGATACTGTTTTCTCTAGGAAAGTCAGAAAGCCTTCCTTTAACAGTACAGTGCTATTCAGCTGGAAGATGAACATGGAAATAGTTTCCTGAGCAGTTGGCTCAGTTGTAGAGCTGAAGTCAAAGGTAATGAGGGTCACTGTGCTGGAAGGCAAACTCTCTCAGATCAATAAAGTTTCTTCCGCTGGGTTTAATCAATAAAAAATACACATTCTTTCTACAAGCGGTGAACAAGCTTAGCCTGCTTTCATGGAAACTATCAGAGTTTTATCAGAGTTCAAGATTAATCACAGCCTGTACAATGGGGCGATTCCACTGTGGCTTCATTTGTTGGTCACATACTGAATCACATTCCAGCTGATTAGACAACACGTGCCTGTTGGCTACAGAAACTAAAGCATCTGCTCAGTGTAAACTTGGCAGACAGTTATTTTGCCCCACTGATGACTTCTTATGTACTGCTTTGGTCTGGGGAATTATGAAAGCATCCAAATATGATACACATCTAGTGTTAACTGACAGGGGGAAAGAATGCCTAAGCACTTCAGATCTAAAAAGCCAAAGGTGAATATTTACATTTTAAAGAGACAAATCTAAGCGTAGGCCAGAAGTGCTTGATCCTTATGCTTGTTTGTTAGATAACATACAGATAAACACCTTGTAGCAACAGGAAATGTTGACCATTAAACACATTTTTAGTTGTCATATGATTATAACTCTTAAATTGTGGTATATTTGCTATTTGTTTCTACTTTATGATTATACATTTTCATTTTCATGTTCATACATTTTGTAATTACTGCTTGTTGGAGCTATACAATAATGAAGCAATATCTGTAAATGAGTGTAAATTTGGATGGGATAATCATGCCTCTTCAATATTGTAAAATCTGAGTTACACTAAATTGCTCCCATCCTTTATGGGATCTGAATAGTCATCTCATGGCATTTACATTAAATGATATTGCTATTATAAAATACGTGTCATGTGGGATAATTGGTACATGTTTCATCAAAGTTTTGAGTTTGCTAAAGCAAAAGCTGAGCCTTTCAATTTTGTGCCAGGGAAAATAATAGGCAACTTTAACACCATTTTTTATGTCTGTTTTTTATGTTATGCCCTCTGGCTCCACTATTATTTTTTAACACAGTACATCCAGATATCTGGCGATGAGTAGTAGCAGGTTTCAAGATATTAGGAACTTCACATCAACTCAATCATTTGTTTCCCCTGTCAAAAAAAACCCAAACAGGTAAGACACAAGCTGCCTAAATTCTGAATTGAAATGGCATTCACATGCATGTCTGCTTGTTTTCGAGCACTTCCTGCCCCGAGATACCTCAAATCATTCAGTGTCCCTACTTACTTTAGGATGGCCAGTTGCTCAGGCTCAGAAGTGTTCCACTGATTAGGTGGGACCCCATCTCTCTGTGCAGAAAGAGCAAGCAGACACCAAGATCTCTAAAGTTGCGTTATCTGTTAAATGTATTCAGAACAACCTTTCATACATAGGCTTCTGGGCAGAGAGTACAGCCGACATCACCACTTTCACAGCTGGAAGAGGGGCTGGGTTCTTCTGATTTTCTATAATAATCTAGCTAAAGCCCTCAGATAGGAAGCTTGTTTCTCTATGATCTTGGCGTAGGAGGGTAAGGAAGGAATTGACTTCCAAATCTCTAAATCTCTGCAGTTTTAACACCAGTTTCTGGGCTGGACTACTCCCATTAAGCTGAGGCACTAAACAGAAAGGCATACATGAATGAATCATGGGATTCAGCGAAAACTGAGCAAAGATTCCTGACCCTCTGCCCTTTATTTGGGTGGTCCCCAGACACTGGATTTCTCAGATTTGACACACAGCTCCACTGCTATTTACTCAAGATGTTGTTACAAGACTGCAAGATTTTCCCTAGAATAGGAACCAGTGTCTCTGTTACTCTTCACTGGGCTACAGTGTCAGATGCTTTCCTACTTCCCTTGTACTTACTGTACTGCCATCTTCTTCCACACCAAATCTAAAGACACATTCTGCAGACAGTGCACATAGTTAGCTTCACCTTGCTCTGCGTCCTTCCAGTGTCAGAGTTTCATTAGCCTTCATGTGTATTGGCCAAACATTAACTCAGTTTTCAAAGTTATGTTTGAGAGAATTATGTTTAGCTTAAGCAGATTGAACCATTTATTGGTATGTGAGAGAGCAAAGACATAAATGAGAAGGGTTACAAATTCCTACCGTCCCTAAGTAAGTAGTGTGAAAAGAAAGCATTTCCAGATTGACATTAACCTTGAAGTTACAGAATTGCAACTTGAAGATTTTATGTGGAAATATGTTGTGTTTTTTTCTGGGTTCAATGACAAGAGGTTCTCCAAGATACTGAGTTTTAGCATAGGTACATCACCAAAGAAATTATCTGAAACACATCCAATTTAGTGTCTCAAGAAAAAACTCATCACTTACTGGCAATTTGGTGCCGAAGTTCACGCTAATGTAGATACGTGCTGCCATTAACAAAGTTCACATTTTGTCATATACAAAATGTAGCCACATTTTAAAATATGATCATGTTTTACTGTTACAAATGCATGAAGTGAAGCAGTAGTGTTTTGTCTCCCAAACGCCGAAGTTTAGAGCAAGATTGCATAATCTGTAATAATAAAGGGCAGTATGATGCCTCATCACGCCAAGCCATTTCATGGAGTAGTGTATCTTGTCAGGCATCGTATTGTCAGAGAATTGTAGAACAGTTTCAGTCAGAAAGGACATTTAAAGGCCATCTAGTCCAACCCACCTGCAATGATCGGGGACATCTTCAATTAGATCAGGTTGCTCACAGCCCTGTCCAGCCTGACCTTGAATGTGTCCAGGGATGGGTTATCTACCACTTCTCTGGGCAACCTGTTCCAGTGTTTCACCAACCTCATAATAAAAAATTTCCTCCTTATATCTAGTCTAAATCTACCTTCTTTTAGTTTAAAACCATTACTCCTTGTCCTATCACTACAGGTCCTGCTAAAGAGTTTGTCCCTATCTTATAAGCCCCTTTCAAGTATTGAAAGGCCCTGAACACTCTGTGATGTGCAGAGCAATGCTGTGCAGCGTGCTTCACACTCACCTCCCAAGCAGCTCTGCTAGCTGCTGGGGAGAAGGGATGGCCCCCTTTATAATACTACCCTGTTTCTATGTTTTATCACCCAGCAAGTGCTAGAAGGAGTTTTGATAGGAGTACTAGCAGTCCTTTTTACATGGAGCTTATGAATCTTTTTTCCCCACTGAAACCACATTGACTAGTGATAAAACCAGGTGTAATCCAGCCGTCAATTTCCACATTTGCTCTCTCCCTCTCTCCAGGCAAGGCTATGCATTTTGGTTGGTATATGCCTTTGATATTATGATTTCATTTTTCATCACTCTTAGTAGCTTTGTCTAATTCAGTTAAGGACCATTGTCCCAGGAAAAAGAAATAATGTTACATAAAATGTTATGGTTTCTCCCTGAACAAAGCTAATACATCCACGCATGTTCAATAGAAGCCTAGGTCTTTAAACAGGCTAATTCAAAATTCACCCTACAGATCTATTTGCAGATGAAGAGTTCAAGTTTGAAATGAAATTAGAACTGCAGTGAAATTATAGGAACATGATATTCAGCTGAAGTCAGCTAATGCTGCACACTTCTGTTTGCTTGTAAGTTGCTAGCTTTACTGTTGTTGTCTGCTGGGTCTCATTCTGCTAGTGTAAAAAGAGGTCAAAAACTGAACAACCAATGAAAAACGAATTTATGGAGAAGCCATGTAAACTCTCAGTTGATATTTTATGCCTTAATGTCAAGGAGGATTGCCTATCATTTTCACCAGTAGTATATTGAAGTTAGGACACTGAATTATAAAAAGTCAACCTATTGCCCATTTTCTCACAGCTAAACATGGTCATAGAAGGGAAAAGAGAACCTACAGCAAAAGTACCTTTGTCCTTCTTCATTTAACTACTGATACAGAGAGATTAATAAAGGATTAACAGCCATGAACACATGTAGGTAGGGATTAAAGATGGAGAAGAGCTGGTGCATTCTAATGATGCAGTAACGTTTTAATACTCTAGGATTTTAAGTAGTGCAAACACAACAATAGTGTTCTTGCACTTATATTTTGAGGGGATCTGCTTCACTTCACTTATTCTATTCTATTCTATGCTATGCTATGCTATGCTATGCTATTCTATTTTATTCTATTCTATTCTATTCTCTCCCAGCCTAGCCCCACCCATCCCAACCTATCCTACCATATACCATCCTACCTTATTCCATTCCACCTACTTTTCCTCATTACTAAACATCTATATGAATTTCCATTACTGCAATTTGTGATTTATTCTTCTCCTCCTCCTCTGTTAGGTCACTTGATAGTGGTAGTCTTTGGCACTCATGGGATTAGGGCTTTTTGCTGTTGGCTTTGTAAAATAGTTGTTTGCACAAAGCTACTTTTTTATGCTAGCACAGGAAAGGTAAAAGCTTTGCTCTGGGAACAGAGGGTGGTCTAATTCGTGACGATCCTTAGCTTCTCTGTAAGGCTGTTACACAGTAGTGGCCTTAAGAAAAACCTTCACAGACAAGATTTAGCACTCTAGCAGAAGGTTCTACTGTGCCTGAGAAGTGGGGCTGTCACTTCAGTTCTCCACACATGGTATAGGAATTCATAATATCATGTTTCCAAAGATTTTGTTTCAAGAAATTATTTGGGAATGATTGTGGTGTTTCTTCAAAACAGTAACCTTTTATGTAATAGGCTAAACTGTTCCTGATCTTGGCTTTCTTCTCGGAGAGGCACACGTGTTGTGGAGAATTAATGGGTCCCACCTGGAGATACTAAACTATTGTTGTACAACATTTATCTCTGTTTCTAAGCCTAGCCAGTTGCTTCTTCCTTTTAATCCTTTTGACAATCCTTCCACAGACTACCTTCTAGCTTCTACTGATCCTCCAGGATTTTTTTACACATTTCCTCCTTTTAATTCTCTTGACAAATGAGTATGTGACTCAAATTCTGTTTTTGCCTTCAAATCTCCATAGTCAAAATACTCAGACCTATAGATGCTCCAAATATGTTGTCCTGGTTTTGGCTTGAACAGAGTTAATTTTCTTCCTTGTAGCTGGTAAAGTGCTGTGTTTTGGATTTAGGAAGAGAGTAATGTTGATAACACACTGGTAGTTTTAGTTGTTGCTAAGCAGTGTTTATACTAAGTCAAGGATTTCTCAGCTTCTCAGGCCCTGCCAGCAAGAAAGCTAGAGGTGCACAAGCAACTGGGAGGTGATAGAGCCAGGACAGCTGACCCCAACTGGCCAAAGGGATATTCCATACCATATGACATCATGCTCAATATATTAACTGGGAGGAGCTGGCTTGACGAAGCAGACAGGATTGCTGTTTGTGGACTGACAGGGCATCAGTCAGTGGGTGGTGAGCAGTTGTTTTGTTTTGCATCACTTGTTTTGGTTTTTTTCCCTTTAGTTTTATTTCTGTTTCTTTTTTTATCTCCCTTTCCATTACTATTACTATTACTATTACTACTACTATTACTATTACTACTACTACTACTACTACTATTATTATACTTTGTTTCAATTATTAAACTGTTCTTATCTCAACACACTGGTTTTACTTTTTTTTCTGTTTCTCCTCCCCATCCCACCAGCGAAGCAGGGAGCGAGCAAGTGACTACATGGTACGTGGTTGCTGGCTGGGGTTAAAGCATGACACATGTTTACATGCTCGGTATTTCAGCTTGCAAGGTTGTAGCAAATAAGGCAAAAAAGAAAAAATCTCATTTTTATAAGTCCTGTAGAAAGCCTAGAGAAAGGATTATGTATCAAGAGCAATCCTCTACTTTTCAAGAGAAAAAGCCTACAAAAGAAAAATATCCTTAATGTCCAACTTTTACCAAGGTACAAAATAGAATGAAATGGAAACGGAAAGTGTTAGTGGTTTACTTTAAATGTAAACCATAAATTCACCTTTAATTTACAGGACAAAAATGAACCGCAGCACTCAGAATCATTAGTATACAGACAGTGCTTGATTTCATCTGGGTGATGATAGCATCTGATGGCAGTATCAGCAATGGGGTAGTGACTGTGGTGTAAAGTTGCCGTGATGCAGCCTTTCTTGGGTCTATGTCTCCTCAGGGCACAAACTCCAGAACAGAGCGGCATTGGTTGAAAATGAAACATTGCCTGAGAGCTGAATCTAGAGCTTTTCTATGGGCAGGTTCTGGAGTCTAACTTGCGTGATAAAGCTGCTACTGTCTGGAAGAAATCTCTTAAATTGAGTACTGCTCTTCCTGGGTGAATGCCAGGGAAATAAATGAAGCCTATAAATACAGCCACGGTACAGCACATCCGGGCTCCCAAACATCAAAGATGACATACAATTCATATACAATCTGTCTACTGTAATAACTTCTAATTAGGTACTATATCTTTTTTCACTGTTAGGTTTCATGGATTTTAGTACAGGGCTGGGAAAATTCAGATATCGTCTGCCAAATTTCTTCCGGATGAGTCCACTGCATTAAATTAGCAAGCTTTCATAAGAACATACTAAAATTACTTTTTTTGCTAATACATTTTTAAAGTCTTGATGCATCAGTAGCTTTCATATCTAATGCTAATGAGAGATGATGAATAATTGCTAATACAACTGCCAGCTGAAGTCAGCTAGCAACTTGATTGGTAAAATCAGCATGAATACAGTGTGATGAAATATTACCAGCAAAATATAAAGGATTTCCTATGAAGAATGCATGCCACTGTTAGTCTCTGCCAGCCTTACAACTGAAAGATAGCTGGAGTAAGGTTTCTGTACTCCTCTGCTCCCACTGCTGCAAAACGAAATTCTGACAATATTCACATGCTGTGCAGTGTCATCCAACTTTACTCAGGGGTGAAGTAGAAATGGAACTGAAGCAGAACTTGGCTGTTTATTTACAGACAATATAATGCTTGCATTCTACATTTCTTGACTCTAAATCAAATATATTTCTTATTTGGTGTTTTTCCTGGATATCTGAATGAAGTTATCATTACTTGTGGCACCATGACTACTCTTCCGCTGTCTACAGAAGAGTTTAAGTAGAATTCAGACTCTCACACCCAAAGACTTGTTCAGGGAGTTCAGGGAAGATGTACACTCAGCTTTACCCTATGGACCTAACAGCTCAGTGTTTGGATTGTTATGCAATCCAGGGCAATATGTATACAATCATGTTATGGTTTTGTATTTATTTTTCAGATACTTTAAAGCTATAGGGTATATGGTGCAAAATATTTAAAGTATTTAATCCTGGTTGTTTCACATAAGGCTAAAAACCATAAATACTTTCAATCTTTTATCCTGAGAGATTTTAACAGAAGAATCTTGTGGTGGTGGTTATTAAAATAAAAAACTGTTCATGATGAGGTTTTGTATAACAAACACATATACATGCCTTTAATCTTTTTTTTTAATTAATTGATTAGATATTAGCTACAGGGCATTTTGTTTCTCTGTTTATTTTCAGTGAAAACCAAAAGCAAATTTTTCACAGCAAGACAATCATTCCTCTAAAGTTACTGCAGGAAAAAGAGTGCTTAATACCCTTCTGGCTTTCTTTCTTTGAACAGAATTCTTTTCTTTAGCTCATGGAATTAAAGAATACCCATCATCCAAGGAAATGTTTCAAGGTCAGGCATAAGTACCTTCCTCTACCTTTCCTTTTCATAAGCTATCAGCAGAGGAAATATTCTCACTCTTCCCTGTTTTCAGATTTGGGACTCTAGAACTATTTAATTTTATATTTTCTTTTGTGAAGTTTGTGTTTTCATAACTTGCTAAAGTGAGGCTTTTGGAGAAAGCAGTCCACTACACAAGTTACAGCACAAGCACTAACAGTGTGAACTCCACTGATTAGTGGAGGACAACATATTTGTCTCCACACCTTTATCTGTAGGACAAATTCAGAAACCATATAATCATAGGAACACGGACACATCTAGGTTGGAAAAGACCTTTGAGATTACCAAGTCCAACCATTAATCCAGAACTGCCAAGTCCATCACTAAACCATGCTGCTAAGCACTGCATCTATGCTTTTTTTTAAAAAAACCTCCATGGATGGTGGTTCCACCACCTCCCTGAGCAGCCTGTTCCAATGCTTCACCGCCCTTTCAGTGAAGAAGTTTTTCCTGATATCCAGTCTGATCCTCTCCTGGCACAACTTGAGGTTGTTTCCTCTTGTTCTACCACTAGAAAACTCTAAATAATGTTTTAGCATATTGTTTATGAGTCATCTTTCTGTGGAGAATGTAGTTGCCTTCAAAATTTTTTATTACAGGTCAATAATCTACTGCATTAATTTAAAATTATTTGATTACAAGTATTACAAAATCAGATATTTTCAGAAATAAGCCCCATTTTGTGGCGGTTGGTACTTGCACTTGGGTCTTCTCCTACGATCTTTTGCATGTTTGCTGAGTTCCTTGGGTGAGGCTTTTATCTGCACCTGTTGCATATTTTAATTTTAATTCTGGGACTGGGTACTCAGTTAGCCCTAAGGCTAACTAATTCTGGGACAGGGTTACTCAGTAAGCCCTAAGTGCCAAGGAGTATGACAGAGGGCTCTCTTTTCCAGTGTCCTTTAACCACTCAAAATTCGGTGACACAAGCTTCAGTGGGATGTAACAACCAAGTTCCAGGTGAAGTCTTGAAGCAGCTTTGCAGGAAAACTGACTGTCAGCACTGCATACTGAACAGACTGTCCTCAGACTCAGTTGGTCCTCCTGTGGAAGCCCTTGTGCTCTTGCACTCAAGGTTTTAAAAACAAATACTGTGATCCCTGTTCTGACATTTCCAATGTTTTTCATGCAAATATTGCAGTCTTTAAGTAGAAATAATGTCTAGCTGATCTGTTGAACAGTTTTTCTGCACTTCTGTGAGAATTCCCAGCTCTAGGGGTGAGAGGTTGGGGTGGTTTGAGGAGTGATATATTTTTGCTTAAGATAATGCGAACACAGTAAGTAGCTGAATGGTAATTCAGGCTACCATCTTTAATTAGGGCATCAAGACTGGAATGAACAGTCTTCACGGTGGTAATGAGCACTGATGATCAAAGAAGAGCTACCTTATTTAAATAATTTAAATGGAAACCAATTTTAATCAAAGTTGATATTAAGTATTGCATATGAAAATGACTACTTTTTTCTTTAAATTTTGATGTTACCATGTAAATGAGCAGTTCCCTTCTCAGGTATACATGGCATCTGGCTGGCAATATTCCTTTAGGATTGAATATTTGAATTAATATCTACTTAAAGCTGGCTGCATAACTAACACCCTCCATGCAGCTGAGAAGTCAGGAATCTGTATTTCTTCATTTCCAGGTGTGTATTCTATTTAGTTTTAAATATCTTCTGATTCCAAGTGTTTTTGATGTTTTCTAACTTACTGAGTATAACAATTTATATCTTTAGAGAAATTGGAGAAGGAAAAATCGGTCAAATTATTTGCTTCAGAGGGAATATATATTCATTAGTGTAAATTATAATAGTTTACTGTAATTTCTCTTAGGAAAAAGTTTTTAATCACAGTTGTGTCAATATGCAAACCCGGAACAACTCATGGCTATATGGACATGAAATCTTCCAGAGATATGCATTCATACACAGACATTTACATATCCAAAAGCACACCTGAGATCAGAAAATGAATGCAAAACTCTTTATAAGGTTTAGAATGTGATAAAAATGAAGAAAGATGCAGAAACATACACACTTTTTTTGCTGCAGTCACTGATAACATTAACCAAAGCCACAAAAGTTTTTCTAATATATAGACTCAAACTGGGTCATACACGTAGGACTGAAGCTGTAAGATTCTTGGGGGTAAAGCGTCTTTTTGTTCTGTTCATGCATCAGTGGATCCTAATCCCTAAACTCAACTTCTTGCTGTGGCCACAGAAAAGAATAAACCTGAGCTTACCTGTTCAGCTGGTTGTGGACTACTGTGCTGTCCCCTGGTAGAACAAAAGACATTGCTGACACCTTCTTTCATTGCTTCTTTTAACCTTCACGTTGTGTTCTAGTTCACTTTCTAGACATGTAATACTCAGATGGTTGCAATCTTGCAATCTTCTGAAATCTACTGAATTATTTTCTCCGGTATGTAATTGTTATGGATATTCAGGCAACAATTCAGGTTCACCTCAGTACAGAGCCTGAAAACAAAGGAAAAATATTTTAGCTAACAGAGTCAAAGTCAAAGGTGTTGATGTCCCATCCATTCTTTTCTGCTTCTTTTATCCACAGAAGAGTGGCTTTCATGAAAGGACATGGATCTTTGCATGTCTCATCTGTTTTTTTATCGGTTTTATAATTTTCAAAACTAAAGAGTTTCTTTATGAACAAAGATTTTTCCTTTTGACCACTGTTATCATTTCGTTATAAGATTTTGGTCATGTCAAGCATCCTATAAAAACGAGTTGGTTTGTACCTCTCAGCCAATTACTGCTGCTCCTAAGGAGGATGATCCTTATGTACTAAACAGGGGCAGGTTCTCCAGAACTCAATGTGAAATACCCTGTTGCCTAGTCTCTCCCTCAACCTGCTAACATCGGGAGCCAAGGACAAGCTGAAACAATTGTTGCTAATGAGTCTTAAGAAATGTGAGTTTGCAGCATGGAGGCCTGAATGCTGATTTACTAGGAGTGGAAACTTGTGAACAGTCTGGTCTAGGCTTCAGGTTCCTAAAGTTTCAGTGCAGGAAAAACAAACTGTCTTTTCATTTTAGAAAAATGATTTATTCAGAAAAAGATTTAGCACAAGCTTATATATATATATATATATATGTGTGTGTGTGTGTGTGTATATATATATATAATTTATATTGGGAAAACCTCACAATGCTTATCATGTCAAACATATTTATTTTGACCATAACACTGTTTTTGTTGTATACAAAATATTCTTGCTTATAGTGTTTTAACCCTGATGGAGTTTTGTTAGCAACAAACTATGTTAACAGTTCCTCATGTCTAAGTCATTGCTTAGCAAAACTGCAAACAACAAAGCTGTTTTGTAACAGCCAGGTGCTCAAAGTCCATCCACAAAAATAAACCAGCCCTATTTATCACACAATGCTATATTCAATAGCAAATACAAAAAACGTGTCTATCAGTCCAGTCCAAGAACTGCCACCATACTTCAGACAGTAACAGTGGATAGCAGAATTAATTTAACTTGAGTTTAATACTCAGGGATTACAATTTCACATTAATCTAAAATGCTGTCCTAATTGAGAAGAAGAAATGATTGTCCATGACTGAAGATTGCAGAGTATTGCCTTAGTTTTATATAGGAAAATTATCACAATATTCGTACCATTTCAAAATCAGTCCTAAAAAGAGAATTGGAAGTAAGGAACTCCTTCCTTCAAATGTGGGCACAGGTAGAGCACGGTCCTTCTAAAACCCCACATTTATAAAGATGCAATAAAAATTCCTTTTTAAAATGAAACCAGAAGGAAAACAAAAATGGAAAAGATGAGTACCAGGTTAAAGCTAAGCAAAGCATGCTTTTTCTTATTTGATCTAGACAGTGTGGGCTTTTTCCCTCCTGAGCAGATGTCCTCCATCTTATTTTCACATGCAGACTAAAGAACAAGAAGGGAGTCACCAGTTTGCTTTCTAGCCCCATACATTTTGAGAGTCATTGAAACTTAATAACGACATTTTCTGCTGCTTGTGATAGCCATGAGCCCTTACACACATTCTTGGTGTATTTAGATGCACAGTAGGAATGTTCACACATCTGACAAGGTACAAAGAATCAATTTACAGCAAAAGGAAACATCAGATATTGGCATTTAAACTCCACAGCAGTAGACAACTTGGAAATACCTCAAAAAAATTAGAAAGACCTAATGTTTAAAACAGCGGATGGGAAGAATGCAACTTGAGACTTAATATGCTTTTGATTTGCACGGGTACTTGAGAAAATTTTATGCATGTATTACTCTGAGACTAAAAAATATACTACTGGGCCTTCCTTACTGTAGTATTTGTGTATTTAAAAAGAGTTGATCCAATATTACCCACCAGAAATTTTTCCTCATAAAACCTGTGATTTCTTACAGAAATA
>JAVJGI010000057.1:61118140-61138880 GCA_035590275.1 Ibycter americanus
TATACACTTACTGATCTTTTGCCAAGTGCAGCAGTTTTACACCTACATAAAATACAAATGCCAGTCTGTGTATCTGGAGAATCAAACATAAGGTAACTCTGGTAATTTACTCAGTATTTTAGGATATTAACTGCAGACATCTGGAACTCGCATACATGCTAATATAGTAGAGTGTTTGGAGATATTCATGGTTATTCTGATACTAAAGTTCCTGTGTTGCCTTCTTGCAGTAAAAGTGTGAAAATGCAGTGACACTACCAAGTGCTAACCAGTGTATTCCAGGGCTGCTATCACACGTTCCTGGCCCTTCTTTCAGCCAAGAGGCCAAGAGCCAAGTGGCATTACCCTTCCAAAAAAAATTCAATTAATTTCAAAACAGTGCACTGCTGGGCACGTTTAATTGTTAATTTTCAATTACACTTATGAGGAAAAGGTTAGAAAAGTCAAAGAGGAGTACACCAGGCTTTCTACTCAAAGGGTAAACTCAGCATTCAGGCCTCTAAAGTTTCCTGGTTTACCCTAGGTTTCCGTAATATAAAGTAGAAATACATCTAAGCAAAAGCAAGTGTGAGGTGTCTATTGAGTTTTCTAGTATATATTGGCATTTTGTATCCCTGAAAGTGATATTTTACTCAGCTCTAAGCCAATGTGTGGGTTTAATTGCTTTTCTCCCATTATTTCTGGGTCAAAAGACATTTGTTTTTTAAATTCACAGTCAAACAAGCCAATTGCCAGCTTGGTAAAAGTACCAAGCACTGCTGTTCTTGCATCCTGACTGCACGGAAACATATCCTCTTACTTCCCCTAGGGCTGCAACGCGGCTGGGTTTCGCTAAGTGGTGTTCCACCTGCACAGAGCCGAGGACTCCAGCTGCTGGAGTTTTTGCCATAGAGCCCTCAGCTGTGTTTGCAGCACCAGTGTGAAAAATACCTTGGAGTGCCCTTTTGCTATCTACCTTGGGCTGGCATCTGGAAGCAGGTAGTAGCAGGAGCCCATTGCATTAAGCAGCACAGAGGTTGTATGATGCTTGCACTGGAAAGCTACACAGCTCAAAAGGGATAATAATAATATTAGAAACAGCATTTTAAAAAGATATGAAAGGTGTGTCAGTTTTCAGTTACACCTTTCTTCACTTCTTTCTATGGATCTTGTTTCCTCTTCTTCCCTCTAGCAGCGGTACAATTAATCTGTGTCATTCCACGCTGTTCACCTCAGGAAAACAGCAGAAGATGGAGGAGAAAAACAGACAAGTGGTCCCTTTTGTGATCTGACTGCAGTGCTCAAGGAACTTGTTCTAATGAGCTCTTCAGAGAAAATGGGGACAAGGCTGTAGTGGGGCTTGTGCCAGCAGCTCCCCAGAAGGACTCTCATCTTCATCGCGCTTGTGAAATGAGAACTGGGCATGAACCTTTGTGATAGTCTTACCTTTATAAGGCAAGTCAAAGTTGCAGAACCATATTTTCTGCTCACAATTCATAAATCAGAATTTTTTTCTCTCCTGCCAGTGGAATTGCACCCTGTCAGCCTGGCAGGTTAGAAGCAGGGACATTAAATCTTCAACCACATCGTTTACACATTTTATTCTAGTAATCTAGATAGCATTTCGGTCTTACCTTAGTTTTATCTAAAAACCAGTGCAAACAGGAGTAGTTTTGCAGGGTTTGTTTTTCAAGGACACAGCACCCCACTCCTCTAGTCTGGGTTGCTTCCACTGCAGGAATTTCAAAGGGACTTTTAGAGTGAAATAGTGGTGCAAGAGACAACTGAAAGTGCAGCCATACTCAATGTGTGGTGAAGCTGCTGAGATCAAGCCAAATTTCCTTTGTCTCATTATAGTAAATAGAATAGCTATCAAGTTGTGTTCACTTCTTATCTCTTATATCTTGAATCTGCATTCTCAAGAATTCCTGAACTAGAGGCAGCAGTACCAGAAAAAGGTGCCATGGCACACTGTGTCAGCACAGAAAGACAAGATGAGATGCAGGATTCTAAAAAACAGAAACAGGAGGCTTTGAGCTTTCTGTGCAGGACTAGGAGGCTGCCTGGCCTCTTCTGCCTGTCAACAATAATGGAATTGAGTTCAACACTGAAGATAATTGCCTCAAGTCATTCTCCAGCCACAGGGAAGGTAAGATTAATAAAGAACATTTGTTATAATTCTGCAACCAATTTATGTAATGGGACACATAATAAATAACCACATTTAACACAAGCATATATCATAGACAATTTATGCATCAATTTGTTCAGTGTGTGTTAAACCAACCATTTGTATGAATAAGTGTTGTTCTCTTTGTGTCCCTTTTTTCTCTGTTAAAGTGAAAATCATTGTTTGTCAGAGTTTCTTTTTTCTTTTTCTTTTCCTTTTTTTTTTTTTTTTTTATATACAGAGGTGGCAGTGACACATGTAAACTTCCCAGCCACTGAAATACAGCATAAAGTTTTCCACAGAGCCTCGACTGCTGCCTGTTGCAATTGGAAGCCATTATTTGAACAAAACATCCACAACGGCTAAAACCATCTTGCAATTGGACTCTGTGTATGCCTAAACTCCCTGGTTAGATTTGAACTGAAACAGCAGTGTCTCACTGGAGACACACAGGATAATGTCCTAAAAATCTAATCTGGGATTCTGTCCTTGAAAAGAAGGTCTGATCTGGCAGGCCAGGAGAAAAGTGTCCAAAGTGTTTCAGAAAGCAATCAGCTGGATGTGGTAGAATACCAAACACAGTCAAAGGATCCATTTCTGGATGCTGAAAAAGTGAAAGAAGGTAAAATTTAAGTACTTTTCCTGAATACCATTTAGAGCAAGAG
The DNA here is from genome assembly GCA_035590275.1 of Ibycter americanus. Lineage (NCBI taxonomy): Eukaryota > Metazoa > Chordata > Aves > Falconiformes > Falconidae > Ibycter > Ibycter americanus. Next base: position 61,120,955 of record JAVJGI010000057.1, read on the forward strand.
AATCACTGTTTCAAGTTCATCTTTCCTTTCATCTCTATCTGATCTTTTCAAGTCCATTGCACTTCCCTTCTGTGAGGTCGTGTTTTTCATTCCAGTTTATTTTCCCATGTCAGGTAGCATGTATAGCTCAAAGCTCAGATTACTATCTAAAAATAGTGTAGCCAGCATGCATCTATTGTTAATTAGTAGGAACCTGAAATATCAGTCTGTGCTTTCCTCAGTCTGTTGCTTGCTCCTGATCTGCATGCTATACACAACCACTGAATTACACAACTGAATTTTATTTCAGAGTGGCTTTCTTCAAATCTCCATATATGTATTGCAGCATGAATGAGATGATGAAAACTAGTTACAATGTTATAAAAATAAATAAAGAAAGACATTTTCAGCTGTTATATGTTGGAAGGAATGGAGACAAATCTTTGTCTCATCTTTTCCGCTAACTTCGCCTTTGTACAGCTAATACTTCTATGATGGCACAGAACAGCTCTGTGAACTTTTGAACAAAGAGCTATGTGTTATGGTTCAATTGCAGCCGGCAGCTCAGCCCCAGGCAGCTGTTCGCTCACTCCCCCCACAGTGGGATGGGGGAGAGAATTGGAAGTGTAAAAGTGAGAAAACTTGTGGGTTGAGATAAAGACAGTGTAATAGATAAAGCAAAGGCTGCACACACAAGCAAAGCAGAACAAGGAATTCATTCACTACTTCCCATGGGCAGGCAGGTGCTCAGCCATCCCCAGGAAAGCAGGGCTGCATCGCGCATAACTGTTACTCCATAACTCTGAATGTCTCCCTGCTTCCTTCTGCTTCCCCCAGCTTTATCTGCTGAGCATGACGCCATAAGGTATGGGATATCCCTTTGGTCAGTTGGGATCAGCTGTCCTGGCTGTGCCCCCTCCCAGCTTCTTGTGCCCCTCCAGTCCACTCGCTGCTGGAGTGGGCTGAGGGGCAGAAAAGGCCTTGGGGCTGTGTAAGCACTGCTCAGTGATAATGAAAACATCCCTCTGTTATCAACATAATTTCCAGCACAAATCCAAAACATAGCCCCATACTAGCTAATGTGAAGAAAGTTAACTCCATCCCAGCCAAAACCAGCACACTATGAAAAGGATCTGTCCTTTATTGCACACCTTATACCAGAAAACATCCAATCAGCAGTCATTGTAGAGTAGGAAATAAAAAAACCCTTTTATCATCCTATGACAACTATAAACCTCTTGTTTTCCATCCTGATTAAAAAGACTTTCTGATTATTGTGGTACTAGGAAAACTATTGTAATAAGTAGATGTTGACTTCTGTTGAGATGCATATGATTATTTATTAATGGAATACATTAATGTGGAACAAGGGGAAGACAAAGTCAATATTTATAATGAGGAAAAATAAACTGATGTTCACTGAAACAAGCCATTAGATTCTCAATCAGAAAGATAACACCCCTCTGAAGCATGTAAGACTGAGATTTATAAATCCCATGACTTCCTTGTGATCAAAATACTAAGTATAAATCTAGAGGTTGTATGAAGGTTGCTTTTGCCATTAGTGTATCTAAAACTGCCTTGGTAACTCAGCATTTTCCTGTCTTTAGGTATCAAGTTAAAATCATGAGATCATAGAATCACAGAATCATTTAAGTTGGTAAAGACCTTTAAGATCATCAACTCTAACCATAAACCTAGCACTGCCAGGTCCAACACTAAACCATGCCCGCTAAGCACCACATCTAAACATCTTTTACATACTCCCAGGGATGGTGACTCAACCACTTCCCTGGGCAGCCTGTTCCAACGCTTGACAACCCTTTAGGTAAAGATTTCCTAACATCCAATCTAAACCTCCTCTGGCACAACTTGAGGCCATTGCCTCTTGTCCTGTCACTGGTTACTTGGGAAGAGAGATGGATACCTATGTCACTACAACCTCCTTTCAGGTAGCTGCAGAGAGCAATAAGGTTTCTCCTGAGCCTCTCCTTTTCTCCAGGCTAAACAACCCCAGTTTGCTCAGCCGCTCCTCAGCAGACTTGTGCTCCAGACCCTCCATCAGCTTCGTTGCTCTTCCTTGAGCACATTCTCCAGCACCTCAGTGTCTTTGTTGTAGACAGGTGTAGGTTCTAAGGTATTTGGAAATATTTTATACTTGGACTGGCTGTCATTTTAATGTCATTGGAGCAATCTAGCTTATCTGTAAAGAAAAGAAGGTTTTGGCTAACATGCACAGACCTGTGCTTTGTTTGCATTATGTCAAAACAAAAAAATCAAACCAACACAACCCTACTTCCTCATTAGTTCCAAGTATCTTCTGGTTTTTGGAGAGGTAGAAGAGAAATTTAGGAATTCCTATTTTAAAGATAGAATTTTCTACTGTAAAAAATGGTTAGAATTACATTAGTTGTGAGTACTTTGTTTTACTTTTATATAATTCTTATAGCACTATTTTCAATGTCTCTTTTATGCAGGATAATAGATGAACATGGAACAACTCATAAATCTGGACACCAAATACTAAATAGCCATTTGTTACAGTGCACATCTCCAATGGAGAAAGCCATCTGCAGTGTACTATGACTACCTTTGTGTTCTGAAATCAAATTAAATTTCTAACATTTCTTTCCCAAAAAATGTCTTCCAGGAATCAGCTTTGCAAGAGGCCATGAAGTGCAGAACCTAGGCAATTCACATGTATTGACACAAAGCTGCTGATGGACAGCACTCTGGGTACAGATTATGCCATTGTTTCTATTTTACAATCCCTATATTAGTGGTAGATTGTAGTGGATGCATACACCACTGCACTGCAGTTTATATACTGGGATAGAAAAGATGTGTGGTTTTCTTGCTGTTGGGTGTACAAATAACCAACATGTTCTGTAACTGTGTCTCCAAAATGTCTGTAGCTTAACTAATTAATCTAAACATTGATGCCTTTCGTATGCTTCTCTGAGTCCTACTTTATATTAAAGCGTTGGAGAGAGGATTGCGGCTGGTGCCACATGCAGTAAAAGGACTGCAGATCAAATAGCGACACAAACATAGTAGCTTCAATCAAAACAAGTAAAAATAGCTCTTAACTTTAGGCTGTATCAGTCTGCAATTCCCTTTGTGCATGCTGTTACTTTTACCTATATCTTGTGAGTGAAGATCTCAGCTCCTTTCCTCTGGCTCTCTCTTGCTGCTCTGCTCACTGGGAGGAACACTAGACTGAGAGTAGCTATTGCAGCTCCCTGGATGCTGTGCACAGAGAAACAGCTGCCAGAGGCTATCTGTGCTGGTCCGCAGATCGGGCCAAACTCGGCAAAGTTTCTGTCTCTCTCCTTTCAAAAACGATGCCTCATTATGGTCACCAAAAAGGAAGATTAGCTATAGCTCACAAGTTAAGAGCATTCAAATAGGATGTAGGAAGCCAAGATTCAAGCTCCTGCTACAATAAATCATGGAAAGTATCTCTGAAATGCAGGAGTCCAAAAGGGAGAGGTGAAGGAAACTTGACTCACAGCAGCCACTATCCTATGAATATATATTATCCCTCAGAGAAAATGTAAATAAACCTTGTTCCTAGCCAGGAAGATGCAGCTTTAAATCCAGGTCTCCTCCTACCACAGAAGTCCTCCAGCAGTCAGCTGCACGTTATTGTGGAGAAATGGGTTTATGTCTTAATTTTCCCCAGTGGGACTTTGGTGCCTGTTTCTAGGATGGGTTCACAACCCAGGGTTCTTCATAGAAGTAGGTGCAAAGCTATGATCATGCCAGCTGCATAAGTACCTTTGCTCTTCTCAGCATCTCATTTGCCATCTTAGATAGCTTCCCATTCAGACAGCTCCTGAATATCCCTTTGTAAGTACCTAAAGCTGCCTTTGCATTGAGTGGGGTTTGGGTGCTTGCCCGGGCTAAGGCTTCAGCTGGATGTTTGGCACTCCAACACATAAGTGCTTGTGAAGGTCTAGCTTTGTGGATAGTGTGCTATAAGCTCTTGTTGCTTGACTGAAGAAGATAAGGTAATGTTCTATAGGAAAGAACATTTACTTCTTGTTCCAAAATAAATTGATGGCAATGATTTAATGATTTCCTGTAGTTCTTAGACAAACAGTATTTTGTTACTCAGTCAGTGATACGATGGTGGAAAAAAAGTAAAAAAATGAGAAAAGAGATTTGTAGTATAACATTGATGTTATGATCAAAATTTTTGGTGCAGTTATCCTATTAGTAATAGAAAGGAAAAGTCAAAATAATGAAAGATTATCTAAGAGTTACCCTCATGGATATTCCCCCAGTAAAATTGTCTTAAATATTTGCTTTCCTCTGGCAGTTTCAGATTAAATATATCCCTTCTTGCTCCTGTGTCCCCATTCCTTATCTCATCACAAAGTCCTTTTCATTTTTAGCACAAGACATAAATATTGATTACATACTACAACTTGTAGTGCTGATTATCCATGATCTTCTCTCAAATAATACTGTAGTCCTGATTATGACAGATTACATTAGCTTTGTCATTTCTGCTTTGACTGTTTAGTCTGTTTACTGAAGCAACTCCTCTGGAAATTTTATCCCTTAAAATTACAGGATAAGTTCTCTGCTGGAATAAGTGAGGTGACTAACTAACTGAAGTAATACAACCACCTGGCCGCAGCTGTTTTTCTCCAATTTACTTGTGCGTGGATGGGGTAGGCTTTGATGGGCTTGGTAGGTAACATTTTCCACACATTAAAACATTTCTTTTGACGCTTATAATGCTATTGTAGTTCTTGAAAGACTGAACAACAGCTCTGTTGCTTAATCTTTTTTGAAGCTTAAGCAGGAGACACTAAAGTATTGAGAACCGTCTCAAAAGCTACTTAAAACTTTCAAATGAAACAGCAACATTCTCAAGTTCAGAGACTGATACAAACCTTTTAAGCATCATGAAAATTACCTTTTTTTAGTCTTTTACTCTACGTAATACACCTTCTGAATATGTTTATTGTAGGTAAAATCATTATATTAATCCTTTGTCTACGACATAACTTGAGAGATTCTTCTAATTGGTGATGAGAGGGAGAGTAAGTATGGGCTGGCTTTGAAATGACTGAATATTGAAAAGAGGTTTGGAAAATCATTCAGTAGTATATTTCTTATCGGAATAATCTGACTTCTGACAAAGCTGCTGTGAAACCTCCTGAGATGCTCAGCACTTCCACTGTATAAAGAAAAATGTAGGAAGATCTCTGTCCTAGTCTTTTGATAGTCCCTTTGCTGATATTGTCCAAACCCCACAAATAAAATGGAAAAAAAAAAAAAAAAAAAGCAGAATAAGATCCTACCCTCTTACATCCTGTATAAAGTCAAGTGGTCTTTTCCATTCTTTTCAACAGAGTCATTTATTATGTATAAGTGTTCTTAGCCTTTTATAAAGCCCATCTGATTTTGATCAAGTATCAACCAGTTGTCAGTAATAAAGAATCCATCCACTTACTTTTAACCCAGACACTGGGTTATTCTTTACTTGCTGTGATTTCAAATCACAGGGCCAGATCATCTGGGACTGTAAATCAGTATAGCTCCACTGAATTCACTGACAGATTTACACCTGTGGATTATTTGTTTCAAAGTGTGCTGTAAATAAAAGAAAAACACATCAAATGATGTGTCATAACGATTAACACTTTTCATTCGAAAGACCTTAAAGCATTAAGCTTTTTAAGTGAATATTTGTATTTACGTACAAAGCTGTATGAACAGCGTTCCCAGAATGAAGGTGCCAACTCTCATTTAGCTTGAGCTCTCACTGCAGCAGAGTGAGGGCTCCTTAGCAGATAAGATGCTATTTATCTAATGTAAAAACCTCGCTGAAGAAACCTAGCGTTTAAAACACAAATTCATTTGATAATTACTAAACAGATTGGAGACAGGAAAATTGTTCAAAGCATGGAAAAGGGGAATAGGCCCAAGTTTTCAGCAAAGCTGAAGTTTCCCCCTGTGTTTCCCTCTTTAACACTACTCCATGAGCTAAAAGCCTACTAATCTATAACTCTGCCTCCAGATATAGAAAATCTCTTTTATTGGGATTTAGCAGGCTAACTGGAAATGCCCCATATTTGTGTTTTGATCTGTGCAGATTCATCTATCACTGAAATGTCAGCGTTTATAATGTCAGTGTTACAGCTGGGAAAGAGGGACAATCAGTCACCCAAGAGACTTTAAAACTGTACCACGAGACAGTATTTGGAATGTGTGACTTTGTAACACAGCTGCAAACTTTATTAAGGAGGAGGAAGAATTTATGCTGGAGGGAAGTATTATAATAGGACCTCACAGGGATTTATACAGATATATTAAAAATTAAATTGAATTGAATTTGGTTTTATATTGAGCCTGTCAGACTGAAGACATTCCAAAGTGCTTAAAAAAGCAGTGAGTTACTTACCAGTACCAAGATGACTATGCAGACAGCCTTTATACAGGTGAAATATTTCAAAGCATAATTTTAGACCATCTTAGATCAGTTCTCCAACTGCCAACAAAACAATAATGGAACATATATTTATATAGGTATAGTATATAAATTTAGTATATACTATATTAAAATACCTATTTATTGTAAGTATAAATTTATTGTAGATGTATTACTTATTTATATTCTATCATGTTGTATATGACACATTATATATAGTCTTTTTAAAAATAGCTATATAAGCTTTACAGGTATCAAATCTACTTTTAAATATACAAGATGGATAATTTTGTGGTTATACATGCAAATGGCTAGCTTGCAAGTGCAGATGTTTTTCTACAGTTGACATCATAAATTATATATCAGCAATAAAAGCACTGTCTGAGATGCACCAAGTAAAACTGAGTATCTTTCCCCAAAATCCTGTTCAAATGAAATTATGTTTTTAAACTACAAAAAATTTTCATGGAACTGACTGATTTTTCTAAAAACAAAAAGAAAATCCAATACTTTCTAGCACAAACTTGAAAATCAAGACGAGTTAGATATTTCATTGAAAATTCAAACTGTTTTTAGAAGTAATAATGGGCCTTTTTGTGAACTGCTAGTCAATGCTATAGTGCATGCTGGAGGTTTTGTGGAGCTATACCGTGCAAGGCAATTCTTAGGGTCTGCCACAGATTATGCAGAATATGTTCGAATAACAGAAGCAAAACCCGTACTTGTCAACTCCTATTATTATTAGCTGTGTGGCGTTTGATCCTTGGGTGTGCTGTGCTGGTGTGGGGAAGAAAAAGTGCCTTTTAGTATCAACTTTTCTACGAGTCACCCACCACCTTCCTACTCTGCTTCAGCCCAGACAACTATCTATGACACTTCTTATATATTTTTTAAGTAGCTTCTTGCCTTTATACTCATTTGGCTTTATTTTAATGTGTTACTCCATAAAAAGCACACGATTGTAGACAACAACTAGTTATAAGTCAGTGATACAGCCATCCTTTACAGTGACTTATTTTCTTCTGGATATATTTTTCCTGTATAGAGGGAAGATTTGTAGGGACTGTATTCATTACCCTGATTTAAGCAAAATCTCTACTTGCCTTTGTGGCAGCTGCAGAAATACAGCTTTGCTGCAGAGCAAGGAAGACTTACAGGCTTAAAACACTCATGGCAGCACAGAAGCTGGCTTAAAATGAGGTTGAAGGTCAATATAATCCTATTATACCTTTGCATAAGTGACCACAGGGTCACCAGATAAAATATCAAACCGCCTATTTCCCAAAATTCAGTGTTTCAAGTGAAATTTTTAAACCTGTAGGAAGTTTACTGGGAAAAAGTATGAACATGTTGAACCGTGGTATAACAAGTTTGTGTTTGTGTTAGAGGCCCACAGCTAATAGAGATAGAGCACTGAATGGTACTAAAGTTGCCCAAGCAAGGATAGTAAAAACAAATGGATTTGAATCACTATGACTTACAGTGAGTGAAACAGAAATGCCAGAGAGCACATAAAAAATGTGATGTTTCACAGTAGATAACCTCCAACGTGGTACCACCAGTTGACACCCTGTCTCTCTGTGAAACAGAAAGTCGTGTGAACAGAAATGCTGAACAACCTGTGCCTGTGCCTTTGATGTCATTATTGTTTGCTGTTGTTTTCATTTAGATTGGGTTTACCACTGCAAGTTAATACACTCCATTTCCAAGTATGCTGCCTTACTGCACTCATTCAGGGGTCTGAGTCTACCGACACGTTGCCTCCATCAAGAGCCCTAGGATGAATCTGAACCACAGTAAATGTATAATTCTTCTTGATTGTGAAATTCGTATAACCACTACAAATAACAGATTACAGTAGTCTTCTTCAGCATGTCCAGAGCTATTTAGCTAATAAGGGAGGCAGAGAAGCAGTTTTAATCTGTGACATACAGCAGTTTCTGGGTGACCTGCTGTGAATATATGTTAGAAATGGTTGAGAGCCTTTCCTTTCGATCACAGAAGAAGAGATAGCTCAATCCACAACTTTTCACAGATGGTGTTTGTGAAAATCATTTGCTTTAAAATTCTCTTGGACCTCGGATGTAATTTCCAGTCAAAACTGTAGAAACAGTGAGAGACTTCTGAACCATCAGTAGCGTCGTGATCAGAGCTGTTGCCAGTGGGGATTAAAGTTCAACAGTCCCTTCAGGAGACTAAATTTTAATGCCCCATTTTCCTGGCAAGTGCTGCAACCAAAGGGCTGCATAGCTGCTTTGGGGTCAGCTCATTCTCATTTCAGTCTGAAACAAGAGCATAGGAGTCACCCCAGCTATGTTAGAGGTGAGAAAACAGGAGACACAATTGGCCTCTGAGAAATATTTAGAAGGTACAAGATCTATTCTAACTGTACAGAAACAAAATTCACGTTTGTTGGTTTCTTCACGTTGCCAAGGTAGACTTACTGAAATGAGGTCTGCTGGGGAAACTGCAATAGCCAAATACACCTGTAGACATTCAGCACAAAGCGAAAGGTCCAGAGCCATAAATCTGTCTGTGCATGTAGTCAAGAAAACACAGCACACTGTCTTCCTCAGAATACATTTTCCCCTTTTTTAACGGAGAGTGTTAAAGTATTTTTTTTTGTCTTCCCAAATAATGAGAAGAAATGAGGAAGCAGTACAGCAGCAGGTAATATGGAAATTTGTCCTTAGCTAGGGGCTTGATAAGTGCTTGTAAATAATACTGAAGCTAAATGATCCTTCAAATCTGATACCTCACTAAGAAAATTGCAGCTTGCTCAAAAAGTAAAAGAATCCCCAGTGGCAATTGTAAAACTCAATGAATATCTTGAATCTCTAGTAGGGAATTTGACATTTCAAAGTTGGCTTTGATGTTTATAAACAAGATTGCAAAAGTGTGTATTCTGTCAGAGCTTAAGACCGCCAGCATTATAGTACTGAGTTTTCAAAACACTTTGAACCTCAGGTGCTCAATCTATGAATTATAGGGTAAATCTGGATTGAATCCATAAGAAAAGAAAACCTTCTTAGCACAGAGATTCAGAACCTGACAAACAAACATCTCCTCTTCATCCCCGAGAGCAGCAATGACAAGGTGTATCAGTGCAGCAACAGCAGCACTGAGGTAAAGCACTCAGAGCTCCGTTAAGTGGCTCTCCTGCTATGTATAACAGAAGGAGATATGCTGATGGTTTGGAGACTTTTTTTAAAAGTTGATGGTTTTCATGTAGTTCTGTCTGATATTAACAAAGAGAACCCCTACCAGCTCTACTAGAGGACATGAGTTTTCCTCTAACGCCAGACCAAACGAGGAGTTAACCTGTCCATGTCACTGCAGCGGCAGCACAGTGTAAAACTCTCCCTTCTCTCATTCCACAGACAATCCTTTATTATCATTCCAGTGGCCAGGGATGTGTGTCTGAGGAAGGAGAATCGAAGGACTGGAAAGGACAAGGTGAATGTGTTAACTGTGCTTCATAGCATTACAAACGTACCCTGCTGGGATCTTCTCAGAGGGGCTGGTGTTATAATAATTGAATCAGTCAGCATGAACTCCTGCATGTTCATCTTGGCCACGGAAGATTTTCCTTCTGTGCTTCAAGATAAAGCTCTGGACAGCTGCTAACCTTAGTGTACAACACCAACTGACTTCTGCCAGAGTCATGCTGTCTTGCAAAGAGAGGGAGACAGAGGGTGACAGGAATTCAGGGAATGGTGCAGAGTTGCTGCACCTTCCCTGATTTACAGACATTTCTAGGCTTTCCTCACAGACTTTGAGAACATCTTAGGTTGCACAGACCTATGAAAACAGTTCTCCAACTATAGGGTATGAACCTCTTCAAGGCATCAGGGTAGCGTTACGTTGGGCCACTTGAAATACGTGTGCTAGGGAGGTAAGAACTACTTCATTCATCACTGAGGCAACAGGCTTGAAGACCTAGATCATCAAGTAAGGAAAGTGTGTGGTCATGTACAAAATTTGCCATAGAGCAGCTAGGCATTCGGCTCCAGGAAACGTGGCTTCTTGTTGACAGTGAAAATTGGATGGATTCGAAGATTATTACAGCCCTAGTTCACCATAACAGATACCTTAAAAATGTTAACTTTTCAAGAATTACTGATCTTTGAATTAATTTCTAAAGTACTTGACAGATGTTACAGTTAGTTTCATTCTTAGATTCCTTGTGCTAAAGACAAGGTTTAACTGATGTTTCTGGTTTTCCTATGAGATAGCACTTAAATGCATCTTTTAAATTATTTACAACTAATTCATATTTAATAGTTTAGTAATAAATAACAAATACTTCTATTTATAAATATGCTGTGTGATCACAAGTCAGAAGTTAACTGGAAGAAACACTATTTATAGTACTAAAAAACATAATGGGGAAACATGCACTCTAGTAGGAGCCCTTGTTGCAGTGGCTGTATTGACTATTCTTCCAAAAAGAGTAGCAAAAAGTGATGACTGTATCAACATTTTTTGTGATTAGATAATAACTGATGCTTTAGACCACTTACTTAATGAACTCTTTCACCAAGCTTAGTTTAGAATCCAAATGAAGTCTGGGTACAAAAACCTTAAGAAGTCCAAAATAAACATGGAGGATAGATGATTTGTCTTGGCTGATGGTTCTAAGAGCAAATCAGGCAAATCTTACTGATTTCTATGGTGTTGGACCAAAGGCCAGGTAATATATGGAGGCTTTTATTTGGTGTTTGAGGATGCTGAGAGTAGAAGTTCCAAGTTTCACAAGGGCAAAAACATAAGGACTAAGTAAGTTCTTCCTAAAAGTGTTGAAATGGATTTAATTTTTGTGTTTCAAGGAAGAGTGATCAAAAGCCTTACTTACAGCCAAAATCTACAGCACAATTGAAGGGGTCATTTGCACCTCGCACAGTGCTAGGACAATAAATTCCTTGGGACTCCCAGGGGAAGATCACATAAAGTGTCTGGATTATGCTACAGCTTGTAGGGCTGCCCATGATTTTCGAAGAGTTATTTTGGAGTGGGGATGCCTAGAGGCCTATGGCACTACAGACATGTTCCTTTATCCTCAAAGCATCTGTGTTTTGGAGTATGAGCGGAAATGACCAACACCTGTATCGGGAAGTCAACAACACCTTCTGCTGCTCCAGCCCCAGAACAAAGAATGTCCTCAAGGCTAGTGGTCTCACACTGTAAGTCTCTCACTGTAAGTTTACAAGGAAAGTGCAACCAGCCACTGTTGAGAATTGCTATTTTTCACATATGCTGAAAATTTCAGAATCAAATTGAACTTAGGCATTAGAGTGATGATTTATGCTAGCGAGCAAAATATTAACAGTTGACTGCTCTTGATTTATGAGATCCTCATCTGTTTTGTTGTTTGGGGTTCTTTTTTAAGGCAACACATACAGTTTGGTTTTCTTTCCATGAATGGAAATGAGAGAACTTGTTTCTCTCATCTTTTCATAAATTCTCTGGATTGCTCTTCCTCTTTTCTTCTAGGGGTTTGTCCTCTATGTTGTATTTGAAGCTCTTTCTGCCATTGTTCAGAAAATAACTTATTTTAACATTGTAAAATAATCCATAAATTATATAAAAATAGATACAGCAACACAGCACAAACCGGTTTTCTTTAAGATAAATTATTCTACAATTGGTGGTGTTTAGAGATAATTTTTTAGCGTACTGATACAAGTCTGTTATGAATTGGTAGTAGGAGGTTACTTTTTTGCTGGTGACATAGGAAAGAAACACATAAACCTGCAAGGCAGCAAGTGTATGTATCTTGTAAAACACCTTTCAATTCCTGCTGAGATCTAGCTTAGGCATCATACTGTCGGCCTTCCTTATGTTCTGTGGGCTGATGAACCAACAGAACCAACATATGAAAGGTACTCACTTTTTCACTCTTTACAGGGAATGCTAAAATTAAAGTAATTAGGATGAAGAGCTGAAAAGACAAAATGCTGCAGTGAAGTGGAAGTTCATGTTCTTCTGTTTTTCTTCAGTGCTGTTCTTACTGTGTTATTGGTGATCCTGCAGGTACAGACTATTGCACACAGAAAAATCCAAGCCTGAGTAATGCAACAATACAGGTACAATTTAATCTCAATAGAGGAGAATCTACATTTCTGCATAGAAATAAAGGGGAGCTGCCTGTATGGATGTAGGCACCAGCAGTTGAAGGCATATCCTGCCTTGCTCTGCTGCTTTTCCAACCTGGCAACATACTTCAGATCCATCACAAAAAAGGGACTATACTATCTCCAGAAAGAGGCCAACAGGTCTAGAGACAGGGGAAATCGATGTCTCTGCACCCACCTGTGCAAATACACGAAAGATTGTCTCAAAGCACAGAAGCAAGTGCTCTAAATTCTCACCTGAACTTTGCATTTGAGCGTGTTTAAGTAGCTGGCTGGTCACTATTATGGCCACTAGTGCTGTACCTTGAACAAAAACCCTCTTTCTGTTGAGAAATCCACCCAAAGCCCAGCAGTGTGCGGGCAAGCTCTCCAGGACTACAGCAATTCTCAGCTGAAGAAAATGCTTTGAATTATCGTAAAAATTGCAGCTCACTGGGTATATTTTCTACCCACATAGTGACAACTCAGTGTGAAATTAACTCTAAAAACATCTTTAGTCTACCACCAAAATTTACTTTTTTCATTGTCAAACTTTCCTTTATAGAATCAGCAATAATGAAGTCACAAAACAAAGTGAATCACATAGGACAACGTATGGAGGAATGTTTTATAACTTACTAGAGGAAATGAACACAGGAAAAATGATAGGGCTAGCAAGTCCAAAGAAACAAACAGACCTTCTGGTTGGCATTGGAAAGAAAGTTTACTGACTGTTGTTCTTTGAGAGAACTGCAGGTAGAATCTTGACCAAAAAATTCAGTAAGTAGGGAAAAAAGCACATGTTGTGTAAAACTTTATGTAAAATTAGTCAACCTGTATTTATGTCCATTTCTGGCTGAAGTCACTGTCTTTATCAATGCAGATGAGGAACTTGAGTGCTTGGGGTTATCTTAAGAGATCATCTATTCTATCCATCTGACAGATGCTTCCTGAATTTCTTTCTAAACCTCCCTAGGCAGCCAGATCCAGTCCTTCACTATCCTTACTGTTAAAAATGTTTCATAATGTCTAATGTGAATCTGCCTTGTTATGATTTAAACTTATGTTTATCTTACACAACACTGACATAGACAAGTAGAACAAACTATCCCCTTCCTTTTTGCAATGGCTTCTTAAGAATCTGAAGATTGTTACAGCCACTTTCCTAGTAGTCTTCCCTTCTAGGCTAAACAATCCAAAATCACTCAATCTTCCTTTGTGAACAAATTTTCTAGACCTAATATGCTGCCTCTTGTTGCCCCTAGACTCTCTTCAGTTGGCCCACAATCTTTCTGGAAGTGTGACTCTCAAAAAAAAGTACATTATTTTAGCTAAGGGGTGGCATCTGCAGCAGAGTAAAGGGATTACTTAGTATCTCTGCTTTTGTTTTTGCATCCCAGGATACAACTTGCATCTCCTGCATCAGGAGGACATTGCTATAGTACTGAGCATATGACCCATTGCATCCTCAAATTCTTTGCTTTGGAGCAGCTGCCCAAAGAATTCCATATTCTGTATTGGTGCAATTAAATATTTCTGCCAGATTTCACTTTTCCCTGTGGAAGAAAGTTCTGTTTTTTCTTGCTTTCATCTTCAAATTGAAGTTTATTATCTTTAGGCACCATGATGAACTCTAATCTGTCCTCCAGCAATCACTGAATCCCTCCACTAAGGGGAGGGATAGGTATCATCTGTGAATTTACTAAGCATATTTCTGTTTCATTGTTCTAACCAGTAATGGTAGTTCTGTATAGCACCAAAAGTAGACATCTCCACTTAATACCTATGTCAATTTGATATTGATCCACTGGAGAATCTTGGTGTCATTTCCCAACCAGACTTTCACCTAACAGTACTTTCATCTGGCACATTTCAGGGCTTGGTCAGAAAGGTAATACATGTGACTATAAATGCTTTACTGGTCAAGATGTATGCACCTAGGGAATGATTCAACCATGTATACATACACAGCTAGTGCCATTTGCACACCTGGAATATAAGACACAAAACCAAGAGGAGACTTACATTACTTTGGAATAGTATTTGAAGAGTGGGCAAGACAACCTAAAAAACCTAAAAGAGATGCGTCAGGTTAGAAGGAGATGGACATTGTTCTTTTTGTTCTTCTTTGCCCAGACTGTTAGTTATTAAAAAAATCAAGTGAGCCTCACATGACTTACCTGTTCTGTTGTATTCCTTCCCAAACAGCTGTTTTGAACAATTAAGAACACCAAACATTATCTGTAGCTAGGCAGCAAATCTTTTGCTTATGATTTATTTTATGTAAACAGTGTACAAGACCAAGCTGAGCATAATTAAAGCGGATGGATGTCTCTAGCCAGGGAGGTGATTGCTCATTCCCAACAAGCACCTGAGCATGCCTGGGAGGGAGAGAAGCTTCCAGAGGGTAAGGTGGTGCCAACAGGCAGAGAAAGATGGATATTGCTTGGACAGCTTGATGCTGCCTGACTGGTCTGGAGTAGTATGTCGCCAAGGTAAATGTTAACAATTTTGTCATTGGACAACATGTTATTTGCTCAATAGATCTAAAGGCACTGAAAGAAGCAGGAGTGGGGGAGGGGAAGAGAATGCTGGTTGTAGCGTGCAGTCTCTTGTGCTGAATTGCTTTCACACTAAAGGAAGGGAAGGAGGCTGAAGTGTTGGCACTTTATAAAAGATAAAGTTGTGGGAGAGATCAAAGTACAGAGCTGCAGACCACCTGAAATCCTTGTTGGATGAAGTATAGAACTAGTGAACATGGGGCCAAACATATAGGGAAAGAGCTGATGTGGCTTTATGAGGTGAAATTCTGTCATGTGTATCTACAGGAGTGTTTTGGCTGGTTTGATTGCTTGTCTTTTGGAGCCCAGTTAAGAAATGAAGAAGGGATATCTGGTTAATGCAATCAACCTGGGTATATGAAAGGTTTTCCTAAGTTAGTTCAAAGAAGGCTCTTAAGGCAGCCCTGGGATAGAGAGGTGGATTTTGAATGTATAAAAAATCAAAGGGTGAAACTAAATGTCTCTAACAAAGTTCAACAGGTTTCTGCGTTGTCTAGCTCAGTCGCAAGTGACCTAGGAAAGGGAATGAATGACAAACTGGCAGTTTTGTAATGACACGAGGGCCAACTCAGAAGAAATGTGTATGGGTTTTAGAAGGCAATACAGTAGATGAAGTATAGCATAGGTCATTTTTGAAGTGAGGCATGCAGATAAAACCAATCCCAATTTTCATATGTAATATTACCCAAGCAAACCATTACAAAACCATTACAAAAGCAAACAAAAATATCAGGTAAGATCTTGATACTTGCATGGAACTATTATAAACTCATCTTAATGCTTAGCAGCAGATAAAATAAAAAATAATTTTAGAAATTACTTCAGAAAAATAGAAACTAGAACAGAATGTATGTTACAGTGAAAATTTGTGGTTCACTTCATCTTGTATGTTACATGTCCTTAATGTCTAACAGAATTGGGGGAAAAATCAGCAAACAGTGGCAAGAGTGAGTGAAGGTTTGTAATAATATCTTTACAAGGAACAACAAAGTATGCTAGAGCTATCAACTTTGAAAGAGGCGACAGAGGAAGAATAGGACATAGATCAATTGTTCACTGTCTCTTCCAGTATGCTATCCTCATAGAAGACATTAAATAGAGCTTGCAGTTCACAGGAGACAAAAGAAAGGACACAGATCTTCATACTTTTGGTTACCTCAAGAACTCCTTGTTACAGGAAGTTTTTAATGCTGGCAGTTTACAATAGGGTTCAAGAGTTCAAGTTCACAGCAGAAAAAACCCATTGACAGTTGCTGAATATATAGAAGCTATTTCTGAATGTCCCAGTATTGCATGTGAGTGGGGTTTGGGGATGTATGTAGCGTAAATAACACCACATATTTCCCCCCCTTTTTTTTTTCCTAAGCCTCTCTGCTTTAGGCGAGTATCAAAGACAGGATGGGTGTGGGTATAGCCCAGTATGAATGTCCTCTAACAATGACAGAGAAATGTTTTGTAGGGACCTGGGCAAACTGTGTAAGATTGGCAGTAACCTGAGCTACAAATGTACAGTCAATGAGCAGGGACTGAGAACAAACCTAGAAAAAAGGAGGTGTCTTGCAAAGACATAGTGGCAGGAGGGGGATATTTTTAAATCCTTTTTAATCTTTATACTATCTTCTGTAGTCTAAAAAAATACCTATTATAATTTCTGTTGAAAGAAAACCTGATCTATTACTATAAAACCTCTTCTGTTCTCTTTGGAGTACTCAATTCTGAGGTAAAGACCCAGTCTGTCAAAGGTTTAACTGACTTAGTGCTATCATACCACCATGTCTTCTGTCCTGGGTAATCCTAACAGTTTCACACAAAAACCTTTCTTTGCCTTCTGTCCAGATTTGGCAATATACAGCATGCTGTGGGACTGCAATACATTCAGGTGACATATCTGTCAGAACAGAATGGTTCCTTACGGGTTCCTTAGACTTCACCATCACAAACTGCTTCTCAAGAAGAATGAAGTTTGCATCTCTGCAGAAATGTTATGTGAGCTATGGCTGGGGTACTTTGGCAGGGGAGGTAAAAACTGAATAGTGGAAATGAGGTGAGATTAAATAATAGAAAATGTGGAGTCATGTACTTATAAAAATATTCAGTATGCACTGAAGCTCACCACTTGGAAACAGGCAAAGTGGATGACATCTTTGCAGTGCGTCTATGTAACAGGGTGACAAGCTCCTGGTATACACAGAAAAAAGGTATTTTCAACTAACAGAAAAAGCGTAGCTGAAGACACTAGTTATATGCAATCTATGAACAATTCTTGGCAGGCAAGTTCAAGAAAGAGTGACTGAAAATAAAATAAATGCAACAATGGAAAAGACTGGTGCACAGTAGGGCTTGTTGTGAAAGAGTTAAAGAACTTGGCTAGTTTAGCTGGCTGTTACAAACTATACTTGATGCTGTAATGTGGACTTAATATGAAGGGATACTTTTTGAAGTAAGATGCATACTTTTTAAAGTGTGTTTAAAGAAAAAGAAACAACGTACTATTTAGATACAGCTAAATGTTGTTACGTAGATTACTAGTACAACAGATGGCCAATTAGCCTCCTGAGTGTATCCAGTATTATCAAAGGGTAGCGGCAACCTCATAGACCTGACAAGAGTTGGTCTCCCCATCAAGGTAAAGTACAGAAAAAGTTACCTCTGTAGCAGTATCATCTTGGCCAGTATTGAAGTTCAAGGTCAAGTCAAAGTTTCTTTCAAAACAAACCATGAGAAAAGAAAAAGAAAAAAAAAGACAAATCAAAACCCTGAATGTATAAGCATATCTTTAGAAACAGAAATTGCCATGTAGTGGATTAATACATCGCTTTAATACA
>JAVJGI010000057.1:61164411-61184842 GCA_035590275.1 Ibycter americanus
TGCATTATGGGACCAGATCCTCTGCCCAGAACTAAACAATAATTTTGCTAGTGAATTCAAAAAGAGCAGGATCATGTCCATAGCATTCACGGAAAGATTAGGTCAGAAAGGTTTAGATTTGTTCTTTCTTTTCTCCCCTCTAACAACAGAACAAAACCAACCCCTTGGTGATTAACAGCTTTGACAGAGCACTTCTTATACCGGTGTCTAATAAACATTTTACAAAAACTCAGAGAAGTAAAAGACAATATATTGGAAATAATTATTTCCCACTTAAGAGTAAAATACCACTGCTTTTCTAGACCCTGTTGTAGTTTCTGTCAGGCAGAACTATGTGCATATTATCTCTGTCAAAGAAAAATATTCTGAGCACAGTCATCCAATTAAACAAATTACTCATTAGTCACTTGGGTGTCAGGAAATTGAGGCAAGCTCAATAAAGGCATGTCACGCAGAAAGACATCTTATCTAAAGAAGTGGATTCCAGCACTTTCTTCTTTCCCCTGGCTTCTTCAATTCTTCAGACCCAAAAGTAATAGTAGGAAATAAGCTTTTTGTCTATATTTCTAGATTTCATGTTGACCTAGATGCAGGCTTGGATTTAATGTGTTGTCACCCAGTGAGATAATGAAAGCCTGGAAAGAAACCATCGCCTCTGTTGCTCTGTGTGCTGGAGACACTGCAGGGCAATGGGCCCTGTCTGCGGGAGCGGCTGGTTGTGCAGGTTCAGTTGCACCCCACAAATAGATAGCACATGGCTGAAGAGGAACAAGAGGCAATTTTTGCTGCCTTGTGTCATCAGGATCGATCAAGCCGAAAGGTTGTGGGGTTTTGTGTTTTGGTTTGATTTGCTTTTCCTCATTGTTGCAAAATAACATTGATAAACAAAACAACATGCTACAGAAGAGAATGAAAATAAGCTAAGCAGATTTTTGTTTGGCTGGGATGGAAAATTATTTTAATAAACTATCTTTTCTTCCTGATTTTTCTTCATGCCTTTTTTTCAGTAACACGCTGAGGCACTCTGTCAAAATTATTATCCTTTTTGGTTTTAGTTTTACCCTTTGTTTGAGAGAAAAGAAACTACTGAGGAAAATGGCACATCTCTGCATATCATGGTGTCAGCAGAACCTCCACCAGATACACGTGCACATCAGTCAGTACAGAAATAGCTGTATGCGTGGGAGAGGAAAATGCACTACCCATCTGGCTCTAAGATTTATTTATTCAAGATTTTTTGAAAGGCAAATAGTATTTAACATATGACCAAAGGAGTCTCTCTTTTTTTTTTTTTTCACTCTACTTGTCCACTGCCTTATGCTACATGAAATGCCTTACAGCAATGATTACATCCAAGCCAGCATTGCTCAGTGCTTCTGTCTCAGCTGTTGCTGGAGATGCAGTGACTAGTAACTGGGTGTTCCCAGGATCAACAGTAGACACTGGGTCAGGTCCCTTTCACAGGTAATAGGGGAGCTTAAAGACAGAGAGAAAAGTACTCCAGAAATTAAAATCCTCCTCCCAAATCTCAGAAGAGGTCACAGGCCTCTGGGCAAAACTGTGTAAGAAGAGAGCAGAAGCTGCTCTTCAGTTGTTGGGTGATGCCCAAGAGAATATCAGGCTCCAGACATCTCTTCTTCTTTGCAGAGCTAAAGGAGTATTGCACTATAACTTCTAAACAGAACCAAGTAAACTGCTTTTGACTAAAATTTAGTCTTAAAGCAGCTGTTCAGTGTATTTGTTCAGAAATTAATAGTCATCTGTCTCTAAAGCAACTTAGTGCTATGTGCCATTAAGAAAATCAGTAAGAAATCAACAGAATACAGCAGAGTTCTTATTTATTAACAAGTAAGCCATCTTTCTTACCACGAAATTCAATGAAAAGTCTGCCCCAAAAAATAACATGCACTGCTCCCTACAACCTGGCAAATACAGTCTCTGTTGAGCTGGATATAGGATGTTGTCAGGATGTAGGTCAGGCACTGAAAAAGAACTTGCTGCATGACTAGATTTCACAAAATCACTGTGCAGATCCACGAATAGCATGTTGTTTATATGTTGTATAAAAAGGCAGTTTAGAGCTGATCCTGTAATTACCCTGACTGAGTAGTGTTTTGGAAGACATTTGTCCCAGCTTTGTAGTTTTAGCTGTACATACATGCCTTAGCTTAAATTCAAGTTCTACATAAGGATTGTCCTAAGCACACTGTATAGCAGAAGTCTAACCTTGTACAGCACTGTAACAAGGAGAAACAGCTGCATTTTAGCCTTTGAGAAAGACACACCTAGGAGAATGCAGGCTGGAGACCACAGGTTGTGACGCTGAAGCTGTGACAGAACTCTAATCCATTACAATGTTGAACCCAGTAAAAGTGCCTTCGTGTTTATACCAATCTGTATATGATTGTGCAGCTAATGAGAGCCAGATTCTCTGCTCTGTTGATGCCACAGTATCTCAGGATCCAGTTCAAATAGCCTTAATAGACCAGAGAATTCCCAGAGGACAATTGAAAAAAGCAATTCCAGTTTCACATACTACCCCAGTATCTCACTGCCCGATCACAGAAAAGGAAGATAGGGATTCAGAATGGAAGAACAGCAAGGGATGGTGTATCTGGATAGAGTATCACTGCATTTTCTGCAGATTTTGGGCTGGATGTTCAGCCAGTTTAAAATTTCACAGCTTCCTTGGCTTGTGTCCCTTTCCTCACCTCTTCCAGATTCTCCATACTGCTCTGACAATGCTGGCAATGTGAAAGGAATATCCCCATGTGGCTGCCCCAGCACTCTAGTTGGAGCTGCAGGTGCTGGTGTCAGACCATGTTCGGAGAAAGGGACGTACCTCAATTGCTGATGTGCCAAAGTGATCCTTAGATACTGCAAACACTTCCAGAGGGCTGCAGCTGTCAGACCCAGCTAAAATAAAGCTGGAGTTCAGCTGTGATGGCTGGTAGTTCCAGTCAAATTAAGTTATTGAGAAATGGGAGAACAGTAAAAGCTATAGCTGGCAGTCCTAATTTCAATTACCCATGATTAAGCTATACACAGAATGTTTCTGAACTTGAAATTCACATCTGTTCACTGAATAATGCTAATCTCAGCTATGAGGGTCTGGGAATCTGTCTTCATGGAAGCGCTTGCTCGCCAGGTTATCAAGCTGCTGAGCCTGCATACTCCTTCCAGAACACAGGTTATTCCTTTTGTTAGAAGCCATTAATTTTTGCATCTGCAAGCAGCTTCATACAGTTTTCCAAACTACCGCAGAGAGTTTCTGGGTTATATTCTCCCCTTATTTATGTAGCAGGCTGTAGTCATGCTTCATCTTCAACATGACACATTGCAGTTTTGATGCACATGAAGGAAAAAGCAGCTTTATCTATTGCCAAAAGCTTTACTACATTTATGTGTTGCTATCTCTTCACACAGTGTTTTACCATCCTTTAAAAGGGTTCAGATTGTGGGATTAGGTGCACTGAAGGAAGGCTAAGGAAAGAAAAAAATATCTATTCATATTGTAGTATGACCATTGATATGCTGGTCTGATGAGAAATTGTTGGGATAATTATTGTTTCAGGTCAAGAAGTCATATTTGGCATTGACCACCAAAAGATATGTAGAAAGAATAATGGGAGCACCTTATAGCCTCTGTTTATGCTGAGAGTAAGGGAACATCTACAAAATGAAAGTGATTTCTTAATTGTAATTATAATATTAATTTCTTAGTGCCTTTCATCTTCAATAGACTAGAAATGTGAACTTGGTGTACCATGAACACTGAAAGATACAAGAAAATCATCACAGCACAGAAAAGTGCGTAAAATGTAGTAGCTAATTTTCATGACTGAAAATTGCATCTTCACTGAGGTCATCATGACCTTTGCATACAATCTTCTCCCCTTTGTAAACAAAAGGGTCATATAGCACCATGTGTTTGAACGGTATTTTCAATGTTGATACATTTTATACATACACCATCTCAAGGCTGTTTAAACACAGATTTGTTCACAGAGGTCTAGCAATTACATACTTGGCCAACAAGTAGAATGGACACATACTGTCTAGAAATGTGGCTGAGTACGGTAAGTATTTCTGGCCTCTCATTGTATTCAGAAGAAGAAAGTTCTTTGGATGCAAAAGGTTTTTCTGACGTTCTTTGGGTCAATTCTAAAATGTTTTTGCACAAAAAAATAACACTGGAGATTTCAGTCATGCACACACAGAGTTGTAACTCACTAGTATTCACTCTGGGCAAATGATATGGCTAATACTTTTTATTATGTAGCTGATATGTCAGTATTATTACTGGTGCCCCTGGGACAAAAAGTCTGTTTGCTAACATTGCTGAAATTCTTGAAGGTACCTTTGTATGTGGAAGGGCAACATGATTGTCCTGTAAAATCTTTATTTAAACACTTTGTACAGTACTGAATGTTCTCATTTTATTTTGATTGCTGGTTACTCTCCTAGGAACAAAACTTCTAAAACACCTGACTCAAATTATGTTCAGAATGCACTTTAATCTCAAGCAAGGTATTTCCTTATTTAAAAGCTTACTCTTAACTTGATAATGTACTGGACTGAGAAAACAGACAAGACTGTCTAAATGCAAAGCATACAAGTGTTTCATCATAAAGATCAGACCTGATTCAGACAGATTAATTTTCCTCAGAACACATTTTGCTGAAACTTTTCAAGGCATTGAATTCACAGGATCAAGGTAGTCTGTGACATTATTAAATGTAAGATTCAACACCATGAGACGATCTCTATCTGTCTTTGCAAGCAGGGGAACAGAGTGTATGGAGGGGTAAGAACGGTACCTTTTCAGATAGGGGTGTGCAGCTTTTTCCCCTCCATCACCCCTGTGATGTGGATGCTGCATTGTATGGTGTGTCTGTGCAGGCATGCTGGGACCAACAAGTGGTAAACAGAGCTGAGAGGGCATGCTGGCCAGTCTCCAGACCACGTAGTGGGGGTGGGTCCCAGGAGCTAATAGAGCTTTTGAATTTGAACTTACACAAGGATTTTCTGGGCCATTTGCCTCACCTGTTGAAGAAATAGAAAAAGAAGAAAAAGAATCCCTAAAATCGGATATATTGTAATAAACGTTTAGAATGAGGTGATGGCAAAAATTATCTGGGCCACAGTCCATCTACAGAGAACTATAAATAAATCATATAGGGTTTAATTCTGCTTTCCATAGCTTCCTTCTGTGTTAATGCCTTTGTTTCTATTAATATAGTTTTAAAAAATGCATTCTTATTTATCAATAAGATATAATGAACATAAAATAATAATTCACATTGTTGTCCTATTGGATGTTGTCTTATATTTAAGAACACTACTTCTAAGCCAAGGTACTAAATCTTAACTTTCTCTACTCTTGAAAGGTCGTTGTGAGTACTCTAAGCTCCCAGTCTTTCTTAAGGGTATTTAAAGTCCTTAAGGACCACATGCTGGTTGGTAGCTGTGTGCATAGGATGTTTGGCTTCTCCAGCCAGGGGACTATGGAAATAGGTGGGTTTGTACACAAAAAGCGGACTTTTTGAGTACATGATTGGCCCATGTGAATCAATCACGTGCAGAACTGATGACGTTGACATTACACAGGCAAATTAGATGTGTAAAAATGTGTATACTTGGTTTCAGTGACTGGAAACTTTACGGTTATTATTACAGTACAAAGCCGTACAAATCTGTAGTGCTTTTCACAAACACATGCAGTATAACGCATCTACAAAAGATCAAAACCATCCCGCATTTCAGGAGTATGATGGCTTCTCAAAGGAGGCGAATTACAAACTTTATATTTCAGACAGGGAGAGAGGAGGATCTTTTCTCTTGCCATTTATTCAAGTGTACTTTCCGTAACAAAAATGCAAGCCCTCTAGCATCACGTTTTCTTCCTTGTTTATCTCAAGTTGGTGAGGACATCCTTGCCTATTTTTTAATTACTTTTCTCCTCTAAGTTAAAACATCAAGTGAGATGCCTATAAGGCATATTTTTCTTGGCCATAATTCGGATATAGTAATTGAAGCTGTTAGCTTCAAAATGTCATGTAACATCATAATCAGCCACTTTTTATGTACATAACATGATTGCTCTTTCTTGGAAGTAAATAGGATGCCGTATCCTGTCAATTTTACTTTAAAATGCCAATGACACACTATTTACTGAATATTATAAATCTTTATGCAGCCCTTTACCAGTCAGTCAGAATTCGTTTTATTTACCTATCAATCCTCGTAATGGTAATCAGATGGAAGAAAACATGCTTTTCTGTGTTTGTATGTCAATCATTCTTAGCAGCATTCAGACTTGTTTATTTTTGTGATGTGTTTATTAATATTGTTTTGCAGGTATATCAACTCAGTTAAGAAAGTTAGTAAGTGTACAACTTATTTCTACAGTTTTCTTCAGGTTCTACACATGTTAGTTTCTTTCAGGAAACCTTTCTGCTAACATCACTTTATCATTACAGCAGTGTCAGCACTTCTGTTATAAATCTCATTTTTCCAGCACTTATATCAGCTGTAAAAATTCCTTCTGTGTTAAGAATTTGCATTTAAGCTCTTCATCTGCTGTTTAGAAACAGGAGGTTGAGTACATGTGTGTTTGTGTGCCCCTTTTCTTACACAGTAACAGTGAGAAATACAGTTGTGTCTACTTTTTTTTTTTTTTTTAGTATTTTATAGACATCTTCCTGGTGTTCACAAGAGAACTCTGGACACAAACCAAATACACAGGACCTTAATGTCCAAGTTAATGATGAATCTGTTATCACCATAGCTGTCCTCCCTTTTCTTTCCTTTTTGGTTGTTTTACCTTCACATTTGTAGGGACCTGAGATAAATTTGTGAAAGGACTTACACATGTAAACCAGGAAATAGCAATATTGTGATTATTGATAGAAGATATGGAGGTTACTGCCTTCTGGTTGAAGGGGGTGAAGAACATGTTGCTCTGTAATTCTGGCTGACTACTGCAAGCATGAGGTCATTAAAAGAAAGGTGGATCGCACCACCACCTTCCATGGCAGGCACTTAAAGACATGTGAGCTTATACTCACTGGGCAACTCTTGCTTAGATAGGTATAACCCAGGGTCAACTTCCTAAGCTTTAGAGAGAGGTGAATTTGCACACATGCCCTTCACTTAGACTCAGCCAAAGGAAATTATGAAGGCTTCCTCTTCAGTGTACAGATAATGTATTTATTCTACGGATGCACTGTCTTTTCACTGTGTAGATCCTGGGCATCCAACTGTGAAGTTTAGATTCCATTCTTGGAGCTCGATATCTAAAAAGAGCTCCAGTGTTGCAACATCTAAGTCCTGCATTGAAACTCAACAGAGGAGCTAAGTGTCATGCTGCCACCTTTGAGCATAGAACCAGCATTTCCACACAGATGATTTCTACAGGACAAGATAGTTCATCTTGAAATGTTCTACATGCTAAAAAAGTCCCTTATGTTTGGATTCAAGTTAGAACACTGAGCTCCACCTTGCCTGAGATTCTGTGTCTCTCTGTGAAAGTTTCCATGATACAGTCTTTTTAAGACAGGAGCCCTAGCCAAGTCTCCATAAAGCACATAATTGTAGCATATTATGATGGTCAAAGGAGACATAAATTAGGTGTCATGGTTTAGTTCCAGCCAGTAATCAAGTGCCACGCAGCCCTTGCTCACCACCCGCTTTCACCCAGAGGATTGGGGAGAAGAATCAGAAAGGAATGTAAAACTTGAGGGTTGAGATAAGAACAATTTAATAATTGAAATAAAATTAAAACAAAAGAACAATAGTAATGATAACAATAATAGTTATAATGAAAAGGATGGAAAAGGGGAGAGGAATGAAATCCAAAAGGAACGGAGGAAAGAAAACAGGTGATGCACGGTACGACTGCTCACCACCAGCTGACCGATGCCCAACCAGTCCCCAAGCAATGGTCGGCAGCCCCAGCCAATCCCTCCAGTTTATATACTGAGCATGATGTCCCATGGTATGGAATACCTCTTTGGCTCGTTCAGGTCAGCTGGCCAGGCTGTGTCCCCTCCCAGTTCTTGTGCCCCTCCAGCCCTCCCACCAGCACGGGCTGAGAAACCAAAAATTCCCTGACCACACTGTTCCCACACCGAAGCTGAAACACAGCACTGCACTAGCCACCAAGAAAAAAAATTAACTCTATTCCAGCCAAAACCAGGACATTAGGTCAGAAAGAATTTTCTGGCCGTAGTCCTAAAGTGCAAGCCTTTTTCTTTATTACCTTGGATTTGAACCTTGAAACTCTTCCATTAGGACAGTATGTCATTTTGCAGATCCACCAGCAATCATCCCATGTTCTGCTAGAAATCTTTGGAAGAACAGGACATGCCTGTAGTATCATTGGTTTCCATCATCCCCAGCTAATGGATGAGCCATTGTCACCAGGGGTAGCAAGAAGCAGCTATGGGACCCTTGAATCAATACTTGGAGTCAAGAATGCATTTCATACCACAAAAACAACAGGAGAAGCACAGCTGAGAACTGAAATGTTTGTTTTCAGGGGTTGAGGGGGAGGTAGGCAGACTAAAAGCTAAGCTGATTGATGAATCCATGTCAGTAAGGAATAATTACTGTCCTTGAACCACACAGCATGAATGTGAACGTAAACCAAAGAATCGGAAAGCTGACTTTGTCACAAAAATTGTTTTATGTTCCTTCTGTAACCTTTCACCAGTGTAGTTTACCCACAGAAAAGTACACAGCATATTTTCTACGTAATTGTATATATACATGTGTATTAGTGTGTACCAATGCATGCATGCATTTATGTATTTTTCTCTATAAGACTCAAGTAGAGAACTCCACGAAGCATTAAGAACATCGCATTTAGCCTTATGGGTCAAAAAAGACAGGACTGATATCACAGTTACATACATAAATGCAATGGAGTAAAGAGAGAGAAATCTTTCAATATTTCAATTTTCCTAGCAGATGGTAGAAAGTACTTAGACATGATGACTCTTCCTAGATGTGCTAGCATATGCTGCGGAATTGCCCATACAGAAAAGCCTTGCTCATTGCAAATCTCCCAGGAGCTATCACAAACAAAGCACATCAATTAACATTTGCTTATTATGTGACTCTGTGTATGTGGCAATTTACTATTTTTCTCTCATACATTAGGGCCACAATTTAGTCTGGATGACAGATATGCCAGACGAAAGTGTCAGCACTTAGGGTTCTGCTCTTTTCCTTTTATTTTTAAATAGGCATACTTATCTCTCCTCTCCCTCTCTCCCTCTCTCTCTCTCTCTCATATCTATCCAAATGTTTGAGGCTTGTTGCTAAACCCGTGTCTGTAGCAGTTTTATTGGCATGATCTCAGAGTTTTGGGGAGACAGGACAAACAATGCAGGCAGCTGCCTGGCCCAGCATTACAGCTTAGTGAACCCTCATACAGATCAGACTTTCAAGCAGTTTCTACAATTATATCAGCAACTTACAGGCATGTAAATTATGGTTATTGAGACTTGCACCTGCAAGAAGGCATATGTCTTAGCCAAAATATAATCCAGATCAGAGGCAATTAATGTATCCCAGGAGGCTAAAGACTGCTTGCATAAAGTGCAATAAAAACTGCACATAAGGGTCTGTAGAAGCAACCCTCTTAGGAGCACAGGAATAGAAGGGACAACTGGGGTCATTTAATTCCCACAGCTCCAGGCAACTGTGCAAAAGATAGAAATTAATCGACAGGGCGTCTGGTCCATGAACTCTGTAGCAGTGTCATAGCAGACCCTCATGGGCCAGCAGGATGTGCACCATTACAAGAACAAAGTTACAAGGAAAAAAAAAATCTAAAGCTGTTTCTAGAAATATTAAATTTTGTAGTAAGCATATATAAAAGTCATAGTTTGTGTCTTCAGAGGATTGTTATTTCAGTAAGGAAATGGATAGGACACTGCCATAGCAAGGCTGTTGGTTTAATTTCCTTACTGAAAGCTGAACATTAGTTGTAATAGTCCCTCTGTGTCTCCCCTACATGCAAAAAGCACACTGTGCATCCTCTCTGGGACTCCACTTGCTCTTCTATCTCTATCGCAGAGAAAAGGTCATGAAAAACAAAATCACTAAAATGTTGTAACAAGCCCAAAACTTCAGGATAAAAATTGCATCTGCCTGCATGCTGCAACTGAATAATACAAAGTGCTTACTACAACAGTGGTTTGAAATGTTCTGCCAGATATTTTCTGCCAGTAAAAATTTTATCAGCTAATTAATTAGTAACATCTTGGTCATACGTTTATACTTCAGGTGGTCTGCTATAAAACACAGGTGTGATGCTCAGAGAAATGCAATTGCTAGATAGTAATAGGCATAATGATTTTTTTTGCTGCCTTGGGTCTCTGTGGTCCACCCTTCTGAGACACTTCTTGCAAGTAACATATTTTTTAACGCTTAGCAATGCTTTCTGCAAGGAAAAGCTGGGTGTGAGGGAGGACGGTTTCATATAGTGCACATCAGCAGTAAAAGGGGGCAAAATTGCATTCAGTGATGTTACTGACTGAAAGTTCCTCTAAGGTGTTGATGGAACATTGAAATACCACAACTTCTGCATTGAGCGCTGCAATTCAGAGTTTTGACTAGTGTTCATACAGCTAAATATTATTTCAAGCCTGTAGAAGGCATATGTTCTTTTGTGTGTCATTTTTCCACATGCTATTATTTTGAGGACCAACAGATGAATGAGAACTTGCCAATGCAGTAGAAGTTGCACAGTCTTGCAAGAAAGAATTTTTTAAAATGCAGTTGGTGTAGATGATAGGGAGAGGGATATATTTGTTTGGGGTTTTTTTTGCCTTTATAGATTTCTCTAATCCTTCCCATTTCCTTGCCATGGGGAGGATCCTAGTGTCACCAGAATGTTATTTCCACCAACAGTTCACTTCAAAAAAAAAACAACACTCCCACAACTGGAAGGCAGACTGGAGAGGGAAACAGTTGGACAAGATGGAAGGCTGGAGATTTCTTTGAAAAAGAATTCTCCACTTTAATTAATCAGAAGAAAGCTAGAACTCTGTGTTAACAGATCTTAACATCTACTTCATCTAGCTAATTGATTTAAAAACTTTGCAGTGTCGACTCACTCCCAGCTCTAGAAACACTATCGTTTACTCAGGGATGAAGTTTGCTGACTACTGAAAAGCCGAATCCCCTTTCCTGAGCTGCCTGATGCAGAAACATATTTCCACATGCTGAAAGGAAAGGAGCCATTAAAATATCACAAACCCCCATGCTGAGTGCAGGTTTGGGAACTTCAGGGAGTGCAAGCAGTGCACTAAGTCAAGCGCCTGTAATTTCAGCTCTTTCACCTTCCATGAACTCACTAAATTGCTTTGCCTGTCTGACCAACCTCAGTGCTTTCCCCATTCGAGCAAAGCAAGTATTTCTTCTAGGAAAGGAAAAAGAAAACTTATAAAAAAATAATTCTTACCACTATACATGAAGATAACAAGAATATACATCAGTGGTGGCTTGCATTATTTCCTTGGAATTTCATGAAATCCAGATACAGGATTCCTGCCTTATATTACCCTATGGAGAAAGAAATCATATGAGTGAACATTTTCCTCTTCCTAGAAAGTGGTGTGGACAGTAGCCCAAAAGGGATCTGTTAAGGTTGTCAGAAATCCACAGACCATCAAAGGGATGGTACGTTCACGGGTCCATTGACTCTCCACAGCAGTCACAATATCCTTCAAGGACAGCCTTGGGAGCCAGTCACACCAAACCCAACATGACTCCAAAGTACTTTGTCATCCTTGGGAGTAGCTTCAGTCAAGATCTCATAATGAACGGAATGAGTTAATTCCATTTATACACCTGTATGTTTTCATGACATGTACATTTCAGGATATGAAAAAAGGCTGTCATGCTAAGATTTGAAAATTACTCTTGTAAGCCAAAAGAAGTGCTTACCTCACAAAAAGTAATTTTTCTATACTTCAAAAAGCACTGAGTTGCTTGTTACATCTTCTGTTTACTGCCTAGGAGCTGTCTCCAGCTAGTCATTTCAACACCACTAATGAATTCGGAATGAGGAGGAGAACGGACAATAATCCAGTGGGAGAAGTATCAAAACTATGTAATGGATCGAGAAGTCTTATAGTGAAAGGACTATGGACTGGATCAGAAAAAATAACTTTTGACGAAGGTAAAGTTCAAGGGATGTGAAGAATCAAGGCATCTGTAGGAGCTGTATCAAGCTTTCAGTAGGCATTTTGCCATGTGAAAAACACCCAGAAACAAAAATCTTTTGGCACCAGTATGGGCAGGTAGAAACCAAGAGTCTCCCTCTTCTCTGTCCAAGCCTGGCTCAAACATTTTTATAACCATGTTCTCAGCATTCGTGCTGTGGGATCAAATTTTTAGGTCCCAACCATCCAAATTTCTGCTAAGAATGGATAGCTGGAAAACAATAGAAATAAGATGCTTCAGGAATCTGCATCTAAATACCATGCCCCAGGATGTCCAAAGGCTTCTCCATTACGCTCTGTTGACCAAGTCAGTCATTAGTTAGGGTGTGAAGGAGGGACATGTTGGAGGACAATGTAAGATTCTGCTGGGGACAGATGTGCATGTACATTCCTCCTGTCTCCAGCTGATGTATTTGAAACATTTCTCTCCCATACAGAGAACTTTCTGCAGGTCAAAAGAAGGTAGAGGTAATGCTAAAGACAACCAGTTCCTTCCTGTGCATCTGAAAGCATCACATAAATCTTACTTGGCTGGTGCTTGAAATCTCTCCTGTTCTCGGAAATATTCTCATTGTATTCTTGAACAAAGGAAAATAATACACTTGTTACACTTGGTATGTATAATACAAGAAGGGAAAAATCTCCATCATCTCTCAGAACTGAAACAAACCATTCAGGAAAGTCTGCTGGTGTTGCTCTGAATACTGTGTTTTTCTGAATTCCAAATCATTTTACTATATTGGTAGCAAAACCTGCAGGCCTCGCCCTTTTTGAGTTCTAGTATGTCAGGGAATTTCTGTGTGTCAGAATCTACAGAATCTACCTGCATTGTAATGAAAATGGAATTTAATAATATTTAAGGACATGTAGAAAAACAATAATTTAGGATAAAATATGGGGAAGATGGTCCTGCTGAATATACTTCTAACATATACATGAAGCAAAACAGGCACTAATCTGCAGCAGTAAGCATGGTCAGCAGGTGTAATATATACTCACAGTTGCCCTGTAGAAACCAGCAGGCAGGCTGTTCTCCCTTTCATCGTATGTAATAGTCCAAAATGATCTGTCTCCTAGTTCAATAATGTTTAAGATTTTGAGCTAATAGTAATATGCGAGTTGGTTTTTTTTATAATACATTAAAAGTGAGCATTTTAAAAGCAGCAGTTAGTGGCTCCTCTGACTTGCTTCTTTAAAATTACCACTGTATTTGCACTGCCTTTTAGGCATAGCAGGTGACGTGACTTTCCCAAGATGTCACACAGCAAGCAAGTAGAGCTGGGATTGCAAATCATTTCTATGTCATACTTTAGAGATCTAGCCAAAGACACCACGAAATTTTGGGAGCTTGGTATTGCCATCTTCTCCTACAGAAAAATCTCTCTGTCTGGGCCCTGTCTTTCAATTCACTAAGCATTACAGCACATCACAGGAATTAAATACGGCCCTTCGTGTGTGATCAGGGATAAAGCCATGACTTACAACAAGAAAAAAGCAAGATAGTCTGAGCTACACCTTCCATGAGGAAATGCGAAAAGTGAAATGTTGGATATTGCTTTGTTGAACTAAAACCCAGCTGTCTCTTTTTTAAAAAAACTCATTCTAATTGTCTTTGAAATAAAACGTAATAATGTTTTTATTTTCTAAATATCAAATTGAACATTTTTTGCAGGTTCAAACTATTCCTGCATGTCATTTAAATTTTTACAGAAAATGCATCTTCAATAGAAAAATTGTACTGATAGGATATTTCTCAAATACGTGAGTTATGGATACAATTTTTAGAAACATAGAAAATATTGGAGACCTCTAGACACAGAGTAAGAAATTTCTGTTGCATGTGTAGAGAGATGCATTTCTGTAATATGAAGTGATCCACTATTCGTTCCATCTTTCTCCTCTTCCTGGAACACTTTTCCACAGGACAAGTTTAATCACTGTATGCAGACACATTTCAGTAAAAGAAGCAGCTGCTTATTCCAGGTCTGAATTAAATGCCTAAAACTGTCCATTATTCATCTTTAACAAGCAGACAAAGTCATGTCTGTAGGC
Organism: Ibycter americanus; assembly: GCA_035590275.1. Lineage (NCBI taxonomy): Eukaryota > Metazoa > Chordata > Aves > Falconiformes > Falconidae > Ibycter > Ibycter americanus. The sequence continues at coordinate 61,178,703 of JAVJGI010000057.1, forward strand.
TTGACCTAGCATATACCTGAGGCCAACGAGTGGTTTATAGCCTGATAAGCTGCAGCAGGAGTAAGAGGCCATCTTCAATTTTTGTCCCTTCTCCCAGCACTGGGGACATAAACTCAGATTTAGAGGAAATGCCCCCACAGCAAAAGGACTCAATGGTTGCCTCCGCAGGTGTCTGGGTGATAGGGGAGGGTACACAGGCTGCACAATGTTCCTTAAATTCTGTGTGTCCTCAAGTACTATGTGCTGGGTGCTGAAACGCATGTGAAAAGGTTTGTGATTATGTCTCAGACCCAGTCACTGAACTCATTATTATTACAGGCTGCTACTAGTCATGAAAGACTGTCACCTACCAGTGCACAAAGATCCCCAGCCTCAGTATTTGCTGCCTGTTCTTGCTCCTTCTAAATTAGCTACTACCCTTCTGGAAAAGAATTTTTTGTCTCTGGGGACATTTCTCTGGAAATTTTCTGCTCATTGCCAAGCAGTAATCAAGACAGAAAATGGGAATTATTAGTAAAATAACAGAGAAAAAAGTGGAAAGCATTGTTATGCTACAATACATATACAATGTACCTACGTCCTGACCACTTAGTGTCACTCTGGTAATCCTCATTTCAGAATCAGAAAGTTATGATAAAACTAGAAAGTATTAACAAAAAAAAAAAAAGAAAAGAAAAAAAGAAGACAGGGAAAGAGAGAAACCAAAGCAGATCAGCAGATGCATGGAACTGCATTTGTATGAGGGGACACACTGGGCTAGGAGACTTCAACCCAGATAGGAGGCAACAAGATATATGACAGGGGTCTATAAAATCTCAAATAGTTTGGAGAAGGTGAATAAGAAGTGATTATTCACTATTTCTTTTAACAGAAGAGCTAAGGGTCACCCAATCAATCATGAAGTTTAAAACACTCAGTGGAAATACTTCTCACTTAATGCATAAATTATGGAACTTAGTGCTGTAGAGTGTTGTGGAGGTCAGGAGTGTAAATGGGTTCAGAAATAGATTAGACAAATTTATAGAGGAAAGCTCCATTAAACACCATCATCTGGATGCCTGCTCAAGAGGTCCTTAAGCCAGTGACTGCTATAAGAGAGAAGGATATATGAGGAGAAAGACTACTCTGTGCTTCTCTTGTTCTTTTATAAGTTCCTCCATCTCCTCTTACAGGCTACAGGCTGGGGAGGATTTGTTCTTTTTCTTTACAGTTCTCCCAGTCACTACACATACTCCTTTCTAAAGGGCAAACTAAGTTGTATCTTGTAGCTCTGTTGGACAAAGCCAGGTATCTAAGAACACTTGGCAGATGGAAGACAAATTTCTTTTCTTTTCTAGGCTATCAATGAATTGAATGCTGAATCTCTGTGTGCTATTTCCATTTTGGTTAAACAGATCAGATATTCCTATTTAATTTAATTCCTAAGGTAATAGGAATAGGCAGTGTATTTGAGACATAATCTATCTTCTATATTGGTAGTGCTTTCAACAAGTTTATTTTCCTTAACTATAACTCACATTTCAATCAAAAGATTCATGCCTTTAAAAGCACATTAAAAAAAACAACAACATAAATAAGAATTTAAGTTCTAGAGATACTTTCCTCCTTTTTTGTTCTTTTGTGGAAACAGGGAGAAAGCTATCTTTCCATAGCCTTCATAGTTACCATATGTATCATATCATATATGTGGGGGTTTTCTGTTCAGTTCTTATTAAGCTGTGATAGATATCCAAATATATCTCCTTCACTCTTAATCTTTTGCAATTAACTTAAATGCAGTGGTGTCATAGAGGCATTTATAGAAGCCTTTGCCTCCTTTACACCTAATCAGATTCCCAATCTCCTCACCTGATTGAATCAAACTAGTTAATTCAAGTGGACAAACAGTAACTTGTATAATACTGTTTGTGCCTTACATGTACGACAAAACTTCTTTGGCTGAGAATGTTGGTGTTACAGAAATTTTGAATATTGTTTCATTTCATATACTTTGCTGAATCCTAGCCTCTGTAACAGAAAGATGTTTGAAAATCCTGCATTACAGTCCCATGAGTACTGTGTGTCCCCAGTACTGTACTCTCTGGTGTCCCCAGCACAAGAGAGACATGGACACACTGAGGAGTCCAATGAAGGGTCACAAAAGTGATTAAGGGGTTGGAGCATCTCTCCTGTGAGGAAAAGCTGAGAGAGCTGGAATTGTTTAGCCTGGAGAAGAGAAGGTTCACAGGGGACCTCGTCAAAGTGTGCAAATACCTGAAGGGAGAGTGGTGCCCAGTGACAGGACAGGACACAAGGGACATGAACTGCACAAACAGAGGAGGCTCCATCTGCACATCAGCAAACACTTGTCACTGTGAGACTGGCCAAGTGCTGGCACAGGCTGCCCAGGCAGGCGGTGGAGTCTCCCTCTTTGGGGATATTAAAAGTCACATTTTAAGAGAAAAATATGGCCTTTTAGCATCAGCCAGTCTCTGTTTTGCTGCTTCCTGCACCTGAAAAAGGGGGACCTTAAAATTACACCTGCTTTACCCAGTGTTCCAGTATTATCTTTATTTCTTTGTAAAGTGATGCAGACTCTAGTAGGTGAAGTACAAATGAACAATAGAGTTCTTACTTCCATGTAAAGCTAAATAGTTGGGGGTTTATCCCATACTTATTGTCAGAACGATCCATGTAGCTCCCTGGATTCTCTTCATGTAGATCTCAGCCTTTTCCTTTAACATACTGTTATAGTTACTGTTCACAATTTTAATTGATTGTGATATAAATTTTGGTGAAATATGCTGTATCCTTAAGCAGAAATATATCAGTTCATGTTAAATGTTTTTTGAGGAGACTTTCTTTATAGCTGGTCTATGACATGGTTGCTCTGCTTAATTTGAAATTTTCCAAATCAATAACCTTGAGGCAGAGAGTTAAGCCTGACATCTTAACTTCATCTTAACATAAGCCTGATCAGTACCCTAAACACGAGACTATAAAGTGTGACAGACATACAGCGTTCCCTTATACAATTCCACTTCCATAAAGAAGCTCAGAAAGTATTTTTTTAATCCACTGAAGAATAAATCCCAGCTGTGGATTGACAAAGGTCACCACAGACATGCGACTCATCTTCCAGTCAACTCAATTTTAATATAAAAAAATTCCTTTTCAAACATTTACTTTTATAATATTTTCAACCTTGATTTACTGCTTAATCTTTGAGAAAAAGAATCATCTGTGATTTAAGCATTTTATTGGGACTCAAGAGCCTGTGTTAATTTCCTGGTTCTCACAAAACTTTCCGTTGTGACTGGCCCAGGCCACAGCGCTGACCTCTGTGAGCTTCTGCTCCCCATCTGTAAAATAGGATTTGAGGCTTTTGTCTGTCTTGACTCCTGTCATATGAAAGGCATATGAAATTATTCTTGTCCTTTACCCGGTGCCAGTAAAGCCTGATTAGTGTTGTGTCCGGATTTAGGCCACTAGACTTAAAGAAAAATAGGGCAAATTGGAGAATGCTTCAGAAAAGTGCACAAAATTATCAGAGATACTGAAAAAAGACTGTATGAGAAAGTCTTGAATAAGTCCTTCAACCTCAGGAGAAGCAAGGAAGAAATTGCTCTCCCTGCCTTATGGTGGACACGGTAATAAATAATGATTTCAAATTTCAGAATAATTTAGGTTAGGTGTTAAGGATTAGGTTAGGTGTTAAGTATTAGATTAGTGTTAGGTGTTAAGGACGTAAGTGTAGTGAAGGCCTGGGGAAATTTCCTGAAGAAGGCTGTAGAGTTCAGGGGTTTTTTAAAACTTGCTAGGTTAGCATCGGTTTGGAATTATATGCTACTACCTCCCTCCCCTATTCTTACTGATAGATACGAGGTAGTATTACTGGTTAATACAGGTTATTGGCAAATGCTTCTTCATCACTGACTCAAACATTAGTATCCCCTAAACTGTAACGTAGCTAAATAATGGTATCCTGCAAATATCCCCAAGGGCACTGAAAAGCAGACAGCCAGCTTGTGAAAGGATATCATGCCAGTTTTAGTTGTCCTCCAGATGTTATTAGTATAAACCATAAGTTTAAATACCTGTTCCTAAAACGTGAGCAGAAAGGGAAATTACATGATTTGGCTGGTTCAGAGTTTCATTTGACATCGTATGAAACTGGCAGGTGTTTCAGAGATTCTGAGCTGGTTTTCTCCAAAACACTTGCAGAGGGAAGACCAGGCCAGGAGGATGTGTAATTTCTTTGTAATACAGACTAATCTTTGGGATCATTTAGATGAAAAATTGTCCCTGTGCTCATTTATTATTCATTTACCCAAGAAGGAAAGGCCTTAGCCATTCTTCCCAGTAAAGCGAGCCATTTAAAAGATGTTAATAACTCCTGGCCCTGACCCTAATGGTTCCTACTACCTAGATAAATGGCTGATGATTTATTCCATACTTGGCTAAACCTTAAGAATTTAGTGTGCTGTGAAGCACCACACCCCTTTCCAATGAGCTGGTACATACTGGTAGTAATATTTTCAGTAATAGTGCATTAATATCCTGTAATAATATTTACAAGTGCAAACCTCATGGTCCATACCTGTACATATATACATATAAATATTTCTCTTCCTGTGGGCCTGTACTCTCCTGTACTCTTGCCAGCACAAAGCCACTCTGATTAGAGTGGATTTTCCATATAACGTTGTGGTGAAGGAGATATGCAACTCCACAGTACTGTGGCCAGTGAAGGTTCAGTGTTGATTGCCAGGGCAGCTAGGTCAGGCATCAGGAAACATTTTGTGTGTGTGTATTTTCTTTCCAAGCAACAATTTGCTTAACAGTCTTTTTACTCCTCTCTGTCTACCTGCCATTGTGAATATCAGCAGAACATAAAGACATCAGCAGTTAATTGCTTTACAGTAAGTAGGTAAGACAAACTTCATTAATTTGGCGTTGTTTTTGAATAACATGGTCCTCTGTAAAAATGCAACTGAATTCTCTGGGGATTTAAAATCCAGAGTAGTGTCTCCTACAAAGCAAATCTAAAATAGGTCACCTAAGCTATAACTATTTTACACCAATCACTAAATAAAACATCTCTGTGTTTTAACAAGGATCAGATAGGCTAATGGCATGTATGCCACTAACCAGTGTCCTTGCTAGTCATGACTCAACGGATATTCCTTTAATTGAAACTACTTGCATCTTTCATTTAAAAAGAAAATAATTCAATAGATGAACCGCAATCAGCATACCAAAAGAGGTGATCTCCTCAGCTGTGAGCATACTGCAGCCACTGTTACAGCACAGAGGACTCCGCCGTCCATTTCGCCACGCTTCTCTTCCCATAAGGCTTCCAGTACTGATGTTGTAATCCTCCTCAACTCACATGCCTACTGAGTTCATCACAGACCATAGCTAAACTGTAAGCTAGCTCAACTAAACATGGCAAATAACCCAGAATAGCTCCTCACCTGCAAATAATTACATTTTGCTGCATGAAACATGCAACAGTTTTACTATCAGCTGAATACTGTTTCAGGGAGTAACAAAGAAACAGAAACCTTTCATTAAATTAAAGATGTTTTTGCAATACCAGCAAAATGTGCTTTAAGATCTTTGTGGGCAGCGTTCCAAAAAAAATTTGGCTTAGTGATTTGAGCCTTCCTACAGAGGATATTTAATTTTGAAACAGAAGAATCAAACTTCTCAGCTTGTGGATTTTGTTGGCGTAAGCTATTGAAAACGAGTTTGTCCAAGAAAACTGTGTTACGTATGCGTGGAACAGAGGAAAGGTCTAGAAGGAGGTTAGATGATACTTATGCCTGTTGTTAATGGAAATCAGTCTCCATTCCAGGTTCTAAACTCACAAAAAGATTTATTTTGAAATTATATGTTAACCGTTCTTCAGCTGTTGTGGAAAAAAACAATTACCTCTCTTTGAAACAAAGAGGGAAATCGGGTGAATTGTAAGAGCACTCCATATATCTAAAGCACTAAAAGTTTAGCTAGTCACCCTTAAACACCTCCTCAAGTTTCCTTTACAAAACAGTAACTAGTGGGGTTTTTTAAGGTTCTCTTCAAACGGGTAAAGAGAGTATTTTGCATATGAGCATGCAGCTATTAGTCATCTGCCAGCTTGAGCTTGCAACACGCTA
>JAVJGI010000057.1:61214373-61226183 GCA_035590275.1 Ibycter americanus
AATATCTCACAACTTAATTTAATTTTAATTTTAAGCATGCTTTCAACCAAAATGTTTTTTAGGAAGGTGAAGAGGTATAGGAAAAAAGAAAGTTCACCAACACCTCATCAGTGTTTGCCCTATTAAAAAAAAGAAAAAGAAAAGTGTTTGAAAATATTTTTAAGCGTTCTTACAAGCCATCAACATAAGCCTTACTATGTTGTTTCTCTGTATTGCAGTTATCTGCCAAAAGAACCCTGGAGAGAGACTTAACAGGGAAAAAAGAAAGAATGATTCTGGGACTCATGAGAAGATAGAGACATAAGCATAGAGGAAGTCTTAAATTAGGTTGGAATATTTACTCAGAATTTTAGAGAAGGAAGCTCTAACTTGGATTAATCCCATGTGTACTTGGATGTGCATCTATCTACAGCACCATTCTTTCTTCTGAATGCAGTTTTCTTGCTGATGAATTTTTTTAAATGCATCCTGACACTCCATATCTTAGTTATGGATAGTGCAGGTGTAGAATAGAGAGTTCAAATAATTTATCGAGAAACATCACCATTAAAGGCAAGATAAAATTCATATAACCAGTAAGTATCATGCATTTTGTATTGCTCTGCCAACTACTCCATCAAAGATGAAATTTTTTCCCAGTATTCATTTAGGATTCCACGAATGTGAGTATTTAGTACTATAGATAATAAACGCATAATGCGATTGAACAGGAGCAAAAAAATCGAGTACAGAAATGAAAGTACTTTAGCAAATTGACTGGATTCTACTCACTTTCTAAAGGTGTAAATCAAAAGTATTTACATAGTTTTCATAAAATCAGTATACATTTTTCAAGATTAATGGGTGTGTCATATACTGGAAAATTCATAACAACTTTAGAAATTGCATAACCTTTGCTACCTTGGGTCTGCTTGAATACAAGGGTAATTTCTGTGCTACATCACAGCAGATTTTAAACAAAACAGATTCTGCATTGAAAAGTAAAGCAGAGGGATGTTCTGGATTCGTCAGAGCATGGTCCAAAGAAACTTAAAGGATCACTAAGGCTTCTACAGGAAAAACAACATGGAAAGTGAATTCACTAAGCTCCATCTTGAATGCCTTGTGAGTTTATAGTAGGTATATTATACAGTGCATACTATAGTAGTGAAATTATGAATGGGTAAAACAACGACCTTTTTCAGAAGTGAGCTTCTCTCCCTGTTAAACTGTATTGAACTATTACTGATTTTTTGTGTGTTAAAGTCTTACAGAGTTTTATGCAAAATTGTCTGAATTAACATCAAAAAGTTTATTGAGAAGGTCTAACAAAACCTGTTCGGAAGATAATTTCATCTTTTAAAAGTTTGTGTAATATCAATTTCTACTAGATGTACTGATTTTTCTACTCTGTCAGTGAAAGCAGCCATACAAAATTATGGCTGAAAAGGTAGGATTGCTTTTCATGGTTGAAAAGATAGTTAAATTGTTCTTTCAAATACTTTTTCTGTGAAAATGTGTGATAGCTTTTCTCAGTTTTTGGCTAATGATTTGTGTGAATCTTCTGTTCCTGAAAGAGACAGATTTATAGATCTCACAGGCAAAATTTAGCCAGGCAGTTACTATGCAAATTTCTTCAAATTTCCCTGTCATTGTGCTTTAATCTTTACTTTGTCTGCTTTATCTGCCAACTTCTTTGTAGGAAAAGAAATCTCACAAATCCTGCAAGGAAGAGTGGAACCACAGCTTCACACAAATCTTCCAAGTTCAGCACATCCTCTCCCCCATCCTGATTATCCATATGTTATACGATGAAAGAATCAGTCTTTCTCCGAGTCAATTTCTCAACCTCCTTCACTTGTCAGAAGAAGTGCTATTATTATTTATAGCACACTAACACCTAGAGATCTCAAGTGAGACGGGAAGTCAGGATGCAATCTATCTCTCTAAAAGTAGATTACTAGCACTGATTCAAATGTTTTGCTGTTTGGAAGCTGCTCATCTGAACTGCCCCTCTACCATCAAGAAACACATTTGCTGTCTTCACTCACACAGGCAGCTGCATTTAGATGTCCACATGAAGTCACAGGTCTGGACTGCTTCCTTTGCATAGATTCTCCATGCACACCCATGTTATTCTAGGCCTCTAAACCATGGCCAAAACTGGTTATAACTCAAATCTTCCTTACTGACCACTGCAATAAGCTTTTTGCTTTTCACATAACCACTAATTTTTGTAATGTCAGGAGCCATCAGCTGGGCATCTCTCAAATAAGGCACCTCTCAAGGTGATAGCAATCTGTACTTACGCTTGTTGATGCACCTGGTTTGGTGCCTGGATCAGCAACAGTGTAAGCAGCAACAATAAAGAAGAGAGAACCCTACTGGACTTTCATGGAAATTCCAGATCAGGTGAAAAAGAGAGAAGCAGGAAAGACTATAGTTTGACGGGACACAGTACTTGGGGAAAGGGGACATTTCCATTTAGCCGTGGACCCAGCTGGGCTAGTGTGAGGCACATCAGGTTCCAGGACAAGTAGGAAAGCCCCATTTAGTGAGCAGAAACAGACAGTAAAGAGGCAGTAAATAACAGAGGCAGTAAAAACAGGGTGGCAGCAGCATCCCAAAGCATGCTCCCATGTTTGCCAAGCAACACACTGTTGTCACATACCACTTGCAAGAAAAGAAAGAGCACATGGACACAACACTTCAAGGCATCCCTGTGCTTGACCTTTAGGTACCGTTGGCTGCTACTGCAGGTTGGAAGGCTGAGGAAGGGCAGCCACCACACAGAAGGATGAGGGAAAACTGGGCTAGGCATAGCCAGGTGAATGGCAACTGCCCTGGATCTTGGTAGAGATCCCAGAGTGGGGCAGATCAGTCCACAGTTACACCAAGAGAGTAGATTTACAGCATCACAGGCACCAAAGGCAGGACAGGAGCTATAGCAGCTCATCAGGTGCAAGACATTGTCACATACTGCTGCCCTAACCCGGGGATCTCTGACTCAGCAGATGAGAATCCGCTCAGCAAAGCAAAGCACAGATAGGCAAGTCTGCGGGAAATAGAAAAGGATTTGATATGGACTGAAAGAGTAATGCTGGGTGTAAATGAGAGTTGTGACAGAAAAGGAGAAAAAAACCCCGAGAATTTAGGACTGCCTTGTTTATATCATTGACAATTTGCTGTGCTCGGTAGTCCATCTTACGGAGGTGGAGCAGATGGCAGGCCTAGCACCACCCCAGGACTTTGATGCAGTCTTGGCAGGCCCTTGTTCAGGGATAGTGTGGGCAAATGCTTTTTCTTTCTGGTCTTACCTTCCTTTGCTTCATAAGCATGCTTTGCTACTACTGCCTGACACACAGAGGCAGTAGCAGCATCAGCAGGAGCTGCAATGGCAGCTACAATTCCTCCAGAGTTGATGTTTATAGTTTCAGTTTGGGCCAGTGTTGCGGGTGTGTTAATAATAGGAATTTCACCAATGGGGCTGAATTTGTGCAATGCAGGGCTGAAGAGCCTTGCTTGTCCCCGACTCCCAGCGGAGGTGGCCATGTTGCCTCCAACAAGAAGACATGGTAGACCAGTACTCCTCTTTAAGAGACTGCTAGAAGTAACAGGCTCTTGGGGAATTAAACTATGATGTAAAGAGCTTGCACATGCCTTTGAGTTTCTGTTAGTGTGACCACTGTACTGGAAACACAATATGGTGAACACTGACAGATGGTCTAGGCAAGGACAGACATCTAGAGATCATAAGCAAATTTCTAAGATGAATCACTTCCATGGGAGGCTTTCCCATGTTGATCTAATTACTTGGCCTGGGAAAAGCATAGTAGCAAGGTTGCTCTGCAGCTGTGCTCCTCTGTAGTGCCCAGGGCTCCACGGGTGACACGTGGAGCAAGAGGGAGAAGCGTTTGCTCGGGAACCTGTAGACCACTGGACTGTTCAGGAAACGTGGCTCAGGAGAGTTCGTAGACTGAGAACAGAGCCATGGAAATTGCATACTGGTATGCTGAATTCCCACACATCACCTTATAACTCAGATGCTGAGAGCTGGAAGAATTCATGACAGATGTGAGAATGTTCTACCTCTCCCTACGCCATCCCAGGAAAGATAGAGAGAAAGCGCAATATTTTGAAGTGGATGAGGTGTTCATCAGTTTTCTAACTCCCTACACCTGAATTTGGGGGAGGGTCATTTTGTAACACGGGACAGCTCAGTGGCAGCTGCTATGAGTGGTGCTGTGCTGCCTGCATCGAAACGTAACCTGGACTATGATCTAGTGGGTCATCAGTTGGTCAAAGGTCAATTCTGGGGCTGCAAAAGCAGAAAAGCCAGGAAAGAGAACTTGGGAATGCAGAGATATGTTGGTATTTCCTAGTGTGAGACAAGATTTCACTGTCAGGTCCAAGAAAAATTCTGTATTACAGCAGAAAAGTGTCAAGATTGGCTCTGATGTTCCAGTAAGTCACTTGAATCATACTGTATTTCTTCCCAACATTGGCACGGGAGCGAGAGCTCCACTATGAAGTATGGGACATTTTTTCGTATGCTTGAGTCCGTTGGTAAGGGAAGCTTTACCAGATTTGCTGACCATTTCTTGTCCTAGCTTTTCTCTTTAAACTGTGACGCGCTGAGGGATTGGAAGTAGGTAGCTCTGCTCTATTTCTCATGTAGTCCTAGCTACCACATTTAAGTCCCCTTCTATCCTATGCCCTTGGCATTGCTTGGTCCCTTCTCCATCTAAGTCCTCTACACACAGTCATGTCTGTATTAGTAAGTGGATTTACCCCTAGGAAGAGATCTGTAAAGCAGATTAGCTGCTGCTAGTACAAGATGTCCACTACATTTATTTCAAGCGGCTGTGTATATGTGCAGGTACCTTGACATAGCATCGTGAAGATGAATCACTATGGAGAGCACAGTTGCCCAGGTTTCCCCCACTGCATAAACAGGACAGATGAACTGTGACTCTATAGAAGCACACGTTTAGGAGAGACTTTTAGGAGAGCCTTTATACCCTCAGAGTTAGAATGACAGTGCAAATTTAGAGTACAGTCCTTAGCATCAGTAGTTTATGTTGGTTAACATTGTATTACCTCTTTGGAGATGATCTGTAAAATTCTTATGGTCTTTTCCTCTTCAAAATATCAATATGGAAAAAAAAAATCATCCTTGATTTCAAAATTATTCTAAAGCTTTCCCTCCCCACAGCTAGTGAAAAGAATATTAATTTATTTACTGAAAGATGAAAGCAAGCTCTCACATTTCCAAATCAATGTTCGCTGCTTCAGAGGATTCTTGAAGAGCAGAATATTTTACAGTTGCATGTTCCTTTGTAGTCATGTAGCCTGAGACATTCATGCATATTCCACCCAGTCAACAAGTGGCTAAAACAGGGATTGATGGTTCAATGATACCATAGTGCATTACAGATATTTTTTAACTATACAATACATCTCAGTAGGCAGGTAATAAGACCTGCTCTTTAGTTTGTTTTGAGGACAGATTTGATTTTATAAGGGTAAATCACTGACTTGACAGGTAACATGATCCATGTATTATCAACATAAAGCTCCTTTCCTCCTCAACAAGATTTAAAAGAGTAGACATGAGACCTACATAAAAGTCTGGTTTTCAATACCATGAAAATGTTCACAGCTTTCTACCAGTACTGCAGTGAAATGCTAAATAAAAAGAAATCTCTAAAATTCTTAGGTTTTATTCCAAATCAACATATAATCCAACAGATATTCTAACAGTAATATGCACTTTCTTAAACTGGCAGCCCAGTTTTTGCATTTTCGTCATGCAAATTTGCAGCTGTCAACATCAGTACTTTCTGGATGAGATACAATACAGCAAACCATCGTCCCAAACGCAGACCTCTTTGAAATTCCATTATAGCAGGGAATGACCCTGCACCTGAGACTGAAACAACATAGAGCACTATTTTCCCTACAAAATAAAAAATGAGTGACTTTGCTTTGTCCTACACATCAGCCTGGTGGACTGTACCTCACAGATACTGCATACACATTCATCCATCATTCTTGTTTCTTTTCTACAGGACTAAATCACACCTTTGTTCGTCTGCACTTCAGCTGCCAAAAAACCTACAGCATATATGGAGCCTGTTTTAAATTACTTAATAAAGCTTCACTTACATGAATCTTATTGTACCTAAAGCTCTATGTGTAAGTAAAGATGCTTTAGTGTACAGGTGAGTGCATAGCTTTTCTGGTTATCTGATTTTACCAAGCATGATTCAGAGTGTTTGAGAGTTCCTCCGTGAACAGCATGGCAGGAACCTTTCCTTTTTGTGGATTTATATCTGTACCTCCTAGCCACTTCCTATATAGTTTTAGTATGCTCAGCACCATCCTATTGCCCTTGCCTTTTCGTGTTCCTCACAGTATTTCCCTGTTTCTTCTCATGTCTGTATATGCTTGACTGACTGATGGTCAGCACTTGCCAGTTTTGGTTTGAAGCTGACAAACTGCTGAGTGATTATCTAGTATGCATATCTCAACCGAGCATCTGATTCCTGTCTCTTAAAATGGATAGGGCTCTGAATTATAACTGCCTCTCCCTCAGCACACACTGTAGAGCACTGGTTCCTCTTCTCCAGCCAACTACTGATTTTCGCAAAACTTCAGCAGCTTCATGTTACGAAACATCAGTTTTGATTTACTGTAGCTCATTCCAACCAGTTTTTTGAGGGGACAGGCGAATACACATAATCACTAGATAATAATTTATTGCTTGGAAAACCAAGCCAAAAAATAGTATTTTTATTTTAAAAGATCCCTTAATATTAAGTGAGGGGTTTAATCAGACTAATTAATAAAAAGTATAAATAAGTTATTTAATTTTTTTCAGTTTGAGATCATTCGATTCTATTTTAATAATATTCATTGTTATTTCTGAGACAGGTTATAAAGAAATGATGCATAAAAAAGTGCAAGATGAAAGGTGCTTAAATGGAAATGATTTTGCAATTTGACAAATTAAACTTTTAAAGAGAAAGTTCAAACAGGAAATGTAGCTACTTCTTTGATAATGTCAGTATATTTTTCTAAAGTTTTGTTCTTCAAGTAGGAAATAGAAGCCATTTTCGTATTGGCTTTATTCCAAATTTTGTAGTTGAGAGCAGTCAAGTTAGCTTTCACAGCTTAGTTAAAAAGGCTCAGAGTAATTAACAGAAATACAATTTAAGAAAATTGTACCTTCTTGAATATCACATTTGCACTGAGACAGTATAATTGCTTCATTCCAGGCTACTGGAAGATTCACATGTTCCCAAGAACCTGAGTTGCTAAGACCTAATTTTCTCTGTTTGGAAGGAAAAGGGTAAAAGGCTCAAGAAAAGTTTGAAAAAATTTTGGTTCATTTAGCTGATGGAACATCTTTCTTACAAGCAAAAAACAGTTTTGTTTGAAAGAAAAGTGCATATTTTAGAGACAACATTAAATGAGCTTGCTGGTGCAAAACTCAAGAGTAGGAATTAATGAGGCATCAGTGTTAAATCTCTGGAGTTAGCATTTAAGTAAAAACAGGTATTCATACCTATAATTATAGTCTTATTACCCATTTTAGACAGATACCAACAAAAAAAATTATTTACCACCTCTGTTAACAAATTTGTAACCCCAGCCAAGGCAGTGCAAGGATACTACTATGACAACCCATGAAACAGTAAAATCATCGGGAAATCTGAACGTGCGTTACCCTGCACTACTTTGGGGTTTTGTCATTCAGATTTTTATAGATCAAACCACTTTTTCTCAACAGATAACCACTTAGGAAATGTTTTATAACCACATGGAGAGTTTAATAGCCAAAATGCTGGCACATTCTGGTCATTAAATGAGGAAAATACATAATAATTAGATCTGTTAACATTTTGCATATATTCAGCAATTCCTATGAAAAACAGAAGAGCCAGAACATTCCTTCCTTTCTACTATTACCGCACTTCTGGAAGTGATGCTGAGGACTGACACCATCAGCTGGCTTCATGCACCAGTAATTCCACCATTAAGGAACTAAAATGAGCCTTTCCTTTCTCAACATCAGTATAGTTAATGAAGAGGCAGTAGTTTTGGACACAATACACAGGTTCACCTGCATGCTTAGGGAAACTAGGCAGTTGTCTGCAATGGGCAACTAACCTGGGTAAAATCACCCCAGAAAGGGGAAGAAAAGATCTTAACAAGTAACTTGTCTGCACAAGACCTTGGGGAAGCTTTCTGCTGGTGATCCTAAGAAAGAGTTCTGCCAGTGCAGAGTCAGGGTGGTTGCTGGAGAAGGACAGTTTCACAGCTGCACCATTTTCAAACCTCTTTGCAGGAACAAGAAGCATAGCTGTCCAGGGCTTACTTATTTTTTTCTTAACTAAGGCAACAAAATCCAGTTTTGTCTACACTGTTGAGAAGGTGTGAGCCACTTCTGACTGGACACTATAGAGCTAACATTGTCATTAAATGCACTAAGCTGAGGCTGTTGTTTTCATCTGTACATTTTGGTTCACTAAAGGGGCTGCTTTTTTATTACTGAATGTGCTGTAAAGCATTCTTCCAGTGCTGAAATGAATCCAGGCGTAATTTGGACAAAAATGTATTGCTAAGCTCAAGACCAAAAGCAGCCAAACCTCACTAAGATGCACTCTGGGGTGCCAATTATAAGCATTTTTTGAGCTCTCTTAGCCAATGCTGTTTTCCTGCCAAGTTTAAGAACCACAGCACAAAGGATAACCCTTAAAATGAAAGTCCATAATTTGCAAATAGGGCATTCCATTTGCAATGTAGGACAAATTACATCAGCACCATAACCTTCTCTTCGGGGCTCACTAAATTTCAAATGTATCACTTTCATAATATCTTTCCAATTTGAATGACCACTCTGTTTCTATGCATTAACTATTTTTGGCTTAGGAACTCCACAAGGAATCATTTTGGGTTGCAGAATATGGTGTTTACTGTTTTCTCCTTTCAAAACAGTTGCAAAGATTTTAATGGAGAGAATAAAATAAAACGTACGATTCATCAAAGCAGTATTACACCTAAACTGCTCCTCATAATGTTGCTAAAAATTCTCTTGCACAAATTTAGATTTATAAGTCTAAGATAGTTAAAATTGTATATTTTCCTGCTATGTTTTAAAGTATTATGGAAGCGTTAGGGTGGGGACCTCAGACACAGCATCATCCTTTTGATTATATGTAAGCCATTTACTGATTTGACATCGTATTACTATGCTGTATAAGATAAATGCTATTAAATTACACTTATATTTTCCAGTAGTCCCTGTCATGCTCCATGAACACTAACAATAAGATTGAAAAAGCTTCTGCTTTTAGGAAATACCCACTGATGCAGTTGTTTCACAACGCTTTAAGCCAGTCACCTGGACATGGTATCATGTTCTTAAACAGAGGTGTGGGTCCAGCCCCACCACAGCACTGAGCACGTGTGATTGTATCGTAAATCAGCTCAGGAAGCTCATGTGTTTGGAAACACTCTATCAAAGGGAACAGGAAAAAAAAGTGATTACTTATCACAGAAGTCAGGTCCCCATGGTCCCACAAATAGTGGTGGACAGTGACAGAGACTGAAGCTGCCATGCAACTGCCCGCTTAGAGCCCTTGGGGAGAAACATGGCCTTCAAGACCTGGGGTAAACTGCTGATCCTGCTGCCATCAGTTTCATGTCATCTCCATCCCCAAGTCCTCTTTGGTGGCTACAAGAAGTGTTCTGCCTTGATTGAGCTTTGCGGGAGAAATTACGCACTACCCAACACTTTAGGAACAAAGCAGTAGAAGGCATTTTAAAACATCCTCTGCTTGCTACTAATATTATATTATGGCAGGTTACTGGGTAAATAATGTGGTAAGAAAGTCGTAAACCCCAAGATACCTGATTACCAGGCACAGCCTGAATTTGTTTCCATTTGAGACCAAAGTACACGTGGCTTCATAATGTAGTAGGGTTTTGCCCATGCCATGCATCGTATAGCTGCAGGGAGGTGATACACTGGCCGAGAGAAATCTGTCTCTGGAACCAGAGCCTGTTTGGGGCTTAACCTAGTCCGTCGCTACACTCGTTTCTAGCCCAAAATTACTGCCTCTTGCATGGCTCTGCACATTGCAGCTCACTTAGCACCAAGTCAGGCATCGCTTAATATTGTTGTGCTTTGTGCAGTGGAGACATATCCCAGGAGCTTTTGCATTGATTTTGACTGGGCTTCAGATGATCCCTGTAAATACTAAGATAAACTTCAAAAGCTGGCAATTCTAATTATGTCTGGCAGGGAGATTTCCTTTGATATCCAGGCACAATAATAGCAAGCCTCACAGAACAAAAACTGTAAAAGTTTTTTTTTAGTAACAACACCACTGTCTGCATACATACCAGTATGCAAGATCACAGCCTGATTTGACTTAGTTTCATTTATGTCACTGCTTTTACTGTCTCAGTGCTTTAATTATTAAAACTTTAAACTTTGTTTCTACTTCTGTAGAAAGTGTTGATGGATGTGAAAAACCACAGGGGAAAATAAATAAATAATGTATATTATTTATATATAGCAGTAAATAGCAGAGAAGTTGATGTCTTTTTTCAGTACATATCATTTATCTGGCAAGCATTTCTTTAGCTAGTTCTTAGTTTCTGGACTTTCTGACAGATTGGACTTCTGGATGAATTTGTCTGTGATTTCCAAGCTATACCCTAGAAAATAAAGAAAACATGGAAAAAATATGAAAACAAAATTGCAGCTTTACTTTTTATTTCTTGTTGAATCAATTGCAGTGCTTTGCATTTATGATACAAAATGTATTATTATCATATTTTTAAATAAGATTTTAATTGAGATACAGCTTTCATAATGATAATTGTACTAAATGTTCTCAGTCTTCACAAAATGTTTTGCTTGTAAACTGTTGCAAGGGTGAGACGAAAAATTAACAAAGAATTAGCTTGTTGCTGAATTCCTAGATGCATACTCATTTCTATCATTTATGAATTCCTGTTCTTCAGGTAGGAATTTTACCACTGCTGCCATAAACCAGGATTTCACCCCTTTTTCTTGATACGGTAGTGGTCAAAAACAAATTTGCAAATTGTCTCTTCCTGCTGTAAGATCACCTTACAGTGGGGTGCTCTTGTTGGGCAGTTGAAACCACAATAGTATTTAAATAATATTGATAACATGGTTCAAAGCACTGACTACATGAGCCTGCAGCCAGTCAGAAACACCACTACCAGCAGTCTTGCAAATAGCTCTGTTAGCTTTATGACATTGATTCTGAAACCTAACTAAAGCAGTAACACCATAATTTCACTTTGAAGGATGACTGCCAGCAGACCTCAAAACCCAGAGCCCACCCACAGCTCGAGCCACGTGCTCTGCCCCCTTCCCTCATACCTTTGAGTACCCAGGAGATGTGCTATCAGAAGACTCCTCACACTTTCACTGGACTGGTTATGTGCTTGCTCATTCAGCTCCCCCATTTGCCTCACTGCAGGGCAGGGTAGATGCTAATGCTGCCACAGGGGAGGTGGCAGGAGGTCAAGACTGGAGGTGGAAGGTGGAGAAGGAAGGAGAGCAAGAATGCTTTGCAGCGGCAGCTGGTCCTTAGCCACATTGCAAACACACCCTCCTTCCCGGGAGCCTTTACCAGACTACTTCCTTCGCCTTGAAAGGCTCCAGGTGGCTTGGGTGGCCTCTGCTAAGCTGCCACATCCATAGGCTTCCTCCTCTGACATCAATGCATAGTCAGTACAAGAATTTGCGTCTCATTACATATTACGCTGTAGGGACAATAAAA
>JAVJGI010000057.1:61300754-61343777 GCA_035590275.1 Ibycter americanus
TGTGTGTGTATGTCTGTGTATATATGTATATATATATAAAATATATATATTATTAAAATAATAACTTATTTCCATTTGAATGTAATCTAACTGCAGATTACTGAGTCTGAACATAAATTAACATAAATTGCCATTTCTTTTCTCAATGGTTACTGAGGTTACCAGCTAATAATTTCATTTAAAGAATCATGTGATTAAAACATGAAAACCCAGTTTGCCTAGGACTGTATTTCTGAAATAACCAGGTGCAGTTATCTGTGTTTCATGTAGTAACCAGTAGCAATCTCTGTGAGACCTGAAGAACTAGAATCTACTGGAATGAATTAATATATATCTCACTCTTGTAGGTCCTAGGGTCAGTATCCCCATAGAGATCAGCACTTTAAGAACCTTTTCCTGCTTCTTGAATTGAACATGGCAGGGGCCAGGACATCCCTGCACTTACAGAACTACTTGTGACAAAAACACTGCATTCTGAACAAGGTGCAAAGAGTTACAAAATGCCAAAAATGAACAAAGAACAAGCACTGTTGTAACTCTCAGTGTATTTATCATGTTCCCTCATACTCAGAATGGTTTGCTACAGTTTAACAAGATCTGTAAGTCCTAGGGCAGGTATAGTCAGATTTAAGAGTTTACATAAATACTTACTGTGTATTACAGGACAACTTCCAAAATATCTAATAAAGAGATTTGCATCTAGAGCAGCACTAGAAATAATTAGTTTTAAATTAGTCTGGTTTTGCAACACATCTCTCAGTTTTATTATCAAGAAGTCACTGAACCTATCCCTCTCATGTACTTCATCCTATAGCAAAAAAAAAAAGGGGGTAGGGGGGAAAGAACAATAGACAAATATCAGATCCAAGCTCATAACTTTTCACAATGATGTACTTTTTAAAAAACTAGAATATATAAGTTGCTGGTATATTACAGGTGCATTAAAATTGTAAGTCTAGTTTAAGTAAGGGTTTACAAAAAAAACCCCCACTATCCAAAAGTCAAAAAATATTTCAAAAAGTTTTATAAAGTTATCAGAGTGGACTGCACTGGTAACGCACAAGCTACATATACCTTGATTTCAGAGGTTAAAAGTGAACTTCTGAAACTTCTCCAGTTTTTATATTTGAATCTTAATTTCAAGATAATGACACAAACCACAAATCCTACAAATCTTACGTTAATAAATTCTCACTTCACAAACGATGAACATTTAAAGACATGTATGATACCATGTAATCAGAAAAAAGTTAGACTGCTTAGATCCATTAAGTTGTGCACAAAGCTCATAATCAATTAAGGCACACAACTAATTAATCACCTTTGTTGGTGTGTTGTTCTGTTTTGTTTTATATTATGAATTTATAAAGCAGGGATCCAAATACAATATTTTTAGGCTGAAGTCAAGAATGTACAAATCATTCTCACATTTTTTTCCATTTTGATAAACACGTAGGCACCTAAAATTATAATTAATTTCTCTGTCTTCAGCAGTGGAGAACTTTATCTTGTGGTAAACATTCTGGTTCTACTGACTTACCAAACTCCACCATAAGAATATTCACATAATCATAAATGAATGCACTTAAATAATTTGCTGAAAATTAGACTACTCATTATCTTGAAAACATTTTGGCAAACAGACTGCAAAGCTGGTATTGCTAAAACAAGTACATGACACAAGAAATTCTGACACTCACATTAAGTCATATCTACATAAGCCTCCCCAAGGCTTTCTGACGTAGGAGGTTCGGGAAAATTTACAGCTCTGTCCTCCATAAATGCATCATGATTCCAAAATTAATTATTGGCATGAGCCTAATATAAGAATCTTCTACCAAAACAAAAAAAAACAAAAACAAAAACGTACAGACTACAATAAAGACTCAGTAAGTCTTTAATGTTAATTCAAATGCTAACCAAACAGAAGCACCTTAAATGCTCAGAAAATTAATAAACAAAACTAGGATCTCATCTTCCAATTAACAAGTAATGCACACTATTCCATCTCACATGAAATACAACAGGATTCTTACCACAATAACATGTGTCACAGTTGATAGAGTGCTGTCTCCTGCCATTAGCGTGCGAAGTAGTATGCCATTCGTGCAAAACGTTAACAGTGTCTTCGGAGAAACCCTGTTGGACAGTTCACCAAAGTAATTCAGTTTTTTGCACCATTTAAATGCTGCTAACTTTCCACTGTTTACTGAAAAATTAAGGACTAAACAGCTACTCACCAGATGTGGAATTACAGTTCTCTCACCAAAGAATTCACGCATGCTACTTGTTTTTAAACTATGCCTAATCCCAGAGAGTTTCTAAGCAATCTTAGTGCTTATGGTCCAAAATTTCAGACAACGGATTAATTAACAAAGTGAGATTCAAATTTCTATAAATAAATAAGCAAGTGAAACAGAACCTTGAGAACCTCTCCGCATTGTTTAATTTACTGGAAAATTTAGCGTGCATGCCTTTGGAAAAACACTTTCCAGTTCTTCAGTATATGCTTCAATACAGTCTTTGTATTTGCCTGTATGTGGTAGGTTGATGGTGGCTGGATGCCAGGTGCCCACCAAGCCACTTTATCATCCCCCTCCTCAGCTGGACAGGGGACAGAAAACGTAACGAAAGGCTTATGGGTCAAGATAAGGACAGAGAAAAATTACTCACCAATTACTGTCATGGACAAAACAGACTTGGGGAACTTAATTTAATTTACTACCAATCAAATCAGAGTAGGATAATGAGAAATAAAACCAAATCTCAAAACACCCCCACCCCTCTCTTCCATCTGGGCTTAAATTTACTCTTGCATTTACTACCTCCTCCCCTCCAGCAGTGCAGGGGCACAGGGAATGAAGGTTGCAGACAGTCCATCACATGTTGTTTCTGCCGTTTCTTTCTCCTCAGGACGGGGACTTCTCATGCTCTCCCCCAGCTCCAGCATGGGGTCCCCCCCACAGGAGACAGGCCTCCATGAACCTCTCCACACATAAGTCCTTCCCATGGGCTGCAGTTCTTCACCCACTATTCCAGCATGGGTCCCTGCCACAGTCTTTCAGGAACAGGCAGCTCCAGCATGGGTCCCCCACGGGGTCACAGGTCCTACCAAGCAAGCCTGCTCCACCCTGGGCTCCGCTCTCCACAGGGCCACTAGTCCTGCCAGGAGCCAGCTCCAGCACGGGCTTCCCACGGGTCACAGCCTCTTCAGGTATCCCCCTGCTCCAGCGTGGGGTCCTCCATGGGCTGCAGGTGGGTATCTGCTCCACCGTGGGCCTCCATGGGCTGAGGGGCACAGCCTGCCTCACCGTGGGCTTCACCACGGGCTGCAGGGGAACCTCTGCTCCGGCCCCTGGAGCCCCCCCTGCCCCTCCTGCGGCACTGGCCTGGGGGAATGCAGGGCTGTTCTTCTCACATGGTCTCACTCCTCTCTCATATCTGCTGTTGCACAGCTGGTGGAGTTTTAGCCTTTCTTAAATATATTAACCCAGAGGTGCAACCACCATTGCTGATGGGCTCTGACTTGGGCAGCAGTGGGTCTGTTTTGAAGGTGGCTGACATTGGCTCTGTCAGGTATGGGGGAAGCGTCTGCTGTCTTCTCACAGAGGTCACCCCTGCAGCCTCCTGCTACCAAAACCTTGCCACGTAAACTCAGTACAAGCTTGCAGGCTCCTCAGCTGAATGCACTTCGTAGTTTCCCCTCAGCATCAGGACTGAGAGATCAGAGAGTCATGATTTGGTGCTGAGAAATAGGCTCTCCAAGGCAAGTGGGCATTTCCTTTCCTTCATTCATTATATGAATTAATTTGAGTATGTTGTGAATAGCTGATTGATTTTTCACCTACAGTTTCCACAGTAGATTATTGTGAATACAGGCGGGTGAACAAAAACACATATCTCAGATCCTGACCTGCTCATATTCAACATTCAAGTATCTTTTAACCCTATCAGTAACCCTTTCTTACCTGATGAGAACTGTTTCATGTTCACTGGGAGCTTACAGTGTCCAGATGTCTTCTCAGCTGGCCAACTGCTCTTCCAGTGAGCTGCCTGCCTGGACCTCTCCCACAAAGGTCATTACCCAGCCGTGTTATCATAGCACCAGTGTATTGACTTTTTTTTTTTTTTTTTCCTTATTCCCAACTCCTATCCAGTTCTGTGGACAATCATTTTTGCTCTGCAACATGATTCACTGAAAATAAATATCAATGTGTCATATGTCTGTTCTGAGGAAATCACCTCATTATGCAAGTCTCTTAATGAGATCACAAAATCCTTTTTCCTATTCAGTGCTTCCTTGCCCATTTTATAAATATTAAGACAACAAGACAAATCAAGTAGTATAAACAAAGTGTCTATGGTAAAAAACTGAGAATCCAAGTTTAAAATTAGGGCCAGAAATAACATGATGTGTGTGTGTGTGTGTGTATAAATACTTGCCAAAAGATTTTCACTTTTGAAATCTCAGAACTAATCTGAAATAAGAAGCTGAGAGAAAAAGCCATGCTGTTGTAATTTCGCATTTGATTGCAAATTGAAAAAACAAGTCCAGACTTAGTCTTAGCATTAACATCTGCTGCTGTGACCTTCTACTAAAACAGGAATGACACACCACGTTTTTCAGATTCTGGTGATGATTAGAACCACGTCAATGTATGGCTGGATTCATACTGGTATTGAATTACCAGATAATCACATTTCACAGAGCAAGTACAAAAGCAAAGAAACAGTCAATATTTTAATCCAAGCAATTCAGAAATTTCATCGGCTGTTAAGTCTCAAACATCCCTTAAGGTCAGACTAACAGAAAGTCAGCAGAGCTGACAGAAGATTTTAGAGTGCAGCTCAGACTACCTCAGCTCTGAAAGCAGCATTGAGACTTCTGCAGTTTCCACTTTTTATGCTTCCAGGTATCTTGGGTTTTCAACATGTGCACATTTTTTCTGGCTGTAAGGTTTTCCATGTGGAAAAGGAGACTGTTGCTCAATGCTCTTATCGGAGGACTGCTTAGATGTTGCGTGTGGAGAGTTTTTTTAACTCTGCTAATATGAGATCACATGCCTATGTTATCACATAAATATGCACACCATATATATATGTATCAGTAAGGAAAAGGAGTGCTCAGGTAGCTCCCAATGAAGTGGTATTCATGCAACTAGGTGACATGATTTCTAAGTGCTGGCAGGTTCCCCCACGCACGCAGGCTGAGAGAGGCGAGAAGCTGGCATAAGCTACCGGGCAAGACCATTTTCTTCTGCAATGGGACAAACACCAAAAGATAGGACTGTCAGTTTTTCTACTTCTGTGGGAGCCCAAGAGGACAACATACTTTTCCTTGAAACTTTAAAGAGATTGTTTTAGTTTTCCACGGTGGAATACACAAATATGAGGCAGCACATGTCTTGGGTTCCACACATCTGTTCACCTTTGGGTCGCAATTTGGCAGCCTTCACTCGCGGTCAGTTTGGCCAGTTCCCTTCGCTGAGCAGCCTTTACCATGTGCAGCCACAAAGCTGCAAGCAGCAATCCCCAAGCACTTCAAGGAGCAGAAGGAAGCTGGAAGCTTTGGAAGCCATCTCAGTAGCATTCTGTGGGGGATGGCTGGAAAGTTAATGCGACACCAAGATCATTTAAAAGACAAAGAAATCTTTGGTAAGCGCATTATTAGTTGTGGGCAATACCTTAAGAATAAATCTTCTGCTTTGAGACTACTGAATCATAAACAGAGTGCCCATAGCCTCAGAACTGCGGAGAAAAAAACACAGACAAAGAAATCAATGTTCTTTTGATGATGTGAGTAATTGTCCCTTCTCTCCCAATGCTTTTTAAAACCTCTCTTAGAAAAACTTACAGTTAATACCTGAAACTGGTGATTTTTTACAAAAGAAATACCAGACAAGTCAAACATAATGGGGTGATAGCAATAAAGAGGAGGGGCATTTTATTTAGAGAGCTACACAAAGTCTGAAGAGAAAAAGAAAAAAAAAAACATATTAATGCATAAGAAATGTTGACTGTTTTTCAGGCAGCTACAAGACTCATGTTTGAAAACAGTGTTCTCAAGTCTTTTTGCCTTGGAAAAATTATGTGAGGGCTTGTGCTAAAGAACTTCTTTTCCTGTTTATTCTGCCACAGTGCATCTCTGAGCTACTCCTGAGAAGAAACGTTTCTGTTGTTGTACACTATTTTGTGCAATTTCTGCAGTTATATTTGTAATGGATTTCATGAAGGAAAAATAACAAAAAAAAACAAAAAAAAAAAAGAAAAGTTTTTCTGCAGTAAAACATGAATTTCATAAAGTATACAGCTGATAGTCCTGTTCCAAAAGAAAAATAGTGTATTATTTATTCCACTGCTAAGGGGAATAACATTTGGTTTACATTAGGAAAAGAGAAAGTTTAGAAAATATTTATCATACATCTGGTAGTAATTATTAGTGTTGCTGTAATTTTAAGTCCCTTGACCGGGACTGGTTTCAAGGTAGAACTGTCAACATTTACCTCTTAAAGTGACCAAGCACTGTGATGCCTCCAAGCTCAATGTTGCTAGAACTTAAGCTAGAAAAAAAATTAATTAGCAATGCCTTGGAGTGTGACAAACCAAAACAGGAGTTTTTGCAGGTGAATCTTTACACCTGCACCCTGGACCCTTGAGTGGCAGGTTGCTCCTGACCCATCTATCCTGACCCAATACCCCACAGGGATTTCTTCCCCTTATCACAGCTTACCACTGCTGCCTGCCGTGCTTTCACTGCTTTCCTCCAGGCAGGGTCTGCCTCCACCACCTCTGTGATGTCCCCGTGGATGTGGGACAGCAGTGTGAGCTACTGCCAGGGCTTCTTCTCTCCAGGCTGTGCCGGTCCCATTCACTTGGCTGCTCCTCACCGGGCTCAGGTTCCCACCCGCTGCGTTGGACCACCACACGTCCCTGCAGAATCAGGCAGGCCAGACTCCTTATTTATGTGTCTGGATATTTTATACAGTCATTGTGTAAGTTTGGTGGTTTTTTTCAGTTGTCAGGGAAAGCAGGTTAATTTTTTCTCAAGTTTATGCTTCTGAAGAGTGACCCATTGGTGAGACAGATGTTGCGTGACTTCAGGGTAGGTCATGTGCCTTACTTGTCCCAGTAAGGTAGAATAACGTGCTTCAAAAATTGCAAACAGTAAAAATCAAGTGCCAGGGACCTCCCCCTTGTGTGTCAAGACATTCCCTTTCCTCTGATGGTTTGTTAAATATTTGGTTTTCCTCTTCCTTTCCTCCTGCCTTTTCTTTCCATACCCGAGCTTTCTAGATGCCAATCAACTTTTCATTTCCTCTGCTTATGGGATGTTGCAAGGCCAGCTTGGATGCAGTGCATTTTATTAAACCAGACAACCTAAGAGCAACTTTCACACTCCCAGAACCTCTCAAAGCAAGGGTCCTTCTTTCTTTTTGGGCTAAGAAGAATAATTACACAGGAGTGTTAGCAAATGGCTCACCCAGGCTTGCTGATCACCTGCTGATTGCAGTACTTGCCAAAAAGATGAGGAAGGCAGGTTTAAACTGCAGCTAACGAGAACTGCATGTTTTAGCCACTTTGCCTTCTCCTCTGTTTTACAGAATAGAGTTGCTTTCTGCACATTGCATGGAGGTTGATTCAATGTTTGTTGTGGTAGCAGCTGTAGGACGAAGTCCCATGTGGAGAGAGCTGGAAGGTTGCTTTCTTTGTGGATGTGAATGAGGGTTAGGTATTTCTCTGTTGGCTGAAGCCAAGATGCTCCTGGGCCAAAACAGAAATCAGATTTTAGATAAATTTATAGCAAAATGTGGAGTGCCTGTGAAGCTTACATGCCTCTGAGTTAGTCAGCAGCTAAATGTAGGGGTTTTGAACAGCAATGTTTTACTTAGATGTCTAAAGTCCATTTTGGACCTGGAGCTAAGCCTCTTGAATTAAAAGTTTGCATTAAATCAATTGGGAGAAAGTGTTTGCCTTGAAATACATACTGCAATGTTGACATCCACCTGCTTAGACTTCTTACAATTTGAATATTATTTCTTCCTCAGACAGCTTGACCTTCTTTGAAAAGAACCGTTCCTTAAAAAGAAGTGGTTAGTTAATTGTGTCTACAGACAACCTGCAAAGAAAAATAGACTTGAAGACAGGCAGGATCATGAAAAAAATTGGGCTTTGAAGGGTAAGAACTAGTTCAGTAGACCAGCAGGCAACTAGCTGGGGAGTTCCCTTTGTTTTGGCTCCTGTGTGCAAACTGCAGTGTAGTTAGGTGAGAGGGTTGGCTTATATCTTACGTGCTATACATATTGGAACAGATTAATATGCTTTGTTTATTTAATCTTGGTTTGTGTTTTATTAAATAGAGTGTAGATGGTTAAACTAGATTAGTTTAATTTCATGAAAATCGTTGAGGGTACAATGCTTTCCAGAGCCTAGGTATCAGCCAAACCAGCTAAGAGCCTGAAGAGCCCAACTTAGCTCACCCAGAGTCACATACTATTACCGTGAGTGTTTACAGAGCATGGGAAAACTGTGCTAAGTCTTTTGTTGGTTCTGCTGACTTGTAATACAGCTCATCAATTAAAAAAAAAAAAAAGAAGAAAGAAAAAAAGAGTACGTACCGTGCAGTCAGCCAGTGCTCTGGGGACAGATATTGTGGAGATTATCGGAAGTCAAAACACCAGTGAGGGAAGGGCGAGGTTACGTATTGCACATAGCATCATGTAGTAGCACATCTTTCACAGAAGTGAAAAGCTTTTGGAAAAAAACCCTGGTTTTTCTCCTCAGCTAATCAGGCTGCAAATGGGATTTCAAAGTCCCTCCATTGTATTTGGTTAATCATTCTGTTCAATGCATTGTAGGCATGAAGGGTATGACTGTTTGGCTAATCACTCATAATCCTCTATTAACTTTTAAAGCAGGGCAGAAATACACATTTTTTCATTGCCTATGAAGCACGTAGGTCCACTTTGACATGGTTCCAACATTTAATAAAAGATCTGGTGACAAAATACAAGTACTGTATGAGAAATTCCTTTTAGGGTTCCAGCATCCTGAAATGATGGGTGCAACTGGAATTGTATGCCAAAAGCATATGCTGACACTCTCTTTTTAATTCGTTGCACTCTTCTGATTCTGGCCTTCATCACAAGTAACAAGAAAGTTGAAGAAGTGTAGGGAACAGAGTACTCTGTGAAACATGATGTGAGTGTGAAAAAGCAAACGTATTTGATTTCAGGGTACTTTTCTTTCAGTTACTTTCATATAGAAAAGCCAGCTAGGAGCTTCTAATAATGCATAACGCTGTTAAGTAGTTTTATGTAATGCTTGACTCACTGTAATTAAGAAATAGGTGTTATGATAGTGTTTCTATTTTTGTGATATGTAACTGGGAAGAAAGGGATAGCTTTACCCAGAAGAGGTAGAATGAACTCAGTTCTGCTCGCATAAATACACTTATCAGGAGCGTTTGATACCCAAGCATTGGTTTACAGGCATTGACATTCACAGTCCAGATTGTTTTTTTAAAAAAATAGCTAAAGGATGGCTTGCACATGGTGACCTGTGTTCTTGATTTTAATCTGTGTAGACTTCAGGTTCACAAGGACTTTAATAAGGCTGAGTTTTGTTTTACAGCAGATGTTATGAAAATTGCAAGTTTAAACAAATCTATGTCAAAATGTATTGGTTTTCTTCCAGATTGCAGATCTTGGATAAAGTTTGTTAGCCAGTGCTAAAACTGCATACCTCTGAGGTTTCGACAAAAAGTGTGACGTAATAGAGTATGAAGAGTATCATGTAAGGGTATTATGTGTGAAAGCTACACTATAAAGTGTTTTCCATTTTGATATAGCTATACTTAAAAGCAACCTCTCAAAATACTGTAGTCCTTCTTCCTTACTAGGAAACTGGACATTGACAACTGCTCCATAATCATCAGTAAAAACAACTTGTACCTAAGGTGTGAGTAAGAAAAAAAAAAGAATCAGATAAAAGGAATCAAAATCCATGTTCTGTTCCGAAAATATAAGTATCTCTTTAAATTAAGCTAAATAAATGATCTGAGCATTTGATAATAATATATCTACGTCAGATTTTATTTTCATGTTCAAGATAAAACGACCAGCATCAGAATAGACTATTTCATGTGTTGAGTGGCTTCCTTTAATGTGAATGTTCAGAAATGCATAAGATCCTAAAAGGAAACTTTTTTACTGCAGAGGTGATCAAACATTGAAATGGGTTACCCAGAGAGATTGTGGCATCTTCATTCCTGGAGATATTAAATACTCACCCGCACACAGGCCCAGGCAACCTGCTGCAGATGCACCTACTTTGAGCAAGGAAGCTGGACTAGGTGATCTCCAGAGGTCCCTGCCAGCCTCAACCACTGTGTGATTCTGTAATAATTATGAAAAAATTGTGTTGCCCAGTGACTGTAACACCAGGAGTGTTATTGACCTTGAAAGGAAAATGAGAAATTTTGTTAAGGCTTGATTGGTTTCATTTTCTCATGTACCTTAACAGGGATGAAAAACAATCACAGCACTTTCCTCCCTCCTTATTTCCATACATCTATTTCTCCATTCCTCAGACTATTCTCTCAGCCTTCTAGTCGTTCTCTATACTTAATCACTGATGTAATGCATCTTGTCCCTACTTACCATCTTTTTTGAAACTTTTCATTTGTAATCTGACAGAAGTGTTTAATCTATATATAGCCCAAATGTGCAGACAGCACCATCTAGGACACGTGGTTGCAGTTCTAACAAGAATTGCTGCTGATAAAAGGTGACAAGACAACTAAAGCTATGGAAAGGTTTTTGTTAAAGGATAGGTGGAAGTGGCTTCAATTTTAAGAGGACAGACAGAGATCTGTAGAATCATGTTTTGCAGGGAGAAAGTGAATAAAGATCATCTTGCTGACTGGTCTTGTCCAATGCAGGAACTAGGAGTTATCAAAGGAAATTGTTAGGAGTCAGATCTAAAGCAAATGAAAGGAGATGGTTCTTCATGCGATGGAGGCTGCTACCTGTGATACCATTCTTTGCCAAAGGATATTGTGAATACTGAAGATTCTTGTGGGTTTAAGGGCAGACTGAACAGGTACATGAACAAAAAAAACCATTGGGGATTGCTCAATCATAGGAACCCTTTCTGATTCAGGAAATAGTGGCAATGAGTTTCTTACCTGCTTGACAAGTTTTTATGCTTCCATTTACAGTCAGGACAGACTGTTTATGAAGATAAATGAATCTTTGGCCTGACCCAGTCTGGCCAGTCTTATATGCCTGTTACACATTGCTATAGTCAGATCAGGTTATTTTGTATTTATCACATAAGCAGATTTCAAGAGAGGTGAACTGTTGCAGAACCACTAACAACTTCATAATTAAAGTTTAAAAAAATATCCGATTAGTACTTTCCAAGTAGCAGCAGTTTAATTCCCAACTCTGTTTCTACTGAAAGTGGAGAAAAATAGTACTTCGTATTGCAAACATGGAACCAATAAATAAATATTTCTGGTTCTTTGATGATAACATCTTAAATTTTCAATATCCATGACTAGGCTTCAGTCATAATAATCTGATTTGTATGTCATTGTGAATACTATTAGTTGTGTTGAAAAGGGTGTGTTTGCTCATTGTCCTTAGGGCATAGGACTTACCCTATACATTTTTTCATGAGGATAAGGTTCAGAAGTTAACCAACACCTACCCTGATGAATGAAAGTTTCCATTGCAGAAATTGACCCTTTCACAAATTAACTTTTAAACAACATGTTAAACTGTTCAGTTTCAGCACTTAAGGTACTTACCTCCTAAAATAGACACTACTATATTCAAATCAGTCTGTCTGTTTCTCCCATTCATTCTCATCCTCTATTCACTGGAAACACTCTTTAACTCTTTATCAGGTCATAGAGTTAACCAAAACCAAGTGAAGACATACATCAGCTAATACAGGTGTATTTTCTATCATCTTCCCCTTTACAAAAAGGGGAGGTCCCAAGCTTAGGTATCATGCTATCATGGAACGAGGAATCATTTTGTGTAACAACTGCAGATGAAGGACCAATATAAATAATATCAAATTCATTATTTTTCCAAGTTAATTAACAATGGGATCAGGTGGTATCAGAGACCGGTAGTGGTTTTTGCGAGCTGCTGCCTTTCTCTTGTTTTCATCTGGGTCTTCAGACAATAGGTCTGTAGATCAAAATTTTGGTGGCTGGAGTATAAACTTTTCATGTATTCAACAATCTTCACATCAAAGGACTAGGTTGAGCTTCATCTGGTATTATATAAATGCATATTGTATGTGGTTGCACTAAGCCTTCTAGAAAATGCATTGGTTTGTAAAGTGTGCTGTAGAAATCCCACAGGTTGCATCTCACAGAGACAGGTCTCTTTTTGACTGAGTGGGTACCCAATCATCACACTATTTATTGCATAACCAGACAGTCCAAGTCTTGTTCCTACAAATCGTCATTTAAAATTTCATGAAAATAGTTTATAGGCCATCTGCTAAACAAATTACTTAAGTGGAAATATATGACATCATGAACAGGGAAATGATTCAGAGCACCAGAATTCATTTTTATCTTCAGATGCACCAGTTCAAGTCTGAGCTCTTCAAGTTGTGGAATTTCTTTTATCACAACTTATTTCTTTATTGCTTAGCCTAATGGGGCATTGATGTTGATAGGAGGTCTGGAAACATAATCATAACCTAATACAAATTGTATACAGTACTAATTAGGCCCTTTATGTTTATATAAGCCAAGTAAAGAGTACAGGAAGGGAGTAAGATGACTCAGATTTGTCTTAGTGCATTTTGCACTTTACCAGGAAATTAATGGTGAATTAAAAAGTCTCAGACTATTTGCTTGTAAATTGTTTTTGTTGATGTTCTGCATCCCAATCTATCCTCACTAATTTTAGCTTCATGGTATCCAAATGCCTAATCCTATACTGGCAACAGCAAAGAAAAATGCAGCAACGAATCAAATATTCTCAGCACTTGGAAAAGACTTCACAAGCACTACAAAATTAATTTGTGAAATCATAAAGTGGAAGCCAGTGAAAGCCAAAAAAAAAAGTCCCATCTGGTCTTGGCAGTTTCAAAGGAGGGCTGCTTCCAGCTGTATGTTAAACAGTGTGTGTTTCAGGTTGGTGAACTTTCATGTTGTTCTT
The DNA here is from genome assembly GCA_035590275.1 of Ibycter americanus. Classification (NCBI taxonomy): domain Eukaryota; kingdom Metazoa; phylum Chordata; class Aves; order Falconiformes; family Falconidae; genus Ibycter; species Ibycter americanus. The sequence continues at coordinate 61,313,945 of JAVJGI010000057.1, forward strand.
ACTGTTACTTTGTGTTATGGGAGTACTCTGTGACCCTGGTCAAGCAAAGGGCTCTTCTGGACTGGCTGCTCTATAAACGCAGAGTAAAAAGCTTGTCTTCCCCAAGAGTTTACAGCTGTAGTATGAAAAAAAAAAGACAGGAAAACTCAAGAAACTAATTCAGAAACATGGGGGGAAATAGTAAAGCAGCACAGGTCTATAGCATAGGCAATGCTCACGTTACAAGAGATGCTGAACTGTTGAAAAGACATCAAACAAGGAGAGTTATAGTGACAGTGGGCACTCCGGACAGGGACGACAGCATAAAGCAGGCATTAGCTTCCTAGCGAGCTGCCTGCGTTATTTTCATCATGAATGGCAAGCCTTGGAGGCTGTTGGCATAAATTTGGTTACAGTATGATCACAGGCACACTTCGTTCTATCTGGTAAGATTATTTTGTATTAACTGTAGTTGTCTGAATTTCTCTGCACTCAATTTCTTTCTCTTTCACCAGTCTATATATAAGATTCACATACTAACTGATAGGATAAATAATTTGCATCTTATCAGCTGCAAGATCAGTCACAATCCTCCTTCCAACTTATTTTTGTTTGTGTGGTGTCATTACTCAATATGGTCATCCGTATTGCTCAGATAAAACTCACTCTAAATTATGCTTTTCTTAACTCACAGATTTTGGTGTTCCTTAAAGTCAGGGAACATTTGCTCTGAAAACCTTTTATTATCTTCATTTGTAAGCTACTCCCTTGATAACGTTGACCTCATGTGAAAGTACCTTGATCCTCACTCCCATAGCCCCTGATAATTGGAACATATCTCTGAATTGCATACTGCCTGGGAGATTGTTAGGAGCATTTAGAAAATATTATGGCTAAGATGTAAGAATTTATATGTAATTATTTATTGCAGTTGTCAACAATTTGGAGCTTTTGATTGACAAAATATTAAGTCCTGGCAAACTCCCCCATAGCTGATTACAATCTTCCTATCTGAATTCGACCTGAGAATTCAAATGGGATAGTTAGCATCTCCCCTTTTAAATTACTGCTGTGAAAAGTTAACATATGCAGGATGAATGCCTTATGTTCCTCAAGACAATTTTTCCGTTTCCCTTCTTCATTTCAAACATATCCCAGCTGTATACTTAAAACATGATTCATTGGTCAGGCAGAAAATTAAGGCAGCCGGGACTTTAGCTACAGTCTAATACAGGCTCTTTCCTTAGTCTGCACCTGTTACATCCTTCCTTCTCAAATACAGTGGTAGTAACAGATACATTTTACAGATAAAACCCAGGGCTTTCTTTTTCCTTGGTGGAAGAAGACAGGGAAAAGAAGTAAGAGCTGCTACATATTATGCTGTGAGAAAGGTTCTTCACCTGGTCTCAGCCATATAGATAGGTTAGAGTAATTTTCCAAACTATTTTTAATTAATTTTAGAATTAAAAATTAAGCAACTGAAGGCTTACTGGGGCAGATAGATATCTATGATGTCTGGTGATGTTGCCCAATGAAGGTTCCTATTAAGGAGTAAGTGTAGATTAGAACTGGTGCATGGAGATTAAACAAAGTGTATACATGAGCTTCTCAGTAGCTGTGTCCCAGCCATATGGCCAAATCTGCCTATGGAAAAAAAAGGAAACTATCATATCAATGGTGCTTCAGATGTTGTGCTTTTGTACATTTCTGGCAGATGTGCGCTGAGTGAGGTCCATGTATCATCTTTGTAATTCTTCTAGAAAGAACTCTCAAAGTACTGCAAGTATTGTTTGTTAATTTTCATTCTGGTATGTGTTGCCACTTGGTATAGGTTAAATACAATGATTGGTTTTAAAAGTGCAATTTCAAGCATTTTATTATTTGCTTAAGTTGGGAGGTGAACAAATGTTCTGGGTGTGTATTAACGTTATCATCAATTAACAGCATGACTGCATCCCTCAGAGAGTGTGCGCCCTTCCCAGAATTGCAATAAAATGTCTCCCTGTTACAAAGGAGGAAAAGCAGTGTCCTTCACAGACATGATTGCAAGGTGCTCTGTTTTCTTAATCTTCAATAAAACTGAACAGAAATAGCAAGAGGCATTGCCACAACTCTTTCCTGTCCTGTTCTTTCTGCATGCCAAGGACTGGACATCCCATGGTGCTGGGCACAACTGGATGGGAACCAACACCAGCAGCCAGCAGAAAAGTTAGTCAGCAAGCGCCTGCTCAGAGATAGCAGTTAAGGAAACACTGAGAACAGATTACAAATCCCATTCCCAAGACTCCTGAGACAGAGTTGAAAGGGAACAGCTCATCTCAAGTGGATGCTCACTACCTGCAACCCAGGTCTGAGCTAAGCAGGAGGCACTTCCTAAAAACACAGCAAGTACACCACACGACCCTGTTCTCCCTCTCTCATGTTGGTTAAAACAGGAGTTCAGTTTTTGGAGCAGTAGTTGGGCGAGCCATAATTGTGGGTTCACTTTCCCCTCTTCCAAGGAAAGACAAAACTCCTCTTTCTCCTGAAAAAAACTCACTTGACCATTTGAGAACTAGGTAGAGTTTGCTTCCTGTGCCTCCTTGGTGAAGCTATACATTTGTGCAAAGAAGAAAGATTCATTGGGCTCCCAAAAGACAGGAATGAAGAACCATGGCTCTACTTTACATCAGTTTCATCTGGGAGAAGATGAGTGGGGTGTACTTGTTCCCCACACCCAGCTTACTTAACAATAGCAGCCATCTTACGTGAAAACAGAAGGCAAAACTTCCCATGATCATTCTTTTGGCTTTAAAAAGTTGCCATCTCACCTATAACCTGTGAGGAGCTGAGACTCTTGGTGTGTGGTAAGTGTGGCATACATACCCTAAACGCTCTACATGTCTCAGGGTATTTGGCTAAAAGAACATCTTGTCTCTGGACCGAGATGAGGGTTAGGCACAAGTCCAGCCTGCAGCTGCCAAGTGCAGCTAAGCCTGGGGCAACAGGGAGGTCCGCACAGAGGCACCACCCCCAGTGCTTGTAGAGGGTTTTCAGTAAAGGTGAGGGTCTAACAAAGATGAAGTACCTCAAGGGTAAGGTGACAGGTGGTTTCCATTTCACAGTCTTGACTTTAGTCTTTTTAATTCTTCCTGTGTCCCATTTTATGTCTCAGGCTGTGCTAGATCACAGCTTGTGTGTCAATGTCAGTCCAGTCTTACCCTGCAATGAAAATAAATTTGAGTTCTTTAGCCATGCCTTTAAATAGTCCAAACTTCCAGAAACATCTGTACACTAACATTAGTTAAAATATCTGTGCTAGAATTATCAACATGCAAATACTGTTTAAAGCCTGCAAACCTTACAAGTTAATCCTAAACATTATAATTGCAAAATAGAGTTTGTATTTGGTTCTTACTGTACGATAAATTTTTTGCATGCTTAGTTTTTGTAATTGTTAATGATCATTTAAGGACATCAAAACACAAAAACCTGAGCCAAGCACAGTCTCCAGGAAACTTCTGAAACTGATATGAAGGTGACCAGACAAAATCTGAAACTAAACAAGGAGTGATTCATATATTACTTGGTATATTATGATTACCTTTCTACTGGAATGAACTAGTCAGTCAAAACTAATAATATTTTATTAAATATTCTGCTATTTGCTGGGCAAATCAAGCACAGGAAAATGCAAGTGTTTATTGTCTTGATGTTATCTGATAAAATATTTGCACACTGAATTGTACCTTATATTTACAAAGAACAAACATTATAGACAATATCTGGAATTTTTCTTTTTTTTTTTTAATATTTCCTGTAATATTCGCTGTATTTTTTCTAATTAAAGAACCAGATCCTAGAATTTAAAGACTCGATTTTGACTGCTGGAGCAGTGTTCATGACTACAGAGAACAGCTTGAGAGCACAGACTCAGAGAAAGAGCAAGGTAAAAGGGACTTCTGGAGGCCAGGCAGTCCAACTAGCTTGCAGGTTAGACCATGTTGCTCAGGACTTAGCCCAGGTGAGTTCTGAAAATTCACAGGGATGGAGGTTTTGCAGTGTCTGGGCCACCTGCCCCAGTGTTCAGCCAGTCTCATGCTGAAAATCTTGCATTATAGTCATGAGGTACAGCCAAAAAAAATTGTATCTTAAACAGAACAGTAAGTGGAATGAATACAAAATGATACCATCCATTTGTCATTACTTAATAAAAATAGAAAAACAAAAAAAACCAACCAACCACACAACTCCCTCCCCACTAAAACACACACCAAAACCACACATAAAAACCCCACAACAAAACCCATGCACAGAAAGTAAAACACACACATAATATTAGAAAACACTGAGGCACAGGAGCAGAAGGCATCAGCAGAAGTTCGCCCTCAATTTTCACAGGCACTGTGCCGCAGGATCATTTCATGACATTTCTAGAAGCATTTCAATGTATTATATTTAGGCATGAGCCATGATTTCAGGGTTGAATGTTCTGTGTCACCAATGTAATCTAACTTCACAAAGACTCTCAGCCCATGTGGCCAGCCAGGGTGGTACAGTAAATTGTGCCTGTGCCATGAATAGTAATGTCTGTGACAGCAACCACTGAGAGTCCTGCAAGCTCAAGGCTTTGGTTCCCTCCACCCCATGTCACCTGGTTATTCTTCATCTTCTGAAGAGAGAGGCACAGCAGGTGTCGAGCACTCTCACACATGTGAATAGCTCCCCGTGTCCTCTCTTAACCTGTTCCTGCATGCTGTAATTCTAACTGTGCATTCAGGACTTCCCAGATGACTAGCAGTCAGTTTCCAAAGGGCTGAAAAGTTCAAGGTAAACCAGAGAAATTTCCAATTCAAGTTTCACTAAATATCTTTTTAAAATGGTATGAAACCACACTGCATAAAACAGATATAAGAACATCTAGCAATCAGCAAACACTTTTACCTTGCTACTGGTCAAGTCACAGAGCATGCTAGCATAGAGGCTCACCAAGGGGCACCAGCCACCCCAGGCATGTTTCTCTCTGCTTATCTGGAAGGATTTTGTGGGGACAGGGCACTGTGCTCAAGCACCTCAGCCTGGCGTCTCAAGAGGGCTGAATCTGGCCTCCGGAGCTTTGAAGTGAGGACAGTGCCATAGTAACGTGCTGGTTTATCTCTTATGCTCTCTTGTCTAGAGACATATAAAAGGTATGAGGCAGTATTTAGAAAGGCTGATATGGCAGTATGGTATTTAATAAGATACTAGATGCTACAGGCAACAAAACCTTCTGCAGAGCCAAAGTGTAACCCTAAAAAGTTTGGTCTAGTTCTGGGGACCTCGCAGGGTGGTTCGCACTAGAACAGAGTATCAGTGATGTAAGCCATGGTGTCTTCTGCAAGGCCTTGCGTGTTTTACAGATAATATACACAAGTCAAACTCTTTCAAAAGGTGGTAGGAAGGCAGTGGGCATCCTGCTTAGTCAGCAACTCTTTGTCTGCCACAGCAGCATGTTCCCGAAGAAGTTCTGCCTATGTTGTCCTTGTCATCTTTCTGCCTCAAAACTCACAGTGTGACAAAGCAATGTCCTAATCCTTCACTTGCAGACATTAGTCAGACTTGGTTGTGCAGTACTTTCAGTACTTTGTGTGAGGGTCTCCATTGTTCCCAGTCTTTTCTATGCTCTAAATTTTGTGAGGTGGGTATGGTCCTTCAGCCAGGGCTACCTAACTAATACATGACTTCCAAGCAGAGGATGCAGAACCAAATGGGTGTATCTAGAGGAACACAGAGGAATGGCAAGACCTTGACTTTCCAAAAGTGCTTGAGAGAAAGGAACCTTGATGGTGGGAAGAAAGACTGAAATATTCACTCTCTGTGAACTCGCATGCATCGAAAGATGCCAAGCAAAGAGTTAGCTCCTGCTGGGTGGTAAATGCAGGAGCTAAGATTTTTAAAGAAGAAAATAAGAGCAGGGGAGGAAATGTATCCGTTTTCACATTCCTAAGCAACAGCAGGACATGCTTTTCACTGAAAAGAACAAATACAAAAGCTCTCAGAGTTGATAAATAAATAGTAATAAAAACGTATGAGACATTAACTAAGAGTAAGGGGTAAAGTTTGCATCTTGTTCTAAAGAGGCAAGTATGCCCAAAAGAAATCAAAGCTTGAGTTGCTCCAGAAGCAGAAACTCTGGCAGATGATAACCTGAATCTTCCACTCTCTGTTAATGGAAAGAATGAAGCTATACCTGAAACTGAACAAATCCAGCAAAATAACAACGGATTCAGTACAGTACATGGCCACTTACTGATGTCACAAGGGATCTAGCCCCTAAGAGGGAAGACTACCACACATCTATGACCAAGCAGCTTAGATACCAGTGGGACTTACACTATCTGTCAGTAGCTCTTTCATTTCTCCCAGATTTGGAGGAAAACAATTCAAAGGAAATTACCCAAAACATAAGTCATACAGAAATGGCTTTCCCAACATTACACCAACATATGTCTCTAGAAGCTTCTCACTCTTCCTAAGATACTGCAGACGTGGGAGTAGGTGTAAAAGTTAGTATATTACAGCATGGTAGCAAGGTTTCAGATGAAGTCTCACAGATTCAAGGATGGTTTATGCTGGAAGGGACTTCTTGAGATAATATAGTTTGACACCCCCCCTGCTCAGTCAGGGTCACCTAAGGCAAGTTGGCCATGACAGTGTCCGGCGGGGTTTTGAATGTCTCTGTGAATGGAAACTCCACAATCTCTCTGGGCAACCTGTGCTAGCGTTTCACCACCCTCACAGTAAAAACATGAGGTTTATGTGTTCAAATGGAATATCACGTTTTAAATTTTGCCCGTTGCCTCTTGTCCTGTCAGTGGGCACTACTGAGAAGAGTCTGGCTCCCTGTAGACATCTAAACTGCATGAACAATGTTTAAGCTGTGGTGAATTCAAGATCAAGCAATCCAAGGGGAAATAAAAAAAAAGACATTTCTTAACATTCATCATTCTGGTGGGACAAAAGCGTAAGAACTGCATCCAAGATATTCAGTCTGCAAGAAATACCTTCAAATCAGATTAACTAGATCATTGAGAAAAATACTCCCTTAAGAACCACCATCGCAGAAAAGAGACAAGTTTCCTGAACACTGGAGATAACCATATACTAGCCAAATATGTCAGGACATTCAAAATCTTCTATGTAGAAATGACACATGTAGGAAATTACAAGGACCATTTTTGCTGTAAATAACACAAATATTTCTTTTACTGTTTTTACTTCTATTCTCATTTCCAGGCAGTGTCTCCACAGAAAAAGTAATGAAACACAAAGATACCTTACTTAATGCTGTGTACTATAAAACAAAGAATATTAGCTTGCCCACAGTGACATGCAAATTTCCTTGGAAGATTATATCCTTCTTCCTTGCAGAAGTTCCTCTGATGTTCTCTTGTCTTCTCCCATCAAACTGTATCTGACCTGTAAGTACAAACTCATCTCCCATCTGTGCACCATGAGCTCACAGATCCATTTTCTGCTCCCAATGCCTCTTAGTCTCAGCTAAGGTCTTATCCTGTTTCTCTGATGGCTCCCTGTGGTTAATGAGCCATCACCTTAAATTAACATGGCTAAAAACCCACTTAGAGTGTCTACTGAAGCTCTCCTCAGCGCCTTCTTTCTCACAGCTGGAGACATCAGCAATGTTTTATCTGACACTTGAGACTAGAGCTATGTGGTTTTCTCTGCCCGCAGCCTCTCTGTAGGGCCTCCCGCCTTACTGTGTTTAAAGTTTGCAAACTCTTACCAACACTGTTAAGAAGCAACCTTGACCTGATCCATGTGGCATGGTGCCGTATGGAGCTACCTGAACTGATTATGGTTGCTGGTGGTATTGCAGCCAGTCTACCAGAAGTCCTGCATGAGCTGTTGCTTATCATGAAAACTGGTCCACAGAAGACTGACACACTGGCATGGTTAGGCTGTGCTCAGTGCCCTGTGTGACTGTATAACACTCAATCTAATTATGAGTGTAATCTGATGATCTAGAAAGGTCTGAAAAAACTTATGTCTTATTGCTCATGCTCACATGTTTTTAGATATGTATTATTGTCCCTAATAGCCATTAATACTTTCTAATGGAGCTGCTATCACATGAACAATGCCTTAGAGTCTTGGCATCTACATGACTATCAACTTTATATCAACTAAGTTATTTGCCATTACAAAAATGTTTATGCAAATACCAGTATCCTTATGCTTTATTTTCTTGTTGACAAATTCAGTAAAACACAGGTTCCTTCATCTGTCCCAGACTACTACTGCTGCCCCCAACAAGTTCACACATTTAGTCTTCTAAGCTTCATCTCTTACGCAAGATGTATAATGAATTTTTGTACAGATTTATGTAAATTCTTCTCAGACACACTTACAGGGGTAAAGTGAGACAAAAATTGTTACAGCAGCTCATTCAAGAGAGGAAAAATTGTCAAATCTTTGTATATTAATGTTCTAAGAAAACACAATCCAGAAAGGAGAGTGCCTATTCTGTGGGGAAAAAATAGCATTGTCATATAAAAGAGAAAGCTTAAGTGTCCTGGGGCACCAGGTCACAAATCAAATAAATTAAATCTTTCCTTATGATGCAAAAGCCAGAATATGTCACTGTTACTACAAGGTTGATGTTACAGGACTACGTTGTGCATGAAATGGTAGAAAGGCTACCTTTACAGTATTGCCAAAACCACTCTTCTCACTGCCTTCCTTAAGAGCAATAGTTCTTCTAAAATATCAAAAGGAGAGACTCTCAAGGTGGGTTGTGTTGCACAAATAGCTTGAAGCATTTTAAAATTACTCTAATAGCTGTAGGCATTTGTCAAGAATTTATTGTTTAAAAATCTGACTTATTTTCAAAAAAATTAAATTTAGAATCCAGAAAAATGTAACACCACTATTTAAAACACACCCCCAGGAACCCTTAAGAAGAGGTAAAAAATGAAACCACAGTTGTCCTAATACAAGATTTTGGGCTCTGCTTTGGAGAGGTGTGAGGGCACCACTGTCCGAGCACCATCCTGCGACAAACGCTCCAGCTTTCCCAGGTCTCCTGCTTGGCCACAGCAAAACGCAGTGCCATGTGAAGTGCACTGGTCTTCTGCAACGTGGAGATGGCAGCAGCCTTTAGCCCTCCAGATCTGGGGAGTTTATGGTGGGAGTTTGATGAAATTTGCTGGCGTTTTCATTTCAGAGACACACAGATGTGTCTGCTTCTTGTGTTTGTTGAATTCTTCTCTGCTAATGTGACTGTGTGATCTCTCTCTCTCTCTGCCTGACTCATGATCTAGGAGAAAGGACTATGCATCACACAACTATGTTTTCACAATTAGACTTTACAGAAGCACTGACTCATCAGTGGGACAAATGGCCAAAGTTTTCTCAACATATTAATATATATTTTCTTTTATACAGGCAGATTTTGAGCAAAATATGTGTCTGTGGTTTCTTCTGAATCAAACTCAGAATATGCTGGCACTCCTGCTGCATTTCTTTGACCTGGAATTTTACTTGGGTTGGAATTTTTCTCTTTGGTTCAAGGCAAATATTTGCTTTTTCATAGTTGTACTCTGTATTACTAATTGCCAAAAAACGTGAGACCTAAAAGACATCCTTCCTGATTCCCAGGTCCATCCCATGCACAGCTCAGAACAAATTGCACAGAATTACAGGTCACCAGCTGCCGAGGAACTTCCAGCTTTCTCCCAAACTCAAAATCCAAAGGTAATTTTTTGCTATCCAGGCCCCTAGCTGGCAATTGCCTACTACCCAGCAAGGAGGTGATCTCGCTGCACCATGGCTGCCTTCCCAGGCATATGTGACTTCTCCTTGCTCTGTCCCAGTATCTCTCAATCTCTTCCTCAATCTCTTCTCAGCCTGTTGCTTTACTGATGACCACCCCAGGTTCTCTCCTCTCCCACCTCCCAAGACTGCCTGTGAAGTCCTCATCCCTCTAACCTGCAACAAAAGTGGGAAAACAGCTCTATAGAGCCTTCTTCCCTCCATACTTTGCCAGGTTTCCTGATGGCGAAGAATGGAAGATCATGGGCAGAGTGGCATTTCACCCTTCTTTCACAGCGGCATAACACAAAGCCATCAGGCCTCCCTGGTCTCTCTTGCACTTGTGGACTAATGTCCACCTCTTCATGTCCACATGCCTTCACACCAAAAGGCAGAGAGGCAGGAGAACAGTCTGTTAGAGAGGCTTTTCTCTTTGCCAGAAAAGGGAGATCCTGTACATTCAAGTAACCTCAGATCCTCCAAGAAACACACAGCTCTCAAAAATCAGTCTCCTCTGTACCTCGGGTTCTCTCTATTTTCAAAGTGATTTTTTTTTTCTCTTCGTCAGTGCTGCATGGTAATAGATTATAGGCCTCGATTCTAAATTCATGTCATCTCTATGTCCTAACAGAAGCTTTATTAGATGCTCCTACTGTCTTAAAACCTCACGCTCTCACAGTCTTCCCTCTCTTTGAGTATACAATAATAATGTAGTTATTAAGACAAGAGCCTTGTAATGCCCCAGGAGAGCTCTGTGTTCATGTGATGTAAGTGTGTGTGTGCGTGCATGTCCTTTCCTATGTACGGGGGCCGGGGGGGGAGAGGGAGAGAGACAGAGAGAGAGACCCTCTGAACACGATGCTGAGAAAGCAGCACAATGATTCATCTCACCACAACCACATGGCTTCTGACCACAGAGCTGAAAGAGCATGTATGAATTTTTGAAAGGACGTAACCACTGTGACAGCCTGATGAAGAAGAATGCTGTGGAGCTGCTGCCCGAGCCTTTCAGTACAGAACAAGGGTCAAATTCTGAATTTGCCTTCATTCATTGTGAAAAATGACTCAACAAAGCCTACAACTTTTGAACTAAGGACATGTGGGGTTCAACACTATTAGCTCCTTCATCACTGAAAGAGAAGCCTACCTTTTATCTTGGTGGTAGATGCCCCATCCCTGGAAACATTCAAGGTCAGGTGGGACTGGGCTCTGAGCAACCTGATCTCGTTGAAGATGTCCCTGCTCATTGCAGGGTGGCTGGACTAGATGAGATTTAAAGGTCCTTTCCAACCCAAACTAGTCTATGATTCTATAAAAAAACCATGGGGTTTGCACATGGCAATCTTCACACTGAACTGATTAGGTAGGCAGTTCAGCTTCATATATTTTATTAAAGCCTAAGGCCTGGAGAGGTCTCAACTTCTTGTGCTACGAGGATCTCAAAGCAATGCTTAAAGAGTCTGTAAGACTTTTCCTCTTTTTTCGTATCAGACCAGGTCATGCTGTAACAAGTCTTTTCTATTTGAGAGAATGACAGTAAGAAGTGTCATTTGTCCGCAAGGGATGCTATGGAATCATACCACTGAAACATTTCCTATGGGTTCTAGATCTGAGGGAGTGATAGCACCTTTTTTTTCTGAAGATGTATAGTCTGCATTTCAAAAAGGAGGTATCATACCCAGGGACAGAAGACTTTCAGGTACAGTTACACTGTTACACTGTTCGTGGCATCTCATCTGCAGTGTGTTGCTGCCATACATAGTTAATATATTTAATATTTTCTTCCTTGAGAAATTTGGAGGTATTTTTCTATTATTCATAGGAGTGCATCATAAATAGTTTGTTTAGCAGAACACATGAAAAATTGCATGAAACTCCAAAATGTATGGAAGGTTGCATCAACAGCTGAAAAAAGCAAGTATCTGAGTCCAAACATTGAGCCTAAGAGTATTTTGCTCCTCTTTGCTTCTCAAAATGCCCTTGTTTGCCAATGTGATGAGAGAAGCACCAATTCTGTTTGATTTCTTCGGAGAACTGGCTCTAGTGTGCTCCCATATCTGATAGTGAGACAGACAGAGCAGAGAAGAGGATGTGTTGGAGAAGATCCAGGTGTTTGGTAGCCCTGTCTAGGCTCTTCACAGCACTGATAGGAGTTTCAGTTGTCAGAAATATAGAAGTCTGAACTTCTTGGATGGAAGACGCCATGCCATTACAAAGCATTATTCAGTTCCTTCCTGTAAAGCATCAGGGTCTTTCCCTCTTAACGTTTACATACTTAGAACCTTGTAATGCTCCTGTTTCCGAGCATGACATTTAGCGTAATAAGAATTGAATCAAATTATATTCTAAATATTTTTTAAAATTGGCCTGAGAGTTGACTTACCAAGAGAGAAATGACTCATTGTCGTTACATTCTTCAGGGGCCCATGATGCTGGTGCCGTGGCGATCTGTGCTGCACCCAGACAATGACTGGTATTTCCTTAAGTGTATTTTTTGTTAGTTTGATGAGATGTTGAATTGTATTGAGTTTTGCTAATGGCATGAGTCATAAGTATGATTCAAAGAATTAAAAACTTTCACATGCACAAGATGGTAACATTAGTAACAGTCTTTTCGTTATTTTTAGTTTGACTGTCTCATAGCCTTTCTGCAAAAGGATTCTTACTTGTTTCTACTCTACTGTTTTTTTCCTGAATTTGTCATGATGACACCATGTCCCAGTTGCCCACATGTTATGTCTCATGAACATTTCTTCAGCTACCTTGAAGACACTAATTCCCACTTCCTTGTACCCTCCTAGCTGTTCATCAGCATGGTGAGATGGAACACACATCACATACCTGATCCCGGTTCAACACATAATTTTTCAGAGCTTCCTCCAAACTGATTTCTTAATCAGTTCATTACAAACACGTGTCCTGGTTTCAGCCGGGATGCAGTTAACTTTCTTCTCCGCAGCCGGTGCAGCGCTGCGCTTTGGCTTTGCTGTGCGAGCCATGCTGACAGCACACGGATGGGTTTGGCTGTGGCTGGGGGGTGTCTGTACTCAGTCAGGGGCTGTTCACTGTCTCAGGCCCTGCCAGCGAGAGGGCTGGGGGCACATAGGTGATTGGGAGGTGACACAGCTGGGACAGATGACCCAAAATACCCAAAGGGATATTACATATCATGGAACATCATGCTGAGTATATATAAACTAAGGGAAGAAGAAGGGAAGGGGGGACTTTTGGGATTATGGTGTTTGTCTTCCCAAGTAACTGTTATGGTTATAGCGAATGAATTCCTTGCTTTGCTTTGCAAGCACGCGCGGCTTTTGCTTTACCTATCAAATTGTTCTTATCTCAACTCTCAAGTTTTACATTCCTTTCCGATTCTCCTCTGGGTGAGGGGAGAGTGACCGAGCGGCTGCGAGGGTCTGGGTTACCAGCCAGGATTAAACCATTACAACGCTCTTGGAAGAAATGTCTTTAAAAATCTGTGTGGTGGGGTTTTTTTCATTTGCTTTGGTTTGGGGATTTCTTGTTTGTTTGTTTTTAACATAACCTTAAGACCTCAATTAAATCTCGTTTAAGGCCTGTTTCGGCCTGAAGTGAGAATTTTTCCAGCTTCTCCCCAGATATTTCTGCAAAAGTTCCATGAAGTTGACTTTCTCTCTTACAATATTAATCAAGCAGACCTGCCCTGCTGGGTGAAGAGTAAAATGCAAGCACCTATATTAACCTCTGTATTTCATTAAGTAAGCACTTTCAGACACCGTGTTGTGAAATCAGTAAATAAAATATTAACTAACAAAATTAATTTAATTTTACATTTGTAGTTCTGACTAGTGCTTTTAAGATAACACCAATGAAATATTGTTCAGGCTCGCACAGAGTAGGAAAGCTCATAGACCAGCTGTGTTGCTTCCCCCTGCTCATTTCCAGAAAGGAAGTGTTGACTTTCTCTTTTCCAAACCGCATTACATATATTACAATAACTTTTCTTTTATTACCCTCTGTGATATAAAATCTGCATTATCTATTCTTATGTTTTGTATAATTTTGCACTTGAGTTTTCACAGAAACCATATCCCATGTAACCATGATGTTAATGGTTGACTTGGAAACTGGGTTATCACATTTTCTTCTTTCTTGAAATTTGGTCCCTTGTTTGTCTGCTTCTCAAGTAGATACATTGATTCTGGTCTACTAATCAGGCTAACTTTAAAATCAACTAAAACTGCTAGCAAATGATCACGAGTATCCATCTTCTGGTAGGATGTTCAGCAGAAAAACGCACAAAGCAAGAGAATCAAGACTTTAAATTTGTTGATCCTGTAATCAAATAGGCATCAAACTCCAGCTGCAGATGAATGCCCAGAACTGCTGTTGCTTCTAAACTTATGTTAAACATTGCCTTTATTTTTCCATTTGAAAAGTAGTTCCCACTATACATTACTCCAGATCAGCCTACAAATACCACTAGGTCCTCAGTGAGAATAACATAAAGTTCTGTAACCAAAGATGGTCTTTGCTGGCCAACAAATACGCTCACATAAAGGTCTGGTAGGGAATATTAACAATGCCTAGTCCTTCTTTCACCAACCATAGATTAATATCTGTACATAGTTTGTGTTAAATTTTTTTTCTGCTATGAATGTCTCTCCATCATTCAGCTTTTAGAAAAAGAAGCCAATGATTAAGCAGACCAAGGACTTGGACCTTAAGTAATAAAATTAATGGTCAGTTCACATAAATGAAGGTAAATCATCCAAGGCTTGAAGAGCATAAGGATGCTCTTGGTATTTCCTGTTGCTGAAGTATGGCTATACTATGGCTATACGGTCCAAAAAAAGCACAGTTGTGTCAGTCTGGCATTATGTCTATCTTAGCAAGCATCCCAAAAAGTGACATGGCAGTGCTGTTTCTAGAAGCTTGCTAGAAGTCTGCATGGATTCAGGCAGCTTTGCACAGGGTTGGCTTTCTGGCTCTTACCTGCAATAACTTGCAGACCTCCACATCAAATACCAGTGTAAGCAGCAGTGTAATCACAGCTGTTTGGCTATGAACAGTCATGTCCAGTGTAGTGTAGTTCTCTTTATGAAATAAGAGTTTTTAAAAGTGCACATTTCCTTCCCATTTAATTTTAATGCCAGCATCTGCAAAACGTTGAAGTAATCAAAAATTTTTTAAAAGCTTTTTAGAGTTTCATGTAGTTCTTCATTAGAATTGGAGATCTGAGTAAACAGCTCCAGAATAATTAGTGTTTTAAGTACATTTTCTCATGGCTTAACCAGCCTAAAAATTTGTTTGCCTGCTTGTCATCAGCAGCCTCCCTGCTCTTTCTTAACATGTTGCAGTTACTCTCTCCATCTGGGTTGGGTTGGCAGTACTACGCTCCTAATGTTATTCCCTTCCTGTTCAGGCATGGGAAGTCAATCCACTGGGATTGACTATTACCGGTCTGACATACCTCTCTCTCGTGTGTTTCTTAACGTGATGGAAAGCAGCTGCTCCAAGAGTGTATGGTGCAGTGTGCCAGCTCAGGGCAGTCTGGGAGCTACATTTATGGTTTCGTGATGATGCCACTCCTAACTCAGAGTTTCTGAGATCCTGATTTTGCCCATATCCTCTTCTAAAACTATACACTGTGGTTCACCATGAAGAGCACCAACAGATCTCGTGGTAGATAAATCAGAAAGTCTGAGCGAGTTATAACAGACCACTTACTGAATTATTTCCTGCTCATGAAGTTTCATATTGTTGCGAAAATACTCTAGCAATGGGATGCTTCAGTTGTTCTCTATCACTGTTTGAACAATGGAAACACCACATTGGATTATGATGCAGGGACTGAAATTTTAGACACTGTAAATTGTTGCCTCTTGAATCAATTTGTCAGAGAACTCACAAGGAGGGAAGCAAATTTGGATTAGCTATAAAGATTAGCTGTTAGTCTGAGACTGCCGTAGAACTTACCACAAGATGCTCAAGTGCAGTATTCATATAGGAGGGGGAAAAAATCTGCTGAATTAACATTTTATTTAAATGTGCTGGGTGTGGGTGCATTGATCAACATAAAACTAAAAAAACTTGTTAGAGCAAAATTGATGATAACAGGCCAAAATATAAAACACTTGCAAGCATCATGGATATGTTATTTACTAAACCAAGTAAATATGTATGGCAGATCAAGAAGGACTGTGAAGGCAACACATGCATGCACACACAAAAGCAAATGGGTTCAACAGGACAACGATGGTTATCTGTTGTAAGACAAGGAATTTTGTAGGAATCAAGGCCAAACAGGAGGCAGAGTCACCAGTGAACTCTTGAGAAATTAGACACAAAACCACTATAACGCAAACAAAAAGCAGAACAACTACCTAAAGACATAAAACCAAATAACAAAGGTATTTTCATTAATTCTGGAAACTGAAAACAGGCCAAGGAAGCTGTGGCATTAACAGACAAAAAAAGACATAAAGGAATAATCTAGTAAAAAGTACCATAGCAGTTAAGTATTGCATTGTTGTCTAATGCAGATTCATACACCAGAGACATTTTTGGCAGAGGAAAATTCTAGAGCTGGCTCAAAATAAAATTTCAGCTTACTCAAAAAATTCCTTTGAATGATAAACTGAACACCAACAAATGGTCAGGTCCAGCTGGTATTCACCCAAGAGTTAGAAAGATGTGAAACAGCTGAGATAGCAGCAGCAGTGTGCAACTTTGGTCAAATAAGCCCTGGCACAGAAGGACCAGCAGGTCTCAAACGGGGCTCCAGGGGTGGGCCAGAAATCTAAATACCATTAAGTTTAATTGCAGTGCTACATGAATTTTCAAGTACAGTAATAAAGAAGAGAACCTGCAGATAGAAGAAATAAACGTTATACTCAGGAAGAAACAGCATGGCTTTTGTAAGAGGGATCACGCTTCACCAGTGTACTAGTTTACTCTGAAGCAAGCATGTATGTAAGGTGAGTCAGCTCATACAGCATAGTTAGATTTACAAAAAGCTTTTGACAAGGTCTCCTGTGAAAGTCTCTGAAAGATGCTAAGTTGTCATGGGAGAGTAAGTTTGGTTAACAACCAGCTAAACATTGAGAAATAAATGCCAGGAGTAAAATGGGGGAGGTTTCACGACGAAAGGACATTTTCAGTAAGATGTCTCAGGAGTTCATGTTGACCCTTTCATACACAACATAGAAGAAAGAGTTGAATGGTGAGATGATAAATTTTGCTAATGATATAATAATAATAATAATAATTGACATTTTTCAGAGCAACTTCTGGCAACTAGTCTTATGCTTGACTGAGGTTTACACAGTAAGTGTAAAGTAAGAGTGATAAAGTGCTAAAATGACAGGTAATATTCAGTAGTGATAAATGAAACATAATGTATATGTGAAGAAACTTCCCCATCTGTGTTTTCTAGGAAAGGTGTAATTGTTCAGATCACAGATGTTAGAGCCGTTAGCTCAATATGCACAAACATTCGAGAAGGCAAAAGAAATACTGGGATCCATTAATAAGCCATGGTTTATGGATAAAGATAATGTCTTTCAACAGCTCACCAGGTTTTAATCTAAAGCTTCCCCTCAGTGTTGTTGGCTGCAATATTATTGCTACAGTAATATGAGTTGAAAAAGAACTGAAAACAAAATAAATATATGATTCTGCAATTGTATAGATTCATGAACTGCATCACGGATACCAAGTCCAGTTCTGACTCCCTCATCTGAAAAAAGACAGATGGGAAAAGAGCGAAGGATGGAGTGTTTGTGACAGGAGGCTTAACAGCTCTTCTACCAGTAAGAGGCATCTGTGGGGGTGATTGATGAAATTCCCAAGGGACGGGAAAAGGGGTGACTAAGGAGTGAATATGCACTGTTTCTTAGAGCAAAAGGAACATGAAACTCTCAGGCATCAGATCTGAAACAGACAAAGGAAGTGTTTTTTCACAAAACGCATACCCAAGCTGTGGCATAAATGGCCTTAGGAGAAGAATGAAAACCAAACCACGAATGAAATCAGGCAGGGCTTAGAGCAATTTGTGCAGGGTAGGTCTGCTGAGGGCTGCTGGATGTCACTGCCTGAAAGAAACCTCCAGCTGAGGAAGCCCTTGAACCACCACTGACTTTCAGGAACTGGGATAATAAGTCTAGGCGGCACCCATTTTCTACATGAACTGTTTCTAGAACTCTTTTGCAATGTATTAATTACTTGGGACAGAATAATAGAGTCATTGCACCGTTATGGACCTCGATCTTGATTTTCTGTTCTCCTGGGTCTGTTTCAAGCCCGTGCCAGGCAAAAGCACCCTCAGAAATTAGGTTTGGTCTTGGCATGAGGATCCACAAAAGGGTTCACCCAGGTAAGAAGTAAAGCAGCCCTCAGTACAGTCAGTCCTCTAGGGCTGTGGGAGTAAGCTCAAAATTCAGATATGGCCATATGAATTCAGTCCACTCTCTAAGAAAATTATATACCACAATTTAAAAGTGTATAATCACAATTCATAAGAGGAGTATCAGTGTCATAGAACACCATCTTCACACATAACTTCTCCTGACCATTCTGCTTCCCACACTCCTCACTGTTTCTGTCTTGTTATATTAAACATTATCTTTCTGTTCAGACTATTCAAAAGCATTTATAAATTCGTCTTTCTTGTAATTTCCAGTTCTGGAGGCATTTTCCTCCAATATCAAAGCTTCTTACACGTCTATGATAATGACTAAATTGTTCTGAGTTCGAAGATGAAAATGTCAGATCAAAGACCCATTTTGAAAACGAGAAAATAAGAGTTAAAAAACAAGATTCAGATAGGGAAAGTACAGATCATTTCTAAAGCAAAGAGAGAAATGTTTATAATATTTGTGGAAAACCCAAAATGTATTTCTTTTCTGCTAAGGAATTGAAACAGCTCTTCTTTAACATCCTTGCCATTGGAGGGGAGGAAAGCGATAAACATAATACTTATTTTTAAAGAACCTTGGAAATTACCTTCCTTCTTTTGGCCTCTGGTACTATCTTCACTTCATTTCAATTAAATTAAACATCTAGTCACAGCTTAAATTTTCATTTTTAGGAATGAAGCAAAAAATGCTATTAAACCTGAGCATGATTCACCAGTGACAGGCTGCAGGAAAAGAAAACGCAAACAGTATAATGCATGTGTAAACTCAAATGTCATTTTCAAAGGCAAATGAAACTGATAATCTCTCAGCTGCAAAGTTGAGTCTAGTTTCTGTCAAAGAAAATTGTTGACCACAAATGATCAGAAGCCCAACTGACCTTTAAAAGTAGTTTGAACAAATTTTGGTTGTTCAGTCCAAATACAAGAACCCTGAGGGGAAATAACATCACTCAAGAGTATAGAAAACATCTGCAAAGAGCAAAGGATTGGTGTGTTCTCTTTCTCCCAGGTGGGCAAGGCAATGATTAGTCGCCTTAAGCTATGCTATGGGTGGCATAGCACAGACATTAGAAAACATAATCTGATTAGTAGCACTACAGAAGCTTGTCTTGAACAGTCATGTTATTTTCATAGCTTGATGTAATCACACACATGCTGACAGGTCCTCTGTCAGAAATAGTGTAGGTATCGTTGATTGTGCCTTGAAGATGGGTTTAAAAGATGACTTTTTGACAGCAGTTCAGCTATATGTATTTTTATAAGTAATGAAGTGTCACAATTGTTTATATTACCTTCTTAAGTACTGGGTATGCGCTTACTTCCCTCATTCACTAACTGCTGATAGATTTGTAGGAGCACCTCCCTTTGCCTGTTCTAATCCCTGCCAGTTATAATTAATTTAGAACTTCACCCATTCAGATTTAATTTTTAGAAATAATCTTATTCCTTTATACTTGCCCTTAGTTATGATAAGTGTCAGCTCCAGAGAGACCAAGGCAGAGTTCTTGCTGTAAATAGTACCATCAAAAGAGGGAAGATAACCACATTACTGCTCTCATTCACCACTGACTTTTCCTCTGCAGACAGCTTCTATCCCAGCTCCTACGTTAAAATCTCTTTGACAAAAGCTGACTGTCTTTTTTCTAGGTAACTATTTTATTCTCTACCAGGATTCAACAATGGGGAAAAAGGCTTTCTCAGAATGGGACAGCAGCCTCAAGACATTTCGCTGAAAATCACTCTTCTAATAGGACAAATATTTACAGAGGGAGGTTAACATGTCCCCACTACCTAATAGCTTTCTCTGTTTGCATTTTTTTTTCTTTTTTTTTTTTTTTTTTTGATGCTGAAGATGATGTTGGTTTAATCAGAGGTTTGCATATAGTTCATGTTAAGCTGTGTTAAATACGGCTTTAGCTTTAGGCCTGTCCAGAGTTCTCCTCTGTTCCCCACAAATGTGCTCATCCCGCACTGGAACACAGGGTTCCCCACAAGTGTGGTGGTGTTGCCCTGAGGATGTACATGAGACAATGGTTATTGGAAGATCTGTGTATTCGGTCTGTGGTTTCCTCTTTGTTGCTCGGCTTTTCCTAACATGTAGTCAATAGTGACCTCAAAGACTAGGTGGGGTTAGCTGTCTTCTCTCCTCTTTGTACTCATCCACCACTACAACTGAAAACTGGGATGTTAGGGTAGAATAAAAAAATCTGAGAGCGTGTGGCTGGAGCTTGTATGACATTTCTGTTGGTGGGCTAAAATGGTTATACAGAAGTTTATCTGTGGTTAAAAAACAGACAACTTTCTTTTTTCTTCCCACTTTTAACTCTGTTTTACTGTATTACTGAGATTTATTTTATGTTATGCTTAATTAGGAGGCTGAAAATGTGTTTTTCTGCAGAAGGGCATGTCTCAATTTTAATTTTGACACTGTGATCTGATCAGACTTATGAAAAGTACATCACCAAATGAAACAGGCATAAGCATGAACTCTTTCATTCATGTGCTGATTCTGTGTAGCCTTGATAATACCAGCTTCATAGTGCGTGCTTAAAAAACCTCAGTCCTTGCCGTAGCTGCATGCGTTGTGATGATGCTACTGCAAGCAGCCAAGGCAGTTAGGTTAAATCCAGCTCAGGAGCCCTTCTGCAGCCACCTCAGGAGCTGCAGTGTGATTACTTTATAAACCCAGTGTGATTACTTTATAAACCAGTGCCATAACTGTATCCTCAGCTGTGTCTTAGGGGCAAAGTCAACTTCAAAGAATTACTTTTAGCTCTTGGCTTCTCGTCCTTTGTGATAAACAACAAATATAAAACAAAACACACAAGGACTATAATTTGACTATGACTGAAAGTGTAACACATGGGTTAATAGGCTGCAGTTACACTGAGGTCACTATAGTCTGGATGAATATACCCAAGTTAGCTGTAAGTTAGCAAATAAAATAGTGTTTACATAGTAGCAATGCAAACAGCACCGAATACAAGTCATTTTGCAGCCCACAGGAACAATGATCTTACATGCTGCATATGTATGCATTGGACATGGCATGTGTAAGCATCTTCCAGAAGATGTCATGGCAGTGCAAGTCCCCCAGGAGGACCAAGGCCTGTGATCTTGAAGCTTCTTCCAACTGTTTATGGAAGGTTTCATCCAACACTACCTCTTGATGGGGTAGTCTGTAAGGGACACCCATCAGGTTGTCCTTCCCTCTGGTTTTGACTTCTAAGCTCTCAACCAGCCACCCTCTAGCAAAGTTTCATGCATTTGAGCCATTTCCCTTTACACAGAGTACATATTCAGTCATATATGCTGAGTATGATAACATACTGCTTAGATGGTTAGTCAAACAGGACCAAAAATTAACATATTAACCCCAGAAAACAAGAAGTCAGTCATGAGGGAGTGGGAATGGCTTGTATATACTTCCTTACATTACTATTTCAGTTGATTTCCACTAGGTAAGTTAGCTTTATTCTGACACTTCCTAGAATACAATAGCTGTTACTACTATTGGAACAAGGCACTTGCCACTGGTTTCATTCGCACTGGTGACAGGGAGAGAGTACACTATATATTCACATGGGTTTAGCCCATGTATGAGTTAGGTTCTTTTCTAAATTGAAAAGGTGTGGCAAATTCACATAGAATCAAAGATAAAAAGGAAAACAATATCACGAAGAACCTTTTCAATTAATCATATATGTATCTTATGTTCAAAACAACTTTTTGAAGAAATTAATGGATGCCTAATACTTTTTCAGTACAGTAACCTGAGCTATTTTATCATCTCAGTTATTTCAGAACCCATTTGGCTTCCACTCCTAACAAAAATTGGAGTTCAAATGGTATGCTTTCTTTTGCAATCTCTGCACAAAAAGTTTTGGAAGCTCTGTAATCAGAGTTATTTCATAAGATAGACTCATTAGGGGCTATTTTTGTTCCTGTTCCTGACAAATGACAGCTTGAGAAAGGTATGCTTTCTTTTGTAATGCCTTCCAAAGAAACTTTCTAAGATCTGACTGTCCTTCCAAATAGCTGATTTATCTGTTGAGTGGCGTTAGCAAGTGGAGTTGAACACAGTCCTTTGAGTGGCTGAGGTGTAAGATACCTTGCAATTTCTATAAGTGTGGTGTCCTCAACATTTTCTTCCCCCTTCTGTGCAACTACAAAGCAAAAATGTCAATAGAACCTTATCTGAAGTTATCTGTAAAAATGCGGTTAAGTCCTCTTCACTGAAGCAGTGTAATTCCCCATTAGATTTGATCCTTGCAAGTAAGAAAGTACAAGTCTCCTTCACAAATTGTTGACACATAGGGTGCAGAATTTAAACATTAGATCTCAATTACTTTGAAAAACCTCATGAAGCAACATTGTTTCATGGACTTCACAACCTCACAGATGAGCTGTCTTGTCCAGATCCAAGAGCTGGGATGCTCATACTTTCATTTCTGATAAAACCAGCCATGTCTGGAAACTGATGGAAGGCAATGTCTAGACTTTTTAAATTTCTGATTTATTTCCAATATTTGGCATTGGATACTTGGATGTCTGTCCCAACATAGGAAATGGGAGAACGTCTAAAACTTTAACATGTGTGCTTCTCTCCCATGCAGCTGCATTCAGGTCAGCAGTTGCTCAGGCATATGCTTTTTTCTTCAAAGTTAAAAGCTAAAGGAAGGCTGAGAAGTGATACCTTCAGTGAACTGCATTTACTTCTAAAATATAAGTGGTGAAAAGTATTCCAGAAAATACTTGTTCATGCTGTCCAGTTTATCTGAAACATTTCTGTGTCAGTTACGCAGCAAAATACTATATATTAATTTTTTTCATTTGCTATGGTAAGTAGTGTTTCACTGTATAAACATAACCTGCACACACTATAAGTGGTTTTACCAAATTTCATCAAAATTAACAAAGCATTTACCAAAACCATAACGAATACTCTCTCTGTCAGAAAGGTATAATCTGTAATGGAATCCTTTCGAGACAATGGAGGTTTTTAAGTATTGGAAACAGATGGAGATCTCTGACAACAGGGATTGATTTTACCTTCTGATTTCCTGCTTTGCCTGTGAATTTCTGACTCAATTTATTTTAAACTGTTTGAAGAGACTCAAAAAGCCAAGTTTACAAAGCTCAGTTTAGTGTGATCAGACAGCTAACTCAGATAGCACAGTTATATGCCTGCCCCTGAGAGAGTAATTCAACTGCCTGGTATTAAGTATTACCTAAGGGCAGTCCACGAAACGAAGCTCCCTGTTTTAAAGCTCAGATTCCTTTAGACGTTTAATGCTGACTTGGAGGTGTGCTCAGAAGCATGCTAGGGAAGCTGGTGTTTGAGCCTGCCACCAGTCCAAAACTGGAAAGAGGAACTGAAGTTCTTCACTGTTCTTGAGGTGGCCTGGTTTATTAGGCTTACTCGAAAAGCAGTTGAACAGAGCTTGCTAATCAGGCCAGAATTGATGCTGGAGGAGTGCAGAGCATGAAGAGGCAGCAGACAGTGTTTTAATGTGCTGTTCAGGTGGGGGAACCTCAGTGAGTAGGGTAAATACTTAGACCAAAAAAGGTTGGACACTTTGGTCCCCCTCAGCTAGGACACTGCCTTAGCCTTAAGTCTTAGGCAGGACTTGTTCCTTACAGATCTCTGTCCCATTCTTGACAGCCTAGGTGGATAGCTCAAGTGCTTTTCATCTCTCTGCCAAAGTGAAGCATCAGTTTTAGGTCTATGTTGTAGTCAGGACTAAGATGACAACTACCAAAATCAGACAAAAAGACATAAACTAGCATGTCATGAACTCAGAAGAAGTCACCATTTTCAGGGTGTGCAGAGTTTCAAATCACAGAATAGTTGAAGCTGGCAGGGACGTCTGGATGACATCTGGTCCAACCTCTCTGCTCCAGCAGGGCCACCTGAAGCCTCTCACCCAGGTCTGTGTCCAGATGCCTTTCGAATATCTTCAAGTATCAGCTGGCTCCCCAGGACCCAGGTTAAACATGACGAGAAAACTCACTACACTGGTGCTGCCCTTGGGTTATTATCCATTATAGATTTTTCATGTAGGCAGTGATGAAGTTGCAATAAGAAGTCCAAGGGCGATCAATAAAGACTTCAATGCCTACGGACAACCGGTCAAGGGATCAGGAGCACAAGTAGCATTCTCCTTTAGCCTTCCAGTTACAAGGAATGATGAGGGAAGAAACAGGAAAACCCAGCAGACCAATACCTGTCACCAGCAGCATGTTGGGCTTTTTGATCATGGATCAGACCACATGACACCAGGACTGCTGGCAACAGATGGGGTATGCCTGTCTCAAAGAAGGAAAAGGATTTTTGCAGTTAGGGCTGGTTGCAAGAGCTTTAAACTGGATTTGAAGGGGGAAAGGGATAAAACCAGGCTCACTTAGAGGTAAACCTGGGGGTGGCATGCCAATATTAGAGGGACAGTGTTCCAGAAAGGTCCTTTGATGTGCTCCAAAATGTCCTGAGTGCACTGGAGTGCATTTGAAATGTCCCTGCACTAATATGCGCAGCACCCTAGCCATCTCAGTGGAGACAGGAGACGGAGATCCACACAGCAGCAAAGGCATAAGGGTTGTTGATGTGTTAGAAACCACAGAAACACCTGGAAATAGTCACATAGGAATTAGGGCTTCTCCAGCTTTCTTAGCCTCACACAAGCTACAGGTTACTTTATCCATGTAATACTCTGGTGGCTTTTGGGCTACGTGTATCTTGGAGCACGCTACCAGGCCAGCTAGTGGAAGAAGGACCCGCAGGAGGGGTGGGGGCATTCTGTCAGGAGGCAAAAGCTCCATTTCCAGGCTCCAGTCCTCCTGGGAGTGATACTAAAGAAGTCATCACCTCTGGAGGAGAGGCAGCAGCTCCTCACACCACTGCTCTGGGCTCCAGGGCAGGTGGGAAACACCACTGCTCTCCCCAGGTTCGGGACAGGCAGCCTGGGCTGGCGAGGGAGGCAGGGAGGGAGCCATGAGCACAGGGACAGATCAGCAAACTGCTGTGCTTGCAGAACAGATATTCCTCCAGCTCTCCCAGGCTGACAAGTAGGGCAGTCCAAAACAGTGTCCTATAAGGTGCCACCATGTGCTGTAAAGGCCATTAGAAGCAAGGAGTCCCTGACATTACTTGGGATGTTATTAAGGAAGACTGATGGGTAGAGGGCTTCCTATAGGGATTGAGTATCCCTGGGACATGCAACAGCTAAGCAGCAGCACTGAAGATTGCCATTCTGAGTGAAGGTACTTTAAACCAGGAGTTAAGTGAGAGTTAGACATCCACTTGGTTCTAGTTAGCAGGAATTTCCTTTTGCTTTCCCTGAGGCCGTACTACATCTTTCCATTACTCTACATGGCAATCTTTCCTGGCAAAATATAATTCAGCATTATTTACATACAGCAGATTTCTGGCACGTTGCTCTTTTTGAGAGTAGGGGGAGACAAAATGTAGCTAAATGCCAGGTTCCTTCAATAAAAAGTAAAACATATTGTAGTTGGGTACAAAATAGATCAAATGATTCTGAAGAAGTTTAATTCCGGTAATTTCTGCAGCCCTGGAAATACAACAGCATAATCTTGTTTTGATCTGAACCTACCAGTACTGGCTAGACCTGCTCCAAACTTTTACCAAAAGAGCACAAAGGCACAAGCTTGTCAACACTGCGCTTCAGTCAGGAATAGCAAGATAGGAAACGGTTTTGTGGCAAGCTGTTTGTAATAAGCCTGCGTTGCTCCTTATACTGAATGTGGTATCTCAGTATTATTACTGCTTAATTTAGAGTTTATCGTCTTATTCAGTCACATGTGATTTAAATCATTTACTTTGGTAACACCTGTAAGAAAAAATCTTACAAACTTATGTTTTTCTTTACAGTACCCTCTGCTTTTACTGATAATGTCAAATTCATGGCAGTGTTTGTCTGACTATATTCCTGTTAAATAGTGTGCAACTGAAATGTTCAGAAACGTTTTATAAAATCATCACTGCATGAAGTTAAAGTAATCAAAAAGGTGCATGGAAGAGCAAATACAGGATTCTCATGGGATCTCAAAAGATGAGGAACAGAAGAAAGCAAGGGAGAAGTTTAACAGCAGACAGACTCTTCTCTACCTAGGAAAGATAAAAACTTAAAAATAAGCATTTAAGGGTGGACTTGGAAAATGGTCAGTACTGGATAAGAATAGAAGGGTAAAAGATTCCATGGCTGACATTGGAGATGTGAGACAGAAGGTCCTTGGACAGATGAAATGGAGATGGCAAGAGAACAGGGGATGGCAGTGGGTAGGGCAGTAGGGACAACTGTGTTTAATCCAGAGACTTAATGGCCTTAATATTAACTGCAGGTGTGAGGAGTCTTTGCAGTCTTCTTTTGGCAATGAATCAGTGCGATTCCTCCTGAGAATGCATACTTTCTTCCTTTTACCAGCTGACCTGCACAGAGGATAACAGATCTCCACTGATACAGTTAGTTGTCCTGGATGGAAAGGACCTCAGCTAAGAGTCTGGATCCTGCCAAGGCAATGTGACTGTTAGTCTGGCTTCTGGTGCTGGAGCTTCTCTTTCTGATGGATGTTCACTTTCCTAAAGAGCCAGGAAGGTAATTTTAGAAACAAATAGTCCTGAGAATACTGTTAAGATCTGTACAAAGTTCTTGAAAAAAAGGATGTGCTAGCTGTTGATGTTGTGGGACTTAGACATCTTGGTGTTCAAACCTGAGGTGTTCTACATGCCATGTAGAAGCCACCAGCATCGGGAAGTTTAGGAGAAAGGTGTTCTGTATTCATCTCAGGATCCACACCCCCGAGTCCTGCTGATGTGCTGATGATCTAGTCAGCAGCTAGCCAAATAAATAACATCATAATGGCCTGTTAGATCAAAAGATTTTTAGATTTTTTTCCCCCAATAATGTAGACATACTCCTGTGTCTTGCTGACATGTCTTTTGATCTCTGGGGGAAGCTGAAGAGTACTGAAAGCAATGGCAGCTACACTCTCTCAGAGCTGTTTGTTGGTTGCCAGCCATCAGCCAGCTTCAGGCGCTCCTTAGGGGGATATACACACCTCTTCCAAGTGGCATGTGAAGGTCATCACCAGCATTCTGCTGCTGCCTATGTGCAAGAAGGTAAGCTCCTAAACACATGTAGGGACAACCAGCCAGGCTTGAGTGTCTGGGATCAGAAAGAGCAGGGTCCAGGCATCAGATGGAATCGTGGACAAAAAATGTGGCCAACACTCTGAGTTTCCATTATGCTGGAAATTATGATACTCAAAAAAAACCTTCTACATCATCTTCAGAAATAAAAGTTTAACAAAAATATATTTAAAAATGTAAGGTCTTTGAGCTTTTAACCCATGCTTTGTGCGTGAAGGGTATCTCTGACATCATCTTCATCTTTGCTTAAGTACTGGTTTCTTGGTGGTGACATTCACACACCCAAGCTGCTACAGGCAGGGCATTTTTGGTTAGCTGGCTGGGTGCTGTCACCAGCGATTAGATGGCGCTGGGCACCATAGAAACGTGTAGTGCCTTCTGCACCTGCAGAGGGGCCAGCAGGAAACTCTTCAGCCTCGGCCTGATCCATGAAAATGGAAACCTGAGCAGTGTTTGTCCAGGCAGATGGAGGATCTCTTGCACGTGTGGCTGCTGGGAAGGGTGGGCAGGTCACAGGCAGGCTGTGTGCCCCTGCCTCGCCCTGGGGCACCCTGTGCTGGGCACTGGGGCTGTGACATACACAGTGCATATCCTCAACCACCAGCATACTTTCTTCCCAGCTTCCTTCACGTAATCACCATCTCCCGCTTCCTCTCCTTTCCAAGTAAAAATTTCATAATTTAAGAAATTCCCAAATCCTACATATCCAAAGTATAATTATGCTAAACATCCTGGATATGACGGCATTTCCGTAGCAGTGAGGTATTTTAGGAAAGAATGTATTGCTCATGTGTACGAAAGAAAAAATTCATAAGGTTTGCCTTTCAGCTACATATACCAAGATTTAACAATCAAAAAGTGGCTCAGTAAATACAAGTCAAACTGAAAAATTATATCGTTGATAATATAATAATATTGATCAGGAATATCTACCAAAGTCAGTGACTTCTTCTTGGCTTTGAACTCTTCCTCCCTCCATGAGGGCTGGCAGCAATCCCACCCACACAGATACAGTTCTGAACCTGCAGCAAAACAGCAACAGCTGTTTCTCAATCTATCTTTCTGCTGCACAAGCACAGTCACAAAGGTGAGGTCTTCAAGGCAACCAGGCAGCAGGGACTAGGGGAGAAAGTAGATGTGATATGGGTATAAAGCCCCATCAGAAAAATGCCTCTTGTCATGAGTTATTTCTCTTAACAGAAACCACTTCCAAATCCCTCAAATCTGGCCAATGGCTCAGGTCAAAAGTTGCTGTCAGAACTGAGGCCTCAGCATTCTTACGGCTGGAGCAAATACAAGGTAAGAGTTTTGAATTGCTATGGTTATAAAAATGGACAGATTTTTCTAAATTCCTCTTTTTTTTCCCCTCCTGCCTCTCTGACACATATGTCAATAATTGAACCTGTATCTCTGAAGAAGTTAAAATAGAAAGCAAACTTTAAAACATATTCATTGTAATTTGCCATTTCTGAGGTTGATGCTGGGTAGAAATTAGAGACTAGGAAAGTTGTTAACAGGTACTGTTTGTTCAGAGAACTCTTCGCGTACAAAAAAGTGATTGTAGTAAGTGAATGCCTTTTTTCTTAATCATCTTCTATTTGAACTTATTTACAAGCATGTTTTGAATGTCCAATTGTCTTCTATAGCCATGTACATTTCTGCTGCCTTTAAAAAACACATTTTTCATTTGCTACTCTGATTATATTGCCAGTGTCTGATGCAACGTTGTTCTACTGCTGACTTCAGAGACACAACTTCAAAAGTAAAAACATGTGGATATTAACAGTGATAGGAAAGAATTTCGATCCAGTGGTATTTGCATTAAAAAAGTTGTACCCTTTACCTATACTCAGGATTACTATGTCCTGTTTAGTATGGACAAATACACACCTCTCTTTAAGTATTCACCGATCTTAGAACTATTTGCTTCCGTAGATCAGTATTACACTGAATTCATGGCAGGAAAAGGCTTTTCTTCAGTTATACTGGTTTTCAGGAGTACAGTAAAACTCGCCCAAGTGTCTTCCTTTATGCAGGGGTGCACCTTTGAAACGAGAAACACAAAGCTGCTTAGAAGAACTGTATCTTTATTAACTTACTAATTGTTACGAAGCCCGTCGGCAACTTCAAAAAGCCCTGGAGAAAGATGAAGGCACACGACTTCGCAAATTCAGAAAACCCCAACAGCTTTTGGAATATGAGAATGACACATCCTTTGGGAAACTGGGAGTTTGCTGTTGGTTAGGCAACACTGAGGGAGCGATGCAGGGAGGCACCCTGGTAACACCCTAAGTGCTAGGGGCTGCCCGAGCCCGGCTATGGCTCGGTGCACCTGCTCCGCAACTGCAACGCAATCAGTCCAATAGCTTTTAAGGCGTCGATTTTAAAACGTCGGGTTTGACTGGAATTAGATTTATACCCGTACGCGCACACAACACCGTCAGAGGGCTGCTGCCACACGTGGCACGAGCGGCCGGCAGCTCCCAGAGGCGAAGCCG
>JAVJGI010000057.1:61433864-61445807 GCA_035590275.1 Ibycter americanus
CTATTACTTGTTACCTGCGAGGAGAGACCAACACCCACCTTGCTACAACTTCCTTTCAGGGAGTTGCAGAGAGCAATAAGGTCTCCCCTCAGCCTCCTTTTCTCCAGGCTAAACAGCCCCAGTTCCCTCAGCTGCTTGTCCTGAGACTTGTGCTCCAGACCCTTCACCAGCTCCATTGCCCTTCTCTGGACACGCTCCAGCACCTCTACGTCCCTCCTGAAGTGAAGGGCCCAAACCTGAACACAGGGTTCGAGGTGCGGCCTCACCAGTGCCAAGTACAGGGGGATGATCACTGCCCTTGTCCTGCTGGCAATGCCATTTCTTACACAGGTCAGGATGCTGTTGGCCACCTTGGCCACCCGGGCACACTGCTGGCTCATGTTCAGCCGGCTGTTGACCAGCAGCACCCCCAGGCCCTTTTCCGCCAGGCAGCTTTCCAGCTGCTCTGCCCCAGCCTGTAGCGCTGCGTGGGGTTGTTGTGACCCACGTGCAGGACCCGGCACTGAGCCATGTTGAACCTCATATAGTTGGCCTGGGCCCATCGGTCCAGCCTGCCCAGATCCCTCCGCAGAGCCTTCCTGCCCTCAAGCAGCTCAACACTCCCCCCCACCTTGGTGTTGTCTGCAAACTCACTGAGGGTGCACTTGATCCCCTGGTTCAAACTGTCAATAAAGGTATTAAACAGAACCGAGCCCTGGGGAACACCACTTGTGACCAGCCACTGGCTGGGTGTAACTCCATTCACCACCGCTTTTTGGGCTTGGCCATCCAGCCAGCTTTTCACCAACATAGAGTACACCCATCCAAGCCATGAGCAGCCAGTTTCTCCAGGAGAATGCTGTGGGAGACAGTGCCAAAGGCTTTACTAAGGTACAGGTAGACAACATCCACAGCTTTTCCCTCATTCACTAAGTGGGTCATCTTGTCGTAGAAGGAGATCAGGTTTGTCAAGCAGGACCTGCCTGTCATAACCCCATGCTGGCTGGGTCTGATCCCCTGGTTGTCCTGTACATGCTGTGTGATGGCATTCAAGATGATCTGCTCCATAACCTTCCCCAGCACCAAGGTCAGACTGACAGGCCTGTAGTTCCCTGGATTCTCCTTCCTGCCCTTCTTGTAGATGGGTGTCACACTCGCTAACTTCTAGTCAATGGGGACCTCACTGGTTAGCCAGGACTGCTCATAAATGGTTGGAAGTGGCTCGGTGAGCACTTCCACCAGCTCCCTGAATACCTTCGGGTGGATCCCATCTGGCCCCATAGACTTGTGTGTGTGTAAGTGATGTAGCAGGTTGCTGACCATTTCCCCTTGGATTATGGCAAGGAAATGGCATCGTTCTGCTCCCTCTCTTTGTCTTCCAGCTCAGCAGGCTCAGTAACCCAGTATGGCTCAATCTGGCACAAGTCCTCTTGGCAGTAGCCAGCAGGCACAGGGGACGCACAGCTTGCTTCTGTGCCTGATCAGATGAAGGATTCTGAAGGTATGTTGATCTCTAGGAGCTGGGCACAGCAGCCTCTCAGAGACTTCCTTATACCTGAGATGTTCCAGGTATCAGAAATTTCTGAGGCACTATCAGCACTCCTACTGGTGTTGCCCTCCTTTCCCACCTAATACAGAGGTGCTCAGAAGAGATTCTTGGGATTGAATCTGCACCTTTGTTCATGCCTGTGTTGGTGACTCCATATCTTTTCTCAGACTGTCAAAGTTCTGCCAACAGCTGCAGTCCATAATTGCTAGTAAACATTTAGTAGTAGCTACACGTCGCTTGACAAATTCTCATCTTTCTCCAGCTGTACTCTCCTTTTGTGCATCTTCTTAGGGTCACCCTTCTAATAACATGACATAGAAGAAAAATCCTCCTTTCTTCCCCAGCTGCCACACTGCACTTCTGTGAGCAGTGTGGAGAAGAAAGCCATTGTAGAATATTTTTCCTCACTTTTAAGTTTTTCAAAGAAAATGCAAAGTCTGTTATCGCTGACTTTGCCTTCTCCACAACCTTGAATTTTTTGTTAGAACTTGCTGCTGCTGGAAAGCAATACATTTTCATCTGATCCCTCAGTCATTCAGAAATGAACATTTTCATTCACTCCAAAGAAGAGTTGTTCATGTAAAATGAACTGACCGCAAAAATTTGAAAAGCAGATTAGAGAACAAAATGAGTATTATGTAACTCGGAAACCATTTATTGTATAGTGTTGGACTTCATGGAAGGCTTTACCTTGAATGGGGAGTCATGTCGGGATTTGCCCTGCCATGTAGTTGAAGTGCAATAGTGGTATGCCATCCTGGCAATGGTTTAAATTTGAACTCCAATGCAAAATACATGTTTTAAGTGTACCTTCCTTTCATATGATTCTCCTGTGCCAGACACTCTACTGAAGCTGTTTAAACTAGTCTTGAAAGACTAACATGAAGTATGAAAATTACTAGTTGGCCATGCAAACTTTTGCCTCTGGGTTTCATAGGACTGAACTCTGACAGGATTGGGATGACTACTACGATTGCGGTTCATTGATTTTATTCTTCCCCACTCAAATAGGAGCTAAATCTACCCTTGGAACCATTATTTTCTGATTTCTAAGTCTGAGAAGCTGTGGATAGGGGAGTACTTTTTCATCCTCATAAAAAGTGCTCTTCAGGTCAGACTGTCATGACAGTCATTATGAAACAAAGCCAATTTGTTTTACATTTAAAATACATTTAACATAAAAAGTGATTTAAGTGACAAAAGGGAGCCTTTTATCATAAAACCTCTTTTTTGTTTATATTTAAGAGGTTTTGCCTGTAATAGCATGTGCAAAGTTTGGTACACAGCAAAAACATCGTAAAATATGCTTTCACATAACATACACCTTCCTAAAATTTTCTGAAGTTCAGCTTTAAAAACTGGCTTCAGCCTGTTCTTTTCGTTTCTCACCACCAGTCAGTGAAGTAAAATGTTAGCTTGAAAGCTGTCTTCAATACATTCAAATGATTGCCTGTGTAGACACAGTTGTTCTTGTTAAATGCAGATAATTAAGCAGAATCAGAGTACTTGGAAAACAGACTTTGCTTGTCTGCCTGCTACTCTACAGTAAATTCATTGCTCACCTCTTCAGCGAGTAAGAACTTTATTGTACCATCTGCATGTTTAAATAGTGATGATTCTTTCTGTGCATTAGTTCTGTCACTCTCTTCTTCCTTCTTAGCAGATTTATTGTAGGGGAGTGGTGGTTGTTTATGCTACACACCACCATGCAAGTTATTTGGGAAGCCCAAATAATGATTCTTTCTATTCAGAGACCTGGCATGTACCCTCGGTGTTTAGGGATGCATAGGTAGTCAGAAGAAAAGATGCACAACAAGGCTCCCAGTGATAATTTTAGGGAAGACAAAATGCATATGAGCTGCTGTGAAGCTCCCATTGTTTTGCCTTTGGCAAAGGGAAGGCACAAAGGTACCACCCTTCTGGAGCCCCTGAGCACCTCTGTGGATACGTACGATTCACTGAAGCTTTCCTTGTTAGATTCACTGAAGCTTTTCTTGTTTGCCACCGCTTCTCAAGTGAAATTAAAGCTGTCATTGATGTGCCTATATATGCTGTAGTCACACGTTAGAGATACAAAGCTGCATATATGAGGCCACACAAGAATCTGGGTTTTGTTTGTTTGTTTTATGTTTTCCCCCAGTATGAAATGATTTAATGTCTGTTGGTTTTGTTTGTGGTAACAGTAGTGGTTTTGAAGTAAACTAATATATGATGTCATTTGTATGCACTAACTAACATTAAAGCTTCAGCTTATCTTTAATTCTGATCATTCATTGAAGGTTTTGAATGTAGAGTAAGTCAAAGGAAAAGATGGTTGATGAAGACCCTAGAAGAAAGAAATTATGAATTATTTTATTTTTTTAAAATATGCTTTAAGTGCCGGGAGTTGGATGAGGGTTAGGAGAACCAAAATTTTATCTAATTATCTAGTGCCTTGAGAAGCTGCTTAGCTTTCAAAGTATGTAGACCCCTGCTGTCACCACTAGAAAGAAGCAAACAGTAATCCATCCTGCCTGTGTTGCACACTTGTTTTACAAATAGGTGGGTCACCTTCTGAAAGTACCTCTGTTAACTGCAGAGGATGCTTTGACAGCAGGATTAAACCACATACTTTTGCTCTGCTAACATGAAGAGATTCATGTCTAAAGAAATTGTACAGCACCTTTGTAAAAGCTGTGCTGTAAACTGCTCCCTGCTGGATGAGTTCTGTCTGCCTGGCTATGGTGGGCATGTGAATGCAGTTTTATGCATCCGAGAATATCAATAAAGCAAGCCAGGCCAACTCACCTGGCTTGTCATTGCAACTTGAGTAATACTGTATGTAATAGGATAAAAGACCTAAATTAGCTATTGAGTTGCAAATTAAGCATTGGCATAAAATTATTGAATAATAGAGCATTCATGATGTTCTGGATGTAGATTGTGTGGACTATCTTGCCACCAGACATATGGAATTCTGTTTATAGAGTGGCATGGTATCGTTTAAATCTGACTGGAATAGTTTTCCACTGGTTCTGTTTTTAATGAGCTGTTTTGTTCTCTAATTATGTTTAATTAAATGCAAGTTTCGTTGGGTTTTGGTGTGTTGGTTTTTTATTTTTTTAATAGATCAAAAAATTATCTGCAGTAAGGGAAGAAGTGGGAGACCTGCTTCAATAAAGAAGTTAAGTGTGGGTGAAGCTGAACATCTAAGCACTGCAGGCGATTACACTTCTCATGGAGTTTCTTAGGAACAGCTTCTGAAACCCAAATTAGGAAAATGTAAAAATACTGATGCATTAGATTGATTGATTTTACAATGGAGCATTTTTACCCACTATTTTCTTACGACGGATCTGCAGTTAAATGTATCTACATCCAGACAGCACCCTAAAACATAACTGAAACTTGAAAATTTGGCTAGCTTCAGATTTGCAAAGCTGTCTTTTTTACAGGCTTGTATTTAAGAATGTATGTGGAATATGTCACAGCTTTGTTTATTCCAAATAGCTTGATTTGATAAGGATTAAATAGTTTCTCAGTCTTCGTGCTCATTTCTACAGACAAAAATGGATTATCTTGAAAGTATGTTTCCGCGTATCACTAACAGCAATTTCATTCCATCATTTCAAGTATCTTGGGGAAGGAACTTGCAGAAAAGAGTAGACCATCAGGAGTATAGGCACATATGGAACGTGCACACACACACACACACAGAGGCACACACGCTTACCTTTCCTTGTTTTTCCATTAACCTTCAAAAAGATGAATGAATTTTCAGAGTCCTGTCAGAAAACTTTTTTTTAATCCAGTTTGCAAAATGTATTCATTTAAATTGTGATTGGGTATTAGAATCTGCAGGTTATCTTGTTATTGTATGTACTGATCCTTACAGAGATGACTCCTTACAGTTCCTCTGTACAATCTCTAAAGATATGAAAATACACCACAACCAGTGGCAAGGAGCAGAAGTCATTGGCTTAACTTGCAGTAAGTATGATTTAGATGAGCTATTGGGCCAGTGCAGGGCAGATTTAATGAGGTGGTCCAGGAATGCAGTTGGCACATATCTGTTGCATGATCTATACTAACGGGCCTTTCAGTTGCTCGTCTTCTCTTCTTCCTCCCCACTGCCCCCACACACATCAGCATCTGTCTCCATGGTCAGTTCCCTAATATTTGGATTCTCTCCGTGCCTGCATCTGCTTGCCTTTAGTGCTGCTCTCCTCTGTCTCTTCCTTTCAGCAAGGGGCTCAGGAGCTGTGAGCAACTGAGGAATCGTGGCCCAAGCAGAAGGTGCTTCTGCCCCTTTTCAGGTCTACTTTCTGCGACTCTGCAGCAGTGCTGGCCCTGGCGTGCAGCCAGCACTGATGACCCAAAGAGAGCTGACTGGTTTGTCTTCCACTTTGAATCTCATCCAGGATGGTGGTGTGCCTCACTTCTTGGGAATGATTGGGCTTTATGTGTCTTTCAGGGAGCTGAAATGAGTAACGAGAACATACCAGGAGAGGTGGCATATATACCATTGCAAATCTGGAGACTTTTTTTTTTTTTTTTTTTTTTTGATTCTGGAAAACACTTGTAGGTGTCAATAATATTAGTTTTCATTGAAGCTACAGTAGCTGCACAGGTGCATGGGTAAACCTCTTGCAATCTGTTTTGCCTAACTAAAATGTCAGTAATGTCAAGGGTGAAACGATCCTCTGCTCTGTTTAACAAGCTTCACAAGGTGGCTTTTAATGAAGTAGTCAGCGGAGAGTTTCTGTGGTGTAATGATGTTTTTCATAGATTGCCAAAGAGAGATACTGTCATTGCCTGTGTGCACACTATTCTGTGCATCTGGCAGGTGCAGATGCCTGAGTGCTTCATATGCATGCATGTATGAAGGTACATATATCAACTTTTTGTGTATATAACATTTATCTATTTTTCACAACAAATAATTACATTGATCAGCCAAAGCTGGGACTTTTTCAAGGCCCTTGAGTAAATCAGGGGACTTAAAGGTGGCAAAAGTCCTGGTGTAGTTATTCTCACACTGACAAAAAAGCAGCAGTGTGGGATAGAATGGTGGAGACCAAATCTCTTATGCTGAAGCTCAACCTTGTAAGGTGGCTTGATGAGAATCCAAGCTGTAAAACCTGTGTCTTTCAGAACTGAAAGAGCTTGTTTCCCCAGAGAGCTAACAGGAGCTCTACCAGCAAGTGTTTGCCCCTGTCCCTTTTTATTTATTTATTTTTTAAAATCTATCGGCTAACAATCCTAAAGTGTTAGGAGGATATTCTTGTCATCCAACAGTGAGACATCTTCATGGCCCTCTAGCTGTTCCAAACCAAAAAATTAACATTTTTCATGACTTTATTTTTTTCTCACCCAATTAGCAAATGTCAAATGCAAGTTCTTTATGTCTTATTGTGACAGCCCAGAAAGTTTCCAGTCTGTTCCTTGTCTGCTTCTTGAAGTTCTGTTACGGTTTAACCCCAGTCAGCGACCAAGCCCCACTCAGCTGCTCGCTCACTCCCCCCCGCTCCCCGGCTGGGTTGGCAGAGAGAATTGGAAGGGTAAAAGTGAGAAAACTTGTAGATGCTATAAAGACAGTTTAATAGGCAAAGCAATAGCTGTGCATGCAAGCCAAGCAAAACAAGGAATTTATTCACCGCTTCCCGTGCGCAGGCAGGCATTCAGCCATCGCCAGGAAAGCAGGGCTCCAAGGTGCATAATGGTTACTCCCTAACTCCAAATGTCTCCCCCCACCCCTTCTTCTTCCCCCAGCTTTATATGCTGAGCATGACGCCATACGGTATGGGATATCCCTTTGGTCAGTTGGGATCAGTTGTCCTGGCTGTGCCCCCTCCCAGCTTCTTGTGCCTCCCCAGCCCACTTGCTGGTGAGGTGGTGTGAGGAGCAGAAAAGACCTTGATGCTGTGTAAGCACTGCTCAGCAATAAGGAAAACATCTCTGTATTATCAACACTGTTTCCAGCTCAAATCCAAAATGTAGCTCCATACCAGCTACTATGAATAAGATTAACTCCATCCCAGCCAAAACCAGCACAAGTTCCATTACCAAAGGCTTCTATGCGATCAACTGTGACTGTGCATTCCCAGTGTAGTTACGTGACCCAGTCTGTGTAAAATACAGTTTCTGACTATTGTGCATTTGTCACTAAGTGGAAGAAATCAGTTTCTTTAAGCTATTGATCTTATCCCTTCATTTGGTATGCTACAAGAATAACTCACATCATAAAAAAGACTGAAATAAGTTCTTGATTTGGTTTTTTTTTGGTAATGACTGTACTTTGAATATCCTTTTGAGTGAAACTGCAACATATGGGCATGTTCTGTGGTAAAATATTGGAAGTCTAATACATACAGGATGCTCCATGCTATTGTACTCTTATGGCTGAAAGAAGGATTTCATTTTGTACTTAGGTGTGGTAATTCTCTCTGAAGTACTTCAGGCCCGTAAGATTGTTTTTTCTTTCTCAGGGTAGCTAGCCGTGGGATATTTGAGACAGTGTTCATACAGGGCTTGTACCAAAACCTGCAAGATATTTGTAGTTCTGAAATGCATAGTCCATTTCTATCTTTATGCTATTATCTGGATTTCCTCCTACCATTTGTACTCCATTGTTGCAAGGAGATTATTTCCAGACCTTTCCATATGGTACTGCTTTGTATGCTTGCTGTCTTTAAGGTGGTGTTTGTATACGCTCAGATCTTTATGACACTGTCCTTATCTCTTGAGGAGTCATTTCCTATGAGTTACTAATGTCTGTTTATAGATATGTGCAAACAAAAGCCAGAGTGATAAACCATATCCTCAGACATGCATACAGGTCTGCTTGGAAGCAGGGTTTTTACAGAAGAAAAAATATTTGAATTTCATCAAATGGAAATCGTGATTGGAGCTACACTATCTTGCATCAGTTGAGGACTATGTTTTTTGCTGGCCAGTTCATTCTAGTGGGTCAAATTATTTTGTGCTGTGATTCCGGTGGCTCATCACGTTGCTTATGCAAGAGCTTAAAAGTGTGCCCACAGCTGAGCTTGTTCTTTAAAACCACAAATACCTGCCTTCACCTTTTCAGCTAAGCCTTACTTTAGACAGGGGTGAAAGACTTTCTCTTTAATTTCCTGTACTTAGTTGGGGAGGGGTCTTCCTGACTGGTTTCTCTAGTTTGTCAAGACCAGTTTTAATTCTCGTGTGCTCGCCAGTGTTCATTCTTAGCTTTGTAGTGTCTGTGCTAAAAACAACATATTTTTATCCTGCTAGAGCAGTTATGACCTGTATGTTAATGACCTCTTTCACGTAGGTAATTCATGAGAACACTAAACAGCATCAGTCACAGGAGCAGACACAGGATGGATGACACATCTGTCCATTTCAACAAATTATAACTAATTTTAACTATCAGACCTTTTCTAACTATTATTTTAATGTGTTTATCCAGTGTTTCACTGAGCCTATAGCATTTTCTCCTAGACTGTCTCCCCGTATTATTTCTGAGAAGGTCGTGCGAGACCATGTTAACTGCATGGACGTGCAAGTGTGTGGCATCTGCTGCCTCTGCCAGTAATAAGGTCTATTACAGTGTAGGAGAAAATTTTCAGCTTCATAATGATTTGCTCTTGAAAAATGGAAGCTGGTTGCCAGTCATCTCCTCCTCATTCTCTTGTGCTGACAAATAGTTTTCCTATTTCCCCCCGCCCCCGCCCCGGTGTTTCTCCAGGATGTGAAGCTGTCTGGACTCTGTTTTCTCCTCATATTCTTTTTTCTTTTAGAGACAGTGGCAGTTTGGCTTTCTTCTAGTCTTCTACTTCCTCACTTATTTCCCTTGAGTCATCAAATACTACCACTTGTGGCTTCGAAATTTCTTCAGATCACTCTTTTAATATTTTGAGGTAAAACTTCTGAAGGCCAGCAAATTCAGTAACACATAATTTATCTAGGTACTCTTTGATATATTCTCTCTCCAGTCTTAAGCTGTTACAAAGCTGTTACGATTCTGTTGCTCACTTGAACAAAGCTGACCCTTTAGTGGAGGAAAGACATTACACTTGTGCTTTGCAGAGATTTTATGATTGGGCGCTTTTTTTTCTCTCTGGACCAAGTAGCTGATCAACACTGCTTTCAGTCTTCCTTGTAACTCTCCCTTGCCTTTGATACGACTGTCACTGTTTGCCCTTGTTTTTCAGACATTGCCTGTGCACGTCCTTTTTTCTATTGCAATCATCTTTATTAATATGACCTATTTTATTTCACTTGTGTGTATGTGTGTGTTTGTTGTTTTGACTTTTTCCCCTGTTCTGCTTTTTCTTCATTGTGGTTGAGGAAGAGTCCAATTTGCCACGCAGGTCTTTTATTACACTTCCCCATCCCTGTGCTGCGTTGGAATAGCGTGCACAGCTCCTTGTAGCTGTGTTTTCTGTCAACTCTTCTAAATGCTCTCTTGCCTTACAGTTGCCTTCCTGAGATCTAACATACCAGTTCTGAGTTGGACTTCAAAACAGCAAATCTAGTATTCAGCTTGTTATCTATTATAGCATGTACGCTATGACTACATAATTGTTTTCTGGTGATTTTTCAAAACCACACCATATTCAGCAGTGAACAAATGTAGGTTATAAACAGAGTGTTCTGTTTTTAATTTTTTTTTACTTTTAAAATTGTATTTATTTATTTTCACTCCTTTTTCTTGAAGCCATGTGCTTAACCTCTTCGGTGTAGTGTTCATATCTGAAACATTGCATATAGTAGTATTTAATTCACATAGCATGTATTCGTAGCAGTCAAAGTTTTTATAGTGAACGATCTGAGTTATCATTCATATTTATCATGCATATTTATCATTCTCAAGGGACAGTAAGGAACAGAAATAAAGCCATTACCATGTCACGGGAAAGGTCAGAGGTACAGCTGAGTATACCCTTGGGTTTCCTGACTTCTGGATCTGTTGTTTATTCCCAGTGGGATCATCCTGCTCCACCTCTAAACACTTGGATCTGTAACACACTAGGCAATGGGGATCTGTCTTCTTTTATTAAAATGCCGGTTATATTATTCATTGCAGTTTGCTGATAAGGCAAAGGTTCCTCGCACAGCTGAGGTATGTTGCAAATCTGTGGCTGTTCCTGGAAATGTAACATTAAAGAGGCTTTTATTTAGTGATGTACTAATCAGTACGTTCTCTTTGAAGCTGGAAAGACACTGGTTGCTTTATAAATTTGGCCCTCCATACAGTAGAACTGTCACCTGCAAATAGAGTAAATATTAGCGAACTGTATTAATTTAGTTGGTGAGAAAGATTACTTTTGATTGTAGTGTTTAGTGAAGAGTTACTATGATTTTTTCTCAGACTGAACAAATGCAGACTTTGTGGACTTATTTGTTCACAAATGGCAGAATATACCATTCACAAGTGTGGAGATTTTTCTCTATTCCTGAGCAATCTGTTGGTAATTATGCTAGATATCTTGTATAACTGTACTCATTCAGATGAGTTTTCCAGATAGATTCAGGGAACTAGTTTCCATAAAAAGAAACTTAGATTATATAGAGACTATATATAAACATAAAAAAATAAAACACATTGTCAGTATCTTTAGCATAGAATGTGGTGTCATTTTTGTTCAATCTTAACAGCCTTATGTTTCTTTTCTGCAAGATATTCGATGCAGTCATACTCCTTGTCAGAACAGGGAGATGCACAGAGGAAATGTATTTCCTTGGGGCTGTTAAGAAAGTAATGCATTAAGCAGTGTATACTAATAATTTTAATTTTACAGGGAAGA
Source organism: Ibycter americanus (assembly GCA_035590275.1). NCBI lineage: Eukaryota > Metazoa > Chordata > Aves > Falconiformes > Falconidae > Ibycter > Ibycter americanus. The sequence goes on from JAVJGI010000057.1 coordinate 61,445,166, forward strand.
ATTCCAGGTCCTGTGAGAGGTCACAAATTCCTAATAATTCACATAACCATTGGTGTTGGATTTTTTTCTGTGACAGGCTGAAACCCAAGAGTGAAATGGTGATAGTACCTATATCTGATAGCAACCACATACTTTGGAAGAGAAACCAAAAACCTGTAAAGTCTGAGTAATCGTAACATTAGTAACACAAAAATTTTCATTTTACCAGATGCTTCTGAATGCTAGATTTTTAGATCCTTGTAAAACTGACAGTGATTGTGTGTGTACTTCAGATCTTTTTAAAAAATGATTTAACTTCTGCTCATTTATCTAGCTCAAAAGCTGTCCATTTCAAGGTTTGGGAGTCTTTTTTTAAGTAGGCACTTGTATTCAGCTCTGTAGGAGATCTCATGATATAAAAGCCAAGTTCACAGTTTTGGGATGAGATTATTTTACAATAATTACTGTTATTATGAGTTCAAATGCAAATTTACCATGTATTTCAGAATATTCTTCAGTAATTTTGATTAAAAACTTGCTTACAGAATCACAGAATCATTTAGGTTGGAAAAGACCTTTAAGGTCTTTTTTTAAGGCCTTAATGTAAGAACTGCTGTCTTCCCCCCCCGCCCCCTTGGAGATTTGGAGGAGGGAAACAATTAA
>JAVJGI010000057.1:61515535-61530301 GCA_035590275.1 Ibycter americanus
GACATAATGAAATTTGGTTTTATTAGGTTTTTGAATGACATCATATTGTGCACACAGAGTAAAGTAATAAACCTTATGGGGATATTTTAAAAGGCAGGTTTATAACCAGAAATCTTCTCTCCATTTCAGCTTTTCTCCATTTAACAGTAGAAACCTAGAGGGAGAGTTAAAGGAATTAACCCTCTAGGTGCTTTCAGATAGATGGGACTGAATTTGAGCTCAAATAAATGGAAACGAACATTTTAATATGAACTGAAGATCACAGTGGAAGAAAGAGTTTAAATGCAGTGACTATAAGGGAATGTAGAATTAATTGATACCCCAAAATCGGTGCAGTTTTCCTGGAAAAAAAATAGACTCACCTCATCTATGCAGGCAAATTGTTTGTCAAACTAATTGGTTTTTTTAACACATTTTTATTAATAGTCAGTAAACCTTAGATTGGTCAAAGATTTGATTAGGTAAGATGCCAGTGGCCTCATTTTTTTGTGTTAACCCCTTTGACTATTACCTCTTCAATTTTCTTTATAGTTGTTCCCTTTCAGTATAATGATGATTCTTCTTAAGCTTGGTTCAGTTATTTTTTCCTCTTGCCTCTTCCTTTTCCCCTCTGTACCTTCATCATACTTTACTTAAATATAATTTCTTGGTACTCTTAACTTTGACTTATTTTTCTAGTGTGTGGTGCCTTTCATCAGATTCTTGCTCACTTTGTTGATCTGCCTTTGCTTCTAACAATTAACCAATTATTGTTACGGGCAGTAATAGGCCTTGCAGCACAGAGAAGTCTGATATATGTCTTTTATGGGCTACCTTTTTTGAAGTTGGTCTTTTCCATTCAGATTTTATTCATATATATTGCCTTTCAGCTGAATCACCGATACATCACTTTTCCAAGTATTATTTTCAGCAAAAAACGTCAAGTCTACTTTAACTCCATTTTAATCAAAATGCCTGCAGACTGATAAAAATAGTTTTTCTTAGGCCCTTTCTTAAAATGATAATGTCACTCTGTACATTCTCCCTGTCTGTACTTTGGCATCTTGACCATAAACTCTTCTGTTTCTTCCTTCATCTTGTTATTAAGCGCACCAAACATTATCTAAAAATACCACTTACAGCTGACAGTCTCTTGACTGGCTTCTATTTCAGATTTCATCTAATTTCTTCTGAAATATATATTCAAGCTGATACTATCTTCTTTTATGTAGCATATATTAACAAAAGCACTAATTATTTCTAAAGAACTTGCCTTTTTAAGAGATACGTGAATGATTACCTCTTAAGTACAAAATTTCCTGAAGCTTTCCCAGGCTTCAGGCACACCTTGTTTCTGCTTATGGAAATTTAGGATTGCTAAGGAACATCAAAAAGAATCAATGAGTTAATCAGTCACTAAAGTGGGGGTCTTTTATAAACTAGCGATAGAATAACATGTTTTATTTGTTCCTGAGCTCTGGCCTCAGGATGTGGTGGCAGTCTGTCTTCTGGGGAGGGATCAGAGAAATTGTCTGAACCAAGTTACAGTCCCCTCACTCAGCACCGGCAAAAAAAAAAAAAAAGGTCTGACTTAACTACACTGTCTAGGCTCTATTCTCTGAAATCAGAAGACAACACACAAATTAGCTCTGGTAAAGTGTTCCTTGAAGTCATAATAGCTCGTTTAATGTCTCTAGAGTTCAGCTGCAGTAATGATAAAACCCAGTATTTTAAGAATAAAGAAGTGTGTGTTAATGCTCATTTGTAACCTTTCCAATGTAATTTGGTGTTTCCTTTCTGTACAGAGTTGTAGTAATGTCTGTACACTTCTTTGTGGTCAGCACCTCATTTTCTGTCACTGGACAGAATTACTCTTAAGTCAGTCAGTCAGTATCTACCGACTACAATATTTTCTTGAAGATGAGAGATACAAATGATTTTTTGTAAACGTTTGTGCATAGGATACTACTTACGGTCTGGTCTGGTCAATATATGCACTTAGAGTCAGGTGAAACACCAGGTGCCCAGAGGGAACATGTCTGCAGATTCATAAATGACTAAATGATTCAAGCAGTGGTGATGGTGCAATTATAATACTGGCTGGCTTCCTGCCACTCTCTAAACGTGAACTGATATGATATTAAAGCTCACCCCATTCTTAATTCCACTGTGGAAGGCTTTTCACTTAAAACATTTTCATTTAGAATGTCTTCCTGCCTTTTGTTGTTATTGCTGGAGATAATTTTGCAGGAATTGTTAGCATGGGTATGTCCTAGTTGGGACCAGCCTGTATGTTGCTAGCCCACTCTGGGAACTGGGCAAACCTTTGCAGGTAGGATGCATCAGTGCCTCTGAAGCTCTTTATTTTGTTAGGTACTGTTAATACTGAGACTTCTTATGATTAGAGCATCTCTGACACACGTATTCTCCGTTTTCTGCCACAGCCTCACCACTATCATATAGACATGTGTGGTCTGGATGCCAGACAAACTAGGAGACACACACCTGTAAAATTAAATAGGAAGCTGATCAAACCTTAGCTGATTTCCTCAATTATTAACAAATTTAGCTTTCATACTTGTTTGATATCTAGAGATGTTTTAACAGCTCTGTGGAGGTAACAAGTTGAGGTATATATATGTGCAGCCTATATATCTGTAGCCTACATATATGTATGCAGGAAGTCTTTGACTGACCCAAAAGGTAATGGTGTGTCTTCTATGCCTTGATTCAACATCTTTCCTGAAATTATAAAATCGCTTAGGATGTGAGTGCTTTGTACATTCTGTTGTATGACATGAGTATAAAGGGAAGCCAAAATGTTTTAGGAAGTACAGTTATCGTAAATATTCACAGCACCAAAATGCTTGTCCAAAATTATAATTAAGTTGATTTTTTTATGAAAGCCTGAAAAGCAAATCCTTTTCAGATAATGTACTTCTCAGTTCAAAGTTGAACTTCAGCTGCTGAAGTCAGGAATCTATCACACATCCATGCACTGTAAGAGATGCCAAGGCCACCAAAGGAGGACTGGAAAGGTGAACCTGATATGAACTTGAACTGAATAATGATAATGTGAATACTCTCACAAATAGTGACATAGAAGGATATAAGCACAATGTATGTTATGCAAGCAGTGCATAACATATGCAAGTTTCAGAATTTGGTGGCCGTTTGTTTCACTCTTACTGGGAATTGTGATGTGCTGGAGTGACCTCCAGTGCAATGTGTTTAAAATGTCATGGCAGCTACAGCTGTGCTGATTTGGCATGTAGGGCTGGAGTGGGCATTTTGTTCACCTGAGCTCAGGAAGTATCCTTCAACCATCATTGGGGTCCCAAGGGTTTGGTTTTTTTTTTTCATAAACACCTCTGTAATCTGCTTATGTAGACTATTCCAATGGCTCTCCAGCCCAGTAATTAGATTTGGCTTCAATATTAGGAAAAACTTTCCTTTTGCAAATTTGGCCAAAATCTGTTTGCTTTGTTCCCAGCAGGTAAAGAAGGTGATAACTTCCTTCTCTATAGCAAACTCTCATGCAGTGGGGGACTGCAGAAGACTATATACTTGCAGTCCCTGCAATTTTTTGTCACCAGTTGTGTTTTCTATGTCTCAGTTACTGTCCATTGAACTTCCTCTACTTTCCCACTTCTTTCTTACAACATGGTGCCCTTAGCTAGACAAAGAAATCCAACAAAAGCCTCACCAGTTCTTGGCAGGGTGGCTTTATCAGTGCCTTCAGTGCTGCTCTTTCTCCCTCCCCCCTCCTTTGCAAGCTGCCAGTGATCCTTCTCTTTGTCCCCTCCCTGTTTCTCACCAGACAGGAGCTGTGAAATGCTGAAATAGTTCAGTTTGTTGCGTTGTCTCACACAGTCAGTTACACAGAAACTTTTGTTTGAGAGAGAAGTTTGAGCTGATAGTTCATGAGCACTGTGGTTTCACAACCTCTGGAAACAAAGACTATTGTTTTTAAAAATGTCTGCTGAAATTAAGCTCCTGAAAGATGAACCTGCCTTTTTGAACATGGTGGGCACTGAACTGTTCTTACTAATTTCGCTGCTACTTTTGTAGGTGTGGCCATTTATTTAGTCTTCCCCAGGGTTTTAATGTATAACTTATGATTTTCCTACAAGATTTTTCTAGTTCCGTGGGTGCTATTGAAATGCTGAGTAGGAAGTAGAAAGTTAAAGAGGGGAAAACAAACCTAGTTTGAGATACAAGAAATACGCAATCTTTCTCTAAATTCTCCTGCATGGCACATTTATCAGAAACTGCCTCTTACCTAATAATGATGGAGGTAAAAGGGTTTTCCTGAATGACTGCAATTCTGCATTTCATTTCTAAACAAGGTATTGAAGAAAAACATCTCCTTTGTTTGACTTGGAGCCAGATCCAAACCCAATTCTGTATTTCCCATTATCCTTCGTATCGTGAGCTGGCATTAACAGCTACTCTGCACTGAACTATGAAAATGGTTTTAAAATAAGGAACAATCAGCAAACTGAATCAGAGCTACTGTTTTTATATTTATTATTCTTCAGTGCTGCAGTATCGAAAATGCATAAATATTTAGAGAGAAATCTTATTTTTAAACTAAACAAATGCATCAAAGAAACAAGGAATTGGAGTCACCTCAGTACAGGTATGAGCCAATAAATCTGTGAATCATTTGTTGAGAAAGTGTTCCTTGTGGAAACTTTTTTGCTGTTGAATAGGGTGATGTCATTTTCTTTTCCTGTATCTGCTAATTTTCAGTCTCACTTTAGCTTGTAGAAACCTTTTAATTTCATTTTAATGAAATATAAGAATTTACATGAGAATTAACTGAATATGTACAGAAAAAATCTCCATGACAACCAAAGAATTTTAGATAAATTAACATTTATTGTATAGAACTGAAAATTTAAAAAAATTGTTAGCACATACTGGCATTGGAACAGATCTTGTATTTCTGTAAGCCAGTGTGTTGCCTGAGACTGTACATGGTGTAACAGGATGCAGCCCACAGGTAAGGTGTGGTACAAGAGTTTTGGATAAAAGCCAGCTAGAGGCAGAATGAAAATTACCCTAAAAATAGTGATGGCTTTTTTTGATATTGTGATATTTATAAAGAATGACCTAAAAACCAAATACAGACATAGCATGAAGGAAGAAAGGAAACAATGTTGGGAACCAATAAGAAAATTTTGTACTGTTTTGGGTGGCTAGGTAGATTTAGCAGACCTTTTGCAAGCTATGTGATGTGTTTCTAGATTCACCTAATACTGAAATGCAACCAGCTCCACAGTGTGGAGCAATAATATTTATAGCAGCAATATCAAATGATGGCTCAATGTTGCAAATTAAAGAGTAACTGTTTAGATTGCTTAGCATAAAACTAAGTGCAGTTACCCATCTGAGATAAGGAAAGCAAGAAACAGACTTTACCTGCTCAGATTTCAGGTAAAGTTAGTGGATGGGTAAGGTGGCCCATGTGGGAGGAAAGCAGGGAAGTAAAGCTAAGAATAGAACTCGTCCACTGAAAGTGTAAGGGAGGAAAAAGCAAGTTTGTTAAAGTGGGTAAGATTTCAGATTTTCTTAATCACAAAGAGTCAGGAGAACAACTTGTGCTTAAAACTGAAGGAGTAGTCATTGCTCTAGATTCCCATGCCCAAGAAAAACAAGAGATTTTGGTTTCAGGGTCAGGGAGCTGGTAAAGTACCTATTTCTTGTACCAGTTGTTTCCTTTTCCATGTTGTTTCTTCCACCCCCTGGCACTCTCAATTACAAGTTTCGGGAGTTATTACAGTGAGGGCTTGGAGCGGCTCTGCAGACTGTGCTGCCCAGGAAAGGACCTACAACCCTTCCTCGTTCTTATCTCAGAGGTCTCAGTGCCAGTGCTGACCAAGAACTTGAGGTATTAGCAGTCTTGCATGAAGAGGTGTGTGCCATTGGTGACTCTCCCTGTCAAGCATCCTCTGGCATTGGATGAGTCCTCTGCTTGCTCAAAGCAGATTGCTGGGTGGTTTTGATTCGCTTTTTACTTTTACAGCTGCGCAAGTGCTGTTTCTCTTTGTGGATTTGGAAGGATCTGACCCTCTGTTTTGTTACTTATCAGACCCAAAGCCTAGTCCTTTCCTTCTGTAGTGGAATGGTCACTTGTTTGTTTTTGTAGGAGATGCATTGTTTTCACTTGTTGCCTAAGATCTTGTTGTTAATCCCCAGACACATGTATTCCAGTCAACTGTAACATTGTATAGCAATATAATTTTAATACTGCTCTGAAAATCGATTCTAAAAGGACATATTGGTATTCCCCATCTCTTTCCTCATTGATTTTCAGACCAAATGCATTTAATTTAACAAGACTACAGTCTTCCTTTTTTTTTTTCCTCCCCCCTACCAATAATAAAGGTTCTGCAGCTCAAGTGTGGCCACTACCTACCTCCCTTTACTGTGATGCGCTGCTGCTTTCAGTGGCTTCATACAGATGTGGGGAACATAGTACCAAGTCCTAAGAAGAATGTCCCGAAAGGAGTGAAATCCAGTGCATGGTCTTCCCAAATAATACTGCAGGCTGCAGAAGTATGGTGAATGCTGGTATGAATTTATGCATCTTCTGATAGACTCTGATGAAGATGTGGATAATGGCAACATTGTAAGCAACACAGCAAGTGTTGGGCTTCTGTGGGAGAGAGAGGCTACAGTTTGCAAAACTAAGGGATTATATTGCCAGAAAACCTGTGGCACTCAGAGGGAACAGAAATGCTAGAAAGGCTGGATGGAAGTTGGCAAGCATTACTGCAAATTATTAAACACTTGAATGCATACATGTGTTTGACAATCATGTGGAAGCTGCCAAATTTCAGCTACCTGCTGTGTATAAGAAAGCATGCATCACAAACACATTTTACCATTTCCATAGGCTTGCTGGATGGTGTGATGTTCAGGGTGGTTTTGCTCAGTACTGAATGTTTTATAGCTCTGTTACCTATGACAGCACAAGGCTTTTCCACCCCAAGAGCAGCTGAGAGGGTGTTGTCATTGCTTTGGTGGGGTGGCCATGGGCTCTGGGTTGTGGGGTGCGGTGGGGTGGGCTCTGCCCAGTGGCTGGAGCCCACAGGCAGGCCAGGGTGCATCTTGGCCATTCCCAGGGGGCATCTCCATCTCCGGTGGCAGTGGGAAGGAGGAGTGAGGAAGAGTCTTTGGGAAATACTTCCCTGCTTCTCTTTATAAGAGAAGGTGGATTTGTCTCAAATATGTTCACATGTGCTCAGAAAGACACCAGATGGTGTTTTAGGAGACCTCTAGCTTGGTGTGCACAACTACATACTCTGTTAGATGTGTGTCTTGCCATGTACAAGTGCAAACAACTGAATCAGCATATTTCAATAAATGTGTACACGCAAGCATGAAAAAGTGATTATACACAAATGTGATTAGAATATGAATTGTTTATTTCATCAGCATCACATTTTTGCTTGCTTTAGAATGTCATCTTCTATTTGAAGCACTGTCTTGAATTTCCTGGATGTTTATGACACCAAATTCAGTGTTTTTCCAAGCTTTTTTTTTTTCTTTGACTTTAAGTATTTCTGTATCCCTTCTTCTGGATGCCCTGGTGTCTTCCTCACAGTTTTTCTCTCCAGCACTCTCTTGGCCTACCTGGCTTTTTCATTTGCATATCAAATAAAGTATTTAATTACTTTCTTATTGTTGTTCCTGTCTTTCTGTTCTCTCATTGAAGGTTTAATCTTTCTTCATCCGTGCTTTTCTTAAAGATCAGTTTGTAAAGTATGTATAAATAATTGGTTTTGCTTCAGTAATAACAAAATAAGACATTTCTTTGGGTTTCCTTCCATTATGAAAAAAAGGGCAATGAGTCATTGTTAATCTGCAGGCTGAAATGGAAAAATCCTTGTAAAGAAGCTTCATTGGTCTCAGGTAGGAGTGTCATTATAATAAAGCGAACCGGCACACCTACCATTTGTCTTATGTAAACTATCACAGGGAGGATGTAAAATATAGATATGCAAATGATCCCCCAGCATTATTAGAGGACCTAAACTACAGGATAATCTTCTTTCAGTACTATTCCCTTACTGCCTAATAGCCAGTTTTTAATTTTAAAGCAGAATGCCCTTAGCAATCATTTTTCATCTTTAGAAAGAAGTCTTTTTTCATTATTGCTGTTACAGAAGATTAGGTTTTCTATTTACTAGATTATTATTAATTAAGAATTAAGTTTGTACTCTCAGTAGGTCTGGATTCTAGAGTTCTGAAAAACTAGAATGTTAACTGCACGTGATGTAAGCTGTAATTGGCTTGCCAGTGCATGTTATTCACATGTCACATCAGTGGATGAGTCATATGCATTGCACAATAATTCACCAGTTGGCTTTTATTGCTCCTCTGAAATATGGGCCCACACTTCATCATGTTTGTTTCCTGTAAAGTGTAAATGCACAATGTCTTCATCTTCAGTGTCTGTGTGCTTCTGCTGTTATGTGTTTAATGTAAATAATAAGAGCAGTATCCTATCCTTACCAACATACAGTTGTCTAAGTCAGGGTGGGCTGGTCTTCTCATGCTGTGTTCAAGAGGGCAGTCCTGAGCATTGCTTTGACCTCTCTTGTTTCCACCGGTCAGGTAATTGGTGGTTTTCTTTCCTGCATTGGTTGGGCATTGACAGGAAACTAAGAACCTCACCTTTTCTTTGATTTTGTTGAGTGGAAGAAAATACAAAGAAGTTGTGTGCACTTAAGAGATATCTCACGCACCCCACTCCACCTAGATATATCTGTTTGAAAAAGAAAAGATAGAACAAATACTGGGTTATCATACTGTAAAATTAGAAATTTGTTGGATGAAGGGAGAAAGGTAAATTGAATTCTAACTGTATTGCCACATTTTTCTCTCATCTTAATCACGTATGCTGGAAAAACGGAGAACTTCAAATCCTGTTGGAACCTTAAAACCTTCTGCCCCACATGTTTCTGAGGTCAGGTGCCCAAGTTCATCAAGCTGTTGGACTCACGGCATGGGCATGGTGGCCTGTTCCCATGGGGTGTATGCCTGAGCAATGGAGGAATTGAACCCAGCGTAATCCTGGCAGCTCAGCTTATGTGCAGCACTTCCCCAGCAGCAGCCCCGCGATGGGAATAGAATATATTCCACAACTAACCACAGGAAAAAATTCTAAAATCTGTGGCAGAGGGTCAAACTAGCACAACAGACTTTTTGGTTTTATTACCTTGTGACCAAATTTGAAGTTTTGTTATGATCTCCCATGCCCTGCTAAAGATTGTAAGCTTAACAGAATGATTATGTGAATGTCCTTAATACACAGAAATCTGTAAAACAAAGACAGTGTTGTAACATGCCTCTTGTGCCATGATTGGAGGAGGAAATCAGCACCCAAAATAACAGGGAAGACGGAAGGTGGGATGGGGGTGAGGTCTGTATTCTCAGAAATGCTTCTGCATGCTACAGATGGGAACCTGCTGGCTGACACTAAATACTTTATTTGAATTACAAAGGAGAAGGAAGCCAAACCAGTATATTTAGGGGAACAGAGCCAAGCAAGAGGGTCACTGCGGCTCAGGTCTCACCATGTAATCTACCGGAGGAGGATAATTCAGCCTGAAGTAGCAGAGAAGGAATCTTGCTTTCAAGCATAATGTAGCATTTTGTTGTGTAATTTATGATTTTTCATAACCTTTGTCCTAAATCTGAGGCCACACGCCTAACATAATGTCTAATTGAGTAAACTTTGCTTTGGTTTACCCTTGCAGTGTAAGTTCAAGTAAAGCTATCCCTGATAGTATGAATGGATGACCAAAGCAGGGGAAGGGCTGGCAGTACAAAACCACAAAGAAGGTAAAGCAGTGTATATGCAAGGGTAGCTGAAGGGCTGCCAGAAAAAAAACAAACCTTTTAGAAATAAGGCCAGATAATTATGCAGCCAAGAAATCATGGTGAAATAGAACTCCTGCTTGAAAGGGATTGCTTGCTGATACTGGTGCCACATGAATAGACTTAGTTATCTGTGAACACAATGCGTGTTAAGGTAAAGTAATTGCATCTGGTTAGGAATATCCCTGTATAGACTATTTTCTGCAGTGCCATGCTTGTTGCATCTGTTTCTGGTGGGTTATTATCTTGGCATTGTTTCTTGTTGCACTTAATCTTCTAATGAGTATGTAGTAATGCTTTTCATAAGTACATTAATCAACATCTTTTGTGTCAACTTTTGTAAAGCTGTAGGGAGTTGCACTGACGGGATCTCAATATGAGTCTGTTATTTCGGAGAAGTGATAAAAAGATACTGCAAAACAGTGGAACTGGGGAGAAAGGAGTATACCCTTCTTGCCACAGGCAGGGTCTGTTTCTGGATCCTGAGGCAGAAAGTCTTTCCAGCAACTTTTTACTTCAGCCGTTATATGCTTCTTGCTCTCCTGCTTCATGGGGATTTTAAGGCATTGTTTTGTAAAAACTGGCTTGAGTGCTTGCAGGAGATCATTTTATAAAATGTCTCAGAGGCACCACAGGCTCTGTTTCTACACAACATCTGTCTATGTTTTCTTGGGCTTTGAAAAATGAATATGGTAAAAAAATCAAAACTTCACGTCAAAGCTCTGACCTTTAAGGTAAGTCTCTGAGGGAAAATTACTGTAGTTCACAAATGCTGTCTGTAGCTAAATACAACAGTAAAAAGACTGTTGGGTGTCTTAAATGGAGCATTAGTATGTGTTAATGATAGATCCTTCTTTTATTAACTTTCTATATGTCATTGTGCAAATCTGTATCTTCTGCTGACCCTGTTTAACTGAACTGTGCATTTATGTAGTGTTTCATTCTGTAATGGCAGTTCTTGGAAAACATGTGATGCATATCCTGGGTCAGCTTCCAGACCCTGTGCCACTGCTGGTGTTCTTCTAAAAGGGTTGCAGTAGCACAGTTGGGCTTTGGGAGGCCGGCTCAGAAATTCGCATTAAACCTTGCTGCCCTTTCTATGCAGCATAGAAAAGTGTTGAAATACACCACTTCAGAACATTACCGTAACACAGAACAGTATTTTCTTTCTTAATGTTTTTATCAAGGTAAGGTTCCACAGACATAACATCATTAAAGAAGAAAGTTGAAGTTTTATGTGTTTTTACAAGGTTGGATGGATGTAAAAGCAAAGGGAGGCAGAAAACCAGATTTGAAGGATCTTTAGAACTTACAAATATTGCTGAACTCACCATAAGCTGCACATGGTCAGCACATTTGCAAAATCAATCTATTATGTGTTGTCTATACAAAATAAACTTAGCATACTGGCTATTGACATTAAGAAGAAAGAAAAAAAGTAGTTTTAATGAAACTGTGTTTGACTACAGAGCCCCCAGTTTTCTACTGATGGAGGAAAGAAGACAACTGTTCAGCTGATTACACTTGAGGGATAATTTGAAGCGAGTAAATTTTTACACCGAACCTTTCTCTTCAATAATGCAGATCTGTGTGTGCATAGCACAATGCTGTTGTTTAGTGACCAGCTAACTAAATAAGAGGAGGCAGGGGCAGGTGCAGGAAAGCTGAAGTTAAATATAAAAGTGAAAAAGCAGTTCCTAAAGGATACTTAATTTTATCACAGAGTAATTCACATTCCCTGAATTTAGAAAATTCCAAAACTTTTTCAACTGAATAGTAATGTGTATATATTATGAGTTTCTTACCTAGTTGATATTTTATCTCCAGTTTTTCATTTAACTGGGAATCAAAGGTAACCTAAATTGCAAAAGAGTTGTTTTCTATTCTTTAGGGGGCACTCCAGAGTCCTGGTCATATTTAAAGTTAATTGTTTTCTAGCTCATTTTTTAAAAGAGGCTTTTGCCTGGTTTATTTACCTTAATGCATAATCCTGAGCACAATTTCTCTTGTTACGTTTTCTGTAGGATTGTGGAAAAGGGTTACTACAGTGAACGAGATGCTGCTGATGCTGTTAAACAAATCCTGGAGGCGGTTGCTGTGAGTATTATCTGGCATCATATGTTCAGCACTTAATCTTTCACCCATAATGGCTCAATAATTACTTATGTGTGAAAGAAGCAGAGTTCACTGGAGACAGTCCACACAAGTCCCCTCCTGTAATTAATTTTGTATTGATTTTTTTTTAAGGTAGTGGCACTTTGAAGGGCAAGAAGAGACTTTGGATGGCAGTCAGTAATACATTTAATGCTCTAAGTCATCTGTTACAGTGAAGTGTATGCTCTGTCCAATCTCAGAAACCTGTGGAGTTCAGCACCAATCGTTTTAGCCCCAAAAGTAATTTGAAATAACTGGTCCTTGTGTAGTCTCTCATTCTTTTATTGAGGAGTATGTCACAGTAATTTATTTGGAACCTTAAACAAAAGAGAGTGCATTACTTTTTCTCTCAACTTAAAAGGATAATAGGTTGGCTGAACACATTAGCTGGTGTAAAGAGTTACAAGAATTTGAGTCAGAGACTCCTGCAGAATATTGCCATGAAAATAGTTACACTTCATTTGCAGTTGTTGCCTGAAGGTGACCCATCACAGTTTTTGCCACTATGGAGGAGTGTTCATACAAACAAGGCTCATTGCAAGGAGGTGTTGACTACTGGGAAAGTGGATAGTGTAGGTTACAACATATCTAACCAAAAATCAGTTATCACTGCTCTTCACATTGCACATATGTACACAAAATGACAGTTATACTGAGAGAGATCAGAGTAAAGTTTGGTGCCAGTAGTTTGTGCAGTTCCTAACAGATCTTCTTCCTCTATATTTTGTATGGTTTTCAAACATTTGAATTTTTGTGCAAGTATATCACTTTCTATGGCTTAGAGAAAGGTATAAAGATTTTTGAGACAAGAAGATGAAGGCTTCTAGTGGCTACATACAGTATTTCTGCACATTATCCATGCTTCTTAGTCACCTGTTGCTCTTAGGTCTGATTTCACACCAGCAGTTCACCAAACAGCAATGAGATGCTGGGAAAGTACTTAAGAAATTAATTTGTCAAATGTCTAGTCTACGTGCTAGCACTGATCACTTCCAGTGCAGAAGAGAGGGGACGTGAAAAAACAGTCCAGTTGGGACACTCAGAGCATTTCAGACAAATAGTAATACAAAGGAGATTTTACTTTGTGAAACTTAAGATGTTGGCAAGGCCTAAGGAGGGATACATGCTAAAGATTTTGCCTTCTGCTATGCCTGGCAGTCTGACTTCAGAGTCAGCAGGAGGTATTTTGGATTTTATCCAGTGGCTCTGTCTGGTTGCCTGCAGCAGATGTTTGTGGTGAAGCAGCCAGGTAGCAGAAAGACTGCAAAGATCTTGGAGCAGACACCAGTGCTCAAAGGTGTGCAAATAGGGCAGATGAGACGTGACTCATTTTGGGTGTATTTCCATACTGTCAGACTTTTCAAACAAAAAACAGCTACTGATCACATGGAAAAAAGAGAAGTCAGCCTGAAGAGCTCTGTTGAAGGGGAGTAATGGTGAGGTAGGATCTGTATATATCATCCACAGAGATGAACTGTCAAAAGAGCTGTCCTCAGGAAAGGACTAGAGTTGTGATCATTGACGTCTGTAAAAGTTACCTAGAGATAAGGAAAAGTTAATGTCATTTCATCAATAATGCAATTATTCAGAAGGAACAGGCCAACGTGGACATATTTACCTGGGATGGTAATGAAATGCCCCATTGTGAAAAACTCCTATAAATCATAGTTTGGTATTAGTTGCAAACCTGTTCACACTGAATAAGATGTAAGAAATGGTGTTTACTGCAGTAACCAGACATACTGCAAGACCACCATGTTGACGTCATGCTACTTTCTGAATTATCTGGTGTTTACTGAGGCACTCTCATCCAAAGTAATATAAATTATGTATTTAAGTTTAGTGCACAGCATAATACATTTGTATAAAATTCTCAAAATTGGGTCAGATTATTATTTTATGACCAATTTTTTCTTCAGCCGAAGTGCCCCAGTTAAGATCGTTCTACATTATTTATCGTTCTTTTGCAAAAATGATGAATGAATAAGTTTTGCTGAAAGATGTTTCAGAAGGTGTTTCAGCTCTTTATTTTAAAAGCTAGGACCCAGATGAAGATCTTCAGCTTCTATGAATTGTGGTAGTGTGGTTGAAATCTAAAAAGCTGACCTTTATATGACCATGCAATTATTTGGATTTTTACAGATCCTTGTGCTAGATCCCTAGCTAGGATGGACTATGTTGACTTTTGCTGTTAGAGCTGACACTGAACATCTAAGCCAAATCTTAGAAAGCTGTGGAAGTGGCAGTGCCCAACTTGGGATCTTTGCAGCCCAGCTGAAATACTGGAATAGATTGGGGCTGTAAACTTGACAGAATGGCATTTGTGAGTAAAGCAGGAATTACTGTTAGAAACTGGAAAATACTGCGGCAGCAGGGTAATCTTTCCAGAATAAAAGGAAAGACATCCATAGATCATTCTTAAAACCAAATAATTGTACAATCCCCTCAACAGACCATACCAACAAATGCCTTCCTGGCACCAGGTAGGCATTTTTGCCTCTGCAATTTTTAGAAATCACTCTTAGCAAAAGAAGCATTCAGCCTTCCCTTTGCTGGACTGTCCTGAAGTAGTCTGCCTACTTGTTTTCTGAATCCCTTGTTAAGGGCTCTTACCTAGTAACAGATGTGTCCTCACAGTGGATCATTGACGTGAGGAGGTATTATGTCTTCATTTAGCAAAATTTTTTTTTGAGACACTTCTAAAGGATTTAATCAAAAGTCTAAAGTGGGATCTTAAAA
>JAVJGI010000057.1:61530401-61544310 GCA_035590275.1 Ibycter americanus
ACACTTCTAAAGGATTTAATCAACAGTCTAAAGTGGGATCTTAAAAGCACGTAAGCATTTTTGTTAAATTTCTTTCAAAATTGTTAAACCAAATGGACTAATACTCTTTAAATAAAAAGAATCCCATAAAGCTTCTGGATCTGTTACTTGTAATATCTGAGTACCTGTAAGCCTAGTTCTAACTGGCTTACCAAGAATTAAGCAAGCAGTCAGAGTAGCACACAGAAAATTAATCTTAATTTTCCAGGTCACAAACCAGCATAAATATATCAGACATCCATCCTCCTAAGAACAGAGAAAATAACAAAACCATTATTGTTTTGAAGGCCACCACATGCATTTTGTCCTTTTCCGTGATTTTTCTTTCTGCTGGTTACATCTGATACAGTGTTCCCAGTCCATGACTGCATTTGCTCTTAGTAGGAACACACTTTTTTCTCTCTTCTTTACCTTCACCTTTTCCATTATTCCTCCATTGTTCTTCAAGCTGGGGGATAGCTTCATTCATAAGATAAAAGGCTTGTACAAAAAACTAGGGCAAACCAGCGCTCATCTTTTTAGCTCTTTTGACACGCTGTTCAGAACAGTCAGGGAGGTTTTGTTGCTACCTGACATCTCAGAACAGGGTGAATTTCATTCCTGGGAGAGGATGCATTTGAGAGCAGTCTCTCTTGATACATCATTGTTCTTTCTCTCTTTCTGAGATGATCAGTTGTATACAGTGTGGTTTTCTTGCATGCTTATTCTGGTGGCAGTTCTTCTGTTTTGTGTAAGTAATGGATTTCTGTACACAGATGTCCTGAGGCCAGACCTTCAATGTCTGACTTGCAGAATGAGTTATTGATGTTACGAACTTCAAATAATCCTTCAAATACTGGTCACAAAAAGACACTTACACACTTTTTGTGTGAAAGACATCTACCTTTTAGATGGTCAAACTCAAGAAAAT
This sequence comes from Ibycter americanus, assembly GCA_035590275.1. Taxonomy (NCBI): domain Eukaryota; kingdom Metazoa; phylum Chordata; class Aves; order Falconiformes; family Falconidae; genus Ibycter; species Ibycter americanus. The sequence continues at coordinate 61,531,351 of JAVJGI010000057.1, forward strand.
GACACTGAGTTTTTTTAATGTGTGCTTTCAAAACCTTGTATTTGTCACTAGAAGTAAACCATGTTCCTTCTTGCCTACTCTGCATTAGTGTCAAAGTTATAGGTTTCTGCTTGAGGGATAAATTACTCTTTTCATTATATTTAAATTTGAAATTATTTTTAACACTTCACATTTTGTAATTAGGGTAGTTACTAGCATAGCTTCTGCATGTAGGTTTGAACTCATCCAGCAGTCTCTAAGTTAATTTCCATCACATTTTGTAATAGGTTGTTTTCTTACGACTGGCCATTATCTTGTCTAGATAGGAACATTTTCCTGAAGCTATATGTGGGACCCCCTGTGTTTTCATTTCTATTTTTTATTTCAATTTTCTACCACTTCAAGCTTCATTGTATGCCTGCACTTACATTCAGTTCCTTGTCAGCTTAAATTCACAGGGAGCATGCTGAATTCTCAGCTGTCATTGCCAAAGACTGAGGGCACTTAGCCACTTGCAAGTTTGAGAAGGAAAATCAGGATTAAAGGTTTCTATTCATTTCAGTGAACTTTGATGTGTCCGCTAATGAGCTGTATGATAGTAGGTAAGAACCTACTGCAAATGTGCAGCTTACAAGTGTATTTTACAGACCCAGAGGCACTGATGTGTCTAACAGTTAAAGCTTAGACCAAATGAGGTAACCAGACTTCTAAAGACAGGCTGAGACCCAAGAGAATTGATTAGAATATTTGGGCGTTTTGCCATTCAAAGAAAAGTGGACATTAGATAAAGATTTTTTGTATACTATCATTGAGTTAGTGCTTGCCGTAGATAGAGACAACCAACGGATATTAGTTTTAGCCACCAGCCATTAGATGAACTTAACCAAGGTATAAACATCAGATAATTGTGCAATTTTAACTAGCAAATTAAATTTAATTTAAATTGTGCAATTTTAATGTGTCGGATTATCAATCTATACTTAGCCAGGCCTGAAAAGGCACACTGTTAAGAAGAATAAATGTATTGAGACAAATAGGGAAGAAACCTCGGGCTCAGTTCTGTAGAAAACAAAGTTAAATTCCACAAAAGAGAATGGCACGGATGCCTACATATTACAACACAGGATAAATACCTGTGTAAAATAGTAACAAAATTTGTGAACACAATATGTAAAAGGAGGAATCTTACATGATTACACGATGGTAGATATTGAAGAACATTGACTTCCCCTCATCAGAAGATTTTGCAAACTATTTCCTTTCTAGTAGAGGCAGCATTTGCACCTTAAGATCTCTCCCCATTCTCTGATGAATCCTGAGTATTTCCATTCTCCCTCTGGCAGTGGGGAGTGGTTTTCTGAGTCTGTTCCTGGCATAAGGGTTGTTCAGGGCACAGTTAGGAAACAGCAGTTGTTCTGGTATAAAGCTACCAAAACCCAGCAATCGCTGCTTTTCCTGTGGGGGAAGAAGGGGAAGTGTAAAGTTTTGTCAAGCTTTCAGAAAGTTTGCTTGAAAGCTGGTATTTCACTAACTTGCAGGTTTAGGCCAGATTCAGTGTGTTTGTTGAGTATGCAGTGGTTAGTAAAAGGACCAATGCTTGGTACGGTAAGACAGGAGGAATTTGATGTTCCAGCTGCAATTCTGTGCTAAGGATTATGGTGGCATGTTGTTTTCCCTGACAGTGTCGTCTGTTTTTGCCATTCTCCTTCTAACCCACCAAGAGGAACAGGGAGAAAATCCTGGAGATTGCTGGTTTTCAGCAGTTAATGGTGGTGACCCAAGGTGTTCAAGGGCTGTCCTGTTCATTCTGATTTTTGTAGCGAAGTAGATCTTGGGGTGTTTGGTGCCCCTTTTTAATGGATAAAACACAAACACAAAAGTCCTTAGTATACCTTTTCCTTACAAGTTTATTAGTTATAACATCCTGAGAAAGTGACTGTGTGGATATATTATTTTGCCTGCCAGATTTCTCCCTGTATATTTGTGTTCATTTTTGTTTGGTTTACACTTTGTCATATAATGTGCTGGATGGTTCTGCATTTCAGTCATGTCAAATGGGATGCAGGTGGACGACACACAAGATGTGATTATGGGGTGCCTTATTGTTGCATGAAGTCTTGACTGAGGCTGTAATGGACAACCTGTCTGCTGACCATTTTTTTGTGATGTGATCTTCATCTTTGCCAGCAGTTTGCTCTTGATTCAGCAACAGTGACTAGAAAACTCCTACTAACATAACTTTACCCAGCAGCAGTCTTGGCTCTCCGGTGTCCCTCTGTTACTGAACCTTGTTCAGTGTACTCCCCAGCTATCCATCTAGTCCTCTAAAACTGCGATCCATGAAGGAAGACTAGAAGAATAGGTACAAAACTGTTTCTGGGCTTCTTTATAGCAGCTGTTAGTGTTAGCTGCTGGTATTTCAGATAATGCCCCTGTTCTGAGGAAGAGAACCGGGGAGACAAAAATCTTTGAACTTCCCTGGACCATATGAAAAGGAGAAGAACCAGTTCCAAGTGGAGCTGTCCTCCTTTGGTGTCCTGTCACCTTGAAGAGTAAGACAAAACCAAACCAAACCAAACCACCCTTACTACCCTTTGTGACTGGGCAATATTTTCTCTTGGCTTGTTGAGAAGAATAAAGAGGAAAACATACTCTTCTGTGTGACTAGCAACATACTCAGCCTGGCTTGCAGGGATGGCTTGTAGTAGCTGTAGTTTTGACACTCCCAAATGCTCTTCATCCAAGAAGCAACAGTTATTTCCTAACACTGTTGGGTCCTGTCCTGTCCTATCCTTTTCAAGATAAATACTAGAGGAAAGGCTTTTTCAAATAGCATGCAAAGGTTAGGACTTACACCTGCTTTACAGTATTCAGTAGTGATGGTGGCTTTTAATTTCAGAAATTCACGTGTGCTGTGTAAACATCCTTGTGCTGACATGACCTGTTTTCCACTTTGTGGTTAATAATAACAACAATAACAGCAGTAATTGTTATGATGAGGGGAACAGAGAGGAATAAAGCCCAAGAAGAAAACAAAAATACCCACCCAAACAAAGAAACCCAAGTGATGCACAATGAATGCACTTGCTCACCACCTGATGCCCAGCCAGGCCCCAAGCAGTGATCCAACCCGCCCAGCCAACTCCCCCCGGTTTATATACTGAGCATGATGCTCTATGGTATGGAATATCCCTTTGGTTAGTTCGGGCCAGCTGCCCTGGCTCTGCTCCATCCCAGCTTCTTGTGCACCTGCTCACTGGCAGAGCACGGGAAACTGAAAGACCTTGACTTAGGTGTAAGCACTATCTAGCAACAGCTAAAACACCAGTGTATTACCAACATTATTCTCATACTAAATCCAAAACACAGCGCTGTACCAGCTACTAAGAGTAAAAATAATTCTGTTCCAGCTGAAACCAGGACATTTACAGAAAAAAGAGTCCTCTTCTTAATATTCAGTCATTGACACAGAAATACCGTGCCAATGTATTTGTAAAGGACAGCACTGAATTTTTAATTGTAAGAATTAGGTTAGATGCCATATCTTTTGAAGTTATTTAGATCAAGAGCTGAAGATCTACTGCCTGAACATTAACTGCAGCAGTGTAGATGTACTCATTCATCACATTTCATTACCTCCTGTAGGTAGTACCTTCAGCTGTGATCACTTCTAGCAGCATACTTAAAGAACTGGGGTTTTGTAAAATACTGTCTTTGCTTACAAGTTTCTAATGTCAACAGTTTCATGTTAAGGAAATCTGCATGGCTTGTGGCAGTAGGCCTTGCACAAGTTGTGTGTATAAAGCTCTGCAGAGTTGTGCAGAAATCAGATATGTGCTTTTATCCATTTCCAGTTAAATGTCTAGCTGGAATTGTGTTTAAGTGAGTAAGAGATTTGCATATGTACATGATATGCAAGCATGCCATACATAAATTTAAAAGCAATTTGAAAATTATGCTGAGAACATCTGCTTTTTATTCAAATAAATTTACTAAAATAGATGTAAAGCTCTAATTACAAATTAAGCTCTGTCATCTATTAAAGCATTGAAATTTTACTATTCTTGGATATTTTCTTTTGCTTAACTGAAAAATATTTTGTTTTCTGAAAATAAAAATTAATATAGAGCCTAAAACTTTGTACATCTCTCTGACCTAGGAAATCATAATAACCTTCACTTCCCTCAAGTGGTTTCCCTTTACTCAAGGACATAACTGCATAGTTACATAGTTATATTCTCTAGACAAAATATGTGAAAACTGATGTCATGCATGTTATTTTGTGAAGTGTTTATTATTCTAAAGACCGTTGGAAGCAGAGGGGGAGGAGAGCAGGCAGGTTCCACATCAGTTATGCTGGCCAGTTTTGCAGCCCATGCATCTGCCTCTGCTTCCCGTCAAGGCTGTGCCCAAAAGTGGTGTCTCCAGTGGGCTGCCAGCCTTTTCCTCTGTCACACGCAACATGCCAAGTTTCCTCTCTTCCTTGCATCCACACGTATCAACATATGCTGTGTTTTCAACTATCTCACACAGTTAAAAAAGCAACACAACAGAATTGTTTTCCTTTGTATTGCATCTTTTTTAGCTTCAAAGCAGCTTACCTAGTACACAAGTCACTTTTAACTTGTATATGATTGACTGCAATCATATACATCATATAAATCACATACATCAAACATCAAACAGATGTCCTGAAAAATATATTCTAATATTTAAGCCTCCATAATGGCAGTTTTATCTACTTAAATTAAGCTCATTTTGTGGATGTGACAAATTATGTTTACTTACTACGTTACGTGCAACATGACGGTAGTTGTAATGATTACTATGTATATAACAGTTGTACTTCATGAGTTATAAAGAAATGCCTGGTCTGAAGATGAATATCTAAGTGAAGCAACTTTCAGAAAGTCTCAAAGCAACATTTCTTTGTTACACAAATTAATACAAGGAATGTCACAGCAGATACACTGTTTTTACCAACTGATTTAACAAAGTTTGGATAATTGACAGGTATTCTGAATTCCCTGTGAAGTCTTGCCCTGAAGGAAGGTACAATGCAGTGACTAAACAGGATCTTGTTATAGGGGTAGCTTACTGCAAAGGGTTTTACAGTGCACTTGAAGTCACAGTAAGGGAAGAGAATGTATATAATTATGATTTTACTATTTATAACCATTTATACTTATGAAATTATAATTATGTTTATGTAGGCAAATCACAGCACGAGAAAAAATATGGAGACTGGTCTCCATAATGAGAAGCGTATACTGTCTGATGTGATCTTGCTTGTAGCCTCTTGAAATAGCATAAACACCCACTTTAATAGGGATTGTAGTAGACTGCAGAATAAAGAGGTTCTAACAATATTTCTTAAAAGGACTTCCATAAAAAAAACCATGCCTCATATACATAATAAACCCTATATATCAAGGCAAGGTGTCAGACAGAGAGGAGAAATGAAATAAGGGGAGAGTCTTTTTGTTTGCTTGCATATACCTTCTTATAATCACAGTCAGTGGAAGCAGGCAGGATGAATGGTTGGATTGATATCAGGGTGTGTTTTGCAGAGCAATTATATACACTCTTCCCTTGAATCTGGACTGTGAGTATTGCCATGGGCATGGCATACAACTTAATGACTTGTAGGGAGAAGTAATAATTTCCATCCTAAGGTATTGTTGCTGGGGTTTTTTAATTAAAAATATAATTGCCATTTGATGTATTCTGGGCACAAAGTGTTTATTTCTTCAAAATTTGTGTGTTAGGTTTGAAGGTAAGTCTCGTTGGAGAAAGGTGATTTAACGTATCACATACAGAGATGACTCCATGGAAGCTGGGAAATGGTTTAGGCCTTTGACAGCATTTTAGCAAGGGCTTCGTGAGTGTCATGGGGAGACCTCTCTAGTATTTTGCTGTCAAGAACAAATAAGCAGCTAGGTAAACTCTCAACTTATGTAAGGAACCTATTGAAGTGCCACCACTGCCTGGGAGAGAAATGCATTTGTGTCCCAAATGTGCTATTTCAGAAGTGATGTTAACTAATGGTTTCACACATAGGATAATCTGTTTAGAGGGTGCGGGCGTTTTGAGTGAGTAGCTTCATCATTTTGCTAGCTTAATTTCTTTTTTTTCTTTTCTTGTTTGTTGTAAACAGATTTCAAACTAATCTTTCTTGTTAATGATGTATTTAAATTGTTGGAAGGGAAATAGAGTGGGTTGTATGATCACATCAGCCTGATTTATCAGTACCTTGATTCAGAATTATTTTGTCAAAAACATTTTTGGAGACCTGTTTTAAGCTGAGTGCAAAGCTCTATTTGCAGCACACAGAGAAAAGAAGATTTACAGTCAAAAGATTCTGGCAATGCTTCCATCAGCAATAAGGAAATGAGGGTATTGTATTTGCTATTATCTCTAATATAGGAAATGGAACAAGCACTAATGATCATGGTGCAGATCTACCGTATTACAATTAATGTCCAGTGCAGCAAAAAGTCAGGGTCAAAGTTGCTAAGCTGTAATCATCTTAAATTATGCTTTCATCTAAGTAAAGTGTCCTCTCATTTTGCAAAAAAAGTTACTACAGTATTAATTTTGAAAAATATTTGGAAATATCAATGAAAGTTATTAATTAGCTTTTGTTATAACTGACAACACATCACAAACACAGTGCCAAATGCTGCAGTTTTCAAGCCAGTGCCTGCAGTTGATGCTTATTGCAAGAGACCGACATTTACAGGGAAGTTGTTGTCTAAGAACTGATTAAGGACTCAGTGGTTCAACCTCTTCCCAATTCATCATAGGCAGATGGGCAATTTGCCTGTACCTTCATTTATAACATGGGTTGTTGGAAATATTGTGTAAGGAGAGTGCTGACCCAGTCCAAAGGCTGCGTCTGTCTGCCTGATTAACTGATCTGTGGGGCATTGTTTGGCAATGGCCTGGTCATCCCCTTTAGAAGGGGAACAGCCTGGCACAGGAGACAAGATCTGTGCCAACACTGGGTGTGAGTCTGTGTCTCAGCTTTAAACAGAAACCCCTTTCTTTTCTGTATGTTACTGGGCACACTGTTAGCAATTAGTAAAGCGTAAGTAAAGGAAAAGGAACTGCCTTTTTCTCAAACTGTAGCCTGCTAATACTCCTTTTTTATTATAATTTTTATTGCGTGTATTGTGCAAACTGTCATGCAGGGATATGGCATCCAAATATCTGTCCCCATGGAACATAAATAGTGTACAGTCAGTACAGGAGCCTGGCAGGGCTTTGAAGGCTTCTGAGCTGGAGAAGCTCCTAAAACATCCTGAGAGCCTTGCGTACTGTGCAGAAACAGTAAAAAACTAGCAAATGGATGCTACAGAAAGGGTCAAGAAGATTCAAGGCAGATCCCAATGAAGACTGAGGAGGTCTTGCCTCAGAAACTGCTCTAGGGGAAATATCGAAGTACAAAACCACCCAGCTGTGCATGAATAGATAGAGGAGAAATGATAACTGGCACTGCAGGAGTGTCAGCAGTAACTACTGCTCTTCATGCAAACTGTGCAACCTTGATAAAGTGATAGCTGTGTGGACAGATACTACATTATTTCTCTAAGGGCTAAAAGGCATCTCATTAAATGTTACATTAAATTCCCTAAAACTTTTCTAAGGTTCGAGGAAACTTATAGTCATTTAATGACTTGCAGAGAATTCAGCGTGGTGAGAAGGGCCCAAATACATCTGTGTACAAGAAGCCTTCCGCACTGTCCCCCGCACGGACACCAGCCAGAGGACTGGAGCAGCCCCGGTCCCTGCAGTATGCTACCAGGCAGAAAATTGCTTCCACAGGGAGCTGGCACAGAGTAGCAGCATGTTCGCAGAAGTCACTGCTTTATCTCTGAAAAGATTTGCTGAAGCCTAAGGAGGCCTCTTTCTTTAGCTCTCCCCATCCACAGGCCTATGTTTTTCTGTCTCCCAAGCCTGCTGTGCCTGCAGACCTAAGCGAGGACAGGCTTGTCTCCCTGTGTCTTGCTGTTCCTGCCTCAGTAACCATGCTAAGGATAAAAATACATTGCTTGTTCAGAAGTAAATTGCAAGTGAACCTGTGAAATGAAAGACATGTACAAAAAATTGCTCAATAGTACTGTTACATCCTTGTGCAATTTTTACTCTCCAGTTTCACAGTACTGGACTGACTAAATAGCGGGCTCTCAGCAAAACAGCTATTTGCAAAATTACATTTTTTCATTAGGTAATACGGAAACTTACCCAAAACTCCTCAAAAAAATTCTGCCATCTTTGGGAGAGATTCCTGACATGCCAAGTGGGTGGCATGAGTAAGCTTGACCAACATTGATCACTCTTAAACAGGCTGTGTAATCATTTATCAGTTGTTGTTTCAGATAAGTGGCTTCATTTCTGTGGCCCCGACAGCATGAGTGAAACAAGATTCCTTACTTATTCCCTTGAGATTCCTTAACTGATCCCCTGAAATGCCAGAAACTGTGGATATTTTGGAACTTGTAATGAGTCTGTTTTTCTCCTTTTTCATTTACTCTTTCCTGATACTTTTCATGTCTCTGTGTGACCAGTTTTACATGATGTTCTCTTACTAGTTTGCTGGCACGTGCAAGTTGCTTTCTGAACTCTTTTACCTCCAATTTTAAGATTTGTTAATAACTGTAAAAAAAAACAATTTAAAATGAGTAATTTATTTTAGATTTTGCTTTTATTCTACTCACAGAAGACAATGGTCTTATTTCTTATCCAAAATTGTTTGATTATCTTTCTGTAATTGCTTAAAAAGAGAAAAAAATGCATTCAAAAACTCTGCTGCATGGGATAGTAGGCTCAGGTTAGGTCTTTTTCTGGATGAGTGTAACACTTTTAATGCTGTTTCCAAAGCAAGATCCCTTAGATAATTTCCAAAATTATCGCACATAGGAATGGATTCACACGAGCACACAAAATTACTTATATGAATATCTGTAGAAATCAAACTCAACCAAAAGTGCAAATAAAGTGAAAGCTGTAATGTGTATCATGGAAAGAGGAGACTACAGCATAGGAGTTTCTGTAGAGGATAGACATTTAGTTGTCTGTGTGAGACTTTTCTCAAAATCTGTGCAAAACTGACGCTCTTGTCAGGTTGTGTAAATCAGCTCCAGAAATCCCTGAGTGGTGGCAAAAATCTTTAGGTTTAAGATACTGAGCAAATTGTGTCAGCTTTGTCCTGACAGTTGCTAATGACTATAAAAAGAATTTTGGCTTTCTTTTCTTTCAAGCACGCTCTGCCTCCTTCCCTATGCCACATCCTTTTCCCCCTGCTTTAGCATTTCATGTGACAGATTACCCACTATTATCAGTATCCTTAAAGCTCTACAGAGGGAAAAATTCCTTTCACAAGTTGTGAAACTAGGAGAGGTTTAATTCTACCTAACATCCCTCCTCCTATACTTAGCCCTATCAAATGGTTTTCCACCTCACCAGTGAAAAGTCCCTGGGGTTGGCCAGCCATAAAGGAAGATGCTCTTCTGCAAGTAACAGGTGACAAGCAGCAGCTAAACTTCAAAAATTAATTAAGGCTGACTTCATCAGTTCCTTTTTCTGATTTGGGAGATGGTGAACATTTTTAACAGCATGAAAAAAAACAGAGGTTTAAAAATACTGCCTTTTTGAAGTTTAAGCGTTTTAATCCAATCAAAAACTATAGGATGAAAGACAGAGAAGTAGAGATGGTAGAACAATTAAATAAAGGATACATAAGAACAGTTATTTCCTAAGGCCTGTCCCCCGTGTGGCAAATTACTTTGAGGGGGGAATTAGAGAAAACTGGGAACTAATAGAAGTGTAGTATTACAGAAAGTTTTCAGGGTAAAATACAGCTATCTCTTTCAAGATGGTTGGCATGCACAGAATCTACATCACCACCATTCCCCAAGCAGCAGACCCTGCCAGCTCAGCACCTGCTGGTAGGAGTGATGGAGGGTGGAACAGAGTGGAGACACCACGGCCAGGCTCTGCTGTGCTCCCTGCAGGAACAAGAACTCGACGGCACCACACAGCTGATAAGCTGCATACCAGTTGTCGCATGAAGTATCTTTGAGATGTCCATGGCTGAGCCCACCGTTGTGGTGAAATGACTTCCCTCAGATGAAATAATCTCGTTGTAATACTAACGCACACCTCCCTCCCAAAGTTACCTGCCTCCAAGGTACTGCTACACCTCACCGGGCACACGATACCAGTGAGTAACAACAATATGTATGACTAGAGTCACTCAAGCTCCACCTAAATGTGATAGAGATGTGATGTCCTGGACTGAAATAAGTCCACAGGCAGGGAATTGTTGTCTAAACTCCTGGACTACCCTGATTTGGTGTTCACAAAGCTGGTGAAGCTGACTCACCCTAAAGCTGTTGTTATATAGTGAAGGGACTTCTAATCAAGGGAGTAAGCTTTAGGGACCATGAGAAACACAGAACAGATAGTGAAAAGAACACCATTATCTAAGTTACGCAGAAAGAAGCCTTCAAGTGAGGGAAGTTCTGGCTATGAGAGGAAACAGGATGAGAAGGTGTTGCAATCCACTGACAGCAACAGAAAATGAGTTGAAAATAAGACAAAGATAATTGCAGTAGTGGGAGACTGCAACGTCCAACTTAAATAGCCCCCCTGGAAGAGGGCAAAACCCCGCTTTAGGGACATGAGTAGTTAGTAGAGAACTTCAGTAGTGCTCTCTGAGGATATGTACTAATTTGCATTAGAAGCAAGAAACTTGTAACCAACCATGTATATGATGAATGCATATGCAATGTACTACGAAGCATAAAAAGTGGACAGATGAGGGAAGAAGTTAGGGAAGTTATTCCATCATAACTTCTGGGATCAGTCGATGGGCCAAACCTGTCTTTTCCCCATAGGGACGCCTGTTGGGTGAGAACTTTATCTTATGCACACTAAACAACTAACTCACGCCAGGTCTTATTAGTGATTATAGTTTGGTTGTGTATCACTTCAAGATTGTTTTTGCAGTCTCCAGCACAGGCAATCACAAACCTTAATTTGTCACAAGTTTGTATTAATAAAGAGTGTTATTCTGTAAACTGTTCATATTAATCCTTTGCAGGCGCTCGCAGTCGCCGGCAGTGGGTAACACATTCTAATAATGTGGGCAGACCTGCCGATGGGTCCCCCTGATGATGTTGGTGCGTTTCCCTGAACAAGTCAGTCGAATCGCCCTCCGATCCAGTGGGACGGTTCATTGAAGCATCCCTGTAACGGGACACTGACAGACTCGTCAGGCATAAGGGTCTTGGCTTTCCTGGGGCACTAACAGACAGATCAAACACTACGGGTCGAGAAAGTTTCCTCCCCTCTCACCCCACCCACCCCTTCATGTGACAACCTGTTCTGGTCCGGGGCCAGCTGGAGCCAGGGAGATTCAATGTTACACCCGTAGTGAGGTGAAGATGCACACAAGGTCAAATGCCACCAATCAGGAAAGTTTATTGGAGCAGAGTGTGGATAAAAAAGGAGCGATAGGAAAAGGAAGGAAGGATAGAAAACAAGGAAACCTAGCAAGCAGTCAGGATAGAGTTGCAAGAGATAGTCACCAGCATGGATCCAGTGGCATCCCTTTGGTCCACAGTTTCCCTGTCCATCGGTGGTAGGGGTCTCCGGATCGCACTTTACTGTTCGATGGTGCAGGCTGCTATAGGCTATTTTGGGAGCCCATGTCCCTGACAATGGCACATACCACACATCTGCGCATGCTGCCCGTCTTGCTCCCCGTCTCGGTACGCTGGTTCCAAGGGGCACACGCAACGGCTGCATGGTCCTTTGTGATGGACTGCGCATTCCTCGGCAAGTTTTGATCGTTGGTCACATCTGGACATGTCCCCCAAAACAATGTGGCCATTTCTTAACCCTGGCTGATGTCTGGCTTAGGGTGACTGTTTGCTCCTTGTCTGGTCTACAGCTGCTGAGTTCCCACCAAGTAGCTTTGCACCACGCTCAGCAGGGATGCAAACAAGCTTTGAGACAGTCAGCTCACATGGTCTCCCACACACCCTGCCATGGTCGAGGCTGCAGCACTTAGAGGAAGGCATGTCATGATGCATCATCCACTGATGTTATTGATCACTAAAAGAAACAAATAAACACAGTAACAGCCAAAGACTTACTAACTGGTAACAACTGTCATTGAGTCCTGCTATTTTTCTGACTGATGTGAGAAAGACACATTTCCAGGTCATTTCTTCACTGCCAGCTTGATCTTGTGCTACAGCAGGTTGCCCACAGCCTGCATTTGCTAATGTATTTCAGCATTGTTGACTGGATGGGCATGTGTAATAGTTGTCAGCACAGATGTACCAGCATTTACAAGCTCCGTGTTTTGCTGTCTAAGGCTTATGTGGCTTTTTACAGCTGACCCCTGGTGAAGCTGTGTCATGCAACTTTAGGATGACACAGGTGTTTTCTGGAAGCATAAGATTATCTGATCTGGAGCACACAGAAATTATTAATTTGAATATTTGCACATGGTCAATATTGTAGCTGTTAAGACTAATGACTGAACTCAGTTTTTCTTCTCTGAATTCCACTTCTTTTTACTCTATTGCCAATATATATATCAGACCAACACCAGAACAGATTCACAGCTGAAGTTTTCTTCTGTTCAGCATAGAACTTAAGTGCACATCCTTTACCATGCAGTAGACTCATAGATAACTGAGGTTTTCTGACATTCAGCACAGGAATAAAGTCATTGGTCACAGTCCAAGGCTTCAATGTTGCATTTACAGGTGTATTCCTCTCTAGGTGTTTTCTAAGTCAATTAACACATTTTTCCCCCTGTTTTTCATTTGGATCCATTCCTTCTTAAAAGTTCTTGGATGGTACTAAGTATGTTCGTGGAACCTGCAACCTGAAACACTTCCTACACCTTCATGTATGTTGACAGTCTCTCAAATAAATGCTGCTGTTACAGCTAGATGTATT
>JAVJGI010000057.1:61557821-61573647 GCA_035590275.1 Ibycter americanus
CTCCGTGCAGGGTCATAAAACTAGACAACACGCATTCCCTTAGCTCTCTGCTGCATTTGCTGCCTTTACAGGAGCTGTATTGTGTAGTCTTTTTTATAACTATATTGAGCATCACCTTAGAAGCAGTTCATTATTTGACCTCCCCACACTTCTTGCAAGGTTGCCCTGAATACTTGTGGCTTTCACAGTGAGGAGCCTTTTTCTCATTTCTAGCCTAAAGACATTCATACTAGTTTCTGGTTGGTTTTTTGTGCCAAGAATCCTTTAGCTTAAACCCATTCCTTCTACCCTGTCTGGTGTTTATCGTGATGTAGTTACAGCGGTCAAATCCTCCTTCAAACCTTTGCTTTGCATTGCTGAAAAATGCAAGTTTGGCAGCATCTCATCACACAGCAGCCTCTCCACTGCCCCATTGATCCCTGGTTCTCCAGAAAGGGTTTCTCCACACCAAGTACTTTACCTCCCTTCCAGGTAAATTTAATCCAAGGGCAAAGGAGGACTGGATTAAATTTCCTGCCCATTTTGCATTTCTCGTACTAATCTCCAGTTCCTTCAGTGCAATCATCAGCTAAATGAGTAATTGATCTGAAGTAATATCAGATACCTTACTAAAATTCAGGTGTAATCATGTCTCTGGTTGTTGCAAGAGGTGATCAAAACCACTGAAGACAGGGATATTTTGCTCTGTAAATAGTCCTTAGGCAAAGCATTGCTTTCTTCTTCAGCATTGGTGTTTATGTTCACATCTGCTGTTGTGCCCAGTGCAGTTGTGGTTTGATGGTAAGAGGGTCATCTGAGATAAAGTGGCACCCCATGTTCTGGTATATGTTAAAATTAACATTGATTTATCTTCCATTAGCACTTTTTAGTCTTGCAAACCTGTTCAACCATAACCTGCAAAGGCGAAAGGGGGCTTGGGCTCCTTTTGCTTATTTGTACCGTACGAAACAGTGAAAGGCTTTGAATTTTTAATTGTATGTTTCTTTCTTCATATATTTCACATTCATAATTCAGGTCATTGCAAGCCAGAAGCCTTTATGATTAGAAACATCCATAAATTACGGCATTATAAAGAGTGAGGTGGTGAAAGCTAGAGTGTTAAGAGGGGACACAATTTTCAATCAGACCTTCATACTTCTTCAGTCAGATTGTTTTCTCACTTTGATCAATAGGAATTTAGCTGTTTATTTGAATGAGGCCAAACTATCTTGTTCCTGTTAACACTGATTTAATTCTAGATTCAGAGATGTGAGATAAAAAGTTTTTCATCCCAGTTGACGTTCTTGTTTCTCATTACATGCTTTAATCTTATTTACTGAGATTTTGAGTAAAAAAACTTTTATAAACAAGATTTTAATACCATCGTCCTTCAATTTAGAAGTTACTCGGTAGCAGTAACTACGTTTGATGTCTCATACTGATTGCCAGACTAATCGATAAAGATCAAACAGTGGTCCAGACATTCCTAATTACCCTGTGACTGTGTTTTAGTATAGGAATAAATCTAACCCTGTCCCTAAACCTTAAGTCTCTTTTACATGATAGAAAAAACCACAATCCTAAATTAAAATGCAAAAGCAAAAATATATTGGCCACCCTGTCTCCATCCTTCAGAGTGCAGTGATGACAGGTGACTGAGTGATGGTCATTACATTTAATTTCACAGTTTTGAAATAGAAGGCCTCAACTCTTTTGGGGAGTTACAGCATTGACTGCAGGCTGATCAAGGCTACAGAGATGGTAGTGTGGTACAAAACCAAAAACTAGCATGCACACTTTGATTTTTTTGAAGATAAATGAAACATTTCCACTGATTTCATAGGATTCATTGCAGCTTGTGGTGTGTGGCTGTGGTTTTTCTACCTGTAAGTCCTAATTGAAAATTGCTATTTACCAGTGGCCTGTAAGATACACCTGAGCTGGATTTGCACCTCAGGCTCCTCTGCCGTCAGATTTTCTGACTACAGAGCCTAAGGCAGAGGCCAGAGGTGGCAGCACGTTCATAGCCATATTTTCTCACTGCTCACTGCAGAAAGCATTCATGGGATACGTTGTTCTCCTACAGAAATAGACCTGAGGGTTGCAGTTTGGAAAAGATTGGCTTATTTGCATTAGGACTACATTCTGTCCACAATGTAAAGTCAAAATACTAAGGATTTCTTCTCAGTTCCTTAGCTGTGAGTTCTGGTAGAATATGTTATCTACCACAACAGTTTTGTTCTGGTCAAATATTTTTACAAGGTTTTTCTGAATTCTGGGAAGAGTATGGCACAATAACTGGAAAGCGAAACTTACTTTCTGTAGGTTCTTTTGGAGATCTCCATTATAATATCAAAATTTGGAATGAAGTGGAGATAGATCCATGTAGAAAATAGGAAAAATATGTGTGGATACAGGACTCTGAAAATTTTTAGCTGACAAAAATAGAATTCTAAATGAAATCTCTTACTGTGTCTTCCAGTATTAGCGGATCTCATAAAGGAGAATGTTTGCACCCTTCTATACTTTAGAAATCAATAATATGGCAAATTTTAAAAATCAGCAGTGTGCTTAAAGTTCTGAACAAAAGGACATCATCCATGGAGGGATTTCTTTGTTAGACAGAAATTAAACATCCCATTTTAATCTGTTGCTGATCTTTCTGAAAACAGAGGAGCTAATAGCAAATTCATGTTTACAATTCGGCATTTCTCCAGGTAGCACATCATATTTTAGAATTCCATACACTGAAAACATGAAGTTCGGGTGCTTTGATAAGGTCATCACATTTTCCAGCAGAATGTGAATTGTTCTTTTGCATTCAAGAACCTGCACAAACCATGTAATATTCCTTTCCAGAAAACTCATAATTATATTAGTATGCAATCTGAGATAGCTTTTCAAAGGAAGCAGTCATCTACATAATAGAGATATCCACAGCCTAATCATCATGACCTCCTCCCCTTCCTAGCAGATGAGAATTTTTTAACTCCTTCCAGTTATGTTCTTGCAGGCATACATAGCTCATTTTTATGGTTTCAATTTTTTAACTATATGATTTCTTCTTGGGGATCCTAAATAACTGTCCATGAATTTTTTTATTTTTTAAATTTATTTATTTATCTATTTATTTGAGATTAAGGGGGCACTGAGTGACCATGGTAAAGTTACAGTAGACTTCTTTTCTGGTTTTGAGTGTAAATTTTGTGTTGCAACAACATGAAAGGGCAGTATAGTTGTCAGATCTAGCCTGCAAGGTGTATCTCAAGTGAGGTTTCTGAGGTATAGTGTTACTGGCAGAAACGGCGTGTTTTCCTTCCTTGCTTCAGAATAGGAGAGTGCACATGTCATGGTGCTGGGATCAGTCCAGGTTTGCTACACAACCACTATGATTTAATGTAATGGAACCTGGAAGACTGAGGTGGGCCTTTGTATGACACAGGGTGAGGGCTCACCTCCAGTGGATGAATAAATGGAAACACTTCTGTGTGTGTGGATCTTGAGGGATGTGCTGTTCACAACTATGCTTTGTAAAAAGTCTGTAACAAAAGTAAAAAAAATATTTTTTTTTTTTTTTTAAATATACGGTCTAGGCAGTCCTTACTTAAATATAAGATCAATATTAGGCTTAGCAAGTGATGTTATTATGTGTAGGCCAAGCTTCACAATTCAAGAAAAGCAGTATAATTCACCCAAAACAACATCTGTGTGTTATTTATGCAGAAAAAGGATTTCAAATGTAGAAATATAAGTATTCATTAGATACAATGATGCGTTAAAAATGATAGGTTTTTTTATACACATAGTTTGGGAAGAAGATTTCATAAATAGGCAAGAGAAATGTCATCCTCCTTCATTGGTTTATTACCCTAAAATCTCCCCTTTGGAACAGTTGTGAGACTGACCATACCAAAACACACATGTGAGGTTTCCTGTGCCCTGCTGTGATCTTGTGTGAGCTTGATGCGAAATTCCAGCAGCCCTGTCTTACTAGCACCTCACTACTTTAATTATAAGATCTCTGTGGATGCTAGTAAATTAGCTGAGGTCAGTCTCTGTCAGCAATGCCAAATGGCTTGCAACAGCCAATATCCATACCATTAAATTGTGCTTAACTAAAAAAGTGGCCAGTTTCAAATTGCCTGGAGGGAATAATCTTTGGCTTGACTAAGAGGGAGCTGTTTAGATCAGTGCTAATTTACCCAGGACCGTTCTAAATATTTGAACACTGTAGACAAGTGAGTTTTAGCACCCAGGAGTGCTCCTTGGCATAGTTTAATTTACTAGTATAACTGTACTGTACAAGCAGAACAAAATCACCTTAATTCTTCAAAAGCAAGTAGTATAAGGTCTAACCTACCCATTTAGGAATTACATTCTTTTCTGAAATATCCTTTTTTAAAAGGGAGAGAAATTAATCAGAAGCCATGAAATGTGTTTTTATTAGAATAAAAAAACAAAATTATTGCAAGTAAACCAGAATACATTGATGTACAATGAACAGATGTGCACCTGTGGCTAATTAGGTCATTATATAATGGCCCCTTTACAAGTATACTAGAGTTATGGTTAGCAAATCTCCATGGTTAGTGAAACCTAACACTGCCAAGAATAGTTTTTCATCAGCTAAATGGTTCTCTGATGCTGTAGGTTATTGGGGTCTGAGCTAGCACCAGGTATCACGGACAGCAGTGTTAGATTTATTCTAGGTTGTGGTTTTCCTTTGTATCTTTTTAATTTCCAAATAGCAAAACCAAAGACATTTCTGGCTTGCAAAACATTACTTGCTTTTCAGTAACCCGCTCAGAATACAGAATCTTCTGGTTTAGATTTGCTAGAATTACAGTGATGTTGCTGAAGTTTGTATTCTATACAGGGATGGCAGACTGATAAAATACCTTCTGAAGTTTTATGCTGTTGGCTTAAAAGAAGAAGCCTGATTTTGCAAAATTCGTCCCTGCTTCCTTTTAGATTTGCTATCGTGGCATTAATTTACAAAGACAGATAAAGTGGATATATGAAGCTTTTGAGCTTTTCTTTTAGCTTGGTCTTAAAATAATTGCATCACTAATACTTTTAAAGCATTTTTAATATTTAAAAGTTAATTAAAAACTCTTGCTTATTACGGATTTTTTTCCTATTTGTTTATAATGTGACTGTGATCAATAAAGTAAAAAATGCTGAAGGCAGAGAGTGAGTAGAAAAAAGTGGTAGCAATGTAATATGCATGTAATGCTTTTTGTCTTCAGATCACTGTACAAACAATAAAACTGCAGCACACTTTGGAGGGTTGTAAAGAGCTATTCTAAGTGAAGTAAGTTGAGTAGGGAGGTTGTGTGAGTTGTGCAAA
Source organism: Ibycter americanus (assembly GCA_035590275.1). Lineage (NCBI taxonomy): Eukaryota > Metazoa > Chordata > Aves > Falconiformes > Falconidae > Ibycter > Ibycter americanus. The sequence continues at coordinate 61,563,151 of JAVJGI010000057.1, forward strand.
ACTACAAAGGAAATGGGTGCCCACGCAAAGGGCAGGACTGCTATTTTTTGGCTTTTGTTTTACGGAGGGGGCTGTTTCTAGGGGGTTTTAGATCTCCTGGGATTTTTTGCAACTCCTTGTGGACATAAAAAAAAAGGTGTACTGTACCTCAGCAGCTCTGACAGATCAAGCCACGCATGTTCAGTAAATTCTGCCCACAATTTTGTGGCATTACGCTATATCTAATATCGTGGGGTTTTTTGAATTTCGTTAGAAATGACTGAGTTTTCCCGACAGCAATATATCATTCACTTTTTCATTATGCAACCGGACAGAGGGCAGGCACGTGGCAGGTGCCTAGTAGGTGTGGAGTCTGCAGTGGGTTCCCCCTGTGCAAGGGGTCTGGGCAATTGCAGGAAGGGAAACAACACCTGCAGAAAAAGAAAGTTTAAGCAGAGTGGCTGTATGAGGAACATTGTTGATGTATGTTAATTCTTCACTGAATTCACATAGTGTGCAAGTGGGCGGCTCTTCTGGATGGATTTAAGAAGAAGCCACTATAGCAAAGCTCTTCTACCTACTCCGATGCTGTGGCCTACTTACAGTTTAAGAGGAGAATTTCAAGCCACTGCAAACAGCTCTCTGCACAAAGCCCGCTCATTTGGGATTTGTGTGGGAAGGTGTGTGCGTTATTCTCTCCTACATATGTCAGATTGTACAGGAATGATTGTACATGATGTGCTGTGATCACACCTGGTATAGAGTCATCATCCTTAAGGCTGCTTCACTCTTCTGAAAGCAGGAACATTCAAAAGATAAAACTGTTTCCAAATGTAAAAGAAAATAATTGTGGAGATTACAGTTAAAACTTTATATAACCTAATTGCTCAATTTAGAACTTCCCGTCTGAGCTGTCTCATAATTTTGAATATAGTAGACCAGCAAAGAAATTAAACAGATTTGGATTTATGCATCTGTGCTGATGCATTTCTTCATACTTTTTTATAATACACAGATGTATTATCTGAAATCATAAATCAAATTAGTTGTGTTAATGCATACTTATAGGAAGTACAAAGGCAAATATTCATTGTTCCACTAATAACAATATTCTGTTTAATGAGTTTAATTGAACTAATTGAAGTTTTATGAAACTGTTTGGCAGTCAGTCTGTCAAGTAGCAGCCATAACGGCACACTCCAATTTCCCAGAGCAACCAATAAAGCAAGAGGAGTGCAAAGAACAGGCTTTCTGCAGGATGTTTGGAGAAGCTGTTATTCTTTGGTGCCTTTCTAAGACTCTGCTTGGTTGTTATCCAGATACAGAAATCCAAAACATGCTGAAATATGTTCAGAAAAGAAATCAATGTTGGGTTTGTCTTCTGCAGTGATAAAATGGACTTCTGTTCATTCAGTCCCAGAGCCAATGGGACTGCAGTCAGGGAATGGTGGCAAAGGGAAGTTTATGCTGTACATGTAACTTGATTTCGCACTTTTATTACTGGAACCTTTTTGATTCCTTTAGAGCTAGATTCTGACACTGTGACTGTCTTTTTTTTTTGAAAGCTCTTTAAGCAAGAATTCTCAGGTACACTTTGCAATGCTTCTCAAAACAATCCTTGCATTTCCAAAATAATTTCAATTATTGTTTTCTATTTTTTAAAAAAAAAAAAAAAAAAAAAAAAAAATTTAGTACTAAATAAATTGTTTATACTATAAGCAACCAACTCAGGAAAATGCATTTTTCCATAACCAGCAGAAATCAAACTATCCAACTCCTAAAACTGAAGCATACAGGATTCCATGTCCTGTTCTGCGTTCCAAGTCATATGCTGCCTGAGGGATAAATGGATGTACAGAAAAGGCCACTCATAGTAACCATATCACTGTGCTTTTAAATAAAGCCTGAATTAGTTGAAGTAGTGAAATTTTGCGTGGACTTCAGTGAGGACAGAACAGTTTCAACAGCAGTGTATTATGTGTCTCCACTCCCCTTTTGCACTTGTCACTTGGACATCTAAAACACAGTTTATGTGTCACAACAGTTTTAAAGATGTGAAACCTCAGGTGCAGAGGATCTGCATCATTTGCTGTAGGATAAGACTACAGTAGCTCCAGGTCACATATCATATCCTCATATCAGTGTGTAATTTTTCTGCAATTATTGGATGTGTGCATTATAAATTGGCTGATAAATGCAGAAAATTATAACAGGGCATAGATGCTCACTAACTATGAAATTTTAGATTTCTCTTGATTCCCCCAAGCCATGTGTGTCTTGTTTTCCAAAGTCTACACCAACGTGGAGTGTCTAAGTGTACATCTTGAGTGACGCTTATCTGTTTCTCTGTACTCTGTAAGATCTGTGCTGAATGATTGTTTTAGACACAAATTATAAGGAGACTGGCTTTGCCATTCTACATACATAATGTGAGCTCACACACCTTCCTAGGAGCAGAAAATAGGAATGTGTATATTTTTTTCTTTGTCCTGTTAGATTATAAAAATCTATTTAAACTTTCTCTTAACTGCTTCAGTAACTTTATCAATTAACCACATGTCTATCAAACAGTGTACAGCTGTAATCAAACTAAATTACTGTGCAGTAACTTTCATTATGAAGTGACACGCTTTTGTAAGGGTTTTTGTAAGGGCTACAGAAAGAGCTTAATTACAAGTCTAGACATTCCTGAAAAGGGAGAAAAAAAATGCCCTTTTCAGTTTCTGAAAGATGTAGTGACTGCATTTGTAGCTGAAGATGGCCAGTACGGAATTGGTATGTATGCCTTTGGTTCTCTCTATAGGACCCTACAGGCTTGATTTTGTAATAAATCCAATGTATATGTCCTAAGTAGAAGTTTTCCTTCTGAAAACATGAGTGAATCTGGTGTTAATGAATGTGGCGGTCATATTATAAGCGTCCTGGACAGAAATGTTTATAATGAAACCACTGCCCCAGCCACATCAGACCACAGTTTTCTCCCCACTATTAAACCAATGCACACAGGAAACTGTCATCTTGTCTGAGGAGAAAAAGGAGAGCTAGGTCCTCCTTGATCTGGAGCATTTCCATAGCAGTGTCTGTTCAGCACTGACCCGAGAGGTAGTGTGTACTACCCTACAAAGCAGCACTGCCCAGCAGGTGTGAGCTGAGTGTGAACAAGAGGTGCAGGTGAAGCTCCCTTAACCATCTCTTTGATTGTCTAATTCAACTTCACAAGGGAGCTGGGTTCGTACGGGGCAGGAGGCTCTGTAAGCCGGGCCAAGGGCTACACAACAGGACAGGTTCACAAAGGAGTTAGGACATACGCACAACAGTAATCATGAGGACATTCACTGCTGCCAGGGCTGTCTCTGCTGTACAGCCTCTGTTCATTGCAACACAGGGGGTCATGTCCACAGCTGGGATCAGTTGACATCAAAATCACCTGGTTAATGAGACATCATGAAACCCAAAGGCTCTGCAGCTCACAATCACTCTCACAAGTGGCAACAAAGAAATTTTAGGACTTTTCCCTTTCTTGCTGACAGAAGGGCACTTGCAACACTGCCAGCAGTGGCCATGTGCCTGCCAGGAAGAATGCAGGACCCTGGGAGTATAGCAATGTGGTCAGGGGTCAGCTGGTTTCTCATCAGTCCACTTGAACGAAGGTCAGTGCTCAGGGACAGCACATCCTGGAGTTAACCACAGGCATGAAGTATACAGAAAGTAGGACACAGGTCAGGTTGTTTAAGCCTGAGATGGAAGAATAACAGGAGTTTGAAGGCTAACATCAGAATAGCCAGGGTAGAAAATGAGGTGCATCTAGTATGAGATAAGAAGGGTACAAAAATCCATCATCCTCATAAGAAGAAACCCAGGTGAAGGAGACCTATTGAAAGATGTTTAGAAGGCAGCGTGGTTTTGTCTTTTTTTCCACTTGTTTTCAGTAAAAGTTCAGCTATAACTAGATGCCTAGCACAATTAACAGCAGTGACTGAGCAGTAAAATGTGAGCCTAGAATAAGAAAACACTAAGTCAGAGAGCATTCAAATAATTTAGGTATTTTTTAATTAGTTGCACCCAGTGACCTTCATAGTACAATCTTTAAAGAGCAAGCTTTTGAAGTCTGAAACAGATTTAACAGGTAACACTCACTTCTGATGGAAGCTGGGCAGAGAAGCAGATGGTGTGTAGTACTCACATCAAGAGGAAGAAGGGAGGAATTATAGACCAACTGCCTTCACTCCCCAGAAAAATCTGCATTAAGTAATGAAGCAATGGAATATGAGGCACCTGGGAGATAACAAAGCAGGGAGGTCACCAGCGAGGCAGGTTTTTGTCAAGATCAAGTCATGCCAAATCAGTCTGTTTTTTCTCAAGCAGGGTAAGAGGCATTGTTAGTAAGGGAGGAACAGAAGGTATCACACAAACTTGACATGAATAAAGCTTTTGGCACTTGTCTCACTTGACAGGCTCACAATAAATTAGGGAAACATGGTCACAATGATGTGATTTTAACCTGGATGGAGACTGGTTGTCTGTACTGAGAGAATGTCTATCAGTATGTGATGGAATAGAGGGTACACCTACAAAAATTTTGGACAATATAAAGTTGGGAAAAACTACAAGTGTGTTGGAGAGCATGATTAGAAATAAAATAACTTTAGTAAAATTCAGTGTCCTTTCTGTACTGTCAACTTGAATAGTCAACAGTAAAATCATGGGCATGGGAACAAAACAAAAAGTACCTGAAGCTTACACTGGATTAAAAGGCAAACAGAAATGGGATACATTGCAAATAAGGCAAATAGATTTGTTAATGCATTCTGTAAAAATTGTCAGGCCACAATGGAATACATTTTTGCATTTTCAACACACTGATGCAAGTCGATACAGCCTGGCGGAGAGCAAGAAGAATTATCACAGGTCTAGAGGAGATGGTCTGTAAGAAAACACCGAGCAAGCTTAAGTTCTGTATTCTTATAGAATGATTGTATACATGATAACAAGCACTCAAAAGGTTGTTGCAGAAAAGTGAATAATCTGCTTTCTGTTTCTACCGTATATAAGAAACAAAGTATTGGGCTTCATCTGCCCCTGCCAAGATCCAGGCAAGCCACAGAGAAGTACTTTCTAACGGTCAAGAGAGCACAGCCCTATAATAAATTGCTTGTGGAAATTGTGGAGTCTCTAATATCAGAGGTCTTTAAGCATAAATTGGACAAACAACTGTTGTAGATGTAATTGATGCTGCCAAGGAGCACAGAGAGGAGCGGATGATTCAGGTTCATTTCAGCCCTACTTTTCTACACTTCTGTGTAATAGGTACCATAAGTAAAATTAAGGAAAAAGGCCAGAGCAGTCTTCATTTGTCCTTTTGTCATAAAATCTTTCAAATTAGATAGGAACCTGAATTATTAAAGCATAAAACAAAGAGCAAAAAGGAACTCTATGCAGCAATTAGAAAGAAGCTTTAAAAAAAAAGAATAATAATAAAGTATCTTTCTGCTGCAGTCACAGTTGGAGTCACAGCAATTACTCAGTCACGAGTTGCTGTTGTGTACCACAGGAATAAAGGTCCGAAATGAAGACTGCCTTTATTGTAACTTGCAAGTCTTTCAGGAAAGGTCTGTATGTTATTCCCACCTAGTGTCATACTGAGTCTGTCCTCAACATTTATCGAAGAGTATGAGACAATCATACTCGATTTTGTTAGGCTTCTCCCAGATTATCTGAAATGTTCTACACTAGTAGTGCGGTACCCTACTGGGTGCTTGGAGCACAGCGGATTCACCCACCTGGCCTCCTTCGAAGCAACTAAAAAAGAAGTGAGATCATAGGATGCACAAATGGTTTTTTTCACTATTTATTTTAGTTTCGTTGAATGTAAATTCACTAATTTAATACAGGCTGCTCAGGGTTTCTAGTGTTTCCATTTTACCTTTTCTTGTTCATTCTCTTTCACTAAATGGAATAGCCATATGTTCCTTAAAATCAGTACTGTCCCTATTTATAGCACCTGCCTTCCTATTAAAAAAAAAAAATAATCAGGGAAGAAGGTACATGAGAAAGCATAATTTCTCTTCCCTGTGCCATTCACCAGCTGCTCAGATGAAACTGCCATGCATGCAGAAGACTTTCCACAAGGTCTTCTTCTACAGGCCTTGCTATGAGATCCTGTGGAGGCCTCTCTTCCATCCACGCCTCATCAGGCCAGAAAATGTGCTGTTATTCTACAAGTAAATCTTACATTTTTAGTACACAGATGTTACAGGACATGACTGGAGCTGAATATATCCATGTAATGTTGCCATGGAAATACAGAAAGTTGATGTAAATATAAATTTTCTGTATCCACCTTGTTTCACAATTTGCTAACACAAATTAGCAAAGCTGCAATGAGAGAACTGCCATGCCTTTATTTTCTTTTAGTGGTTGGCATTGTCTATGGAAAATCAGAAGAAAGTGAAAACAGGACATTTTACCAACTATAAGAGTATAATGTCATGATCACATTTTATGTGCGTGCAGTGTTAAACTGTTGCACAGCACTGTGCATATACAAATTCTTCGTCCATCCATAGAATTCAAATATTTTTCAAGTGTCATCTGTATCTTATAGGTGGGGACAGTGATGTATTTCAGCAATGCCTGTATCATAAAGTGAGTCAGGACACTGCTCTGGCTTGATACCTGGGCCCTGATCTTCTCATTTAATCACATCATTTAGTCATTAAGAGCCGTAGCATATAAAGAGTAGAGCACAGGCTGTTTATTTCACAACGACAGTACGCAATGCCCAAAGCTGTACTCCAGACTGGGAGAGTTTTTGAACTTATGCTGCAGGGGCGCTGCCTGCAAGGGAACATGACACTTATTAAAATCGTATTGTGAGCAATAAAGTGAAAAACAATCAAAATAGAACATACATAAATTGAAATAAGTTTTATGTGAAGTGTGTTATGATAATTTCACCAAATCTGTTTCTAAATCAAGATAGCTTAACTCAGAATACTGTTCATGTATATACAAGACAATGTAATTACCAAGTAATCTTCAATACCAGGAGCTGTTACACTACATGGGGAGCAGAGCTCTTGGGACTAGTGAAAGTCTGCAAACAAGTCCCAGGGTGTTTACCAAGCAAGGGATCAATGCTGAAAATGGACCCAGGGTATTTACCAAGCAAGGGAGCAATGCTGAAAATGGACACAGTCTTGGAAGGTCCCATTCATAGTGTGTTGTGGAGCAGGAAATGTGCTTAGCGAATGACAGGTGGCTCAGACTAGAGGACAGGAGGCTGCTGCATGTGCTAGATGTCTTTCATAGCAAGACTTTTGGAGGCAGCTACCTTTTACAGAAGTCCAGCCAGTGGTGTCACCCCTCAGAGGGCTGGGGATCCACAAGGCCAACTGGTGCTTTTGTGTGGTTGAAGGGTGGGATTTCTGCATCAATGAAAACACTGGGGATTTTTTTGGTTGTTTTGCTATTTTGTCTATTAGCTCACAACAATAACTATTGACTCTCTTGGCCGACCTCAACAAAATTTGACAGAAGGCTAGGTCTCAAAGACAGGAGATGCCAACAATAGGTTTGTTAAACCCATGAGCTGAAAGTTTGAGCGAGCCCATGCCACATGCATGGCTGGTCCAAGCACCACAGGTACCATCTTGTGACCAAATACAAAGTCAAGCAAAGGAATCAGTGGGAGAGAGAGGACAGAGCAGCTGGGACTGAGATTAGGGACTGTAGCAACCATGGCAGTATTTCTGTAGACTGCAGGGAGAGGTCAGAGGAGGTACTGTGAGTGGGCAGGAATTCTGGGCTAGGATGCTGGGGAAGTAAGGAGAGGTGTGGTAGAGAGTGTAAGAGTAGCAGCAGGTGTTGTGAGAAGGGCACACAGGAGAGAGAGCTCAGATTATTACAGTGGCCATATTCAAAATATATGGGCTAGGTTATTGAGGCAATTCTCATTTGTTGAGCATCCCCATCCTGCAAGTTTTCTTCAAATATCAGGCTGGGTAGAGGAAGGGAATTTTCTGACATGGGGTCTTATGAGTTTGTAATAAAGAAAGAGTTCATGCTCCAAGTTCAATACTGCTCTGTTAAAAGTCACTCAGCCATGAGGCACAATCACGGTTAGCAGATGTCATCGGTTATGATTCTTACTATGTCTGAGAAGGAGCTCTGTGAGCCAGTCTCACTTTATGACTTAAAAGGAAGGAAAAGCTGAACAGCTTCTCCCAAATTTTTCCCAAATTTCCCTCCTACAAAAATGCAATTCTGGGAAGAGAAGAAAATTTTGTTGTTTTCAGCCTCACACCATAGAATGTTTTTAAGATTATGGACATGTGTAAAAAAGGACCTACTAAAAGACTGCAGACTTGGCTGGAACATTTCTCTGCACAAATTTGGTCAGATTTTTCGTATGAATGAATCAAAAGCGTCTGCTTTCCACCGAGCGATCGTGATATGTCTGATCCTTCTCACTCCTACAGAATCAGCTAAACTGACAGCACATGAACACAGATCAGTTCAGACATCTCTTTCTGTCCACTCCAACTACTTGATTGCTTTTGGTGCACTCCCTGTGTGCTGCCGTTATTACCTTTGCACGTCAAACACATCAGTGCTATGCTGTGGGAGCATCGTTGCTACAGTTATGTCTTCATTGCAGATAAAGATATATTTTTATCCAGGGTGGACATGATTGTGTGCCACCCTGCAGATGTGACCGCATTAAATGATGTAGCAGCCTGCAATCCATCAGTTCCCATATACTGTTGCCTGTTTTTACCTTGGATAACTGATTAGCTATCTCATTGTAGAAAACATAGCTGGGACAAGCACTTTTGATTTCACTGTGAAGTAAAGTAGAGGAGAAGGAGAGTGTTTGGCTGACATGTCATGACAAATACTGCAACTTTATGGTTTTAGAGAAAGTCAACAAAAAACACTGTACTGTAAGAAACACACACTTAAAAATCACTTAGTGTCACTAAAACAATGCCCAAGGAAAGAGCAACGTGTTCTTACATAATGTTATTTGAACACTGGCAACTTATACAAACTAAAATTCCAATGAGATGCACAGTCAAGAATTCATCTCGGATGCTAACTCAAGTGCACACTGTAGCTGTGCTTTCTGGATGAATATTCAGCCATTTGTCGTTTGCTGCATAACAGTGCAGACACAGAGGTTTTTTAATAGTGAAAACACAGCTGAGGGAGATGCTACTGAAACGTAGACCAGGAGACCTTCAGATAAGATAATGCAATTCTGCCCTTAAGCACCTTTCTTCCAAGGCTTCAGATGCTTCTGCTCAATGTTTTATCAGCAAGAAATACAGAATTTGTTTCACTAGTTTATCCTTTTTTGTCTATCAATATATTATATATTTTTTCTGTATCTGTCTATAGCAGTATAAAAGGCAGCCATATATTAGAGAAATTCTTCTTTCCATTAGTGCGAGGCGGGAACAGCATCTTTAAAGGAATTCAGTGGCGAGTGAATTCACATGTACTGCATGTGCTTTGGCAAGACAGATGGATTTTTGAGACTCTGCAACTGCACAGTTTTAAAATCCTTGAGAAGTCTGCTCCAGGGACCTCAACAATTTTATAGTTGGCCAGGAACACATACTGCATCCTTTCTACTCAAAGATGTCTATTTAATAATTGTATGACCATTTTCTTCCCTCTCAGAATGTTATAATGTGCAGAAACTACCTCCTCTGAGCCAGACTTTGGTATTTCAACATCTATTAGAGTACTTCCTAGAAGCTGTCACTGTATCTTAAAAGCCAATAATACTTCCTGAGATGTTTTTCTTCTGAAATGGATGCGATGCTGTCTTTGCCTTCCCAAATTCTAGTTTCCCGTTCAGATTACGATATGCATCCAAGGATCCTGTCTGAGCAAGTTTGCAGAAAAAAAGCTGCTAAAAATTAGTTAAGTGAATCTGTGTCAGACAAGTAGTGGATTATTGATCTGCTGCTGTAGATTATTAGGAAGATGTTAACTCATACTTCACCATAACATCTTATTCTCACTTAAATGTTTTGACTTTCTCTTCTTCTAGTACCTGCATGCAAATGGGATTGTGCATCGTGACCTGAAGCCAGAAAATCTACTCTATGCAACACCAGCACCAGATGCACCACTAAAAATCGGTGAGCCACATTAAATGTATGCTTCCCTGATTCCTTTGTACCAATAGCATGTGCTAACTGATGTTTACAGTATGTATGTCTCACCACCACTGTATTGGAAGCTAACACTTACACTCAAATGAACAGCATGTTACTACTTCAGGAGCACAGCTGTGCGTGGTGTTTTTAAAACCAATACAAAACTAGATGCTTACTTAGAGAATTTATAGCCAAAATTGTGCAGAATGCAGCAGAGAATAAAGCACTCAGGGGAAACAGGAAGGATCATGAGATCAGCATACAGCTGCATGCACCACTTCTGTGCCCCTTATTTTGTTAAAGTAGTATTGTAAGAGGAAAGGTTCATTGGCATGAAAATACAAAT
>JAVJGI010000057.1:61587473-61599107 GCA_035590275.1 Ibycter americanus
GTGTTATCAACATTATTCTCATACTAAATCCAAAACACAGCACTGTACCAGCCACTAGGAAGAAAATTAATTCTATCGCAGCCAAAACCAGGACAGCTCCCACTTCAAAAAGGCACACAACTGGAAAAGACTCACAGAAGACAGCAGGCATGAGCAAAGGTTTCAGACTGAGGAATGACTAAATAGTCCAGGGGACTTTGGCCTGAGGCCAACAGAATGAAGAGCTGCCAGAAAATATTGAGATGTAGAAGGTAAACAGATATCAACTGTTGCATGGCTACTTTTATGGCAAGTCCCTGTGTTCATAGTTCCAATCACAGTCATGTGAAAATGGGAAATTTACAATTAGATCAGCCTTTCTCAGTGCTTATGAATGCTTATGACCACATTTTGCTCTGCTCTGTAGAATTAGGAGTTCATAAGTACATCCAGGTCTGGTTTCCCAAAGTGGTCTACAGGACATGAAGCAGGGAAAGATAATGCCAGGAACTGTTTCTAACAACCCAGGACTAATTGCTCTTTCATAAATTTCTTTCTATTTTATCCTTGCAGACTTTGTGGCTTTGAACCATTTTATGATGAAAGGGGAGATCAGTACATGTTTAAGAGAATCCTAAACTGTGAATATGACTTTGTGTCGCCCTGGTGGGATGATGTGTCTCTGAATGCCAAGGATTTAGTAAGTAAAGCAAAAATAAGACTGGAGTATCTCTGCTGATATGTATTTGGCTAGTCGCTTCCCCTGAGAAAGAGTCCATTTTGGAGTGGGGGCAGAATAATTGGTTAATGAGTTGTTCATATGGCTCCTTGCTTTTCTTGTTATTACCTCTGGCATATTATATTATGGTGCTGTCAGTCCAGTGCTGTAATTTTGCACTTTAAACCATGAATGTTCAGGTCCTTCTGTGAACTAAGGCACAGATTGTTGGCAGCTGTCACAGCGTTCATGTATGCCTGCCTTTCATTCTAGCTTCGAGGTGTTTCATCGTTCCTCTTGCAGGGCAACAACCTTCAGGGGAATGTAGAAACAAGCCCTATATTTTACGCAGTTTTCAAGTCTGAACTTTGGAGGAATACAAAAAGGAGTGAAGACACCTCCACCCTGCTTTTGCTGAGAGCCTTTTTCCATCCATTTAAGCTTTTTCTCAGTAAATGAGGAATGACTCATTAATTTTAAATATGGTCCTTTAGCAAAATGCAAGGGCTGGCATGCTATCTGCACTGTATTCCTTTATTGATGAAGTAAATTGGATCCAGGAGATACCGATCTGCAAATATAGATATGCTTGAGTTTGATTTTTAGTCAACAATAACTTGCACACTTCAGTTATTTCATTAGCACTGAAGACACAAAGGCAGTTCAATATTATACAAACTGTGCCATAAAATACTACATAATTAGTGTTTATAAAGTACTTCAAGATGTCTCAAATGGAAGAACTGTAGAAGTTCAAAGTACTTTGTTGTTGTTGTTGTATTATATGTGAAGTTTTTTTAAGGTCAAAAAAATATCATTTACTGCCTTGTATTGTCAAAACCCAGACAAATAGCAACCTGCAGCAAAGCTGCTCATTTATTGTATACAGAGAGCTTTGGTCCAAACTGGTCCCTACCATTTTCCTACAGTAAAGCTGAGTTTCAAGTCTGAACACTGTATAGCAAGTTCTAGGTAAGGATGAAGCCCATGGCTCTCAAAACCCATGCTGTGAGCAGTTCTGAGGTGTTCAGTTGAAGTGATTTGCTTAACCTGACCTCTTCCATGGGTGCACAGCAGGGTGCAATGATGCCTGTTCTCCTGCACCTGCTTCAGGGCATCATCTTTCTTTAATAGCTCTTTGGAGGGAAATTTCAGAGAGCCCTAAAGTGTGTCCTTCCCCCACACTTGGGCACATAGCAGTGGTGGAGCCCTGTGCCTTCACTTGCACTCTGCTCCAAGAGAGTGTGCAGTCAGGACAGTTGCAGAAGTGTGGCTCTGCTAAGTACCATCTATGTACTTCTTTACTCCATCCTCACCCATTTTATTTTTAAAACACCACTTGTCCAGACATACAGCAAAACCCATGAAATGCAGCTTTACTGGACACACTTCATACTCAGCAGTTTGTACCACCTCCACTCCCAGAGGTATGTCTGCAGTGTCTTGTTTCCAAAAATATCCTACTGTTCTGTTTGGAAAGGTGCAACTTCCCTGGTCTTGATAACAGAATGTTTCAGAGTGGGCTAAGAGAAATACTTGTACAGTAGTTTTTAGTTCCTGTGTACATGAGGTTTTATGGTGACTGAAAGAAACATTATATTTGTGATGTACCTAGCAGTGACTGCATGGTACAAGTCTGCATGAGATGCATACATTGGAATTTAAACTTTCTAATCCAGTTTAAACCTTGTCCAAATCCAAAAATGGGGATACTGCTAAGAGAACTGCCTAGCTGGGCATATTTCGAGACTCTCAGGGGTTTATGTGACAATTCAGACGTACTACAGCCTATGGCTGATACCAGCTAGCTGCTTTGGTACATACCCTTACAAATGTTGGTAACCAGTGGATATTTTTTCTCCTTTCTTCCCCCTTAGTGGCTGTTTTATTCAGATGTTACTTATGGAGGACCAAGAAATACCAGAAACAAAATACGTGCAAAGACCTGAATGCAAATTCTTGTTGGTTTCTTAGAATGTGTTTCACTAAGATGCTTCCCAAACCAAGACCAAAGCCCCCACATGCAAAGCTCGGTAAGTGTAAATGAAGAATAAGGTTAATGGTCTTCTGTATTTCTTCCTTGTGATGCAGGTTAAAAAGTTGATTATTTTAGACCCCAAGAAACGCCTCACCACTCTACAGGCTTTGCAGCACCCATGGGTCACAGGGAAGGCAGCAAACTTTGCACATATGGACAATGCACAAAAGAAACTTCAAGAATTCAATGCCCGGCGTAAACTTAAGGCAAGTCTCTGGACATAGTCTCTGTTTTGGCTATGAAATATGCAATTAAAGTGGTAGCCTTGCAGAATCCTTGCACACTTTTCAGGACAACGTTCCATAGTGGTATGGAAGCTTTTTATTTAAGATGACTAATGAAGATGAAAAAGTTGAAGCTGATTTAGACAATGTCTGCAGCCAAACAAATAAAAATATGTGAAGTTGATAGAATATTCTGTCTAAACAGACAGAACTGCTGAGAACATACACAGCTTTCACAAATTCCTTACCGTCCTCTCTTCCTTTCTTCCCTTCTTCCTTCCTTGCTTCTGCCCATCTGTCTGTCCTGTACTGTTTGCACATCCTTAGAGTACTGACCAGAAAGAACAAAATTCTGAGTAGTTTCTTCATGAGCATCCATAAATCTGGAAGGTATTTAATCTACTATAGCATATTTTGATCTGTAAGCCACCCTCAATTTCTATACCTATCAACACAAAACAAGAGCTTAAGCCATCTCTCTGCATAATCTAGAGTCAGCGTTTCAGACGTGTAGATCTGTAAAATATGTGGGTTGACATTAACAGGTCCAAAACATGCATTTCCAGGTAACTCTGAGAGCAAATGTGCAATAGCATTCTTTACCTGGAAATTCAGTGCTGCAAGGCTGGGTGGGACCTGTGCTGAAAATAACATTAGGTTTTGAATCACCAGTATGTTCCTTTAACATCTAGTCTACATATCTACCATGAAAAGAAGCAGGGAAATATTTTTAGGTGCAAATGGAAGGCAGCTGGGCATCTAGCTGACATAACATTGGGAAACCTTCTTCTCCCCTAATCCCTTCTTCAGTTGTTAAAGATTTGTGTCTGCTTAGGAGAGATTTTCAGGGATACTTCAGTGCAGAAATTATTATGAACAGTCACAGTGAAGCTGCCCTTGTAGCCCTGGGGAATGAGCAAAAAGTATCTTATCTGAGACCTTTACAACGCCCATGCAAAACGAAATTCACAATGACCCTTAACTTTGGTTTTGCTCGTTTTTTTTGATATGATTATGGAACTGTAACAGAGAATCTCTACAGAGCAAAGAAAAAAAGTTTTGTCATTTACAAAGATCTCAGGCGCTGTAGATATAAATCACAGGTATGCTTTGCCCATGCAGAACTGAGTAAATGTGTCTATTAACATTGTTCTCTTCAGAAAGATTTCTATACCCTTACAGCAGGATTACTGTGTATTCACTGAAGACGCCATGCAACGTTATTATATCAAAATGATTTCAGAGCATGAGCAGAGTCATGAATTTCATTATTTCTGAGTGAGCTGTCCAGGAGGTCACAAACACACACATGCTGGTTTTGCATATTATGATGTTGATTCTCCTTATGTTTTTACACCTTTGATCACCAACGAGACTTTTTTGAAGCCCAGTTTATTTAGAACCCTGTAGTCAACCAATTTATACTTCTGTGTTTAAAAATTGTTGCTTTTTAGAAGTTTATTTCTTCAGTGCTTTTTCTATTGAAGAGTAGATTATCAAATCTTGAATTGTTAAGAGAATTAACTGAGGATAGCAGTTACTGCAGAGTTAATAGTTTTACACATGTGTATGTATGAAATGAACCATAAATCTTTAGGCAGTTAATTCCTGTGCAAAAAATAAAACCAAAGCAGAATAGTGAATTCAATAGTGAATACCTGCTTTACTTGTTGTTTTGTTAGTAAGAATAATATAACATTATCCTCTCTTTTCCACCACGCAGGTCCAGCAGCAGGCTTTTTGTATTTAAAGGCATATTTTAATAGAATAACTCTAAAGCTCTCAGTCATTATTTGGTTTTTCATAGACTGTGTTGAATTTTTTTCATAAACATCCACATGGCTAGTGGGAGGAAATTACATTAAAAGTGTCTTTTCACATTATAATAGCATTGAGTGACATGTTCTGTTTGTAAATTGTTGTCTGAAGCTTTCTCACCACTAATGTGGCTTTGTGTGATTTTTCCTTTAAGAGGTCTAGACCTTCACTTTCAATATTATTGCCACTTTTATTGGCTCATGCCTTGTACTGTGACTTCATATTCTGTATTAGCGAATTCTTCTTTCTTGCTGATGTTTATATAATCTGATTTCTCACTAGCATCTTCTTTTCCTTTTCTTTTTTTTTTTTCCCCATAGTTAGCTCTCCAGACCATCCACAAAACTTCTTATATTCCTCATCCCCTCAACCCACTTCTTCTGCGATGCTTAAGCGAAAAGCTACCCAAGTCAAAAATAGCTAGAGTTGTCATACAGAGATTAGTATTTCTTTCCCTCACCTATGTATGTCTGTTTTTTCAGACAATAAAACTCTGCAAGGCAAGGGCTAATATAACTGTTGTGATGCGTGTCTTCATTCTGTGACTTTTTATGTTATATGAGAGCCTATCCTCAATGTGTATTTACATATGTATATGTAGTAAGTTGCCTGTATACCCTGCACCATTGTCCTTGGAATATGCAGTAGTGCAACAGTGATAAAAATTGTTTCCCATCGTGAACTTTTCATGGAATAATCAGTAATAATACTGTTATTATGACAGAAGATAACTTTCTTTTTGCCATCTAAATTCAACATGAGATCTGAATTAATTTCCAAAAAAAATGCAGCATATGCAGCTGAAAAAAAATTCTGTTCATATTGGAAAACTTGTAGCCTTGTGAAAGCAGCAGTTTTAAACCTCAGTCCAGTATTTCAGATGGCCTTCTGTATCTGTCCAGGTCCAGGCAGGTATCCGAATGTGACGTTACTGTGAGGACGAAACGCGGTTACATTCCCTAATGGGATGATGCTAAGGCTGCAGGGCTGACAGACCAGGTCCTTTAAGGAATGTTTGCTTGATCCTCTCTTTCTCAGGCTGCAGTAAAAGCTGTAGTGGCATCAACTCGCCTTGGCAGCGCCAGCAGTCACAGCGCACATGACAGCAACAAGCCCAGCCATAACCCGTCTCCCGTCCATGACAGCAAACCTGAGGAGAAACCCACTCAGGAAGCAGAAGCAGCTCCAGAAGAAATGTCTTAGGTCAATGTGCTGCTCTGTTTCAGCTGAGATCTGTCATTTCATACACCAGCTAACTCGTCATTCAGCAAGAAAGATTCGTAAGCTTGGCCTCTCTGGTTCTGCTTTGGGGTGCCAAATGCACTGGCTGGTGATCTTCAATGCATGTGACTGCTTATGAAAATAGTAAACTGTTCCATAAGGCATGTCATGGAAACAGTGTTATTTGCAGTAATACCAGCAGGTGAAAACATGGGGATTAATAAATACCTACCAGAATGCATATACTTCATATACATGTATCCAGTGTTTCTAGATGGCATTTGAAACAAAATACTGTTTAATTTGGTTTTATGGAAGTAGGTGTCTTCTGTATGTTGTAAGTTTCTTTGAACTGCTTCCTTCCAGATTCAGTCCTGCAGCAGGCGAATGGAAGGAAATACCAAGCCAATGCTTTTAAAACTGATGTATGAAATAATGCTTTTTATCTGTAAAATTCAAAAAGTATTTGGGGATTTATATGCAAAAAACATTCCACTACTTCCGAGAAGAAATTGAAATGTTAGTTAGTAGGCCATGAAAATGTACGTTCCTCAAGCTTGTGTTGAGAATGCCTTATTCTGACTTTTCCTGTTTATATATAGCATTTTAATGACAACCAAAATTACTCAGATTTTTGCCATTTCATTCTCTAGTAAAGTGTTAGCAAACCAACACGACAGACTAAAAGGGGATTATAGTAGATGCAAATTTTTGAAATACCATTATATTTATTAATTAATTTTGAAACTGTGCAGCTAGAAGATGTTTTTATAGGGCCTAAGGGAATAATCTGCAATTACGCAAGTTGTAAATGCTTGAAGGAAGCTATTCCACACTTAATGGTTTTGCTCTGAGGTAACACTCTTATACAAGGTCTGGGAGCAAGTACTATAATCTAGTTGCTTCCCAGATAGTTTACCCTCATGAGTAGTCAGTTTCCACTCATCAGCATAATTAGTCCAGATTTTCCTAATGAAGGACCACTCGTGTAAAGTGATCCACCAGCACAAACCTTGCATCCACCCAGAGCTCCTGTGTCTTACGTTCAAAGCTGCGTGCATGGATCAGCTTGCAAAATTAGAGTCAGGCTCTTCAGCTGTCTTGATTTTTTTGTTGAATGTAGTTGATAGGAATTGAAAAAAACTAACATGCATCCATATGTATGACCATTTACAATTGTTTGTTATCACTTTGGTAGCACGTGAATTTCATGTTATTGATATATTACGGAAATGGCAAAACGTACCTGATATACAGCAGTCATCTGTGTGTGTTACATTTTTTAATACTGATAGTTACCTAACATCCAAATACACTCAACATTCCTCTTTTACTTTTTTTTATGTTGTTAGGCCTTGCACAACTTGCCTTGAAAACATATATCAGCTACTGAAAAAACAAGTCATTAATAAAACATTCAGTAGCTACATTTCCTGTTGAAATTAAAGAGTAATACAATGTTATTCATGTGGTAGATTTGATAAATAAAATGTAATCTAGATTAATGTAAAAAGGAAGATTAAAGATAGTGTCTTTACTAGGTGAGAATGCATGCTAATGAATGTATTGCACTTGAGATTTTTTATCCATTTCTTATAACTCTTTGAACTTGTACAAAAAGGTTTGCTAATTAAGTGTGGTTGAAATTTAAAGTACATGCATCCATCCTTTTCCCAGGAGACACATTTTGAGGTCAGCTGAAACAGCTGGTAGGGGCACGGCATCTGTGGACAGACCAACAAGACACTTTTGCAGATTTTCCCTTGAAAACAAGTAGAGTAAGACTAAGTACTTTGGAGAAGAGATAGGTACCTACACCTGCCTCACTTTTTACTACCTTTCTTATCTCCTGTGAGGTGACTGCAGGACGAATGCATTTCTCAGCCACAGATTTCTTCCCCCTGTTGCAGTGGTGAAGCCATCCAAGTTTGGTCAGTGGGGAGGTTTGATGGAAAAGATTGGATTTCTGTAACATTTCCTCCTTAGTTTGGGATAGTTGCTTTTGGTCTGCAGAAGTGGAGCTCGCTGCGCAGTCATTGCGCATCTGTGAGTGCTTGAGCAGAAATATCTTCACCTGAGGCATGGTTTGTTGAGCTGAAAAGTAGTCCCAGCTGATTCTTAAAGTTATTCTTTGCTAAATTATACCACAGCGTATCATAATTGTGAACTGATGCCAAGCAACTGGAGACCTCTCTGTGACAGCATGATCTCAGAGGCAGCTCAGTCTTGTGCATAAAGGCTCTGGAGCTTCAGTTGTGTTTGCTTAGTTTTCTTTTATTACGCTCAATATGAAACAATCAGGATGTTTGTGCTGAATGAATTACCAATATGTGACTCAGTAAAGTAGTGTGCCTGACTTATGTACTATACAGAAGGAAAAGCAGCGCTAGTGTGTATGCATGTAACTGACGAAAGGAGAGTTATGTGCATTGTTTTTGTATGACAAATCATATCCTGGTGGCATCTACCATAATTCGGACTTGGGAGTAAAACACCAGTGTCTTACTGTGGCTGAAAAATAGGAACACACTTGAGAACTACTGGAGGTGGACCAGTTCCACATCTGTGGTTATAAACTAGGTAGAAAATTACTGATGATAGTCTCTGTTGAAATCCTAAGCTTTTAAAATGTTTGAGATATTAGTAAAGTCCTTCAAGTACATAAGGGAGAACCTTGCCATCTTTTTTGATGAATTTGAACTTAGCAAAACTTTTCCTTTAGCAGCACATTGTAGTATTAACTAATTAAAGTCTAATATTTGAGAGCTAGGCTGAGGATCTGATGGCTGTTAAATGGCTAACATTGTCCTGCCTTTGCACAACAACAAGGGGTTTTTACAGGGTCAGAAATATTCACTGCAAAATAGAACAGATTTCCTGTCATTTCCAATACTTTTGCTTGCGATTTTGTGGATGACACAGTGGATTGCACTGCATGAGCCCAGTGCTGGTTTGTTAGCTGAAGTTTGTACTTTGCATTATGCAAGCATGCTGTAAAGATGCAGACACACCGTCATCAAACTTTTGAATGCAAAAGAGCATGAAGGCAAAAGTTTGTGATACAGCATGTGCTTCCAAAGAAGAGTACTAAGGGCTCTGTCCCCACAAGTGAGCAGGCTGTTGGGCACGTGGAGAGGAGTGGCACAAACTGCCCAGCATCCCCTTTGCAAGGACCCCATGCCTCCGTGAATAAAGCAAAATGCTCTGAAAAGCTGTGTGGTACTACAGCAGGATATAAGTGGCAACCAAAAAGTTTTTGGAGGGGGCTCAGAGCAGCAGCGAGTCCCAGGCTGGAGGAGGCTGTGGCTCACTGGTGGCAGAGCCTCAGCACTTACCAAAGAAAGATCCTTCTCCCTACAGCTTGCGCTGTGAGTGAAACACAGACGCAGCTGGCAGCTGTGGGGAAAGTGAGGACAACACTGCATTTCTGCACACTCGCAGCGGGGAAAGGGAAGAAGATGCTAGCAGTTGTCAGTGTCCAGCTTAGTAGATGGATAGCTATCTGCTAAGCAAATGCAGTAGTCTGGAGAATAAACACCCATTTCCAAATAATGATTGACCGCTGTCCCTCAGCTCCCACATGCATCCTGGGTCATGCTGTTATGCAGAGCCCTGCAGTGCAGGTCTCGGGGTTTTTTTAAGGTTGGCATGTGAAAGTATAGGGCAGAGGACTCCCAGCAGATCCTTGCACAGTGTCCTGCATATTGCCAACTTACAGAGTGACAGACACAAGTCTCAGCACAGTGCCTTGACTCCTGGCTTATGCAGAGGCTGTGTATTTCTCCTGGTGAAGAACTCAGTTTTGTGTGGCTGAGTCTACCTGTTGCTGCCTCAGTTACGAATGTATAGCTTATGTAGGCATGGCATTCAAATAACAAAAAAGATTTTCTTATATGGGAGAAAAGCAGGAATGAGGCTGACCAAGCAAGATACACAGTTAGACCTAGAGCACAATGGCAGGGATACAAGCAAGTCCTGAAGATACCAAAGGTAAACAGAGACAGCTCAGAACATCCTTGAAGTTACTTGATAAAAGGTTAAAGGATGTCTTTTCAGGGTAACTTCAGTTAGAACACAGCTGCAATAGTGAGAGTTAGTTCTACTTGTGTGTAAAGAAATTTAGCTTCCCTAATAAGCCCCTGCACAATACCATGTTGCATTGAACAAAAAACATCAGCTGCATTGCAAAATAAGAAGAAAATGTAATGATAAGGAATAAAGCAGAGAAAAATATTAATAAAATAATTACCTAGTCCAGTTATATCTAGAATGTAAAGATCTTAGTTCCAGAACATGTATAAACTTTTAATGGCAACACTGGATTCTGCATGTAAGCAAAATTTTGCTTTATGTCTGGGAGGTAAAACTTCTGGCCGGAGTAATTCAGTGAAGATTGATGGAGTGTCAATGCAAATATGGAGAGCATTGCATGGAGTGTGAATACTCTGACTTATATAAGGATGGAACAATGTCCATGCATATAACTAAAAATCCAGCAAAAGCAAAAAACCCTCCTGCACTGCATGCTCTTCTACCCCTCCAGGGTGGAACAGAGAACATGAACGCAGTCATGAACTTAGTCATTATTGGAAGGCATTTAGATATTGTGGGGATAGGTGTAGTACGGAAGCAGGAACAGAATGGAATAGTCAAAGTGGCCCAATCATGAACGTATCAATAGACATATATTAAAATATATATATATGCACATGCACACACAAATATATAAATTTATCAAAAAAGAGGCAGAGGCTGCTGAATAGTCTCCAAAAGCCACATCTGCATTAACGTTTTAAGCCATCTTTTGCCATTTGCCAGCATTGCTCAGCTGGAACTGAAACCATAGGTTTTAACATTCTTGTATACATGTATCATTGCTGAATGCAATTCAGTGTAATGGCCATCGAGGTATGAAAGATTAATAAATACAATGTTACAGAGTTTTCCCCAGCTCTGGCTCCTTCATACCAAGACATCTGGGAAAAGAGTTCTTCAGTGACCTTGTCCTTTTGCATGCTCAGGACTTGGGCCAAAGTGGAGTGATAACACAATCACAAGGGTTAGAGCTGCCCTAAACTGCACAAGAGAGCCCGGCCCAGCGATGCTCCATCCACAGCACATGTGACCAAGAACTGACAATCTGCCCTAATCTAACACTTTTATATCAGGAAGATGCTTACTGGCCAAGGTATATTAAACAGCAGGTGTTCACTCCTATTAAGTAGCATAGAGTTCCTCCCATAGTGTCAGCTACTTTTTTCTGCCCACTTGAGAAACTGCAGCATTCCAGAACGTTATATGATGATACATAAAGAGAAAATCTTAAAAGAAAGGGATCTTTTTCTGTTTTTCCATTTGAAACTCTGGCTTCAGTAGCAAGTGTTAGCATGCATTCCTGGCCAAGTGGCTTATTGTTTTTCTTCCCCTTTATGCTTCATATTTTTTCCTGGCTCTGGAGCTCACAGGGCACCCAGGAAAAGCTGTCTGGTAGTCAAGTGGGAGAAAAGCCATCTGACACTTGGCAGGTTTCAGCTGCACTGCCCTGACAAATCTACTGTTGCCTTTGGGTCTGTCAGGTGGTTTTTCTCCTGCTCTTTGAGTTGCTTGTGCTCCCAAAAGAGTCTGGTCAAGTTTAA
>JAVJGI010000057.1:61599117-61615009 GCA_035590275.1 Ibycter americanus
AAATATATTCCTCTGTGAGCCACCCTTGGTGTGCTTTGTCATTACCAATTAGTACCCAGGGAGAGGTATTTCTCCTTTCCCTCCCCATTTCTTAGACACATGCTTTCTGCTTCCTTTCTCAAGAGCCTATACCTGGCTCACAGAAATAACCCAGTGCTGTGCAACTAATGCCAGACAGAACCAGAAAATAATTCACCTCCTTGAGTTAGTTTCCCAGTAGAAAATGAAGGCAGCTGGGCTGCTGTAGATGCTTTAGCTGTATGAGCTGCTAATGCTCAGGGTGGAGGGTTCAGAGCGAAGTGGCCTGAGAACAGCACCATGCCAGGTTCTGCTCCTCAGCACCAGGAAGCTCCTTCATCAATGGCATCTTTTTCCTTATGTGGAGAAGATGTTTATTTAGGTCAATCCAAAGAAGCACATCAGGTTTAGGAACTCTGAAAAATATCATGTGTGCTATGACCGATGATCTTATTATTATCATTTGCTTAATACTAGTTGATACACTTAGTACCATATTTTATGCAGCATTGCCCCTTACAGTGTTGGCAGAAGAAACAGTGAAGTCAGTTCGTGACACTTGGTCCCATTTGTTGTCTGGAACGGTAAATAATGATCTGCTTTATAATACAAAATCCGTGTGGAGCCAGTCATTGCATCTGCATATGTACACACAGGCAAAGCCTGTCAAAGAAAAAAAATAATGTAATTCTTATCCCCATGTTGTGTGGATCTGGGATGGCTCTCCTAACTGAAATTACTGTGTCATCGCAGACTTTAGGCAGTTATTCTGGTAACTCCAAAGCTGAGGCAAGCCATCAGGTATGATTTACAGCTGCAAATGGCATGTAATCTGTCTCACAGACATGATGCTGCAGTAGCCACTGCGTCATATTTATTCATCCACAGAACCGTGTGGAGGGATCTGCTTTATCATATCAGCCCTCAGTATCATCTGCCATGTCCTTTTGAGCTACTCCTTCCAAAAGCAAGCTTTTTCATTTATCTAGGAAATTTAAATTAATTGTGCGTGAAGTCAACAGTTGTTCATCCCTGTCTCCTTGACACCGCAGACCCGAGGGAGGCTCTGTTCCACCCCCTGTCAAAGCAGTAGTGTTGGACACCACATTAGTTGTGATGAGGTAATGTTACTTTAATCCTGCCCAAGGAATTCTCTCTCTTCCCTCCTGGACAAGCCAAAGGAGCTGTAGGTTTTGCAAATGTCCAGTGATCAAATTACCACACTTCACTAACCAAACAGGGTGAATGAAGAATAAAGTTCAAAGACCCATGGCTGTTTAAGAGACATATACCTGAGACATTGCTGTTAAGCTCCATCTTATACTTCTTGAAGTTAACCAAAATGGCTAGGCCCATTGAAGTCAATTGGCCTAATCACAGCAAGAAAGGGGCCTGAGTGAGAGTATCTTTGCAGATCAAGGCACAGTTTTGACAGACGTTAACCACAAAACCCTCCAAATGTTAGCTCCAAATAGCTGCATTGCACTGTGAGAAATCATAGCTACCATACATGCAATAACCAGGGTATTAGGAATAAACAGATCCCAAAGCATCATTGTGTTCCTTACAAATGCTAACTTAAATGAACGAGCACAATTGCCACGCAAACCCCTAAGTACTGCCAAACAATAAATGCCCACAACAAAAACAACAGAGGATTTTGCAAAAGAGCACACCAAAGAGAGCTCCTTCTTAGCTTTGTCTGGACAAGAAATAAGGTGAGAAGTGTCTATGTGTATTTCCTCCAAGGTTTCTGTTATTTTCCAGACATCACCATCAGCCATGTTTATGAAAGTAGCATAAATGTATTCAGCACCAGCCTCCTCTAGATAGAAAAACCTCACCACTGGCCCCACTTTTCATTTGCAAGACGTCAGATTGTTTTGTTTGTACTATTAACATGGCTCCCAGTTCTTCCTCAGCTTGCTGTAGGGCCTGGAGCAGTCTTTGATGGTGAATGGGAGTTTGTCAAGAAGCATTTAATGAAACTTAGCAAATGGAATGTATGCTTATTTAGGAAAAATATCCTTGAAGGATTTTCTAAATCCTGCTGAGCAGTGTCCTCCTTGAGAACTATCTTCCTTCGGAATGGCAGCGATCCATGGGACCCTGCAGAGGGTCCCAAGCTGGTGCCACCACCAACCTACTGCCCTCAGTGTAGTGGTGGGTGCCTTGCTTGCTCTGCTCAAATTTTTACCATCCTGGCTGCAGGGAAACAGTAATTACAAACCAAGATATTTTTTACTGAAAGTAATTAGAAACAAGAACAGTACGCTATTATGCACAACACGAACCACTTCCTCGTTCACACCACGTGCTCATGAGAAGTCATGCTAAGGCTTCAGAGTAAACAGCAGAAATTTCATTTAATGTTCCAGAAGGGACGTTGTTTTGGGTCTTGTTTGTTTGTTTGTTTCTTTCTTTCTCAGAATACACAGTGTTGAGAGGCCTATGCTTGTGAGAAAATTAACTGTAAAGTGATTATATGCTCAGGAGAAGGAAAGATGGAGTTGTGGAGGGTGAACCCTAGTCCCTAAGACTAAGATAAATAGGTTGGTTTTTCAGAACAGCCAAGGTGGCTAACGCAGCTTGCACAGAAGAGGGGAAGAGTCACTGAGTCCATCTCACCTGTGGGAACCGGTTTGTTGGTCCCAAGCAGCTATACCACCATGCCCTTGCAAGCCTGGGAGGCACCAGTCTGGCTGGCTGCTCCAGACCCACGGGAAGGAGCTCATCACCTTAAGCTGGTTTTAACCTGAAGAAATGTGATACATTAAGGGCTTCTATTTGGCTTGGTCTTGGTTTGGAGGCTCCTGGTGGCTCTTGGCTTTGAGGCTGGATGAGGACCAGACCGTAAGCAGGGCGTTTTTGCTTCTGTTAATTCCTGAGGAGTATATGCTGCATGGCTAGGGTATGTGCTGATGCTTTCAAGACAAACAGACAAATGGTGCTATTGACTTGTAACACAAAGTTTTTTATAACCCTGTAACAGAAGCCCGATCTCAGAGCAATGGTGGCTGGACTCTTAATGATGACAATGAAAAATGTCATATATCTATTAGACTCTCTCAAATTAGCTCTGTGTCCTGTGTACCTGACTCCTTTTACTGCTTAATGTGTAAGAAATCCTGTACTGTCAACATTTGTTGCTTGTACTAGCAAAGATGTTAGCAACCAAATAGAAGTTTGTAGACTGCTTGTTTAACTGTACACTTTTACTTCAGACTAAGCCTATTTGTGTAGTAACTTTTCTGATACTGTGCAAATGAACCAGAGAGAAATTGGAACCAGAAAAAAATTGACAGTTGTGTTATTTCAGTGTATTGTATTTAGGACCAATGTACCTGCTTATGTGCTTGCATGGAAATGCTGATAAACCATGAGAATATGCTCTTGATGGTGGGAAATCTATTTTTAGTAAGTGGCTTGCATGACTGACCTAATGCTAAATAAACTAGTAAATCTAGAAATGCTTACATCTATTATTTGCTCAGTGTAGGATAAGGAACAATAGTCATCATTATAGGGAGATGCAATGATGGATGTTATCTGTATAGCACAGTCTTGAATGAATTCCAACTTGGCATAGCATTTCCCCTTCTCCTCTTCCCTCAAAACCTTACAGCTGGATAACAAACTAAATCTGTTATTAGTGGTGGAGTATGGAACTAGGGGGCTGGAAAGACCTTTGTTAGGTCCTCCAGGCTATCCCTGTGCCCCAGGGAGCGTTACACAAGATAAGATGCACCTCACTTGTTCTTAAAGACCTACAGCAATAAAGACACTGCCACTTCCCTGTACAATCTCCCAAATCGTTTTGCTATTCTTATGACTGGAAAGTATTTCATAAAGTTCTGAGTCTTTCTGTTACAGTTAACTGTTTGTCTATTACGGTGATCTGTTTTCTGCAACCATTTCTTATGAATCTGAAGTTTATTAAAATGCTCTTCTGTTCAGCATTCTTCTCTCTCAGCAGCACAAACCAAGTCCTTCCCCACAGGTCATGTGCCCTAGATCTTTCACTGCTCTTCTCGCTTCCATACAAATTTTCTGCCTGTAATTGACTACTGTCTGTCTTGAACTATGTAGCACAAAGCTGCATGTGGTCCCTGAGAGGAGGTCTTAGCAAGACTGAGGTATTGGAAGGATTATTTTTTCTTTCTCTGCTCTGTTTCCATTATCTGTCTTTTAGCACCCTCAGCGGTGTTCCCTCCTGCTCAGTTTGCCATGGGTCACAACCATCATGGGTCTGCAGAACAGCTGCTTGGCCAGTTGGCCACTATCTTGTACTGGTGAAGCTTGTTATGCCTGCTACTCACAACTCTTTAGCCTTGCAAACTGCTTAAATGCAGAGTGCCTTTACACCCCTTTGTGGGAGATGGTTTTTCAAAATCCCTGAGGGATGTAAGAAATAAATGCTGATAACTCTGCAAGATGTTCTGTATGGTAACAGCACTCCAGAAAAACTGTCTGATTTGGTGGTTCCATGTATGCTGCTGAATCTTTTCCCAAGATGAGGCAAGGCATAGGTTCTTACTACAGTTTCATGAAATCTTCTCATCGCCATAAAAGTGTGGAAAAGGGCAGTATAAAGTCAGGAGAGAAGAGGGCATGTATAGGAGCTGGATCTTATGGACTTGAGCTCCCCCTTGAGCTCAAAATTTTTGTGCTTTGGCCTGACCTCAAAAATAGCACATCAGACAGTCGTGTGGAAGCTTGACTTACAGCATAACATCACACTGGTTTTATGGCAAGCTTGAGACAAGAAAATGGGACATAAGAAAGAACTGACAATTCTGCAATGTGAAAGAACTACTCAGAGGGACTATCCTTAAGTTAGAATAGCTGGGGAGTTACACAAAACCATCCTGCCTCATAACTAACAAATATCTGCATTTCTGCTGATGTCTGGTGTAATCTGGTTCTTAATAAAGCCCTGTTTTTTTGTAGTTCCGATGTCCTTCTAAACAGTTACACCACCTTATTTCCTTTGACATGTTGTACATATGCAAGTAACTCTTTGTCTAAAATATCCAAGGATGCACATGGTTTGAGAAATGATTCAACATTTTTACAGGCATTGTGAATTCTCTATACTTTTATTTGACATTTAAAAAAATAATGCATGAAAGACCTCCTCCTCCATTTTTTTTCCATTATACTTCCATTTCTTCAAGCAAAAGGCACGTAGCAGGGAGAACATGTGGTGGGCATCAAGTTCCCTCGATTTCTCTTCCACAAATGTTCCGTTTCCATGGTACAGGCTGGGAGGCACAGAGGCAGAACAGAAAGATGTTCTGCCCGTGTAGAACATATACAAAACTAGATTCTTCATCTTGCCTGCTGCTTTGCACTAGGAAGTGTTGATTCCTTATGATCCCAGTAGAAAGGCAACCAGCCTCTGTACAGTATCATTTAAAGTGCTATTTATTGGAGCTAACACAATAAAGAAAGAGAGGGTAGTATAATTTTGCATCTCTTCAAATGCTGGGAACCCTGACTTGTGAGGCATCAAACAGGTCTCTGGCACAGTATGCTGTCCAGATCCTGCCTGTGGAAGGGTTACCCCATTTTTTGTTATTTAAGCTATTGCAAGTTTTTCTTAAAACAATTCATCATTTCATTCACCGAACTACTTATCATTTCTAGTATGCAGCAGGAAGGATATCCACACGAGAACCTGCTGCACTGTCAGACACAGGGAAGGCCATACAGGTGCTGTAGCTGCTGGTACCGTGTGGCAGCTGCTTGCAGGCTCCTCTGGCTAAGTTTACCACCCTGCAGCCAGGGAACATGCAGTCCAGCAGAGGCCTGGCCAGCTCAGGTTAACTGCTGTGTGCATCACTAACTCCTTGGTGTACAATCGTCTCCTGGTGAAGATTACTACACCTGCTAGCCTTGGGAAACTTTCAGCGTCTCACCTCTAACGGGCTGTGTTTCTATACAAATGTCAGTGTTTTAATTGTATCTTTTAAATAAGCCTGATTGGTTGAGACAGGGAGACCACAAAATTCCACAGATGGCTATGCACCTAGGGTCTCCATGCTTAATCCTGTATGCATAAGAGATGTGGGGGCATTCCTCATGCTCCAGTGAACAGGCATGCTGAGATTTCTTTCCTCCTTCCTCCCAGTTGTGAGGAGCTCAAAATCCTATTAGGCCTACAGACGAGAGGGGTCATATGCTACCCGAGTAACAGTTAAGTACTCATGTTTGCAACTGTTCAGATGCACCCCACTGAGCACTGCCCTGCATCCCCAGCGAACCTTCGAGCTTGAATGAGTAACACCACACACTAGCCGTAATGCTGTCTGATTGGAACCCAAATTGAAGGCAGCTCTCAGATTGACACCCTGAAGAAGTCAAGGAGTATTACTTAGGGTAGTAATTTACTCTGCAGTGTCATAACCTGCCTCAGAGCTGGGTCTGTGCTAGCAGGCAGGTCAGCAGGCCCAGGTACAGAGCTCAGGAAATGCTTTCTATCAGGCAACCCAGGGCACAGCCAAACTTGTTCACAAAAGGCTGGAGCAAGGTCAGTTTCTGACTACAGCAACCGATCTTCTAATAGCTCCATCTATGCTGCCTGTATCAACAAAATATTTCTGAGGATCATCAGGTAGTCATACTGACTTGACTCACTCCAAGACAAATTTTGAAGAATATCACTTTGGAAGAGACAGTTCTGCATAATGCATTGGCATTTGGGGCACCTTAATCCAGATATGGCATCCCTTATTGTGTGGGTCGGGTGTGAAACATGCACAGGTATTTCCTGTCATGTGTTCTTACCACCTGTGTCTGTTCTCTCCCCGCTGGTGGCACAAGCCCGAGGAAGGTAACCCTAGAATAATCACTACCTACCCCTACTGTAAAACTGAGTCACCAGCACAGCTCAGTGAGGATTGGGAAAGGCAGAATGTATTATGAAGTTTTAATTGTGATCTAGGGCTTAGGATATATTCTTTCCTAGAGAACACTTAATATTTAGCATAGATTTATTACCATCTCTCCCACCTTCATATTGTCTTTCACCAGGAAATGGGTTTAAACATCACTGGTTTTTCTAATAATTCTAATTAATGTCTGTAATAATTTTCCAAAGATCCAAAGCTACCTCTGTACCTGTTCCTAACCCACTTCACAGAGGGCAACAAGATACATGCCCTACAAGAGTGTACCATACCTCAGAGGTCACAGTTCATTTTCTCAGCAACAGAAGAGCACTGCAACTCTTTGCTCTGAAGTCAAACGCTACAGAAGTCTCCTGCCTTTCTGCAGGCTTAGTAACAGAAACAGCCTATCTTCACCAAAAGCACAAAAAGCCATGTCACTGAACACTAAATAAGGATAAGTACTCTAGAGCTGTTAGAGCCCTTATAATGGGTGTTTGGAACAGGGACCTCTTAATCTTTTCTGCAGTGCCTAGTGTTGTACAAACATCATCCTATAAGTGTCTTGTGCTCCTTTTAATCCATTTCTCCAGCTCTGAAGTGCCTCTGTATGGATTTAAACTGGGCTTTTTACAGAGCAATGGAATATTCTTCTCTATGTACATCTGTATCACAACCCCTCAATTAGTCAGTCCCAGCAGTTTTAAAAAAAGAAGACATGAATATGCAGATTCACTATATATATAGTCTTTATAACTGGGAAGAATAAATAGGGTACACTTCACACAGCTTTCTCTATAATCATGTCAGCATTCATCCCACAGAGCAGTACTGCTAGGGCTTCCATATTTGCCACTGTACCAGTACTAGAAAGGAGTGGACCCTAGCACTTAGGAAAAAGTGTGTCTGCTGACACCGACTCCTCAGTGTCCTTGGTGGTGAAAGATCACCTTGTGAACTTGCATTACTGCGGGGGAAACAAGGAAGGTAAAAAATATGGGAAGAGTAACCAAGGAGTTTAAAGGGAACCGCAGAACACACAAAACCCGACAGGGAGTTGACATTTTCTGCCTATGAAGACACCAAAGGCTGTTGGATGCCACTGTCTTTAACTGTCTTAAACTACTAAATGCCTTAATACAGGAAGCACATTGGAAAAGCCCTCACTCTATTTGGTGGCATGTTTTTTCTCACTCTTTTCTTGAGCAATAAGAAAAGTCCTCACTGTTCAGAGTTCAGCTACAGTGGCTAGTGTCAAAAGAGCCAATATTGCAGGGGAACAATTTTCATCTGAATTATTTTTTTTTCCTGAGAGTTACCAGTCCTTGGATTGTACGCATGCAACTGACCCCAAAACATTAGGGCTCCAAGGTACCTTCCCTACTACACAGCTAAACTTGCTTCCACTAGCACTGGCAAAGCATAGGGATAATTACAATCTCACCTGTGCAAATGGTGCATCCCAACATTAAAAGCTTAATGTCAGGTTTTAAAGAGAATTCAGGTCCCTAGCAGCACAGACAGTAATCTTTTGAAAGCCCTTGCTGTGTACCTGTCACCATCACTGGGTAGCTAAATGTCCTCAAAAATCTGACCCTCCATCCACCAGCAGATCTGAGCAATTCTGCAGCTTAAGCTTTGGCCTTCAGTTGCTCATGTTTTAAGATGCTAATTTCATTTATTGCAAAGATCAATCTAGGGGTATTTAGGTGCGCTGTACCAGCATCCTGGCAGTCTGTGCTGTTGCACCTACACCAATTCCTATACCTGAAGCAAGCTAGTGGTCCTTTCTGTTGCTTTAGAAATTCCAGGATTTTCAGCTAAGGAAGACCAAAAAAAACCCCCACCAAAACCAAAAACCAACCAAAAAAAATCCCCACACACACAATTACATGCAAAGTTAAGTACAAAATTCTTTAGAAGTGCAGAGTATCACAGATGATCCATTGGAGGTTTGGTATTTTGACAACTGTGTGATTAAAAGCACACTAAAAACTATGGAAAGACACCTGATGACTTAAATGAGCTTTGGATCTGCTGTAAGGGCATTTCTTTATCTATGCACTGTTATATACAATAGTTATTTAAGTTACAGTTACAACACTGAAGAAATGCCAATAATGAATACTTATTTTTGCTAACAAGAGCGAATAGCTTTCTTATGAATAGTATCACTTAACAACTTAGCTACGTAATATCCCTATGATAAAACAAAGCAATTTTTTAGAACAAAATACAGATGCACCTGCACAACCTGAATAAATCAAAAATTTTCAGTAAATATAAAAATATATATTATGAAATTACATCTTCAATCAGATGCTGCCTGTACAGTGACCTGCACCAGCAAAATCCTGAGCACTCCACTCTCAATACTGTTGGTGAGAGCTGAGTTCATACTGCATTTTTCAAGCCCAAACACACATCTTGTGTTTTCTACCTAGGAAGCCAGGGGTTTATAGATTCAGACTACTCCTCACACAGCTGCAGAGTGCTGAGCAGGAAACAGAACCTCGCACCATGAATTAGGAATGTATGCTAAGTATCACGTCAAAAAGTACTTGGTAAAGTTGGATCCCTCAACATAAAGGTTCAGGTATCGTTCAGGAACAGTATTACTCACCTTTTAACTCAGTAGCTAACCTATGCTAAGCTAAACAATATAATTTGATTGCAAGAAATGCACGGGCTTTTAAGTCACTGTTTGCCTATGTTTTCAGTGCCTTTTTGAGGTCAGAGTAGAAATTGGCCAGGGTACTAGACATGGCAGTGTCTACTGCAGATTGTGGTAGCATCCCTCGCAGTTCAGTCTGAATATAGCCTGTCAAAAGACTGTGGCTAGGATAGTCCTTAAGAGGGACACAGAACCAACCGCAAGGGTGATTGAATCCACGGACAAAGTTAGGTCTCACCTCTCCATAGTCTAGGCTTATACCTATTAAGGGGAGAAAAAAAAACAGAAGCAAAAAAAGGGAAATTAATTTGAGACATAAAAAAATAAAGGTACAGTGAATTTAAAATGTACAAGTTTCTGCTTGGGTAATTTAGTTGAAGTGACAGGCACACTTCAAGTTTCTGGGTACTTTCATAGATGAAAGTTGCTCTTCATCCAAACTCCACAACAGACAAGCAGAGCTTGCTAAGCAGAAATTCCAACATTAAAAAACATTCCTCCCATTTACTAGCAAGCTGAGCAAGTTGTTACTCCACATAGTTTGCTGTAAGAGCTGAGTTAGAGCATTCAACTTGTCTCCTGTCCCACAGCTGGCATAAATGAAACTTGGCACACAGGGATGGCTCATGTGTAAACCAGTAACTTGTATAATTCTTTAAATCTGTAAAATGTTAAAATCCCTTTGAAATACTTGTTGGAGACCATCTTACACCATTTTTGAGTGCTTACTGCAAAACTAAATTTATTTTGTATCAAATCTTAAGCCAAGCAGCTGTTGCAAAGTAAGAATTAAGTAGAGGTAAGTGATGCCTTACCACATGTTAGAAGCCCATCTTCATAGCTTGTAGTGTAAGAGAAATCAACAAACTCTCTTGGTGCTATGATGTTCCAGAGCTGGCCAGCAGTGGTGTAGCGCATCACACAGCAGTTCTTGTTGAGTGACAGAATAAGGAGGGTAAGACAACAAAAATACCTTAGTATAGTGAATACAGGGAAATTTATGCTTGTAGGCAGCTAGCCTTTTCCACAAATATCACAGCCTCTGTCAGCTACACTGTGAGGGCTGAATGGCTGTGTCATTTTCAGTCTAAATGCTGGAAGTTTGTAAGGACTTGCAGTCTGCACCTGAAAGCTGCAGGGGCAGAGAATATCTGGCACCTTTAAACCATACTGACTAAAACTAGAGAACTGTGTCATGCCTGGGAACTGAAAACCATGTGGCTTTTATGTTGCTTCACCATTACTGAGGAAGTCTGAAAGGACCATGAATAAATTGCGAGAGGCCTCTCAGTATTAAGATGCTGTCAAGTACTTTTAATCCAAGTGAAAAATAAAACAGAATGCAAACAGTTCCTCAAAAAAGGCTTTCTCATAAGACAACAGAGTTTGTATAAATTTTAGGGAATAATTAGCAAAAATACCTTGCCATATATATCTTCCTTAAGAGCCACAGCAAAAGACATGTTCAAACTAGATGTCCACAGGGCTTTCCAGTCATAGTGAATGTCCCTAGTAACCAAAGGAAAGCTACCGGCTCTTCTGTAATCAAATTCAAACATACCTTTCTTTAGCAAGTCCTGCCCCTCAGTATGAATTACTCTGTCTCCCAGCACGCAGTGAAGTCAGCCTTTCAGGAAGAGGGAGATGTTGGAGCTTCTGTATATGTGGATTATTAATACCCACAGTTTTGGAATGGAAGAAAGCAAGCCGTATGAAAAGGCTTTGGCATATAAAATATCACACTGTAACTCTATGTGAATTTTATCAGAGGCTACCAGAGCTCCCAGGTCTGAGAAAATTGTGACCAACCAAGTTTCACTCCTTTAGCATTGATGGAAAGCTGAACTTCAAGCTTCAGAATAGGACTGTGCAGCCAGAAAGCCTCTTCTGAGGTCACCCACTGCATGTATGTACAATATCTCATGTTCATGCAGAAAACGGGCAGAAAAACGGTAGTATTTGTTGGAATTACTGCTCTGCTGTAACATTAAACTCATGTATGCATCTATACACATTTCCCTTAAGAATATAAACCAGTCTTCACCTCTTCAAATGTTTCCATGATGTCCATTGTAGTCATTAAGCTGTCCCAATCTAGTCTATA
The DNA here is from genome assembly GCA_035590275.1 of Ibycter americanus. NCBI lineage: Eukaryota > Metazoa > Chordata > Aves > Falconiformes > Falconidae > Ibycter > Ibycter americanus. Next base: position 61,610,804 of record JAVJGI010000057.1, read on the forward strand.
AGGTCCAGGGCGAATATGGTCCACTATTCTGTTAGTAACATCTTCCACAACTCCTTGAGCTTTGTAGCTAGACAAACAGATGTTTACATTTACAAGTGAGAAATTCTTTATAAATACTCCATTAATTTGCAACACCACACTTACTATAATACCTTGGTAGCTGGATTTATGGTCAGTGAACAATTGTATCAGAAAAACAGTACACAAAAAGACCTATGGGTGCATCTGTTCTTCTCTGCAATAAATGTTATTCTGAAAAACTTTGTCCTTATGCTGCAATTAATATTTTGTAAATGGCAAACTCCTTCCTCAGACAAAATCATCATGTTTAGTTCTCTTACAACTTGTTATTTTGCTCTTCTTGCTGGGCAAGCAAGCGAGTCCACGAGGGACAAGTAAAGCTAAAACCAAAAAGAAAGGAGAGCAGGACTACAATGCAAAAAACCATATTTCATAAAGTAGAAATAACAGTAGTAAAAGCAAACTAATTAGAACTATGCTTTATTTTGGTGGCATGTAAGAGTACCAAATAATTAATTTGGTGTAAGACATTACAGAACATTCTTCTTTTATCAGATATTTTTAGTAGACATCAGAGATTTTGTTTACTTGAGTTACTGGTCCTCCAGTTCCTGCAGGGGAAGAATACATCAGGACCATTATTTTCAAAATAATTCTTATTCATTAAGCTGTTCTTATTAATAGTAGCTAACTTAACAAATCAAGTAACAAATTCGTCTATTCCCTTGCACAGTTCACCCACAGGCACTCTTAATTACCTAGTTGGAGCCAATCTTAGCTGTATACTCAGAACAGCGGACCCCATGAAGATGCCAGTGGCTTCCAGCTAGGTGTTTTGAAAGTTCTTCAAAGTGTCCTTTCTTTCGCCAGGTGCACGCACAACCCTGGAGTCTTCATCTGCACATAGCAGCCGCTGCTCACTTGGCAGTGGTTCAAGTTACACAAGCTGTTGGTGCCAGTGTGCCGGTGGCCCTGCACAGAGTCAGCAGACTCTTGGTGTCTGGGGTCATCAGCTCTTTCAGATTTAACAGGACTTAAATTCTGCAGACTGTATCAGTCTTTGACATACTTGCAAATGGTACCTTTTCACATGACTTTCCATTTCTTCAGAGTGCTGTTTTCTAGTCACTATTTCTCTACCTAAACCTACAGATACCAACAGAACCCAGTGACAGAAACTCACACAGGAAGGACCTGTATGTCACACATCTTTCCCATAACTACACGCTTGGTATTTTACTAGCCTGCAGCTGCATAGTCACTGTAGCAGTCCAAGCACTGACTGCGTTGCTGCCCAGTAACACTTTGGACTGCTGAACCTGGACTTGATTCTGTGGTTTGCAGACAATCTTTCTAAAAGGTCTGGGCATATCTCATTGCCCACTTCAGCCGACAGTTTTGTAGTATGTTCCACAGTTTTCATTGTTCGTTGCTCTGAACACCATGCAACACTAAAGCATCAAAGTATAATGCTAAAAAGACGTGGTACAGGCAAACTAGATGACCCACTTAGCTTCTCTTCCAGAGAATCTGTGTAGCTGAGGGCTGTAGAATCCACAACCTTAAATTCTAAATTCTAGAAAACACATCTGTGAACCTTAGAATGTACCTATTCTGCAGACAAACTTACAGGTATCCACTGAATTCCTCTGATGGTTTACGCCACACAGTTGCATCTTTCTGAAAGAAAACGGAAGATATGGTGTAAATTGTCACTTACGTACAACTAAAAGATGCCCAGAAAATGCTTCAATTTGTCTGAAGAAAAGCAAATGTCTTTACCATTAACTATGGTTCACCCCAAAGTTCTCATTGACCTGGGCACTTCTGTACACTTTTCTTAAGAAGATGAGCAGATGTCTCAGACAACTTTTACTCGTAATCTTCCATTCTTTCAAAAAAATCTGTCACTTGACTTTTTCAGTGTCAAATGCTAGAATTCTGCACAGAAATAGGGCTTGGCAGACTAAGCCAGTTCACTATGAAAACATATAGAATAACGGAACTACATTACTAGGTAAAGCCTTTCAATTAAAAGGCAACTGGAAAGCCATTATCCAAACACTATTCAGAGAGGAAGACCACTGAACTTCTGCTTCCACTCCTGTAACACATGACTAAGCAAATGTGTGCAGAAGGTGTTGACAGTGGCAGACAAGAAAACTTGTTTCCCTTCTCTCCTAGATGCCTCACTAGAAGTGCTTTGCAAGCAGTAGTCTATTCATTTTAAAGTCAGCCAGAGAAAATAAATAAACCTGTATCTCCCGATTTTTATCTAACTATGAAATGGAACCCATGCACAAAATCTCTGAATTTCAGTGTTAAAGGGAGTACCATATGGCAACTTTTTATTTGGAATCATAAGCACAAAGGACCAAGTGTCCTTAAGAACAGTAGGATAAGTACTGCATCCAGAACCATTTAAAATATTTTGTGGCAAAACACATCTCCCTGGCAGGTAGCTAAAGCTCTGAATTTCTTTTACATGGCACAGTACCAAAACACAAGGAAGGCAGGAAGGCAGGAAGGAAGGAAGTCCAACTAGAAATTTTACAGGGATAAAATCTGGGGAGTAATATGATCTGAAACAGTGAGATTCAGGTAACTTCCTAAACTAAAACAACGGTACAGGTATAAGACTTAGCATTTAGCAGAGCAGCAGTTGTGTAGCTGTTTTGCAAGAGTGAAAGGCTTGGATACCCTGTTCCTCCCTTTCAAGACAGACTTTGGTAATTTTGCAAATAATCAAGTTAAATTGGGTACATTTGACGCTCTCTTATCAATGTCTGCTCACAAAGGAAAAAAAAAAAAAATACAAGACCCTCCCAAACCATTGTAATAAAAGGGCAAAGATAGAAATTTACCACACCAGTTCTACCACATTGCTACACTGAAAGACCATAATATATTTTGATCTCCCATGCAGGACAGGACTAAAAAGTATTCACCCAGCCTAGAACTGATGCACCCACAGAGTCTATTTAGCTTGATGCAGCAGGACCCAGAAAAGCCAAACACCTCAAAAGAAGGTTTTGGTTGTGGTGGTGCCCTGTCTCCACCACGCCCCATCCACCCCACCCTACTGTGGAAGCCATAACCACTGGTGGGGGTTGTGATGGCTGCATCCAGCTTACTCTGGACTTTGGGGGACGGGTGACAACATGGTAGCCAAGGGCTGTCTGGAATGATAACCCAAATATCTTGCTGGTATGCAAATGCGACTATAAGTCAATCATCTTACTTTATAAATGGTGGATAGCCCAGAGCACGTAGAGCTCTCCTGCACAGCAGCAGGTGGCACACCAGGTTCTCCCTTTGAGCAGGGGTGCCTCAAGGTTAATCCTCGAGGCTGAGAGATTCCTTGCCGCAATGGATTCTTGGTGAGTGATTAATAGCATGCTAAACTTTGAAGTCTTAGCTAAGCGACATAAAGAATTGATTGTGCACATATAATCCTTTAGACATAAACCATCGACCAAGTCTGGAACTAGGAGTGGATCCAGCTGCACTCAGACTCTTGTCTAAGCAGAAGTTTGGAAAGCAAGGGGGTTCTTTCTGAACCTCATGACTTGACAAGAGCGTCTCCCGGAGACTTCTGTCTGACCCAGTCCTCTGTGCAGTAAATAATCAGGTGTACCTTGCCATTGAATCTTGTTAAACCACTGTTGCACTTATCATTGAACTTTGTTATATCAGTAAAGCATATTGCTGCTTCTCTCTTATGAGCGAAGTGCATGACTCCATCTGTAACAATGGCAAACTGCTTGGAGAAAGCAGGAACTGCATCCCCTTTCATGGAAGGAAACTTAGGATAATGTGGGGTCTCTAAAGGCAATAGGCACATGAAGCAGCATGAGAGAAAGACCTGAGAATCGTCTATTTTTTAGAGGAAGCATTTGGAAGCTGAAGCATGATGAGTTCGAGCGTTATAGACAGACGAGATTCCGGAGGCCAGCAGCGCCTACCTGCAGGCCGTGGCTGGTTTGTTGAAAGCACAAACGATCACCTTGCCACGCTGCTCGCGCTAACAGTAGTTCACATTTTGCTTTAAGAAGAGCCCACAGTCCTGCACAGGTGGGATCCGTCTGTCAGATGCCTCCCTGAAAGCGGGTAGGAGGATCGGCAGGGAAAACACACGCTGCCATCTAAACACGCGCTGTCCTAGCGGGGTGGTTCCACGGCGCC
>JAVJGI010000057.1:61632790-61648285 GCA_035590275.1 Ibycter americanus
AAAGTCATACTACACAGGCCAGTAGATGAAATTTTATCCATTCATATTAAGGGGAAATAAGAGTGATTGTGGTAAGTAGATTTTTAATCCATTTTTTTTCTGTACTACCATTACCCATTTCTTCAGTTATTTCTTTTATCCTTGTTTTCTTTCTGCCATTTGTGCTGGCTTTTTTCCTTTGGTTTTGTGTTGGTTGTGGGTTTGTTTGCTTGGTTTCTTTTCCTTCTGCTGCTTAATGGAAAAGAAATTGCATTATTAAGTGACTGATCTCCTACAATAATTCCAAATTTATGGGGTTTGATTGTGGAGGTGTTCAGGCAGTAGGAGTTACTGAGGGATAAGATCCAGAGTATTTGAGTGACTAATTTCAGCTCAAGGTTGGAAGTCATGAAAAAGAATGCAATATCTGTATATATCTTTTGTTTGAATCTAGTCACAAGCATAGGAACATAAGTTTATTAACAATATTTGCATCTTTTTTGAGAAGGTCGAGGATGTCAGAACAAGAGACAGCAAATACAGAATGTTATCTCACCTCCTGCTCAAATTCCTATTATCTTTAGGAAAGAGAAGAAAGAAATACGTGATTCAGACCTCAAAGAAAATATGTCATTTATATCATAATGTACGCTAAATTGCTGAAACAGTAAACTCTGCTCTTAGAAAACATTTCTAATATTATTTAAAACATCTGTCATGATTTTCAGAATTTTGTAATACAATACAAAGTATATAAGAATGTCTCCTGCAGTGGCTAAAAGCCTGTAAAAGCATATAACAAAATAATGATATATGAATTTTCTCAGATATACTCTCACTTTCTGACTATTTGAAGATAGATATGGCTTTGATTAAATTAATGACTGGTTATGAATTTTTTGTTCTATGAATTTGCCTACTCACTTTTCAAACCTGTGTAAAATATTATTACCCAAAACTTGGCCATATGCTGTGTGGAAAACCACATCCTTTTGCTTTTTTTGCATCTGCTTTCGGCTTATTTGGTGCCCTCCCTAGCTCTTGTGCTGGAACACACAGTGAACAGTTAATCCCCATTGACTCTCTTCATGCACACAGGTTTTATTGACTCTGTCATACACCTCATTCAGTTGTCTTTTTTCCAGATTGAAGAGTTCTTGCTTAGGAATCTTTATGTAATTATTTCTAATGCAGAAGTAATTCTAAATTCTGACTATGTTTTTGGCCTTTCTCTTAACCTGTTGCAGTTGTCCTGTGTCCTTTCAGCCTGACCTACATAAAATATCAGTACTTCTGCGTGGACTAATGCTTGTATCTTTTGAAAAACATAGCCAGGGTTTATTTAAAGACTACATCTGCTAGATAAATACGTCACATACCTTACCACTTATTCCAAGTGTCTCAACATTTCTACCTTAGGTGAAATCAGGCCAACATGAACATCAATTTGCAGCTATTACAGCTGAGTAGACCTTTTGTTGCTGATTTAGAGAGAATAAGATTTGCTTGTTCTATTCAGCCAGGAGCTGCTCAGCGAACCTCTACAGGAACAGAGGTGTTTGCTCTGTGGCATTGGTTACTCATAGACCATGGTAAAGTTCCAGCTGAAATTATGCCGCAAAATGTTTTAGTCAGTTCTTTATTCTATAAGTTGAACAGAAGAGATGGAAGATGGTGTTTTCTGTGCCTAACATGGAGAAGTTGTTTGTGCTGGCATAGAGTAAATGGTATTTCATTACTTCTCAATGACTTTGTGTGGTTTTGAATAAGAACAGAAAGAAAAAGGCCCTTGGTGATTTTCACTGCTCCATTAAAACCTTCTTGCTCAGTTATATTGCAGCCATTTCAGTAAATTCCTGGGGAATTTTTGATCTAGGGTTTTTTTCCCTCTCCCCAAGACACTGAAGACAGGACACACAGTAACAACATGCTTGATGTCAAATATGAGGTCCTGGTATAACCCTGACAATTCATGTAGATTTTACTCTGAAGATGAAATAATTCTGTTTTGACAGGAGGTCTTGCTGTGGTCATTAAGAGTTCTTTAATCCATCATCTTGGACAATATTAACACCAGTCTGAGTAATACTAAACTAGTGCATCCTTAATAACTGTAGATTAGGTTTTCTTCACTGAAGATGTTAATGATTGTCTCAGCTTCTTTATGGCATGCCACCTTGTCTGTTCCAAGGGCTTCTGGTGCCAGTACAGCTTAGAGCTTTTACTCCTGAGAGCATAAAACATTGAAGGGCAGACTTGCCATGAAATTCCTTCCCTTCCTTCAGTTTGGATGCCCTTATTTAGAGATAAGGAATTGCAGCAATTAACCCTAGGTCTCCTGGATGTCTTTCTCATTCAAACAAAGATAGCCTGCAGTGCCTCAGTGGAGGAGGCAGTAGTGCCATCACTGGTGAAACAGGCCAAGAGTCCTTTGAAGAGGAGAGGAACTGATTTCCAGTTGGGATTCTGTATCTAAAAATTATAATAAAAGGCAAAGGAAAACTTGTGGAAGGCTGAAAGCTGGAGAGGAAAGAAGGTATGAAATCTTCAAGAAGAGAGTGCCTAATTCAGAAAGGAAACTCCTTCCATCGTACTTTAATTCACCGCAGTTAGTGCAGAGTATGGACTTCCATCCTTAAACTTGCCAATACACCATGTTCCTGCAAGGTATTTCTCTTTTAACACTGGCACTACATTATTGACCTTATAAATTTTACTTATCATCACTCTAAAACCACATTCTTCCCTGATTAGTGGCTACTTATTTTTTTTGAATATTTAGTTATTACTTCATACACACTTTGTCTGTAGTTCAGTGGTGCTGTTTTGATGTGATTCTTTCTGATTATTCAGGACATCCATTCCTGTCCTTCAATGTAATTCTAAAATACTTCCCACATTTTACGAAAAAGTTACAATTTTGTCAGACATACACATGCTCTGACATAGCATCCTTCACCTCAAGTGGACGGTAAGGAGATAAACAATTTAGCCCTTGTCAGCATTGGGGTTTTCAAGTAACAGTTGCTGTGCTTGTACAAATCGCAGTATCTGTATACTCAGAGTATCCATGGTTACACTTTTAACTACAATGAAGAATTTCTTGTTACTTCCATGGATGCACGTTCACAGTGTTCACAAAGCATTTACAGAAGATGTTAATGTCTTGGGTTGGTCTTTAATATGACCTGAAGATGCACTTATCTTGAAGGTGGACTTGCTTCACGTTGCTGCAACAGTAGTCTGTAGATGACAGCAGTTAGTTATAAGGTATTAATGTTCATGTTCCCAGCTCCTGAGCTGTCTCATCTTAAAAAGTAAATTCTTTGGGGAAGAAATTAACCTGTTTGTACAAGTATACATGTTTGTAAACATCTAGTACACCAGCACCAGACATTCTGGTAAGTTCTTCAGACTGATTTGCTGCAATAGCTTTAATAGGCTGGATCACAATTCAAGCATACAGCATGGCAGACACATACTCTGATCCATTCAGGGATGGTAAACACTTGCTCTTCAAACAGTTCTCTACCTCTCCCTCTCTCTTCTTCTCCCCACCTCACCTATTTTTTTGGCCAGAGCCTTTTCCAGATAATAAGCAATTTACTTACCTATCCAGTCAGTTATCATTTGTTTCACATGCTAAGATTGGGAAATCTTTTATGTAATCTGTTTTCCCAGAAAGTGGTAAGGGCCGTTAGCAACCTTACTCTTTTATCTCTGCCTTGTATTTGTTTGTGTTTAAATTGTTTTGAGAGGCTTGGGTGTTTTTTTTTTTCCCATTTTATTGCCATTCTGACAAACAGCAGTAGTTAAGTTGCTATATACTTGACAGCGTTTCTCCCTAGCCTAAGCATTTGCTGTTTCATAGATTGAACCCCTTGAATGTGAAGAGGCCCTCTTGTAAGTTTAGAAAGCACTTAGTTCATCTTGATGCTACCTAATGGTTTTTAAAAGCAATAACACTCAATGGTAGCTTTCTCATCTCTTCAGTTTTCTGTTGATGATCTGAGTCCATTTATTTACTGAGGCCCCATGACTGGTTTAACTGGAAATAGCACGTGACTCTTTGTTTTCCCTATATGAGATACTATCAGTAAAGGTTGGTCTTTTGGAAGATTAAAACACTGCCCAAGGAAGGGGAAGTCACACAATTCTACTTTCTTTTGTTTTTTAGGCAGCTTTGTAAGAAGGATAGAGAGTTTTGGTACCTTGTACAGGTTTAGTATGGGCTCTGTGTGTGTTTGTCTGTGTGTCTTCATATCCTCAGAATGGGATACTATTTTTACCTCTTTCAAAAAGTTCAAAAATAGCTCCCTTTTCCACAAAAGCTTAAGTTTTGCTCCATCCTCACATTTAAACGTGGCACAAACAAGACCTTGTTTATTTGGATTTCTTTGTTAAGTAGTTTGACCTGAACATATAAAGGAGTGAACTTTGCACAGTGAGTTGTATAGCCCTTAGTAAAAAGATCTTTGAAATTCCTTGGGTTCCCGTAACTGCTCCAAAGAAGAGTTGCAGAACTTACAAATGTGTTATTCCTCATCTGGAAAAAAAACTTGTTGCATTGAAAGAAATAAATTAGCATGCTAATTTCTAGTTGTTGTGTAATTTTCCTTCTTGATAGGAAGATCTGCAGGGAAATTTAGGGAGAAAGGCAAGGACATGGCACTTCTAATATAGTCTACCTATTGAATTCTTATTCTTCAACAGCCAAATTAGCTACTACTTTCAAATAGCGCTGTCATGACAGCATTTCATCTAGTTGCTTTTCTAATTACTTATATTAGGTCATGTTTTTCCACCATAATGGAAGAATTAATTTGCCATCAGCAGAAGGATATAACAAGTTACTGAAAAGCAGTAGGTGGAGCTCACATGTTGTAGCAACAGTATGCAGACCTGGTGTTTAAAGGCTCTTTGGTGTCTGCATGGCAGTCAGGTGTCACTGCAGCATATATAGCTGTGCCAAAGGTGACAGCAATCTAGATTTGTTGATACCAATAAAAGAGAAGAATTAGCAATCATAGATTTGGGTGCATGAGGCTTGCATAAAGCAGAGGCAGCTAGACCGTGCTGAAGTGCTTGGTACTGACACTGCTGCTGATACCAGCTTTAAGTAGATTAAAGCTGTCAAAGCTTTTCCTGCTCTCTGTGCTCTCACATTTCAGATTAGACTGTGGGCATATGCAATGCATTGTGTGTGTACAACTGTGTCCATGACCCCAGTGTCACTTCCAAGAACTCCGCTGCCTGGTTGACTTTTAGAGCTGCTAACGTGGTAATGTTATGATAACTCAGAACTGAAAGTGCTAGTAGGATTTATGGGCATTTTAATTCCCACGCTTTAGAGGGGAAATACTGTGTCTTTAGATGGTTTTTCAACTAATCTTACTACTTTCAGAATTTCTTGCAGATCATTATGCAAACTAATGGTGGAGCTTTTATATAAATTTAAGTGTTCCTAGGCACGTCTCTTAAATAAATTTTAAAAGGATCATTAAATCATTTACTTATTAACTGGTGTGAAGGGGGAAATACTGAAAGTAGAGAGGATGTTCTGGATTGCACTGATGGATAAAGGGGACATCAAAAGACTAAAAACATTCATGGGTTACCAATAAAGTCTGCTGTATGCAATGGAATAATAAAGCCAGGGACTAGATGGGGTAAAGGAAATAGGGACTAAATTTCCTGATAGGAGCGAAATGAGGTCACTGTTGCAGCAATACACTTAGAGCCCTAGGGGTGGAAGGCAGGTGTGCAGTCAGTCAGTGAAGCTTCTCCTGCTGGAGCAGTGATCTCCAAGGGAATCATGCCCTGGGAGGCTTGGGGACAAGAAACACTGGGTACACTGACACCCTGCAACACAGTGACAGTGAGTATCTAATCCATCTAATGTAGGACCTTCTTTCTGCATTCATTTTTTTCAGGGAACTAGGACCCTAACACAAAGTGACTGGCACCCACTTCAGTGTGTCCCTTTCAGTGAGAGTACAGAAATCCAGAAAGAAATCCCCCCATCTTCTCAGGATCCAGGCCAACTGAGATGGTGATGGTAGCACCTCCTTTTGCATTGTGTTCTGCATGAATGGGATTGGCATCCTATCACCAGAAGATTGACCAAACTCCAGGCCACGGGCATCTTCAGTGAGAGCATTTTCTGCTGTTCAAATTCAACTTCTCTGAAGACAAAAATGCAAAAGCCAGGAAAAAAATGAAGCTGAATGAAAGTTTGATCTGTCCTTGTGATTAGGACGTATCACTGAATGTGAAGGTGGGAAGGACTGAATCCCTTTTTTTCCCTCTGCTCCAAAGACTGCTCTCGTTTGCTAGGCAAAAAGAGGCCATGTTCACTTTGCACAGAGCTGAGTCTGGAAGCCCAGTTCTGCCTGTTTCAGCCAAGGAGTGGTGGAGACTGGTCTTGAAATGAAAACAGCATAATTTGGTGGTTAGAACATGCTATGCAATAACTGAGACCATGGTTCCTTCAGTCCTCTTCAGAGAAGGATTTTGTTCCTGGAATGGGCTCTAGATGTTACTGCCATCCTCTGCTTTGGCTACCTACAGGTCTTAGACAGAGTTATTGACACTTTCTCATCCAAGCTGTGCTGGCAGGAGAACTACTGGTGGGGTACGGCCAGTCCTCCAAGCCAAGAGATAGTGCACGTTGTCACTCTGCTCAGGCCAGGCTAGTAGTGTAGATACTGTAGATGGTGTAGTAGATGAGGAGATATGTCAGCTATTTGTTGTGAAACATTCTGTTGTGTCATGTAAAAAGAAAAGGTAGCATAATGAGAAACTTACCCTTGAGTGCCAGCTCAGAATGTTGTAACTGAATTATCTTTAGCCTTTACAACCTAGTTGTTACCGAGGGCTTCTTTCGAATGCAGGGAGATGAATGTAACAAAAATTTGAGGCACAGCAAAATGCAGACATTAAGTTAACTACCATAAGTAGTGGTTCACACATCTTACCCTTAGGAATCACATGCAGAACTGACATTGAAACAGATGAAAATTTCAGTACCAACTACAAGCTTCCTCCTCTTCCACTGTAGGTCTTCTAAACGAAGCTATTGTATAGGTAATGAAGGAAAGAGCTTTTCTGGAATGTTTTATGTGAACAACAATTTGAGCTGTCTCACTGTAACTTGGCTTCCTTTTCTGGCTTTTCCTGCATTAGATATTTTTCTTAATTTCCCTCAGTAGAGTCAGTGGAATGGGTGTGCCACACATAATTAAGTGCCTCTGCCAATGCTAGCAAGAATGGAAGTACACCACTAAAAATCAAGGTTGTAGGTAACACCATCACCATAAAGATACCACAACCACCTTTACTGCTCCTACATGTCTGCAGGTGGTGTTAACTGGTAATGTTTTCAAATGGTTTCACATATCTAACAGATGCAGGAGCCACATCCTAGAGACGAAGCTTAACTTTGATTTTTTCTTTGAGTCACTTTCAAAGACCTGCATTTGACTGAAGGCAATTCTAAATCCAGATTTATTTAACAGTGAATTCAAGGTGGTGAATAAGAAGGCAATGTATAACAACAATGCAAATATTAGCCGAAAAGTCATAAGGTTATAAGCCTTGAACAGATAATGAACATGACAGTCTTCTCTAGCTTGCTTGCTGTGATAAAAACTTATTCAGTGCCCTTTCTGAATCACAGAAACAACTTAACTAGAACATAGATTCTCTGGGATCCTGTTCCGATGTGTTACAACTCACACATGGTGAAAAAATTATTTCCTTTTACCAAGTCAAATAGTCTGCCGTTGCTTCATAGTAACGTAACACGTGATGTATTCACTATTTCTGTCATAAAGACAGAAATTATGTACTACATTTGGTTTGTGCAGCTGTGCAGCATCTTTCCCTTGTCTCCACCCTCGACTTTAATGTTCTGATTAGCAGAAAACTTGGGTAGGTATGGAGAAGCACAAACCTCGCACTGCTAAGTGATGGCTTTGACTTTGATCAGATAAGGATCTTCAGGAACACATGCAGGACCTTCACAAATCCAATAACACAGTTTAGCATGCCAAAAGGAAAAGTTTGTTCCCAACATAACCCTCACAGTCATTAGTTCTAACACGAACCATGAATCTGTTCCGTACTAATTCTAATTCTGGTTAGTGTAACAGCAAATAACATCTCATTTATGGAAGATGTGTCAGGTTTTTTTAAATTAATTTTTATCCAGCTAACCTCTTTGTTTCTCTGATAGAGTGAGGTAGAAGGTACTCAGACAGCTTATGATTTGTTTCAGAATGTAATTTTTTCTCCTGAATCTAAATTGCTTACTTCTGTACCATCAGTAGAAGCTCCTTTATTTCTTGTCTTATGAAAGCTGGATGGGTGACACTTGGCTGACCTCCTGACACCGACAGTTGTAGGGATGTTTCTATCTATCTGCTCTGCCATTTTTGAGCTAGGATGTGTCTAGTGGCCAGAGCAGAGAGCATTGCAAAAAGCCCTTAGCTGCTGCCAAGTAATTCTGTCCCAGAAAGGACGTAACCCTGTCAGCCTTGCTCTGATCCTGAGCTAAGTAGACTTGCTCCAAGGGCTAATGAGATTATGTATGGCAGCCTATCGATATGGGCTTCCAGGTTCACTCTCATATTTTATTTGCTGTCCTGAGGCATCCTATATGGATGTATGAGATTTTGAGCTTCACCGTTACAGTGCTTTATCTGGCATACAAAGGAGAATTACGCTCTTTCACATGTAGGTGTAACTAAAACACTCTTCCTTGCAATCCCACTTCTGAGTCCTTGCTGCTGAAGTTCATTTGTCTCTTTTTCTTGATGTTTGGCGTAGCCAGTATTTTTTGCTTGACTCAGAAGATGATGGCTACACAGCTGTCTGTTCCTGAGTGCCAGCCCAGGGAGGATGTCCTATCCTAATGCACACTAACAGTCTCAAAGCTGCATGCAGATGGGGCCAGCCCCATCCATACTGTGTACGTGGAGTGTCCTCAGACAACACAGCTATCCCAGCAACACCCTCCCAGCGCTTGCCCTCCTCCTGCCTTCTCTGAGACCACTAGGCAACCTTTAGAAGGGAGCCCTCACACATCCTTGCCACTGATCCTCATGCTCCTCTAGGAAAGCAGGAAAGGCTCACAGGCACTATGGCACAGCATCAGCCTTCCCATGCTTTGTAGGCTTCATAAGGAAAGGAGACCAACACCTGCCCCTACAGGACCAGCCTTCATGGAGAAGGAGGCTGGGGAAAGGACACACAGCACTTTGTGAGCCCCACGAAACAAAAGGGTATGGGTGTCAGCTGTAGGATGGATATGGTTCTGCTCACGGTGTTTGTCCAAAGCTTTTCTGAGGCACTCAGTAGCAAGCACACAGCAGATCCAGCCCTCCCTGTGTTTTGCAGCATCATTGGCACACAGAGACTTCACTTGGTAGAGTACTTTGGGGTGGGGAGGAGGAGGGAGGCATTATCCAGCCATCTTTGGAAAGTGGCTATTGCAAAGAGAGTATTGCAAAGGCTAGGTGAAGTTGTGGCCGTCTCCAGCATATGCACTGATGGGGGGCTGCCTAGGTGACAGTCCTTGTGACACGCTGGACACTGCAATAGGACAGTGAAGATGCAACCATTGTTCCTCTAGTACAATTGTCAGGAGCTGAGTACTCCACACTCCCTATTGCACAGCCTCTATTTTGGAAGTTGAAATACAAAGGTTTTCAGCCCTGCTCCCGTCTTGTCCTCTCCTTCTCAGTGCGGTGCTATGTGATAGAAGCCACAGATGCTTACTCTGGCTGCAAAAAAGGTGTTGATCTGGAATTATTTGGTGCTGTACTGAAGAAGGTGCTCAGTACCTTCTCAGTACAAGGCGGTGCCACAGTGCTGTGATTATGGTGCACAGATTGTGCTGCACTTGGAGCTGGTTTACTTTCTCAGGTCAAGCTGTCTTCATGCTGTTCTTCAGGCAGCTTTTGTCCTGTACCTGAGCAATACAAAATGTGTAAATAGTCCTGGGAGAACCAGGAGTCTCCTTAACTCTGATGAAGTATTTCCACCACTCGGCTACTTTTTTTCGTCTTGCTCTTTCCGTGGCAATATCAGCCTGTGGTGGAGGAAGGAAGGCCAGTGTATCATGTTAATGGAGTACAGCCTTGCCCAACATGTCTCAGTGTAAATGTACCTGGAAATGAGACCTCAGAGCCTACAAGCTGCATCTCATGATCTGGGGCAATGTCATAATACCACTTAATTGACTCAACATCCAAGTACTTTTAATATCTACCTCCATGTTAGAGGATGCCAAAGTAAAGTGCAAGAGACTGAGTTTAGGCATCAAGAAACTGCAACAAATAAATTTTCAGGTGCCTTCAGGAGTGACAGTTGTTTTCTGAGGTTTAAGCTCCTACAGTACCAGTTTAGGCAGTCTAAACCTCAGTGTTTCTGGTTGGGTGGTTCTTGATATGTCCCTGCCAGAAAAATTAGCTTTGTGGATTGCCCTTCACACTCTCACCACTGACTTGAAGGGAGCATGACCCCAGCCCCCTAAATTGCCTTGTTTGGACAAAGGCTTTACAATGCCTGTTTTGGAGGTGCCTTACAGAATGCCTAGAGGCCTCATTGTTCTCAGGGAGAGGCATGTATGTAACTACAAATGCTAAACAAACAAACAAAAGAAACAAAACCAGACTGTAAAATACTAATGAACAGAAAGTACAAAAATGGTGCAAATATTTTGCTCAGACTTAAGCAATGTATCAGGGTTAAAGCTGGGGATATTACTTAGTGCTAGTATCAGGTAAGAAATAAATCAGCTTACATTTAACCCAGGCTTATCAGCAGTAGTTACTGGATAATCAATTCAGATATTACCTTGTTAGTAAACAGAAATGCTCTTGTCACCCTCTAGTGTATTCTAAGCCAGATATTACTCAGATAATATTTACCATTTTGCAATATCATATTGACATAAGAAACATATTTTTTCATAACTGCAGGCTGGTGCTGCATTCTGCTTTTTCCAGTAACTTAGAAATTGTGATACTAAATTATTTTTCAGCATAACTTAACTGATACGGAACTGACTTTGAAACATTTTCTTTATTTATTTTATTTGGGTTTTTTTCTTTTTTACCAGCAGAGTATTTGTCTTCAATAGGTCTTCAGGCAGATATTGAGACTTTTGAATAGTGTCTTTCAGAAGCCCTATTTTCCTGCAGAGGATGGTTCTTTCAGCCTTCTTCACCCTGTGTACCACATGTAAGAACACGGCCCTCGGCTCTGAAACCAACCTGATATGTATTTAAAATTGTCAAGCTGTAGCAGTTTCTTGCAGTCATGATAGTGTGTGTTTGCCTTTTTAAACTTTATATAGTTGTTACAATACCAACAGAAATTGTCTGTTTAAATAAGCGTTTTAAAAAAACAGAATAGGTGGCCAGACCCAGATTTCACCACCTTCTCATCTACATTGCTATATAAATATCTGATTTTCTGCAATTGTATAAAAATATATTTTAATACTACTAGATAATGCTGACTGGTTAAAATTTTAAGTTAATTAACAAGTTAGCTTAACATATGGCCAGAAAATGTCATAATTGCTCTAGCTTAACATTTTTTATTTTAGTATGGCTTAAACCAGAACATGCAGGACACTATGAAAATTTTATACAACAGCCCTTTGAACCAGTAAAACATTCAACACAAGTGGAGTCAGCAGGATGGGGGAGACTTGAATTTGTTCTTAGTTTGTGTGTTGTTTACCAGACTGCCTGTACTGACTGGAAAATTCATTGTATATTAACTTTAGATTATACTTTTCCTCCTGAAGAGTGTGTGTGGGCTGTGTGGCAGAGTGAGATGTTACTTTTTATATTCTCTGTCCTATATGCATTAAATACAGTGACTGTTTGTAATGATGCTGTTTCTGATGTTTCATTCCTTTTTGTTTATTACAGTTGGGGTGCGTGTTTTGTTTTGTTGAAGTTGTGCTATTGGAGCAGAAGCAGATAAAACCACTTTTATCTTTGAAATTTTTTTCCTATGGTTACTTTGTAGTTTTAGTATTTTCCCTTATTTACTGCTTTATCCTTACAGTTTGTGTGCTAGGAGCTATATAATACTCAGCTCTGCATCTGTAAATAGAAATTACGTAATTAAAAGCCAGGCAGCAGCACACCCTGTCTACACACACATGGCTGCTTTAGCTCCCTGATTTCTCAGCTGAAGCCTGTGTGCATTTGCTGTTCAGAAACTCCATGTGTCCAAATGTGGCAGGTTTGCTGCAACGCAGCTTGGCCGTGTGACACTTCGGGCAGCGTGCATTCAGCACAAGTCCAATACTTTCTGATGGGCTGTTTTGATCTGCTTGTGCATGCAAGATATTTGCTCACGTTTTCTGGGCATCTGCAGCTTATGCTCAAACCAAACAGTCTGACCTCCCATCCAGAAGACCAAAATGCCCTATTGCTCCTAGGTATAGCTTCCAAGCAAGAAAATTTGTACATGCAAAGACATCAAAAATGTGGTAGACCTAGATGCACTTTTCTCTTTACTAGTTACTTGGGTGGGTAACAAAACTTCAGATAGCAGCATTACTTTTCTCCTTTTGAAATATTTTGTCTTTGACCTAAGGTCTATTTACAGAGAAGGGTACCTCAAGCAGCTTTTCCCATAGATAGGACATTTCCCTTGCAAATACAACACAGCTGTACTACCTGACTTTCTGCAAGTGAACAGTCTGCAGCAGAACCGGTTACTTTAAATGGAGGACATGAATAAGTGCTTCGCTGGACTGTGGCCAGGACACTTGGAGTGTTTCAGAACTCAGCCCTTGTTCTCTTTGGTTTGACACTTTGTCAAATTCAAAATGCTCCAGTTGTGCATCAAGTTTGTAGTATAATCGAATTGCTCTGTAAGAAGCAACCAATAATTATCTGATATATTCAAGGGAGCTTTTCAAGGGCTGATTAAGAACTTGTTGCGGAAACATGCCTTATTTTCTAATAAGAATTTTAAACAATGGAGTTTCATGTGCTTTAGACCACTTGTAGTCATCTTAAATATATTGTGATTAGTTTGTTTTTAGAGGTGGGGGGAAAAATCTCTTTCTTCCTGATAGCAAAACTTGCTCTCCTATTTTTATATCAAGTGTATATGATTACATAACCTTCTGTGGTATTTTGGCATTGGAAAAATATTATCAGCTAGAATACCCTGAAGCACTGGGGTCCTCTGCCTGCAGAGTGCTTGGAATGCAGCCGCCTCTAAATCAGACTGCATGACTCTGCAGGTGGGAAGACCTGAAAACAAGCAAGACTTGGAATGAGTCATGCATAGCTTTGGAGGCTCGAGAGAGCAAGTGGGGTTGATAGCCCTCGAAATACATGTTTTTGCAGTCATCTGCTTTTTTTTTTCCCAGCATAAGGCAGGAAGATTTGAAAAAGAAATGCCTCTCTTCCTCACTGTGGCTAGGTAAACTTGTTAGATGTCTGAGAAAAGCTGGAGCAATTCTTCCAACACCATTATTCAAAACCTCTGACTTTTGTTTAGCTTTCATTTCAGGTTATGTTAGTGGGTGCCGATAGAGGAATTTTCACCATTTGAAATAAATTGCGAGTCAGATCAAAATGTCTGTGCTTACGTAAGATGTTCATATGGTTTAACATAGCAACCAAAATAGATACGGTGAACTAGAGAGACTGATGTGTGTTTATGTAGAAGCATTGTTCTCATCATGTGAACAGTAGCTAATGCTTATCTCTCATTTACCAAATGGAAACTTGCACGTAGATACTATACTCTTGAGGCTGGCAAATGAGATTGGACTTTTGGCATCTCTTTCTCACATACTTGCCAAGCCGGACAACTTCCTACATAATGGTTGCCTTTTTGGAAAATACATAAACTGTTTCTTGGAAAGTGGTTAAAGATCAGGCAGAGTTTGTTCTGGGTTTTACAGCATTTATTATTGCATAAGAAGGCTGTATCCTACTTCCCATGGAGGTCTGGCTAAAGACTACTGATGTGACAGAGGCATGCTTCCTGACACAAAAGAAACCCTGCTGGAGATGGTGAAAGGCAGTACTCATACAGGTCCCTGTACCTGCTAAACATTTGTGTTTACATTTGGGAAATATGTACTCTAGAATGGTCTTTAAAATCCCTCAAATATATCCACACTGCAGGAATTTCAGGGCTTGAGATGGGGTCTCCGATAACGTTGCTTTGAGATCATCCTAATCGGTAGCTGGGGTCCTCAAGTGTACAACCAAAAGGTGACAGAAGAGGATGGTAGAGGCCCTGAGGATGCAAGGCCAAGGGGGTAACAGGAGGCCAAGGGTGGAAGCACAGGTCACGAGTGGTCAGTTACTGGTCACTAAAGGAATGCAGCCTGGACAGCTGGGGAAACTGGTTGTAGGGCATGACAAAGAAGAAGGAATATGTATCCCATGCGTAAAAATCCCATATGTGGTAAAAGCACAGGAGAAAACAGGGAGGTGTCAAAGACAGTGACAATCTCTAGAAGAATGGGAACAAAGGAAGAAAAGAAAGAGAGGAATTACTCCATTCTTGTCTTCCTCCGCTAAGGACACCATTGCCACTTAGTCACAGCAGGTTCCCCTCAACTTCGGTAGATAAGGAGGGCTCCTTTATGGCTTACTGTTCAGCACATTTTGCCTGTTTTTTTGCCAGAGTCTTTACTATGTCACTGGATAAAGTAAGTTTGAACTCTACAGAGCACTGTGAGTGTGTGCTTGTGTGTGTGTACACATGTGTATATATGGGGGGGTGGGGTGCATTTTCCACTCCAACCAACCCACACAACAAAGTGATTGATACCGCAGCAGTGAGTCAGAGTAAACTCAGATGCAACAACTGACTTGAATGAGAATTTCAAACCTCCTTTCCACTCCCTCCCCCAGTTTATTTGATCTACTCTTAAAAATCTGAGGCCGTCAAAACATGATGCATGCATGCATTTGTGCACACAAATAGTTGGAGAAAAGTTAAGGGAACAGAGTGCTGCTTACTATCCCAACAACACATTTGATGGAAGACAAATATCTCCCTTTCTCTGCACTTCTATTCTTGCTGTATTTGACCTTTGGATTTGTTCTTTGCTTGCTGCTTCCTGCCCCACATGTTTGTGCATTGGACAGAAGAGTGCAGTTCCAGCCCAGTAAATTGTAATTAGTTGACTTGCTAGAGAAGTATCTGATTCAGAGAGTAACGGTCCTGCTGCAAAGAAGAACCGATTAAATTAAGGAAGAAAAGTAGTAGAGTAGGTATTAGTATTTCTGCTTTATTTTCTCTTTTAAGGTTTAGGTTTGTCTAATGGTCTATTTTTGTTCAACATAGAATTAGAAGATTTGTGGGTGGAGGAGAAGCCGTCCATACAGTGATGTGTGGATACTGTGGTATTCTTGAGTGTGCTGGTTTAACCCCAGCCGGCAACCAAGCACCACGCAGCCACTCGCTCACTCCCCTCACCCAGAAAGATGGAGAGGAGGATCGGAAAAGAAT
>JAVJGI010000057.1:61648385-61662566 GCA_035590275.1 Ibycter americanus
AGCAACAACTAAAAACATCAGCACGTTATCAACATTGCTCTCACATCACAGCCAAAACACAGCACAGCACCAAGTACTAAGAAGAAAATTAACTCCATCCCAGCTGAAACCACAACATTGAGTTTTGGGAAGATGTCTCAAAATTACTTGAAATTTTAGCCTAAGAAAAGCTGTGATTTGGTTTGAAAACTGAGAGATAATAATTAGAAAAATGCCTTGTAGTTTTGAATATTCTGGCAAAAATTAACTTGTTGATATGGTTTGTTTTACAGCTTTTAAAAGGTACTCTTGTGCTAGCACACTAACTGCTCTCCTACAACATCACAGTGCAATAGTATTACAGTGCTGCAGTTCTGAGGTTCTCCCAGTAATTCCACATTACGCTTTTTAGCATTTACCCACAGCAGAAGTCCGAAGTAGCCTTTACCTTTCCCTGAACTCAATCTGGAAACGCAGTCAATAAACTGCCCAAAGTTTGTGGACAAAAGCCCAGGTTACTACATTAACGCCAAATTATGTAATTAGCAGACTATAAACCTGTATCTCCAGTCTATTAGAAAAGCATCACATATGCTATTCAGCTGGAGGTGGTCTACCCGGCTCTCTTAAAATTGTCATCGCTAACAGTAATGCAGCGATGTGAATAAGCATGAATATGGATGCAATGTGTAGCACAAATACCCAGTTCAAAATAAAAAAAAATTATTTTGGTGCAGTCCAACTTCTAGGAAAATGATTGTTTTGTGAAGTATGCAGGCCAGGCCCTGTGAATGATGAAATCTGATAAATTGTCACACATACCATTATGGCCTTGGTTCAGAAAGTCCCCAGAGGCAAGTTTTGAGAAAACAGATCATTGCAGGACTGGACAAATTTCCCTCTTTCCTATTTTTCCTGAGTTCTTAACAGACCCAAAATGATTTGCAGAAAAAGGTCAAATTTGGCAGTGGCTTTAGATTAAAAGCAAAACCAGAAACAAAATAAAACAAAACAAAATGAAAACCCAAATTAAAAATTTTGCTGGGAAACATAAATGTTGGGACTTTTCATTTATATACATCTCAGAATTAATGGCTTCTTTACCAGAAGTTTCTCCTTGTGTTTTTAAACAGCACTGACATTTTAGTTAGAAATTATGCATTTGTTTATAAATTCACAAATGTTAACTAAAAAGGTTCTAAAAAGGGTTACCTGGCTGCAAATGGAGAGATGAGATTCCTTGAGTGAAACAGATAATTCCCTGGCTGAACACTGAAGAGATAAAGCCCTCTGAGCTGAGCTGAAGTCACCAGTTTTAAGATTTTTATTTCCTTCAAAACGTCAAAAAAAAAAAAAGTTTTGCTCTCAGCATCTTTATGCCAGATCAGTACTGAAAATATGCACTGTCAAAACCTGAGGGGCTGCCGATGGTCTCTGGGTAATGGTGACCCTTAGGATCCAGGATTTTCTTTGCATGAGGTAAACATAAAACACAGCAGTGCTCCTGTGAAGCTAGATCAACAGTATTATCCTTTTCAGAAATTATGCTTAGTCCCTGCTTTCACAGTGCTGACTCAGTGATGCTTCTTTATTAGTAACTTTTAGCAGTATAAGTCTTCCATATGAGCAATATCTTTAAGGAGTAATTTAATGTAATATCTCAGAGTAGAAGTTACTTCTCTTTCATCTCATTTTCACTTACCAGTTGCCACAGATGTAGCCCTGAAACTGGTAGGATATCATAAAGGATTTCCAGAGAAACAATGACTTCTTCTTCTTCCTCTACTCCCACAAATGTAACCAGGGAGCAAGAGTCAATCTGCAGTGTATAACATCCATTATAATTGAACTTTGCCTTTGACATCTAGCTGCACAATTTCGTATTTAATCTGAAACATCCAGAAACACCGGGATAATTATATTCCTATGAAGAGCCATGGTTAAAGAAAAGCCTGATAGAAATTCAAAATGGGTCTGCTTCCTCCATACCTTGTTCATTTTCTCCCTCATTTTTGTCTGTTGCAGACTCTTTTAATCTTTACACTGTTCTCTGTAACCACACCAGCATTAAACAAAGGGTGTGGCGGGGTGTGGCGGTGTGTGTGTGACATGATCTTATGACTGTAGAAATGGAAATAAAACTTGTTTTGTCCTTTGCTGTAATTTGGGTACAATTGCTGGGAAAACAAGGAGTTCAGGGATTCTAAACAGCTGTTGGCTACATCATTGTATAAAGTGATCAATGCTGTCGGTGAAGAAAAGCAGTCAGACATTCACTGAGGTCTTGTCACTTCAGATTTAACTCAAAGAACTGTACCAAAAATGAATATAGTAATTCCTATATATGGCAAAGGAAATACTGGATGAAGAGTTTCTTCTGTAGCCCTATTTTGTATTCCAGACTGTTGGGATAAAACACCTTAAAGCTATTGGAACATTCATAAATATGAACCTTAGGAGAATGTGGAGAATTCCCTTCATAATTATAAATTGCTTTTTAGCAACTCATTCACATTGCAGTTACAGCCAGTAAGTTTAGTTCGATGTTAACGCACAGGTACTGAGTCAGATCTGAGGCCTAATTAGTTGAGTCTCTTAGAGTGACTAGATGCAGATGCATTTGATAACTGTGCAAAAAGCAGGCTGGTAGGAAGAAAAATTTTCTGCCACATTAGGTCTTCCCTTTTATCTCAAATAGCAAAAGTAACTGAACTTATAAAGTGAAATTCAAATTTGAAGAGACACTGTTTGATGGTCCTCTTATCTGCATGAAAGTCAGCTCTGTAAACCTCCCTGAATTCTTGGCTTCACCTCTGAAGAATAATGCTTACAAAGCTTTCTTTAATGAGGTTTAGTAATAGCTGGGTTGGCTCTAAAATGCAGAAAACCACGCTAAGTGTTCTAAGTGCTTTAAAATTCACAATACAAGGAAAAGCTAAGTAATATTTTCATATTATAGAATATTATAAAATAAATATTCAGTAAAAACAAAGAAAAGAGTATTACTTTTTTTTCACTTTACTAGAATAAAGAACATTTTTTATTTCATTTCAGGACAATGTACAATTTCACAGCTCTCCATTGTTCGGTACTGATTGACCCCTCAAACATACTACAGGACCTATCTTCAGGATTAAGCAAGAATGATCCCCAGAAACAGATTTACACTTTTGTGTTCAATGAAATGTGTAATGAATTATTGCCTTTTAAGTATGTATGAATTACTATAATCCTGACAGTATGCTATTAAGTAGCTGATGTGCCAGAGTTAATGGGTATAACGCAGATGTTACAAACATACTTCTGAGGGGTCATCTGAATGCTAACATGGTAGTAAAATTTACTTTAGGACAGACAACTGTTGTGGTGGTCACGTGTGCTGTGACAAAGTGTGAGGCAGCTTGAATGCCACCAGCCCAGAGAAACTGTCCGTAGCCTGTTTAGCACCATGTGTGAGTTAGGAGCAGGCGTGCAGATACAGAACTGCTCCATGTCTCTTCTTCAAAAGGAGTGCAGCTATAACCAGCATGTCAAGTGGTTTCTGTCCATATACTAGCCTGTACTACCTGGCAGAATTTGGAGAGGTGAAGGTTATTTGTAATAGCCAAGTAGATAAGAGCCCCAGCTCCAACCAAAGCAATAGTTTTTATACCTAAATTGCATGCATTTTGCTTGTCAGTGTGTATAACTTGGGCTAGTACAGGATTTTGGCAGCTGGTCAGGACACCTAAATTGTCTTTGGGACCTATGTTTGAGGGCCCTCAGCATCCTCACAGTAGACAGCTCTACCCAGTGATCTGTCTGCTGCAGTCATAAGCACCTAACCCATACCCCTGTTCCTATTGTGAGCCCTTGCGGCAGAAGAAATCGGAAAAAAATTAAAAGGTGGCTTTCACTAGGCTGCAGTTTGGTCCATGCTCATCTCTCTTGCACGTGCAGGAAACAACAGCTGGTGCTGGCTGAACGGTGAAGGCGGGGAACTCCCTGCGCTGCTTGGCAGCACATCAGTTGGATGATTTGAGGGGGGATACTGGCTTATTATCAGAGTGGGTGTCTTAAAAGAAGCCAAATTCTTTATTTTTAATTAATTGTTTTCTTAAGGCAGTGAGCTAAAGTGAAAAATTAAAATCAGTTTTGAAACAACATAAATACTGTAGGTTGTGGAAATAATAGAAACTGGATGTAGCAAGTTTGATCATGTCAGTTTTGTTTCATGCCCTGATTGTCTCCCTCTCACATTTGCTACAGTTAGTGCACCCTATCTTCAATTAAATCATAGGGTCAGCAGGCCAGAGGCTATGTACAAGCTGTGACTGCTTCTTCTGATGCCATTTTTAGGTTATATGCAGCCACAAAGCTGGTAGTTTTAGCACAGCCCCATCAAAGTGTGACAAGCAAACAGTCATGGTTCAGAGTTTTACATGCTAGTCTGCTTATACCTGCAGAAACCAGTGCACTTGAAAATACATTAAATGTTTTAAATAGGGTACAGGAACAAAAAGAAAAGGATAAAAATATGTGAAGCGTAAAGCATTGAAGCCTTTGGTTTGTTAACCTGATATTGCATTCTTGTTATTTATTTTCCATTTAGGTGGAGAGAGATTGCTTTAAGAAAAAAACCCCCATCTATTAAATCTTGTTCTTTCAGATATTATTAAAATAACTAACATTTCCCATTTGAAGTGAAAACTCAATTAAGACGTGTTAGTCAGCTCTTCTGAAGAGATCTTGTGTTTATGCCTGGGCAGCAGCAGTAAAGTACACATACACAGACGGGACAAGACCTGCAGCTTTACCTGTTGCCGACACACTGGTGAGGTTGGTGCTAGAGAAACCCGACTCAGCACAGGATCTCTCTAGTTCCATTAAGTCCGGCCAGGCTCTGTGCAGCAGCCCATGAGACTGCTTGTAGCTGCTGCTGTGGTCACCAGCCAGTCTGCAAAACACCTGGTTTTAGCCAGCAAAGAACGAGAGGTAAGGAGGAGTGGGGCTCGGAGAGGGCACCTTTGGGGGAGCAGGATACTGCTGACAAGGTTCAGACAAGCATCACCACCACTTCCAAAGCAGCTTTGTAGATCTTCCCCTTGGCCATACTCCTGTTGTGACCAGCATGTGCCCTCCCTGCCAAGCACCTCAAGCAAGCATTTGCCAGCTTGCATCAGGCATGGAGCCACTGCACCAGGGCAGGCATTTGCTGCTGTCGTGCTGAGTTGGAATTGTGATGTTTCTTCTGCCTAAAGCAAGCATGGAAGACGTAGCTTGCTGACTGGGCCTAGCTGGTTCCTAGCAGCCTGACCTTGCCAGGGCTGGACTGCCTTAGCAAAGGATGCAAAAGTGCATGTGGAAGAAAGATATGCAGACTATGCTCTCTTTTCTGTATGGTGTACTTAGCTGAGCTGACCAATGCCCTTTCCTGGCCACTGAGACCAGGAAGATGCAATGGTGTTGGGGTAAACACAAAGATCCCAGGAGGCAGAGCAGCTGGAACCAGGATATATTAAAATCAAAAGATTTAGGTGATTAAGTCTTCATTCATTCCATGCTCCTCACTAAGTATTTTTTAAATTACTGTGAAGTAGAATAAGACCTGAGCAACTTCATTTCCCCCCTCAATTTGTTTACCAGGAGGGTCTAAAATCTTGCACTTATCTTTCATCTGTTGTTCCCTTTTTGTTTGCTTGGGTTTTTTTTGCTATACATGAAATAAAAATTGATGTTCACTATTACTAGTCTGAAAAGGTCTCCCAAGAGATTCAGCCTTCTGCAGCCATATGAACTACCTGCATGACTATGACACTGCTGGGAGAAATTTGTGCATTTTTTCTTGAGTGTGTGAGATTTCCCAAGATGTCCTGCAGCAGTGGCCAAGCTATTAGAAAACATTTCCTAACATTAAACCTAAAGCCCCCACTAGGACTTAGGCTCTTTGTTTCCTGCTCTAATTCTCATGGACCAAGAAACAAGGTTTTTCCCCTGCCCCTCTGCAGCTGCTTTTTGTATACATCAGGAGTATTGTCAAGTTCCCCCCACATTAAACAGTCCTATTTCGTGCAGTCTTTCACCACTGAGCCTGTTTTCTAGTTCTCTGGCTATTCTCACTGCTCTCTTCTGGGCTCCCTCCAGCTTCCCCCATCTTGCGGGAAGTGCCTTGCCCAAAACTGGATACAGCAGTTCAGCTGAGGCTTTGCAAATGCTGACTGGAGTGGAACGAGTACTGTATGAACCCTGTAGATTATAACTCTGTTTATATATTCTAGTACAGTGTTTGCTTTTCAAGCAACAGCAGCTGATTAACTCCTGCTAGCTTCAGATCCACTATGACCCCCAGATCCTCTACTACAGAACTGCTACCCAAAAATTTGTGTATCTGTCTAAGCACTGGGTGACATTGTCTGCATGTAGTACCTTCTTCTTTATTGAACAACACCTGCTTGAAAAGAAAAAAGATCAATTTGTCAAGATAATTTTAAGTGTTCATGGTGTTCACCAATGTCACTGCCTGTACCTTTTGCTCAGTGCCTAAAATTCAATAGGGTTGCCTCCTAGTTCAGTGTCCTAGTTGCTGAAAATATTGATTTGCACAAAGGCAAGGACTTATATGCCTGTTTTTGTAGTAAACGGCTGAGCACTTTTCTGGTATGGTTCTCCAGTTTTGCTCCCACCCAACAGTATTTCATCCTGACCTGCTTTACCTAGTTTACTTATAAAAAGATCACATCAACCAATGCCAAAAACATAATGAAAGGAAAGATTTATGCCTTCTATTGTTTATTCACAAGCCTTTTACCTTATTATAGAGGAAATGAGATTGGTTGGATGTGATTTTGTTCTCAATGAATCCTTGCTGACTGTTAAAAAATGGTTTGCATAGTATCAGTTAGTGCTTTTCTTTCAAACTTTCAAACTTTCAGTGTTTTTTCTTAAAAATTCTGCTGATTAGTCAATTTAATCGGCTAAGGCAAACTTCTCTTAGCTTGCATAGCTTAAAGTACAGGCCTCTGCACAATAACTTGCAGTGTAGAGCGGGATTTGGAGACTTCTGTTGCAAGGCACTGCTGACTCTAGAGGAAGATATGCCTATCCAAATGATTTTAAGAAATAGATTACTAGACATAGGATAAAACAATGGCCAAATCCCATATCTCAGAACCAGCAATAAGAATAGACTCATGCTCTTAGCAAGCAACTCACCCAGGGAGAATAATAAAGGCATAAGAAAGACTTGGTTACCTTTGTCAGTGTAATTGAGTTTTGATTGCCAGTAGCAACTATTGTTATTAAAAGCTATGGGTTTTGCAATGATGTCTTGGAAAGCTGTGAGTTACTTAAACTCTTTAGGCGGTCATGGAATAGTTTACATTAAAAGTAGACTCAAAAAGCAACAAAACCCCAAATGGATATGACAAACATAGAGATGTTCCTGATAAGTAAGTCAGTGCTGAACATACAGGGAGCAGGAAGAGCTATTGATGAGCCTGGAAAATGTTACCGGTAGGCTAAAGCAATATAGTTCAAGGAAAACCTCTGAACAGAGGCAAGTACTGTTAGCTATAGCAGATATTTCATAATTGCAGAGATCAGAAGTGTCAGTAATCTGTCTTTTGAATCCTTGTAGCAATAGTGTGTAGAAAGGAATAACAACTGTTGCATGCATCCTGCATACTTCCATTAATCAGATCACCATGCATCTAGTGTTTCACAGTCACTAAGGTGTCCCTGCAGCAGTGCTGTGAAGGGTGAAGGTCATGTTTTATAGAGAAGTTGTCACAAAAGCGGGCCATAAAGTGGGGGGAGGCAGAGCAATGTGGGGGTTACACAGTTGGAGTGCCTAAAACTACACTCCAGCATGGAGCCTGTAAGTGGTTTCTATTTTCTTTTTTCTTTTTTCTTTTTTTTCTTTTAGATCTGACACCAAGATTATTAAACTTGCTTTAGCCTGCATAAGAAATCGGTGAACTTGACCAGTTTCCCATGTTTTTTTGTGTCACGCTCTGGCCTTTGGTCTATTTTTAATGCACACTTTTAACATGTCCTCTGAGAACTCTGCAGCTGCTCATGTTACAAAACCTAGTAATCAGTATTATCGCCACTTTACATCTGTAAAAAGGAGGCACAGAAAAGTTAAAGCTACATTTCCGAAACCAACTTTTTCCGCTGCTGTATCAGGAATTACGGCTTTGAAGGACTTAAGCATAATCACCTTTTACAAGATGTGTAACTGTTACTGGATGAGCCTCCTGCTGTCCCAGGGCTGGATGCAGCAGCCACTGCAGGTGCCTTGCATCCTCCTGGCTCTTCTGCAGCAAGCAGCACGGGCATGCTGATGCTGGGGAATAGGCTTTTCTGGTGCAGCCATTAACTTTCTCCCTCGGGGATTTTAACTCTGGTTTTACAACTGTTTGCTTTTATTACAGTCAATAATTTCTGTGGAAGCTCAGGGGGTGCTCTGTAGGTTGGATATCAAGCTGGGACGTGTAGCTCATTCACTGCTAGGTTTTCTCTCTACTTCTTATGAGTGTTGGGAAACACAGCAATAAATCAAGAAAATAGCACAGCACTGGACATACATGACTGTTCAGATGGACAACGTGAGGTGCATACTCCTGCAAATGCTATGGTCCAAGACAGTGACATGTGTAATTTCATTTCATAAGGAAGAAAAACAACAGCAACTAGTAGAAAATAAGGGAGTTCTGAGTGCATTGGATAAAGTAGTTTCTCTGACCTACTACTTCCTTTTTGCTTGCTTTCTTTTCAGCAGCATCCACATATCATTCTGGAAATAGGAAGGAAATCAGGAAATCGGTTTGTGGCACAGTCTTGACATGGGAATGGTGTACTTTGGGGAGGTACAAGTTGAGACCTGGCACTTGAGGTGAATTGTGCAGTCCCAATTAGCCACAAATACACCCTCCAAAATACTGTAGGAAGCTGATTGCTACCCAGAACGATTTCAGAAGTCACCCCTCTCCAGGTGCAAATAAACAGCCCCTGTTGTGGCCTTGAGTTGCTTTGACACACTGGCAGACTGAGGGTACAGCATGCCAGTTTGTGCTTTCCAAGATCCAAAATTGTCAAAAAGGATCTGTTCCATAGCACAGGAATTGCTTGTGGTGCATAGGAAATAGGGAGATGTCTGGTGCTGTTCACTTTTCTATCCACTCCCAGAGGGATAGCAGTTATTCCTGTTTTGCTCCTTTGCCTCCTGTCTGTACAGTAAAAGCGAACTCCTGGCTCAGAAATAGGCAACATGAGGCCTTTAATCCACCTTCCTCTTCCACACTGAACTTGCATGATCCACAAGAAAGCCAGGCCAAATCTGGTTATTTATAAGGCAGCAAAACTCTGGCCCGCTGTCTGCACTGCCCCAGAGGGGGTTTTCCAAAGTGCAGGAGAGTGTGGTGTTCACCACCCGACTTCTGGCAGTTTGCTTTAAGAATGCTACTGCTAAAAATTATCTACATAAAATGTAGCAACATGGTCCATTTTAAATACATATTTTGCCTCAGATATACCTACCACCCTGAGTATAGACAGTTTTGTTCATTGTAGTGTCAAAAATGATTGAATGCTCTTATTACATGAGTTAAGAATATTGAAATTTTATGTTCTGAAATGAACATCTTTGCCTATCCCCAATAGTTTGTTATTGCTGTGAGGCCTCTGGGGAGATGTTTTCCTTAGTTTTGCATGATAGTTCTAATCTAATGCATTTCTCTCCGTGTTTCCTGGTGTTTGAGACTTTAAGGTCAACCAGAAAACAGTGTTATTCTCCAAAGGGGAAAATAAGAAGGACACAGGTAAATAATCTACAAGTCATCAAAAATCTAGTTATTTAATGGCACTATATCATCTTGAGAGAGACTTTATGCTTATGGGGGTGGTTTGGTCATGGGGTGTGTGGGAACAGGCTCAGTGCTTCATGTGTAAATCTGAGAGATCCAAGGAAGCCCAGCATTCTGAAGCGGGTCCACATGTACCAAAAGAAAGGCTGCATGATTTTCAGGAGCAGGAGCAAACCTTACCTGCTGCTGGACATAACATTCATTACTGCTCTATCTGCAAACAAGATGATGTCTGTTTTCACAACTTCAGTTGCTGTTCTGATTTTTGAGATTTACATTTACATTTACTATAGATCGGACTTTAAAATAAAAAGATATTGACTTCACAGCAGGGCCCAGGCAGGAATTACTACAGGAGAGTTGTGTCCCTCTTGTGCCTTCCTCATGGCCCAGCAGAACAAAGCCCTGTTCTTGATGCCCTTTCCAAGACGTCTTCGCCTCTCAAGCACATCAGAACAGGGCAAAGCCCACTAAGGCAGTTGGGGAAGAATGAGTTTCAGAGAACCTGTGTTATGACTCCTTCCCCTGGGCCATAATCCTTAAGTCAGTCCAAAATGATTCCTTGTCCAAAAATTGCCCAATAGCTGAGTAAGTGTGGTTTAGACTTACAGGTCTCAGAGTGTCCCAGCAGAAGATGAGCTGTGGTTCATGTTGTTCCTCCACACCAGAGTCGTTGCAGTCTCTGATGGGGGAACAGCACAGCACAGTCACCATGATAATAAAGGAAACCCATTAAAGATTAGAGTGGTGGCCTCACTTAAAATGCATGAAGACCTCTAATGTCTGGTCAGTAGTGGCCAAGCACCCCAGGAAAGAGAGAAAACTTGAGGCTGGTCTTTCAGCAGCCCAAGGCGGGGGGAAGAGCAGGGGCAGTGTACGCGGGCAGAGCCCCCCGGGGGAAGGTCACCCGCGCTGACTGCAGCCGTGACCTTCTGCTCAGCGCCTGTGGGTCCGTAAGGCACGGCCAGCGACACCGTCCAGACTGAGAGCTGAGCTATGCAGTTTCAATCACTCAGCTGAAATCTGGGCTTCACAAGTGCATCAAAAGATTTGGGTCAGCCCCATGAACTTGGTTTTGATTGTGTTTATCCAGCCTAGTAACTTCAGTGGAACAGTTCAGGATTTACAGTTGAATGCGATCAGATGGATGGCTTACTGTTTCAACATCCCTGGTGTCTTGGTATGTGATTTAGGCGTACAGTGATCTTGGATTCTCCTTCTACGTAATTTCTTGGAAATTAGGATAGATACCATTAATCATAGAAAAGGATTTGATTAAAGTCCCCTGTTTTCTGCCATAGGGAGTCATTCCCTATCTTCCAATCTTTGGCCATCTTGCTTTCATGGACTGGAGTAACTCCACTCTTCTCAATTGCCTTCACAAAGCTTCTCCCCAGCCTCAGGACGTTGTGTGCTATACTGTCATGGATTATCAAACACACCTGGGGGCTGTGGTGGGCTATTTGACTCACACAACTGCTAGATATGGGCTGCTGTTGCCAGGCCTTGCTTCTTTGTAACCCTTTGGGTAGAGGGAAGTGGAGAGCAGTAGCACCGGGCTTTGGCAAGATGAGAGGTGGGGTGTACAGCTGTGCACTCCTTTGCTGGTGGCCTGCTCCTCCCTTCTGACTTTAAATGTTCAGATCATTCAGTAAAAGGACAAACAGCAATTGAAACTCGGGGAAGGGTGCCCTGTTTTTTCCTGTGCTCTCATGTGTAATCTGGCAATGCTGTAAGCTTTAACAGTTATAGCAAATTGCAAGTCTGCTAACTCAGGGCTCCCCACTGAAAAGAGCTTCCTCAAATTGCTGTATTTCAGAGTGAAAAGCATGAAATACAACTTTTCTCACTTTGTTGATCAAAGTGTACCTTTAAATAGTAGCAATTTTGCACTTTACATAACTGTTTCCTGCCATGGTTAGCTTTCCAGAATCTGACAGAAATGTTTCCTGCTGCTACAGTTAACTTACTGATAACTTATGGCTGTTTATTTACAAACACAATGTTCAGGCATCCTATTTATACCCTCCCCGCCTTTCTTTTTTTGGAGGGTGTTTTTGCCCCATGCAGCCTTGTCCTCACACAACCTTCCTGTGAGCAGCACTGCCAGCTCAGGTGGGCTACCAAGGAGACACCGAGAATTTGTTGGGCTTGAAAAGAAAGCATTAAATGGCCTGTGAATTTGTTAGAGGCTACAGGTGGTTTTGAATGGCCGACTGAAGTCTGTGCAGGAAACATTACAGCTCCTGACCCTCCCAGGAGACCAGACGGGGCTCCACAGTCACGCTGGTGACTCATGGGCAGAACCTCACCTCCAGGCAAATGCTAGTGAGGAAAAAATGACCAAGCCAAAATGACTCACAGGGAAATGAAACCTCCAGAGACAAGGCTGCTTTGACAGTCTGCAAACACACTTAACTCTAGCAGCTATCAGTACAGTCAGCCATGCAGCTGGTTGCGTAACTGGTGGGAAAGTAAATCTAGATGTAACTGTAAACCTGTGGCAGTCTGGTCCTAAATGCAGCAGTCTCTAGGACTTGCTGTCCAGCAGTTTTGTTGTAGAAAGTTGGATGGTCCATGGTAAGTCTGAGTTGATGAGTACAGAGACTTCTCTTAGAAACTTAAAACACACTGAAATTCTTAGCTAAGCAATGCAGCTTTTGGAAAGGAGAGGTGTTGAAAGGAGAAATCATGAGAGAAAGAGCTTTTTGCATTCTTATATTTGCTAATGGGAATTTGCTGAGATGAACTGAAGACTTGAGGCTGCAAAAACCACCTGAGAATACATGAAAAAGTGCATGAGAATCCTGCCTAGCACTTGCATCCTGAGGATGTGTCTTGGAAGAAAGAAGTCCCTACTGCTGTGACTTCTTGAAATTTTCAGGATCTGTTCTAAGTTATGTAAAGTAAATTTCCCAATAACACTATTATCTGTCTGGACAGATTCATGGGTTTAACTTTGGACACGTGCAATATGAATTTGAAACAGTGCTGTGCAAACAGGATACTCTTTCTTTGTATAAAACATCAGCTGTTGGGCCACATCTCTTCCTCTGGAATCAGCAGCTGGAAAATATTAGATGAGTCACAGGGAGTTGAGAGCTTTGAAAAGCAGAGTGTGCGCGAAGTGACATACTGGATGAAGTCTTTAAACCCACAACTTAAAACACCAAATTGGTGCCTTCAGAGCAGGAATGGAATTAGGCTGCTCTGAAATGTTAACAAATTGACAAATGGGATCAAGCTAACATGCTCAGGCAACATCAGAAAGGGCAAGGTAGAAATGAATGCACAAAGAGCATGAGCATCCTTCTGCCATTATTTTTTTTTTTTTTAAAGCAGTGCTGATTTTGCAGTTACACTGCTTCCTAAGATAATTTACACCAGCCTGCACAGTGCTTTGAGCTCTGGCCGTACCCTGACAGGCAGGTGGTGGCTCAACGCTCTGGATGCAGTTACAGAACGGTTCAGATGAATAGGTGCAGGCAGCCAGGACTGGCAGTATGCTAGCAGGTTACCTGAGGATTTTAGGTTACATTTATGTAGCAATTAAACAACAAATGCAGGATGTATTTTCTTTGTTACTCTGCAGCATCAGTAGGCAGTATTTGAGTATCCAAATG
The DNA here is from genome assembly GCA_035590275.1 of Ibycter americanus. Classification (NCBI taxonomy): domain Eukaryota; kingdom Metazoa; phylum Chordata; class Aves; order Falconiformes; family Falconidae; genus Ibycter; species Ibycter americanus. Next base: position 61,661,833 of record JAVJGI010000057.1, read on the forward strand.
TTGCGCTCTTTCTTCAGGAGGATGCAAACTACAGCATGTCTGCTCTTGTTTACTGTGTTTCCACACTTAGCCCGGGACTGGAGACAAGGGGTCTAACTGCCGTGGCCATTGTGTGCATGTTCCCAGGCATGTCCACGGGCAGAGGCAGTGCCAGGGTCTTGAGGCCCCAGCTGGGCTAAGCAGGCACAGCCGAGACATCAAGGCATGCCCCTGCTCCCCACACAGCTGGCCAAGAGTCTCATCTCCTGCTACATCTTTTCCCAGTAGGGCTGCCATCCTGCCTCCTTGCCTGCAGCTCCCCACTCACAAAATGTGGGAAGAAAACCCATCAACAACTGTCCTCTAAAGTCAAGTTTGCTTCCTGTGTGTTTTCAACAAGTTATTTCAGAGCTCTGCAACTAAGGAAAATACCTATTGCAAACTGAAGTATAGCACTCATGTTTTGTCTCCACAAACCTTGCATCTCTTGAGCTCTAGCTCAGACAGACATAACTTCTTCTGAATTTCTTATTTCCCCTTAACCGCTTGCTATATTCTCCTTGGGTTTTTTTGGTTTTTTGTTTTCTCCCGGTCTTTCCTTTCTCTCAACTGGAGTGTAAGTTACCCATCTATTTGTGACCGTAGCAGCAAAGATCAGGTAAGTTCCTGTATTTCAGTCTTTTACTTCACAAGAACTCCAATGTTAGACACATTCACTGCTTTTTTATCCCAATTGTTTTAATTGACTTTCCAGC
>JAVJGI010000057.1:61696728-61714037 GCA_035590275.1 Ibycter americanus
ACGCTGTATTACATCAACAACTTTGTCATTATATTAGAAAACAATTAAATATCCTTGAAATTTCTGCACCCAGACCTGGAAAGCAGGGTTTGTAAAAATAATCATAAAAGGGAACACAGTGTGGGTCAGACACAAACACAAATATTTGTGCTTGGGGAATATATAAAGGGAAAAAAATCAGCCAATCTACCCAAGAGTACATAGGGAATAAGTGAAATTGCTATAGCTCAGGGACCCCTTAAATTCTGTATTATAGGCCATAACGTTTCCTTTAGAGTATTTCAGGACTTGTGTCAAGAAAATGTGAAGCTGTGGAAAGGATGGGTATGAAATTAATTACATTTTTCTGGCTAGCTTCATAGGCTTAAACCCAAAAAGTAAATTTTCCTTTTGACTGTAATGAGTTATGAATTCCTCAATACAGAAAGAGATGGTCAGAATTTGATTGCCTCACAATTCTCCTTTTTTCAGTTTTTTTTTTTCAAAGTATTGTACTATGCTTTCTATCACAAACTGTATCTCATTTACTTTTTTGCTCTTTCAGATGCCTGCAGGGTGTATCTAGAACTTCACTTAAAGCTATATGGTTTTACTCTGTAGAGAAGAGTCATGACTGTTCACTGACAACACATCTCCCATTCATTTTTAAGAAAGTAAGCTTCAGTCCATTATCCTTCATCTAATAATTCTCTCTTTTTCCTGCTATTTCTCATAATAGTGACCAAAGAACCAGGCAGTAAAAGATTACAGTTAAAGAAAAAGTTAAAAGATCCCTTTTAAAGTGGTGAACAGAGCTCTGTGTGTGTGTGTTTGATAAAAAGAAATTATGCATTTTTAACAAAAAAAAGAGAATTCCTAATGACAAAGTCCTTCATAGATTTACCAGATGAGATCAGTTATGCCATATTTTATACTGATTAATGAAAATCCAATTCTGGCTCTGGAGAGGTAATTATCCCACCTGGCACATGCCAGATATCCTATGCAGAATATCAGACATGCTTAATTTTAACTGCATACCATTTTTATCAAGGGTAATCATGGTTAGTTCTTAAGACTGGTGCTTCCTCCTCTTGAACAGCTGCAACTGAAGTATTTAAACTGTGTGCAGGAGATGGAGGGCTGGGGGCAGTAGGTCATTGTATGTGTAGGTAGTCGCACATGAGAATCCAGAATGTAGTCACCTCTGCAGATGTCAATGCTAACTTGCTATTAATACGTTAATAATGCATTTCAAGTGGCTTTTGGTGGAAGCTTTCTTGGTTTGTATTTGGCACTACTTAAAAGGAGCTTTGTTCATGATGGTCCTTTTGGTGTTGTCTCTTTTAACTCAGCAAGTGTACTCTGCCATCATATAGAGCTGTTCTAGAAGCCAATGTAATATTCTGTGGAATAGTATTTGACAAGCAGTAGGAAAGATTCAGGTTAAATGCTGGATCTTAATGATTTTAAATTTCCTCCTCTGGCCCCACTCAATCATTCATACATAGCATATCTGACAAGTGCTCTGTCTTTGTGAACACTCTATGGTCTCATCATGGAGTTTGCATCATTTGCAAAAATGTATAGTCAGAGCAGAACCCTCTCCAGAAGCAATGGTGAAGGGTTCCAGAATTTTAAAGTTATTCTGAGTGTTATTTTTATGAAGAACTGATGTGTTTCTTATGCATTTGAAAACTATAAGCCCTTTAAAAAAACAACTTTAAAAGTATTAGACTTTCTCCCAAATGAGAAACATACTTCCTTTCAAAGTCCTAAATCTCAAAATCATCTTGTCAAATTGATTTCCAGCTTTTCTGGGGGAAATGCATGTTGGGTCAGAGACTGCACATGAGAAAAAAGAACAAGGGAATTTTTTTAAAGGTGGCGTGGTCAACATCAGGCTTGTCATGAAAAATAATTACTAATCTCTGCTGGGAGCTTGACTGCAGAATTTTCAGTCAAGCTGTGAACTCCATGAAGCTGTACTCCCCTTCAGTTCTGTGGTTTTGTAAATGGCTAGTTTTAATCATAATTTATATTCTGAAGAACCAAGGCAGAGCTGTGCAGATGCAAGCTGGCAATTAAGAGTGGAAGTTTTTTGTTGTGGATTTCTCTGTGGTGTCCAAAGGCTCGCTCTTGATTTCTGTGCTGCTGCCAGAGGGGCACAGGCAGCACACAGGGTCTTGAAGCAGTGGAGACCTGCCAGAGGCAATGGGCATGGCTGCCATCAGCCTCTCCTGGAAAGGCTGTGCAGAGCTGGACAAGCTTCTCTGCCAAGAGGCCAACATGGGAACAGTTGGTTAGACTTAAAAGCAATTTTCTCAAGTGAAGTAACTGGTGGAGACAACAGTGGGAGGGTCTGGAGTTATACATCTACGAAATGACTTGATTTGTAAAGTCAATGAACGCATCCCATCCTTCTTCACTTCATTTTCTGTCTTTGAAAAGTGGTGCACATCTTGACTCATTTGTGCCTGATGAAGGATTTAAGATCCTGATTCTATTTAACAGTTGGGCGCTTTTCTAAATCAGCACATTTCTAAAGTAGACATGACTGACACTCACTTCAAGGTCTATTTACATTTACTGGAGAGGTAAACTGTTATCTTGCATATGGTAACTTGATATGGTTGTTTGACTGAGACTACAAGTTTGGCTGATAAAGCAAATAAAGTTGATGCAATGACTGCTGTTTGGCATTTGACTTGGCGCTCATAATGTTTTGATTAAAAAGTGAGAGAAATTCAAAATCCCCATGGTTTGGATGAAACCCCAGCTAACTGCTATCAATCAAAATGTAATTGTGTCCAAATAAATGCCTGTGTACTGAAAGGTGATGTGTCGATTGGCCTTTCACTGCTTAACATAGATCAGAGATTTTGTATCTAGAAGAGCTGCTACTAAAGTTTCCCGGGACTGGTGCATATTGCAGGGGAAGCATCAGCCAAGCAGAGTGGTCCATGCTGCACCTCATCATTACCCAGTGATATATCTTTAGTTGACAAAGAGATACAGGATTAAGCCACTTTGATGGCAGTCACTGCTCTGTCTAAACCTTAGTCAGGAGAGTCTCGAGGAAGATGCTGGCATCCAAGCAGCTGGAGGGCATTCTTTTTAATTATTAGTGTGGGTTGATTTAAAAGACTTCACCTCAGAGGGCTCAGCTACTGACAGATGTGGTTTACACAGACAAGCTCACGATCTACTCTTAAAATGCCTGTTGGAAGCATAAAACTTGCAGTACAGCTGACCAAGGTGGTGGTGGTGGGATTGCCAAATTCACCGTGCCTACCAGAACACAGCAAGTGCTGAAGGGAAAGAAGGCGGCTTTCCACTAGGCTGTTCTGTCATGATGAGAGGAAATGTAAGGAATCCTGGAGGAGGGGGGAAAGAAGCCCTGCTTACCTCTCCTTACGTGACTGGTAAGGCCACTCTCTGTCATAGCAGACCGGCTAACCAAACCCAGTCCCAGCATCGGCTGTGCAAGTTGCTATAGCCCAGGAGTTTAGTTACGAATGTAAATGTGGCACTCATTCAGTCAAGTCCTATAGCCTGTGTAATATAAGAGGTTCGGATAGTTGACCATGACTTTCTGCTGCTATTATATTTGTCTCCTTTAAACCAATTTTTGTATCATCTTTCTTTTGTCCCTAGGGCACCAACTGATTCCATGACTGACCATTTATTGATTTTAGGACCTTGGAATGCCATATATAATCTTGAAGACTCTATAAGTTAATACTGAGCCAGCTACTTAGTAAAGACCCTGTCATATCTTTTTGTTATTTGCTGATTTTCGTTTGTTCCCCTTCAGTTTTAAAATTTGATCTCCAGCTGTCAAAAAAACCAAAAAATTATCTGATGAGCTCTTTATTGACACTACAATGCAGAAGTATCAGAAACAACGTGAAGACAAAGGTATTAATATCATATTGAAAAAGGGTTTACATGTTTATTTCTAAAAACAGTAGTGCTCTTAATTTTTCTCTGTAATTATATTGATAATGCAGTTTAAGGGTGGAGTTCTGGCACTGTGGTCATGCTCTACTGTAGTAATGCCCCTTAGAGTAGCATGTTTTGCTTTTTGTTGTCTACCTTACTGCACTTTCATTATTTTCTTCAAAGAAAGCATGTGGTAGCTGAACTTACTGCTGAAATACTTCAAAAAGTATTTCAAACTGATCAAGCTGATCTTTTAATAAAACACTGGCACAATAGAATTGAATCTGAAGAATTTTGGCTCAGTGCCTTTACTGGGTTAAAGAATGGCTGGTGACTGCTGAAGTGAATAAGCAAAGCTGGGGTCTGAAGGGTTACATTCAGTCACGTTTACTCATAGTATCATGTAATATTACATTGTTCTGTAATATTATACTGTTTAACGTGCTCATTAATAAGCCGGATGGTGGGGCAGTGCACCCTCAGCAAGCTTGCAGGTGACACCGAACAGGGAGGAGGGGCTGAGGGTCCTGCTGGCACCCAGCGGGAGCTGGGCAGGCTGGATGAATGGGCTGGCTGGAACCTCGTGCAGGTCAGCAAGGGGAAGCGCAAAGTCCTGCAGCTGGGGAGGAACAAGCCCAGGCACCAGTACGTGCTGGGGGCTGCCCAACTGGGAAGCAGCTCAGCAGAAAAGGCCCTGGGGGTCCTGGCGGACACCAAGTTGAACACAGGCCAGCAATGTGGCCTTGCTGCAGAGAAGGCTAAGAGTGTCCGGGGCTGCACTAGGAGGAGGGTTGCCAGCAGGTCGGGGGAGGCGATCCTTCCGTGCTGCTCGGCACTGGTGAGGCCACACCTGGAGTGCTGGGTCCAGTGCTGGGCTCCCCAGCACGCGACTGACATGGACCTGCGGGAGGGAGTCCCACAAAGGGCCACAAAGGTGACAAACGGACCGGAGCATCTCTCCTATGAGGAAAGGCTGAGAGAGCTGGGGCTGTTCAGCCTGGAGAAGAGAAGGCTCGAGGGAGATCTTATCCGTGTATATAAATACCTGCAGGGAGGGTGCAAAGGGGACACAGCCAGGCTCTTTTTAGTGGTGCCCAGTGCCAGGGCCAGAGGCAATGGGCACAGAGGGAAACACTGGAGGTTCCCTTGGAACGTCAGGAAACACTTTTTCGCTGCAGGTTGCTGAAGGAGGCTGTGGGGTCTCCATTGTTGGAGATACCCCTTCTGTGATTTTGTGATATATTACACCAAGGCAGAATGTAAGGATTATATTGAAGAGCTGCTACTGAATATTGTGAGTTGTTTCAATACCTTTTATATGATTAAAGATTTCTGTGTTAATTTAATTGGATAATTTTCTATCTCACCTGAAAAGTGGTGTAGATATTGACTCTATTTATCTACGTGATACCTGACACTTCTGATTTGATACAGGTCTGTGAATCAGTACAGACTAGTAAGAATGTACAAGTCTCCCTTTGCTTGACCTGTGAGAAGTTAACTGTACATCTGCATTTGGTCATGTTTGTATCTAAGGCCAAAGTGCCACATTTTAAAGGAAATATTGTGCTCCTGGGAAAAAAAAGGAAGTTTGAAAGGCAAGGAGGGTGAAGAGAGAGAAGGAAGAATAAATCAACCAAGCAGTGAAGTCCAGTATTTAACCATAGGTTGTGAGATCGTCAGTAGATTACTCTTCTTGAATCTAGCCAGACTATCATCTGACACAAAGTTACCAACTGTGTGTGAAAGACTTGGTGGATCAGCTTAGTTCATAATTGATATTATTTCGCTCAGTACTTGCAATCAGGAGTAATTGGCATTCTCATTTCCTGACACAGTAAGAAGATGGTGGACTGAAAAGCAATGCGGACAAACTGAGAAAGTCCCTTCAGGTCGGTGGTGTGATACTCCATCAGCGATATGGAGGGACGCGTAACCACGTGCCTTTTGCTTTTGTATTGTCTTTCACAGTGAATCCTGACTGTCTCATTACGCTCTTCTGCTACTCCACTATGTATCAGGAAATGTTATATTATCACAGTAAGGACATTGCTGCCAAACTTTAAATTAAACAGAGAAAACATACTGTTGTATAGTTTGCTTTCACTTTTACTGCTAATACTTGTTTTTAAAGACGTGCTTTCCATCACTGTTCAGATTGTGCTGCTTTATCCTGGGGTGAAGTCATAATCTTGATTTTACGTCATCATAGTCTGTTGCCCTAGAAATGGCTAATGGAAAAGTTCAGATTTTGTACTCCCACACAACAGCAATTTGAAGATAGATTGTGTGGATTAAAATCTCATTTTCTCTATTTAACAACCATGCTTTCTCCATTAAACCTTTTTAGGATGACCAAGAAAAATAGTGTTAAGACATAGATTTATAAGGAACATTCAGACTTCAAACCTATCACAATATAAAAATTACCATTTAATTACTTCAGATCCCAAGTTAAAACTGAGTTGCAATTTGTGCGTTCTCTAAGTTCAGCTTGAAAGCAGTAACAGTACAGTTATGTTTTTTTGAGAGTCAGGTTCTTTCTAGGATTGCTCAGAGGTTCTGGGTAATATGTTTCAAATTGCTTGGCAAAATTCTATTTAAAAAAACCCAACTCCATGCATTTTGATTTGAAACATTCTGCATCTAAGAAAATAGAGTGTGAAAAATGAAACACTAAACATTATCTTAATACTTTTATTTTTAAACAAACTAACCAAACTGTTAACTTTTCCATCTGATTTTTTTCCTTACAGGCTGTAATGGTATAAAGTAACACCACACAAGAGTACTTTTTTTTCCAAAATACAGCACAATCCATACTGATTAAGCACAGACTGATTTGTCACAAATGCACCCATCATATTGCTCATTTAATCTGGATTTAAATATATGACTGTGGGAAAAGTACTGAGTGGCTTGGCCTATAGTCCTTTCATTATGGTGACAGTCTTGTCTGGCAGCTTGATTCACCATCAGTGGAACTTAGTGGGGCTTTCAGTCAAGCCTTTAGTCTCATCTTCAGCAAAACAACTCAAGGTCTCCGCTCTCCAACTGCCTGAGAATGACAGGTGTTCAGCTGCAAGCTGCTTAGCTCAAATCCACTCCATATAAAATGGAAGTCATGCAACCTGATAACTAGGGTGATGTATATCTGCCCAACTAATGAAAGGCTCGTTATTCTTATCTCAGACCGGTCTGCAGACCCAGGATTTTACTAGAATAATAACTATAGCTTGAATTCGAAGGTAACCATGGTGACTTTAGATGCCTCACTGTATTTATGAGCCAAGAGACTGCCTTATCCAGAAATGGCCACCTTAGTGCACTTCCACAGCTTTGTGTCATTGGAGTGCAATCTATTCTGCCATTAATTAGATTTTGAAAAGAACTGAAGACTTTGGACAGTGTTTACCACAGTAGTTCACCTCTTGCCTGGAATGGACTTCTGGGTTTCTCCGCTTCTTAGATTCAGTGGCCTGTATATCCTCCTAGATATTATAATTCACAAGTCTGAATTTCTGTAAGATCTGAATTTCTGCAAGTTTTGATTCCTTCAGAAACTTTTCATTACATACGTGTTTCTTGCCTGTAGGATGAGGACCAAGGAGTGTTTGCTCTTTTGTCCTTGAAGAGAAACATTCACAAGCAGACTGGATGTTCATAACAGAATTGTCATGCCATGCACACTGCTTTACTTCATATCTGGGTGGCACCTTCAAGTGTCCATCAGGGCATGGTGTGAGGCACTTCTAATTAAACATTGTTGTGATTTAACCCTGGCCAGTGACCAGGCACCACACAGCCGCTCAGTCACTCCCCCACACAGTGGGATGGGGGAGAAGACTGGAAGAGTAAAAGTGAGAAAACTCATGGGTTGAGATAAAGACAGTTTAATGGATAAAGCAAAAACCACGCAGGCAAGCAAAGCAAAACAAGGAATTCATGCACTGCTTCCCATGTGCAGGCATGTTTTCAGCCATCCCCAGGAAAGCAGGGCTCCATGGTGCGTAATGGTTACTTGGGAAGACAAATGCCATCACTCTGAACATCCCCCCCTTCCTGCTTCTTCCTGCAGCTCATATACTCGACATGATGTCACATGGTATGGAATATGCCCCTGCCCACCCCAGGTCATCTGCCCTGGCTGTGTCCCCCTCGCAATCTCCCACCCACCTCCAGCCCTCTTGCTGGCAGGGCCTGAGAAACTGAAAAGTCTGTGACCCGGTACACACACTATCCAGCAACAACTAAAAACATCAGTTTGTCATCAACACTGCTCCCACACCAAATCCAAAACACATCACTGCACCAGCCACTAAGAAGAAAATTAACTCCATTCCAGCCAAAACCAGGACAAACATTTTATCTTACCAGCCTGGCAGGGAGAGGAGATCTGTTTGCTGATAGTAGGTGATCCTTTCATGGCTGTGAAATTGTGACAACCTCTAGTTATTCTTATATCAGATCGCATAATTGCAAAATAATTCAGGCTGGAAGGGACCTCAGGAGGTCTCTAGTCCATCTTTCTGCTCAAAGCAGGGTCACCGTCTGAGGTCAGAAATGATTGCTCAGGGCATTGTCCAGTTGGGGCTTGAATCCATCGCAGGACAGACACTGCACAACCTCTCTGGGCAAGTTCTGCCACTGCTTGACTGTCCTCATGGGGAACAGTTCTTTCTTCAATCTGAACTGATCATTTCAACTCATGCCAGTTGTCTCTCATCTTCTTCCCATGCACCACTGGGAAGAACCTGGCTCCGTCTTCCTATTAATTGTTTACATGGCCCTAAGATGTCAATACATTTTATAGCGGGCAAAGGAAAACAACAGTGTCAGAATCATAGTTCCAGAGTGGTAGCAGCAGGAGAACTCACACTTCTATCAGCTGATAAAATTAAAAAATATTTTGTCAAGCAATATTACAGCATGCCATAAATATTACTACTAGGCTCATACTAACTCATGTTATCTGAAGATGATGTGGTCTGTAAGCTTCTGAATCATTTTTAGTCAGCTTCAGGACTTTCAGTTATTTGTGTTGTTCCAAGACTGTGGACTTCAGCAACAAACCCATCACACTGCTGAAGAGACAGACACTAGTTTTCATGACAGAAGAGAGAATTGATCTTTTTGGATCTCCTTTAGATAAAAAATAAAAAATCAAACCATGCTAGATAGCATTAGCCATCTCTAAGCGGGTGGAAGAGAAAGGCAATTTTCAGAGTTGTTTCCACAGATTAAATACATTGTTTTGAAAAGCTCACTGTTGTGACTTGAAAGAGTGAGCAGCTACTAATGGGAGAGCTCACCTTCAGAATGAGCCAATATCAGGGTTGCAGAGACAGAGCAAGTGGGAGACAGGAGGCCGTTTGCATCCAAGGATGGCATTTTCACTCCAGCAGGGAAGTGCTGCTCACAGCTGCGCTCCTTGGGGCACTCTGGGGTGGCAAGTGGCAAGCTGGAGAAGATGTAGCCAGGGATGTGCTAGGAATGAACATGAGTTACTGGAACAACCTCTGCTGCAGAAGTGGTGGGAGTAAAGGGCATCACCAATATTTAATACAGGATTCAATACATTTCTGAAAGAAATTACATGCTGTGATCCCTGTTGCAGCAAAAGGCTAGACTCAATAACTCTGCAGGTTCATTTATCTGCCATTTTCCTCTGCTCCTTTTTCTCCCAGTTTCCTTCTTTATTCCTTGTCTTGAACTTTTCAGGAAACTGGAACACTGTTTATTTCTCTGTTTCTTATTATCAACTGACAGAGATATTTAAGGGCAGGATGGAAAAGTGTGAGAGAGTGGGAAAGCGTCCTGTAGAAAATGGGAAGGATGCCACAGCTGGCAAGTGTTATTTCTGAGGCAACCACTATGACATGGACTGCCTGCCTTCCAGAGCTGAAAGAAGTTTTCACAACGTATCAGTCTCTCCACTACTCTCTGTGTTGTCCTTTCCAGAATGCAAAAAAAGGGACAGGGGAAGCCACACAAGTTACGAATTGGACTCAAATGGCCATGAGGTGGTAGTGAACAGAAGGTTGAAAACATTTCCAGCTGTGCACTGGTGTGAAGGACAAAAATCACCCACTGAATAGACTTTTTCCAGAAAAATCAGTGAAAATATGTATAAGGGTTTCTGTGTAAAACAGGGCACAGGAGTTTTTAGGGAGCATAAAAAGTCTCAACAACAGTCATTAATTTACATGAAGCCACCCTATATATTTGTAAGTATGTATTATACTTGTGTTTCCCTGAAGTAAATTCCTGGTTTTTTTCCTCTCCTCTGAGAACCAATCAGTTCTCGGTGAAACAATACAGAAAAACTTAAGAGTTTATTACACACCATTTCTGCCAGCAGTATTGGTGTTGGGGTAAACCAGCCAGTACCGTAGGAATACGCAGCAACTACGGTACCTTCCCCAGGTGTACACATGAAGGTACTTAGTAATACTGTGGACCTCTTCAGTTAGTGAGTCATTTATGTTTCACCTTGGACCTAATCCAGAACTCATTTAAGCTGGCCAAATTCTTGTTGACTTCAATAACTTGGGGTGAGATGTAGCAATCATTACATTTTATGTACCTGAGAGAGCTCTTCCATTACAAAATTGTAAGCAAAATAAACTGATTTCCAAAACAGGTTATCGAAGCGGATGAAAAACCTACCAGAAAATAGTGCAGGTTGGGGAAAATAATGATTCCTTTATCAATTATATTTTTGAAGAAAGACTTTGTAGGAACTTTGCAGAAATTACATAGAAACTTTTGTAATTGCATTATGAGAGGCTAATCAAAATGTATTGCTTCTATTTCCACTTCTGCTGAGAAAAGATTCAAATCAATTTAGAAAGTTTAGGCTGTAATAAATTAGAATCTGAATCTTAGAAGCCAAAGAAGGATCATTTAAAAGGCTATAAATTCTAGTGAAGGGAAGTCAGACACACTGACAAACCAGAAGTACTTTGGTAAATGCACATATACTGAGAAATATACATATAAACATATTAACAACAAAGTGTACCTAAAATACTACTGTATTGTTCAAATTTAGTAACATGCTGAAATCAGGTGCATGCATAAAGACCTAGCAATTTTTACGAGTTTGGAAAATTCTTAGCATAGATCAAAACTGAGGCCTTTACATAGATGCTGCTTCTCATTTTGCACAAAATCACCTTGTGAACAGCTTCAAAAATCACAGAGTCTGTGCGGCCTTGAAAATAAGGTTTTGATGTACACAGTAAATACATAGTCCAGAAGTCTGGCCCCAGTGTTTGCGATTCATAATGATGGAGATAATCCTTGAACAGGAGCATTTATGGGAAATAATAGTGGTAGATATTGCCGTGTTTAAGAAGCTCATTATCATGTAGTAGGTGGATACATCCTCAGAAACAGCAAAATGCCCACATATGTTATGAAGTTAATAACCTGGGTATTTACAGTTCAGTGGGAACGCTGACAATAATTTATTTAATGCACTCCTGAGGAAAATGTCCTTAAGATCCGAGTCTGACCAACCCTGTATCAGTGCATCTGAGCAGGAGTGCCAAGTCTCAGTTCCCTCTGTACCTATCCGGTTTTGAGACGCAGACCACACCAGCAAGTTTTAGCCACCTAACTACATTGGCAAGGAGCGAGGAAAACGTACATGCCTCCTCAACAATGCCGTGCCAACCCAAGGATTTTACAGATTCAGTTATCCTGTCGCAAAAGTTTTTTCAGTGATACAAGTTGTACTTCTTAGGGACCTGGTTTAGGGTATACTGGCAAGAATACTGCATTTGCTACAACCGGCTAGGGTATTTCGTACACATCTCACTCTACCTGCAAACCTTCTTCAAGGTACACCAAAAATGGCAAACTTTTGACCCAGGTCAAGAGTTAATATGAGACATGGGTGGAAACAGTAATTATAATAGTACATGTTTCTTTCCAGTCAGCAACCAAACATTAATGAAACTAGATCTGTAGTTGGGAAAATACTGATATTTTATGCATATGTACTAGTAAGCCTCTTCACTCCCTTTGCTAATTTTTAATCTTTTAGTTCCAAAATATTTGTAAATATAATTACGAATGAATGGTCTAGCCTAATCCATATGTCAGTCTGTTCCCTGAAATTTTCAGGTGATTTATAACCCCTACGGTTCCCCTTTTGAAGTGAAACTTCCAGTAATGATCAGCTTATTCATCTCCCTTTGAAGTAAACAGCACTGAGGTCAAGCATACACCTCAGTAAGAGAAGTTTGAGATGGCTGGGCTTCTATGTCTATTTCTGCTCCTGAAATCTGTAAGCCCACATCTGCCTGTCTCTGAAGCAGGGAAAAGTTCTAGTCTGTAGATGAAAAATTTGGAACTAAGACTAGATGTGGGAATTTAATACCTGTGTCAACTTGTTCTATTAGGAAAATATTTTCTCCGTGTCTTACAGCTCACAGGCTCGTGTACATTAATGCATATATTAAAATATACAGGTTAGCTACGTCCAACAGTTTGATATAAAAATTATGCAAAAAGGATAAAGAGAAAAGGAACTCATAAGCATGCCATAATGCCATCTGAAATGCTACTTCTTTCCTTTGTTACCTCTGAGCACAAGTCTGTTGTAATATTTTTCTCTTCAAAGAAACATATTTCAGGAATTTCAGATGAAAATAAAAACAAGTTGTATAGGAAACATGCCATGTGAAGGTTGTGCTTAGTTTCCTTTACAACTGAAAAGGTTTTATAATGGACCCCACACCACCACGCATGGGGCAAGAGCGGGGTGTGAGCCGTGGAGGGGCTGCAGCAGTGCCGTGTCCCCAGGCACCACCACAGTGGAGGTGGCTGGGGAGCAAGAGCTGGCGTGACGTGATGCTGCTTCGAGGCCACTGTCCCTTCCTCTTGGCATCCTGCGAATGGATTGCTGTGCCTTGACTTCTTCCATGAGAAATGAGGGGTGGTTTTGTCTTTGTATTACACAATACAGGGAAAAGGAGAAAGATTTTTCACTTGAATCTTTGTTGCAGTGAGAAGAATCTCACGCTTTCTCTCGGAGCCTGCCCCAGCAATTCCCTAGCACTGCTGTTCCAGTCAGAAACGGTGTAAAAACTGGAAAGGGCTTTCTGGGCCCATCTGACAGTGAAAAACTACCACCTCTTCAGTTGAAACTTCAGCATAAACTTCAAATGTTAAAGTAAAAGCAGCGTGTGATACAAAGTTATGCTTTACACCAAACAGAAACTGACATACTGCAAACTTAGTCGTCACCTTTGCATTCAGGAGCAGTTTTGAGGCTGTTATTTCAAAACCCAGATTTTTCACCTTTGTTATGAGATAGAAAGGTCTAGTCCTTAACCAACTGTATCACTCGCTATTTATGGCTCTTCTGCTAATAGTTAACACAGAGTTGCTGTTTCTCACACTGCACATTCACCCTGAAATCCCCACAATATTGAGAAGAAAGTATGAATCTCCTGCTACCTCATTTTCAGCTACAAGGTCTTATTTGTTCATCACTATGGCAACTGCTGCCCCAGCCCAGCTTAATAGGGTGCTTGTCTAGACAGCATTAAACATATCTGCACTTACATGTGTCTGGCTTTAACAGCCAGGTGTGCGGAAGGTGCGGTGGAAGGAAGAGAAGCAACAGAAAAGGAGAAAGTAAAAGAAGAGCTGAAGCATTTCAGAAGTCACCACATTTTACATGAAACTTTTTAATTCTGGGATGCAGTGTTAAAACATGTTCCTCACTCGGGACACACAGATTTATAGGTGTACAGGAAAGAATGGCAAACTGGCTTCTAACTGACCTAAGGGCCACCACTGTCTGTGGGCTCTTCTAGGAGCAGAAGGATCTCTCGGGGCAGAAGTCCATTTTATGGCTCCTGTGGAGAGAAGTGCGGTATGTCTGGGACTGATCAAGGTCAGCAGGTCCTAGGAAGGGCCTGAGGAAGGTCTTAGTTCTGATTTGGATCTGCTGATTGGATCTTGGGGAAACTAGAATGAAGCATCCCAGTACCATCCATCTCCCCGTCACAGGAGGCCCCTGTAGAAGGAGACAGTTTCCTCGCAGGCAGTGGAGCAATTAAGCCTGTGTAGAGCAAGAGAGCCGCACAACTTCAGCTGCGTGCAGTCTGTGTAAGCAGAATTTATTCACCAAAATATGGCAATTCAGTCACTTTGAAACTTCTATGAATACGCACCCATCTCAGCAAGTACCTTCCATGCAATAAAAGAAATCCATATTTTCAGCATTAACTTCACAATGAACGAGGGCACAGCCTGATGATAAGCTAGATTTGATTTAGACTTGATTTTCTGGTCTTCCCCCTCCCAGAAAATGTCTCAAACAGCATGCTACAACATGTTTGGGGATGCTGAACTGCCAGTGGGTATCTTTTTGAACTGTCCTTACTTTAGTAAGTAAACAAAGACCAGAGCAGGTCCAGCTGACATTCAGACACTGACAAGCCTAAGCCTCCCCCCAACCAATGTCTTAGTAGTCATCCTTCCACCTCTCCTCTTCCCACTGTCCATGAGACAAGCAAATACTCATAGAGCCACAACAAATGAATGTTGAGATGTTCTTCTGGAAGGCAGAGGGTAAAATACCCCTGACAGAGGCAAGAGTTGAAGTAGCTTTCCCGCTACTGGAAATGGGAAGCAAGAGCATGAATCTAACCCTTCATTCTTATTCATTATTTTCTGCAAGAGGCTGAAAAATGTAACACTTCTTTCCAATCTAAACAAGCAAACATATTAAGTGGCAAGAACAGTGAGAAGGTAGGGAAGAAGAGCAGTAGAAACAGAGGGAGTCAGTCTTCATTTCTGCAGAACTAAAAAGCACCTAATTATTCATACTGTTTAGCCAATGACCCTTGTACTCCTTGGTCAACAAGATATAATTTTGTTCCTCACACATGATAGGTAAATACCGTGAATGCATTCCTATGATGAATACCCAAAATATTAAAGGTGTATGACACTAGGAGCTGCATGTAACACTTGGCACCATCCTCAGAGACACCCTGTGAAGTGAAGCACAGTTTCCAGGCAGAGGTGTCTGTGGGACTAAACACCTGGATTTTTAATCTTTATCTGTTAACTGGGGATTTTTTTAATCTTGAACACCTAATTGTGCCCTTACTGTAAGTTAAAGGCAGCAGAAAAGTACACACAAAACCGGCCAATATACAAACTCTGTATTGCAGTCACAATTAATGAGGACACCAACAGATTAAAAAATGCTATCTCTGATACTTGCATTTTTTTTCCAAGAGAAAAATTGTTGTGGTGTTCATTGGCAGGCATCAACTTTCCGGCTGGCACTAGGTGACAGAAAAACATGGGAGTGTCCAGAATCAGTTCAGGGATGATGCCTGCTGGCAAACAGGCTCATCACAGGAAAAGCCAGAGATGGGTGTTGCAGCTACCTGTGATGCCAACACACTTCTTGTGTGTTGTGGGGCTCACTGGTAGCCAGAACTGTTCAAAAAGCAAGCATCTCCCTTTGAAGACAGTTAAGACTGTTGGTAGAGATACATATTCAGCACACCCCCGATGACACCTTGCCACAACAGTTACTGAATCCATGAGAAAATACTCTTCTGGTGGAAACACTAGCCACTGGTTCCCACTACTGAGTCCTTCTTATTTGACACACTGCACAGGACAAGATGATGCAGCTATCACTTTCTGAAACACTTTGGGTAGGTTGAGGGCAAAGACTGAAAGGGCCAATTTTTAACAAAACCAGCTGTAGGTGGTCATGTGTCCAGTTATCTGGCTAGACCCACTGCAATGTAGCTACTTGCCCCTTTTACAGCTCTCCCAAACTCATGCTCACAAGATCTTACCGTGTGTTCATATGTTGCATGCCAGTATCCCACCCCAACATCTGCAGAGTTATGCTATACCCGTCCATGTGCTGGGCTCAGTATCGTTCACGTTGAAGCATTTGATCATTCCAGAAAGGAATATTCTTGTAACATGTTCATTCATTCCATAAATATGAGGAAAATGTAAACAAAACACCTACACGTTATATTTTATAGTTCAAAAGTTTCACTACAGTCTCTCTTGCTAAATACACTATCTTGAAAAATAAGTACTTTTCACTTGTATTCACTATGCTACAGTGTGCACCATGGTATGATTTTTGCCGCTAATTACATTATACCAACCTTTCCCACCCAAAAGATCCCCACTATTTTCACACTGCAACAGCACTATGCCAGCCTAGGTGTCACTAGGTGGAGTGGGCATTGACCAACTGTTTATCACAAAGTGCCGATAAATCTAATGGCTTCATATTAGGAAAATCTCTTATCTACTTAATGCTCTACCAAAGCCTGAAAATAAGAGTGTCCACCTGGTATAAGTCACTCTAATGCAGCCAGATTAATTACCTGTAGCTGTCTGAAAATGCTTTAATTCTCTGAAACCCAATGTTATTTTGCTTTAGGGTTGCAATTAAGCCCAAGACAAGTTTAATGAGAGCAGTAGCATATACTGGGGTACTGTTGCTAGGCATCTGTGTGCAGGGTCATATCAGTTTAGTCCCAGCTGTTACCACAGACAATTGGCACAATACCTTCTGCTTAAACTTCTTGAGTTTCCTTTGTTTAAACGCTCTTGAGAGAACAAAATATCTTCCAAGATGTCAAGTGCCTAAGACGAAGCATTACTTGTAAGCGCTTAATATTCACTGCCAGGAAGCCAGACTGCCAATGAATGCCAATAATTGATATAATGTAGAAAGGATTGTATATGACTAAGGATTTAATCTCAGTGTTAGTATTGCACCTAGGAAAATTACCATCTCTGTTCAATAAAGGTTGTAACTCACTGGTAGAATATGATTTTTGTGTGAATGAAGCCTCATGTTTAATGCTCAGCATCACTTCCATTTCTGAGGCAAACTGAACTGTCAGGATACTTCCCACTCTTGCAGAAACTCCAGATGAATGGGCAGAATTCAAATACCAGAAGAATAACGTCTATTATACATACCAATTCTCCAGAAAGTTTATTGTTTTTCTAACTAGAAATTATGACCAGATTTCCAAAGGTGACTTGGCCTACTATATTGCATTTAAGCACTGTCTTCAGAATATCTGGGACATGTAATTCTGAACTGGACTGATAAAGGAGTTTTAGATAGTGTTCGTATTTAATAGTAATTAACTAGTATCGTTCTGTTTCATATAATGGGAAACGCAAATTTCAATAGCTGCTGTTCTTTGTGAGTCATAATACAGCCACTACTGTACTGTACATTCGATTGCATAGTAAGGTAAATGCAATTAGATCACTGCAGTCTTTAAAAAGGATATTACATTTGCTGAAAACATATAAGCAGACAATTTACAGATTTTAACAGGTAAATCAAACTC
>JAVJGI010000057.1:61714137-61724291 GCA_035590275.1 Ibycter americanus
ATGAAAAATTTCTTATTAGAAATTGTCAAAATCAAACACATTGCAAAGTTGTACAGCAAATCTTTGATTCACTGTTGTGACTGCCAAAAAAGTCGATGTCCTCAAAACTTTATAACTTAACAAGTGACCCCGGGGAAAAAAACCAAACAAACAACACCCTGCTTTAAATCTTCTGTCTGTAAAAACTGATCATTTCTATATTTGCAGTATCGTTTTCTTTTCAAGGTCCTTCCTTGAGTGGACAGAATTTTGTAACATTGGAATTTTCAAGCTAGCATCTTACTTGGCATTGCAGCTTTTCTTGTATACTGTTGTACATTTGCTATTTTTTTTCTTCTTGGTGCACTTACTACTGCTTTCACGTTGCCAAACCCTACCTAAGAAGAATCACCAAAATGGCAGCTAGTCTTAAGTAACCTACTGGAAGAAAGAAGGGAGTTCTGGATGCTTGAAAATTTCTCTGGTGTGTAATTTTAACAAGTAAATATCGACAAAATTGTCCTCATAAAAGTCACAGGCAACACCACTTTCAACAGCGTAATGGGAGTTTATTTCAGTGGGACAAGGATTTGGCGCATCTGTATGTTTTTACTGACAATCTTGAGCATATGCACAAAGTATTTAAGGTAGTTTTTGGAGACTTAGATCTTATTTCTGTAAAATTTTTACAGTTGCTTATCCATGTGTCTGTTGTGCTTAGCTTGAAAAAACAATTCTCAGTGGGAAACTTGGTCGCACAAACTATAAGAACATAAAATGTCATGCATTTGACAGCCAAAGTAGTAAAACAGTACTTGGTATAGATGCTATTTGATTGTAACTAAGAAGTAGCAGAAATATTGTCTATTTCTGCTCTAACGTAGAGAGCTGCCAATCTTCCACAGTGCAAATCCTGGGGTCAGATTCTTGTTCAAAGTGTAGCCTGACAAATCCTGGGAAAGAGAGGGAGTGCTGGGCAAATGTAATTGAAAGCAGAAACCAGATTTTGCTTATGACTTAGCTACAGCTGTCACTGTATCGTGTTATGGATTTGCACGGTGAACTTTACATACAAAACAACACATTGGCCGTAGCTGTCTATACCTGGTCTGAAGGCTGCCAAGGGCTGTGACAAACACAATTCCAGGCTGTGCTACAATGCCATAGACGTCACATGCTGGAACTGGAATGTGTGTTGTTCTCACCTGCAAGCCAAATTCTGATTCAGCCTTATTTATATTAAATAAAATACATGAAATGCACAAACAGAAGAAAATCTGCTCCATGTAGGCCAACGGCCGCATAAGCCATCTGCAGTCTTCAACCTCCAGGGACACCACCGTCTGTGGGAAAGCCAAAACAGGCCTTCCCATCCTGCTATCTTCTTATGCTTCTACTGCAGTTTCCTCTGGGGAACAAGGTGCTGAAGTTTAAACATTCCTCCAACAGCAGAACCCATAGGCTGAACAACTCTTCTGGTGTGGTTCTTACCAGGGTAGACTGAGCACACAGGGTAGAATCTGGCTTTTATACTTCTATTTTAGTTTCAGTAGCAATATTAATAAAGCATGGCAGCTTGCCCTCATTCCGGTTCAGTGACAGCCTTGTTATACAGTGTACTTTAATGTACAGTAGTATTTATTTGCTATCATAGTGGGAGACAAAATCATATTGCAACATAGAATCTGATACTTTATCTCTGTAACATGAATGTTACATACAGCATGTATGTAACATGCATGTTACAGCTAAAATGTGGACTTTGGTCAATGACACTGGACTTTTAACAGGAAAATATTATTTTTTTAAATTGGTATTTGAAATCTGGTATGATAGGTCTCTTTCTAATCATTAGAGTTTGTCTCTGTGGCATCAGTAGCAGTTTGGCCTTTCAGCGTAGTATTTATGAAAAGAAGGGGGAAATGCCAAAGGGAAGAAACACTGAAGCCCAAGTATAGATGGAGTAAAACATTGAGTAATGGCTGCTGGATCTGACTGGCTTTCAGAAATGGAATCATAAGCATTCCCAGTTTCTCTTGGGTCAGAGCTGTTTACAGGGTAGCATTCCATTTTCAGTGTTCACTGAGAAACTGAAGACATTCCCTCAGAAACATGAAGATTCACTAGTTCACTAAGCTGATTTTCCCTGGTGGAAAATAAAGTATCCTTAAAAAAAAAATTATGAAGATATGTTCCTTAGGAGTAAGATCTTATCAGCAGAGTTATTGCAGACCATCAAGTAATTAACCCTGAACTGGCTTTAATTTTAATACATAAATACCTTACTCTTTAGCCTATCTGTCTAGGAAGGGGTTTGAGTCTTTGTCAAATTAGATCTGAACCTCCTTAACAAGTAACCACAGAACATAGTATATCAGAATTCAGACAGATTTATCATTTCAAGAACTTCTAAAACCATTGTAATGGGAAGAAATTAAGATAGCAGAGACCTTCTTTCTCTAATGTATTAGCAGAACCACCCAGAAATGCAATCAACAGGGTCTGAGTGTTCCCAAAAAGTCTAACACCAGCACACCTTCAGATCTGCATGCAAAAACATAGTGCAAAGTGAGTGCCTTGCCCACATATGCTGCAGAGAGAGTTCTAAGAATTAAAACACCCTTTTCCTTATTAAGCTTGCCCTGAGGGCACAGAGAATGTGGTTTATCCATTAGCTTCATTCATGTGCTCTTGTCATAGAATCACAGAATGGTTTGGGTTGGAAGGGACCTTAAAGATCATCTAGTTTCAACCCCTCTGCCATGGGCAGGGGCAACCTTCACTAGACCAGGTTGCTGAAAGCCACATCCAGCGTGGCCTTGAACACTTCCAGGGATGGGGCATCCAAGACTTCTCGAGGCAACCTGTTCCACAGTCTTGCCACCCTCATTGTAAAAAATGTAAAAAATATCTTCCTTATATCTAAGTGTACCCTCTATTGGTTTATAACGGCCACCCCTTGCCCTACCACTACAGGCCTTGGTAAAACACCTCTTTCCGTCTTTCTTATAAGCCCCCTTTAAGCACTCAAAGGGCACAACATTGTCTTCCCAGAGCCTTCTCTTCTGCAGGCTGAACAATCCCAACTCTTCCAGCCCTCCTTCACAGCAGAGGTGCTCCAGCTCTCTGATCATTTTTGTGGCCCTCCTCTGGAGCTGCTCTAGCAGGTCCATGTCCTTCTTGTACTGGGGACCCCAGAGCTGGACGCAGTAATCCAGGTGGGGTGTCACAAGAGTGGAGTAGAGGGGGAGAAACATTACTAAGAGAAATGCTGCTCCATAGCCCACCAGCACCCTGCACCCCTAATAACACCACTTTATCAGTATTCAGGCTTGATTTAATATTTTTGTATATTAGTGAAAGCCAATGGCACAAAGGTTATAATTAACGCATCAGGAATCTTTAAATGTGAGTGGGGGGTGTGGGGGAGAACAGATGATCTGGGAAAGGTCTCCATGCAAGACCAGGCGGGCAGCATCCTGCTCTCCCAGCCCATTCTGCCTCTGCTGCAAAAGGCTTCTCTGCATTTGATTTCCAGAAAGGGCATATGCAAAATTTCACTGACCTGTTGATAAGTAGAAAAAAGTGGATGAAATTAATACAACACAGCAGCGCATGCTGACAAGTATTTGCACCTTATTTTCTCATGCAAAAGAAAGAACTGGATTCATAACTCAAATCATACAAAGAGTCAAAGACCCAGGCTACTGTAAGCAAGCAACCATATTGGCAGCTGTCATGGAGAACACTGTCTCTGCCCTGGAAGCTGCAGTCTTTTTCACGTCCCCAGAAATTATAGTCCTGATCCTCCACAGAGAGATTTGCACAGCCTGAGAGAACGATGCCTGGAGATGAGGTCCTACGTGCCTTTTTCAAAGACCAGTTGCAGGGCTTCCTGCGGCCAGAATTGCTATTGGAATAATTTTGCTCACTTGAAACCTTAGCTGAGTGTTAATTCACTCATTGGAAATCTGCCCTCTGAAGTCTAGCAGGCAGGGATCAGATTGTCTGTGGCGTCTAGCTCCCACTGTCTTTTGGCAGAGTCGGGTGGCTGACAGGGAGTTAATAACAGCACCTTCGATCTCTTTCTAGTTGGGGGCCCAAATGTGGGTTAGACCACAGGAGATGCCTGACAGCTGCTGTACTGGGAAAAAAATCTCACTTTGCCTGTTTCCCTCCCTGCACTTTTGGTTCAGGAGAGAAAAATCATACTGGGTCTATGACCTCTGGACCTGCTGGGACTCCTTCCAACACAGAAATGTATCCAGGCACAGAGTCCCCATCTTTACTGAAATACTTGAGTGTCTAAGAAAATACACAAAGATGACTTCCACCCAGCCAGAAGACTTACAGGGCTCTTCAGGGACACTTTGCTGACATCCAGTACTGTGAAACCACCTGCAAATTTCGGGCAGTGGGTTTGACTGTAAAATTATATTCTGGTGATAGATTGCAATGAAAAGTCCTAAAAATGAGCAATAAGACACAGCAAAAAATGCCTTTGATCTTGTTAGACCTAGGCTAGACCCTTATGCAGGACCTGAGTGTAAGGCTCGTACATAGCACAATCAAGACGTATGTCACAGCCCTCTGTTCAAGTCTCCTCTGTGGTGCGGTGAGTATTTCTTTGAATAAGGGTCAAATAAACACATTTTTGCCATTGAATTTGCCTTCCAGCAGGTACAAATGCATCATTCACTACTCTATATGCAGCAGCTGTACTGGGGATTCGTCTCATTGTGCTTCACCAACACTTGCTGCAAATAAGATACTGGCAGAGTTGTTCTCTCTGCCAGGCCTCTTGCTCCTCACTCCCCTGAAAGAGCAGATCACAGGAGGTCATCTACCTTTTGAAGACCGTTGTCGCAGAGCTGTTGTCAAATACCTACTTCTACAGCTTACTGTACGTGGCGCCGTACAGTAAGCTGAGTAAGTAGGCAGAACAAGGAGTGCAACACCAATTATTTTCTTGAACTATTCTGGTGAGGTGGGTAGGTTTTTTTTCCTCACAGCTCATAAAAAGTATCTGAGGAGAAAGGGAGCAGTGGTCTGTAAAATATGTTGCCAGTCCATGCCCTTATCTGCAATACTAACATGGTACTGCCTGATGCAGTATTCAGTGGAAAACAAGTTCTCTGCAAAGAGTTTTAGATTGCAGTGGGATTGCTGCCAGAGCAGGATGTCAACTTAGGTGACAGAGCCTTGAATCCAGCGTTGCTCTCATGAATCCTTGCTGGAAGATGCTACATTAGGCTTTAAAGTTTGAGGCACTGCAGAACTGCCAAATCTTTCTTACTCACCTTCAGTGAGGTTCAATCATTCATTACTTTGTATGTTGCACTTCTCTGATCATGGATCTCAGTAAAAAATTTATGAGCAACTCCATACATCCATAAGAAAGTCCCTCACATTCTCCTCTTGAAATTAATTTTATAACCCTGCATAAAAGATGTCGGCAATGAGATCTTCTGTAAACGAGTTCTGGATCATTTCATTATTATTGGAAATATAGTCAAGGGAAGGAAAGCCCATCTGGAGTGTATTTTTGCCAACCTTCCATCATATGGTGACACACAATTGCTGACATCCACATTCTTCCTTAAATTCCAATATTTTTTTCCTCCTGTTGCTCCATTAAATTACATCCTAAAGAAGAATCAATGTCTGAACTTCTGTGAGAGAGTTGTATTTAACATCAGCTTTTGATTTCATAACAACTGGGGGGTTTCTCCTTTTGGATCTTAAGAAACAATGTAGCTTTCAGGAGCACAAGACTGGTGGGAAGTGATGAAGGTAGGAATGCTTACCCCTGTTTCTGCTAAACAAATACCAGTCTTCACTCTCTCAGACCAGGTCAGAAAGCTAGGCTTACCAGAAGCCACGCATTTTTTAATTTGAGTTTTGAATAAAGCTTTTCATCATAAGCTTGAGCTAATACAGTAATTTGTAGAGGGGACTTTGTGTCTTGGTTAGTTGGCAGAGGTCAGAACATGTCAGTTCAGCCAGTGGTTCAGATACAGCCTAAATATTTTTAAGGCAGGTAAATGTAGTAGTGATTACAGAACATGTTGTCTTCTAGCTATCCCGTCAGAAGGGGCAGTGTACCTCACATTCCCCAGGCAGAAATATGAGTGAGCAGCTTCCGCACCAATAGACTTCAGCTCTGATTTAGCAAATCCATTCCCAGGTGTTTAGTTTTCATTATATACTACTGGTATTGTCAACATGATTCTGTTACTGCCAAATCTTTATTTAGTGTCAACCAGACTTGTATGATCCAAGGGGAGTCCAGGGTTCCTAGGGGAATCTAGGTGTAACAGGATACAGCCTTAGGGAACAATTTTGATTCAGCTTTACAGGGCAAATAATCACAGTCAGGCAATTCAGATACTGTTAGAAGGTTTTGTGTTGAGTCCTGCCCAAACGCAGATGTCCAACAACAGCTGAAAATAATGAATCACAGTCATTTCCAGTGATACCCATATGATTATTTTTTTTTCCTCTCAGATTTGTTTTGTGAAGCTCAGGATCAGTGTTGGGAAACTTACAAAGAAAGTGGATCTGAGGAGAATGTGAAGAAAAAGCACTTTCTGAAAGTCCAGCAACTCAAAGGCAATTGTACAAGACTGCACTACCATGAGAATCATTGCAGCTGTTAACTGGGAGTAAAACAGATGTACAGAATGTAAGTATGGGCATCATGGTTTTGTGCTTTCACTTCTGAGATAATTTTCACATTCCCAAATTAATATACAGTGCAATCACTATGCTCTGTCATACTGATTCCCCAGACATGTTTAAGAGATGGGAAGTGCCAGATAAAGATAATATCATAGTAAAAGGTAACGGTTCAAATCGGATCAAAGTGAGAAATTTCTCAAGGGCCCTTCAGAGAGAAAATATGAACTCCAAGTGTATAGCTGTAAAAAGGACTTCCTTAGAAGTCATACAGTCCAGGCAAAGGTCCCTTCAGTTTATCTCGGGAGTTCCAGATAAGACTATGAAGAAAGAGGAGAGTACATGTAAAAACAGCAAAGTGGAATAACAAAACAGTCCCTATTTCCAGGAATTTTTGTAACTTTTCACTCTAATGCTAATGCTTTGTGTTGCCAAGGAGTTGGAATAAAGCAGTCATGTAAATGTTTTGCTCCTCTCAGTTTCTCAAAGAATTATTATCAGCAGAACAAGCAGTAATAATGTTTAGTCTTGCTCCACTCCTTTTCACCAGAGAAGACAGTGCAGAGACAGCCTTGAAAGTATCTTGCTGCGAGGAAAACTAATAGTATCTCTGCAAAACACGTTTTCTGTTTTACATATGGACATGCATTCCTCTGGGTGGCAGTTCCAAGCAATTAGGGGATCCTTAACATGATGAACCAGTGCATTGGGCTCCCTGTCTTCTTGTGGAATTTTTTGTGGCCATAACTTTGTTGATTTTCACAGCTGAAGTATACAGTTGAAAGAATTCTTGGTTGTCTTCTGTTCTTCTTTGCTTTGTAAAACCTACGTAAGCTTCTGCTGTAACACCACTGACTGAAACAAAAATGCAGTTGCAGAGTATAAAGCTTTTGCTTTTATGAAGCCTCATGCTATTGTCCATAAAATAAAGGACTCATCAAGACAGGTTTACATGAAATCTTAACTTTTCTATTGTGCATATCTATTACAACAAGCCAAGATTTTCAGGAGAGATAGCATCTTTTATTAGCTAGCAGATACAGTTTAAAAAAGTCAGATAAGCTACACAGTCCCTTCATCAAATCAGACAGAAGCACCAAGCTCCATGCCAAACAGATGTTGGAAATTATACATGCTACATCACTCTTCCTATTGCTGCATGGGCAGTAGTATGTCTTGCAGTGGATTGCAACTTGCTCCAAATAAAAACTGACCTTTTATCCCACAATAACATTTTGGAATAAAGCAGTAGAGAAGTGAAGTGCATTAAGCATTCTCTTCCCTGTTGTTGGTATCTGCTTCCAAATGTGAAATACCTGAATCAGACACTACATATCAGTCTATGGTTCAGTTTGTCCATAGACATACCAAGAAAAGGAACTATTTAACTGAGAAAATAATGACCTCTTCAGAGTAGTAAGACATGATCTATCCCTGTAGCCACAGAGAGGGGAAGATACTCAGCATTTTGTAGGCTGGGCATTTAAAATATCACACCATGATTTTTCTGGGAAAGGAAGAAAGCGTGTTTCTCAAACTGGAATTAAAACTGCACATAAGTGTTTACTAAATTAAAATATCCTTAAACCCTATATTAAAAAGAATAGTCATGAAGACATGGAGGTATATTCTAGGAATGAAACTGTCTTCCACCCCTTGCAGTTGGTAGTACAAAACTATGCAAGAGAAAGTCTCCTACTCAGTCTATCATTTCTAAAACAGTTTTTCAGTATGGATCACATATTCATGTATCTCAATCGCACCGACAGATTTAAGAGATAAAGTGTCTATGCCCCTCTCCCATCCTTACTGAGGAGGCAGCCAGGGAATATTGAGGGAGACATGAAAGAAAAGGGGCAACGTTCTACCTAGCATAACCTTGCCCTCGACATGCAGAATCTCTTCTAGCTGGGGAGAGGCTTTGGGAGTGGTTCTTCACCACAAACCATCTGTAAGCAGCTGTTGTGTGCCTAAAGCAGGCAGTTGTTCTTCCAGCTCCTGTTGTAACTTGTGTGAGCTCTCCTGCAGTGCTCATTAAGGCACCTGGTTGAAGTGGTAAATTGAAAGAAACTTCCATCATTTATTGGAAGACATAATTGTAAACCTGAAATTAAGGGCTTGGAGGGATTATAGAAAATCTTCCAGCTGCTTGAAAAAATCTATTAGTCCATTAGGAAGGGTTGCAGAGATTGCTGTTTCAGCTAGTTTTCCTGTATAACTCATAAACATTGCCTGTCAAATCCCAAACTCTTCACCCAGACAAACTCCTGCTGAGCAAATGGAATTTTGCCCGAGGAAGGACTGAATAAGGTCTTCTGCAGTCAACCCTGTGAGCCTGGCACTGAAGGACTCATTATCATGCTAATGCTACCTGTTCTTATTGAATCTGACAAGATGGAAAGAGCCACAGATTTTTACACAGTGGTCCAGGTGCATTTGTTTAGCCTGGGAATTCACTGGTCACCAAATATTCACAATGTATACAGTACAGTGGTCAAATTTGTGTTCGCCCTCCGGACACCGATAATTTGTACATCGCTATTTTCTGTCATTAGTCTGCTAGGTAAGGATAGGATATAAATACAATTTTTTTTTTTTTTTTTTTTTTTTTTTTTTTTTTGTAACTGTCAACCTTTCCTCAGTTTGTGATTCTCCTAAAAACACAATACTACTGAAAATAACTTTCCTTTCCTTAACTGCCTTTTATGGATCTCTTAGAGGCATCCCTTAAGAGTTTCTGGATCAGAAAGCTGCAGACCATTACTAACTGAAATTATTTCCTTCTAAGTGCTGAAGTTGTTGACACGTGTAGTCTATAGGCTAAATAATTTCTTAAAATTTGACAACTGAAGGCAGGATTCTGATGTTCTTACTTGCTCTTTGACAGGAAGCATTTCTGTGAGTCTGCTCCAGCAGTGAGTACTACAAGATAAAAGTATTATTATACAACTCCAAATTGCTGATTGTAGTGGGTTTGCATGGCAAGTTTTAGGTGGTAGAGGGGCTACAGGCGTGGCTTCTGTGAGGAGGTGGCAGAAGCTTCCCCCATGTCTGATGGAGCCAACGCCAGCCAGCTCCAAGATGGACCCACCTCTGGCCAAGGCTGAGCCCATCAGTGACGGTGGTGGTGCCTCTGGGATAGCACATCAAGATGTGGGGAAGAAAGAAAAATTCTGCACCAGCAAGAGAGAGGAGTGAGACCATCTGAGCAGAACAGCCCTGCAGCCCCCCAGGCCAGTGCAGGAGGGGCAGGGGGGGCTCCAGGGGCCGAAGCAGAGGTTCCCCTGCAGCCCGTGGTGAAGCCCGCGGTGAGGCAGGCTGTGCCCCTCAGCCCTTGGAGGCCCATGGTGGAGCAGATACCCATCTGCAGCCCATGGAGGACCCCACACTGGAGCAGGGGGATGCCCAAAGGAGGCTGTGACCTGTGGGCAGCCCATGCTGGAGCAGCTCCTGGCAGGACCTGTGACCCTGCAGGGGACCCCCCCTGGAGCAGCGTG
>JAVJGI010000057.1:61724391-61736559 GCA_035590275.1 Ibycter americanus
CCCCCCCCCGTTTTTTTTTTGGTGGATGAAATATGTCTGTAAATGTTTTTGACACTCTGACACTGGCCAAGATTTCTAGACACTGTCTTGAAATGTGGCTGCAGTGTGCTAGCATTGCAGGACTCGAGTTAAACTGCAAGAGATGGAAATGGGGATGCTGATTGATAAACAAAAGTAGTTAATGGTGGAGAGTGTCTTTGCTGTCCCTAATGTGCCTTTCAGTGGTACAAGCCTTATCTGCATAGGTGAAGGTGGCGCTTCACTTTTTTCTACCCCAAGGTTGAGACAATTAATTCTGTAGTTTCAGTGATATAAACATGAGTAGAATTTGCCTTCTTATGAAAAATCTTGTCTACACTTCTTTTTGTGCTTTCTCACAACAGCAAGATCTGTTTTGGCTTCAGAATCAGAGAGGTAGTTGCATATTGATTGTCTGTAATCTTTTGGCAGGTGACCTGAGAAACTATTACTTCAGTCCCTACATTATTGTAAGTCTGGTCAAAATCACTGCTTGTGCCTAGACAAACATTGAAAAACCATGGCATGAGAAAGGTCTCATTCAGACAGCATTTTAGATTCTCCTTAAAACTGTCATTTTTCTATACCTTATGTCTGACAGACCTTGCTTAGCAGACAAGTAGTTTATGCTTAGGAAGAGATAGTGTAAAGCAAGTTAAAGAAAATTACCTTATCCAAGGCCATCACTTATTTAGAAGACTAATAAATACGTATTTAAATAGACTGTACATAAAACATTCTGGGAAGCTGTGTTTAGTAGGAAGAATCCAGTGCACATGTGAGAGAAGAAATGAATAATTAGTTCTCCACTGCTTCTCAGTTACTTGTAGAGCTTGTTTCTGCAAACAAGTGAATAACTTTAGGAAATATCTTGAAATCTATACTTCAAGTTTCTGTAAACAGGAATACTCAACATGACACCAGGTCTTCTTACAAAGAAAAGAAATTACCATACTGACTGGTATGTACAATTATCAGAGCAGAACAGAGGAAATGTTCTAAGGTGCACCACACCTTTCGAATTGCCAGTAAAAATTAGTCTCCAGTTACTAGTGGTTGTTGAGAGTAAATTAGCATTTCAGAATAACAGTTGTGACAATAAAATTGTCATCAAACCAGTTGAAAGTCCAATGCTTGGTTTAGTTTCTAACCCAAAGCTCAAAGCTATTTTGGAACTGTGCTAACCATTGCTTTCTGCATACTGGTAGTGGCTGGAGACAAGGTTAGAAGAGCTTTTGAAATAACAGGACTTCCATGTTACATGATTTAAGGGTTTATGATCTTAGATTTGGACATCTGGCTTTATTCTGCTCGTCAGACAATCTCTGAAGAGATATTACATTAAACATTTGTTTTAATAGTTTCTTTAAAAAGTGGTATAATACATTTTATTTCCACTGGGCTTTACACAAAATTTTTTGGCCTGCTTGGAACCTGAGTGCCTGTAGAAACTATTAAGTACTAGCAGCAGTGTGAGTAAGATGGACACTGTGTATGAAAGGTGGGCTGCATTAGCAAGAATGTGGTGACCAGTGATTACTCCCTTCTCTTCATGAACTTATGAGGCCACATCTGAGGTACTGTATGCAATTTTGGGGCCCTGGTACAGGAAAGATACTGCCAAGCTCGAGGGAGGTCAGCAGAAGATGCCTGGAGCACATAATATGTTCCTTGACTGAGGGAGATGTGTTTGTTTGGCTTAGTTTTCAGAAGACTAAATGGGGATCTTATTGCAATCTTCAGCTGCAAAGTGGGGGCTGTTTAGAAAATGAAACCATAGTGTTTTCAGGCGTGTAGGCTGGAAGGACAGAAGACAACAGTTTCAACTTGCAGCAAAAATGATTCTAACTGGATGTAAGGAAAAAACCCCTGTTCACTGTGGGAGTGATTAAACACTGGCATGGGTGCCCCAAGAAGATGTTTAATGTTTATCCCTGGAGATTCCATGTCCTAGGCTAGGCCCTGAGCAACCTAATCCAACTTGAAGGCCCATCTTGCTTTGGGTCAGACTTTGTACCAGGGAGCTAACATCCAGGGACAACTTAAGTGATCAACTTGAATAAAGAGTAAATGTGAACAAGATGAGGAGACAGACATATCTAAAAATTCCTCATGAAATTTCCACAAGCACTACTCGCTTTCTATGGGGTTTGAATTTTCAAAATCTTTTTCTTCTATTTATTAATGGTAAAAATTAAGTGATGTAAGCTGCATTTTGGATGAAGCTTATAGATATTTATGAAGCAAAGCTTTAAATTTTGAGATTTTAAGTCTTTTTTCTTTTTTTAAGTAGACAGGATACATTGAAGTAGAACTTTAACTACATGTAGTGGGTTTGCATGGCAAGGTTTTGGTAGTGGGGGGGCTACAGGGGTGGCTTCTGTGAGAAGGTGCCAGAAGCTTCCCCCATGTCCAACAAAGCCAATGCCAGCCGGCTCCAAGATGGACCCACCACTGGCCAAGGCTGAGCCCATCAGTGACGGTGGTGGTGCCTCTGGGATAGTGTATTAAGAAGGGGGAAAAAAAAGTATCTGCGCCAGCAAGAGAGAGGAGTGAGACCATGTGAGCAGAACAGCCCTGCAGCCCCCCAGGTCTGAAAGTGCCGCAGGGGGGGCTCCAGGGGCCGAAGCAGAGGTTCCCCTGCAGCCCGTGGTGAAGCCCACGGTGAGGCAGGCTGTGCCTCTCAGCCCATGGAGGCCCACAGTGGGGCAGATACCCACCTGCAGCCAATGGAGGCCCGTGGTGGAGCAGATACCCACCTGCAGCCCATGGAGGCCCACGGTGGAGCAGACACCCACCTATGACCCCGTGGGCAACCCATGCTGGAGCAGCTACTGGCAGGACCTGTGACCCTGCAGGGGACCCACCCTGGAGCAGCGTGTTCCTGAAGGACTGCAGCCCATGGAAGGGACCCATGTTGGAGAAGTTCATGGAGAACTGTCTCCTGCGGGAGGGACTCTGTGCTGGAGCAGGGGAAGAGGAGGAAGGAGCGGCAGAGACAGCGTATGATGGACTGACCACAGCCCCCGTTCCCCATCCCCCTGCACCACTCGGGGGGGAGGAGGGAGAGAAATCGGGAGTTAAGTTAAGCCCAGGAAGAAGGGAGAGGTAAGGGAGAGGTGAGGGAAAGGTGTTTTTCTGATTTGAATGGTTATAAATTAAACTAATTTTTCCTAAGTTGAGTCTGTTTTACCCGTGACAGTAGTTGCTGAGTGATCTCCCTGTCCTTATCTCGACCCATAAGACTTTTGTTGTATTTTTTGTCCCCCACCCAGCTGAGGAGGGGAGTGATAGAGCGGCTTTGGTGGGCACCTGGCCTCCAGCCAGGGTCAAACCACCACACTGGTCTTCTTCATCAACACAGTGTGCACAGAACAAGTATCAGCTGTATTGTCTTGGAGCGCTGCAGGACCTTGAAGGTGTCCTGACCTGGATTTTCCTGGTACTGGGTAAATTCCCATTATTATTCCTCAAAAATGAATCACACAGATTGTGTTTACCCTCTGTCGGAGGCACAGCCTGTGTGTTATTGTTATGTCTAATGCCACCATTTGCTCAGGGCAGAACCAGACAAAAATAAATTGGCTGAAATAACCTAACACACTTCAACTTCACAGGCCTACTTGAGTGCCAGAAGTAGTAAATGATGAAAGAAAGTGTATCTAAGTGTTTTGGATGTAAAAATTGAGCTGAAGTGCTCTGAGAGAGCTCAGTTCCTATTTCACCCATCTAAGAGGTATCTTGGTCAGATTCCAATTCAGTTAACTGCATGAAGCCCAATTCTTCCTTAAGACATGAACGAGCAGATACTGCTTGGATGATCTAATATCATTGCAATAGGCATATTGTAAAATCCTGAACCGAGCGACCTCTCTGACACCTGAAACCATGAGATCTACTTACGTCTTCTGCTCATATTGAAGGAGTCAGGCTAAGTTCTGTGCTGATCTAGTGTCATTGAGGACAGCAGTAATGCTGCTATGTGTCAGTTAAAACATAGTCACACATACTTCTTTTTCAGTGACACTTAAAAAGAAGTGTGAATATTTCAAAATAGAAGGCCTAAAAAATATAGCAACCCGAATGAGTGCCTTGATTTTCAAACAAATTGGACATTTGAAAGTTCTCAATTCAGCTGTTGCTATTAAGCATCCTAGAAATTCAAGCTGCCAATCTGGATACAACTACATGGACAGTATACAGATGAACATGTGTATGTGCATACAGTCATCACTCTTTGTTCTTCCCTTCTTCACTCAGCAGACATGATGTGTCAGAGAAAATGCAGGAGAAAGCATGAACTCAATAAATGTCAGGATGGGAGGGGTCAGAATTTATAGCTCCAGATAACACAGATGACAGTCTGGATCCCTGGATACCCTATACTTTACTAGGCTCGTGGACAGTAAAGAACTAAGAGTATTCTAGCGCAAGCAAATTCCCATTTGTTCATTCCCATAGATCTTGCATATATTGCTTGTTCTCTCTCTTTGCAGTGTACATGGCAATGAGTTTGAAAAATTTCTCTAGAAGTTGAATTTATAATAGGACCTTCTTATATACATAGCACATACATGAGAAAGAACCAGAGCAGGATTCATGCCCCTATTTTTAAATGTCATTGATGCAGGCATCTACCTGTGAGCCAAGTGTCTATGTACCCACACCAGTCAGTGAAGTCCAGGTCAATTCAGTCAGTAAACTGTAG
Source organism: Ibycter americanus (assembly GCA_035590275.1). NCBI lineage: Eukaryota > Metazoa > Chordata > Aves > Falconiformes > Falconidae > Ibycter > Ibycter americanus. The sequence continues at coordinate 61,729,118 of JAVJGI010000057.1, forward strand.
CAAGCAATCAGTCTGACCAAAGATAGGTGTGAACTTTAGGATCAAGTGAATCAGTTCCTTGTGTCCATTGACTAGGCAGACACACACAACATGGATATCTAAAATGAAACAAGACATGCATCACCTCCAAGGTTTCCCTACTTGAGCTTACTCCCCCAACTTCATTCAGTTGTCAGAAATCTTTGTGAAAAGTCAGCCATGTTCTTCTTCTTCTTGAAATCTTTTCTCTTGACTTTTGTGGCTCTTTCCTCTCCAGTTTCTTTTCATGAGTCTCTAACCTTCTTGCAAACTAATCCCCTTGCCTGACCTTCCACATTTCTCATGGAACACTCTTCCAGGTCCCATTCTATTCTGCTTTACTACTGTATTTCTCAGTTGTCTTGCTTGCAAATGCGAACCTGCAAGCCTAAGAATCATCTGGGCTGTAGACAAATCATGATTTTACTCCTTTAGCCTAGAACTGTCTCATTCTAGCCAAACCAAAAGTTCAGCAAGTTTTTCCCAGAGAACATCATCTTCAGTTCAAGCTGTCTCTGGGCCCTCATATTCAAGTCCTGATAAATGTCAGGGTTATTCTTTTCAATAGCATATGATATAACTGAGCCCTGACCCATGATATGTATACTTACATAAAGGCAGTTTTCAGTACATATAGCAGCAAGCAGTGGGAAGTCAGCCCTGATTCCCCTTTTTTTAATCTAAAGGATAGGCTGATAAAAAGAACGCCAAATCTTCTTATCATGTCTTTGGCAAGAATTAACTTTGTAGGGGGGGATGTGACGTTTCCAAATTATTACTGGCTACTGTACAGAAAAATTATGCAGCCTGCAGAAAGATGCAGAGCGTGTAAAAAGACTGCTGCACACACCAGTGTGCTTTTACTAAAGCAACAGTTTTTGGATATAGATGACAGAATTCACCCTCATTTTAATGTGGTAATCCTCTGGTTTTCTTGTCTCAACAAGCACTCAGAAGATATTTTTTTTTCACATTCTTTCTTGGGGGCTTTAGGAAAAATGAGTTCATCCCCCACCAGATCTGAATATATTCTTCTCTATCTTAGCTCTCCCTCTTGAGTCCAGCATGTTTTGAAGTGTGCTTTAACAACAAAACCAGATTGGTTTATATCTACAGCTGAGAGGAAAGAAAGGTGTTAGAATACTTCATTTGTAATGTCCTGTGTCCCTAGCTCTTAATTCTGCTTGCTCTTTAATATTCTCCTTCTAAAGCCCGTTCTCATCAATAATGCTGCTGTGAAATGGCTATGAGCCAAAATGGGGAAACAGTACCTATTTTTCCAAGTCTTTTCCTTTTCCTGGCTGCCATTACAGTAACATTCCTGCTATACATGCTCAGATCAGCGGTGAATGGGGAGAGGATAGAGTATGTTAGCCTCCTGTTAAAAGTACTCACGCTAATACAGTAGCCGTAAAAGCAGCTGTACCAGGTTATTATACCAGAGGACATACTGGCAAAACCATGTGATCTTTATTCTGTGTGTCATATAATGCTCGAAGTGTGTACTTTCCATAAGTCTTGCTGCACAGGTCAGTTTTCTGTACAATTCTTTATAAAATGCCCCTCCAAACAATATCACTCCTCATGTGAAACGTTACTGGAGCCCTGTTAGCTTGGTGATAATGTGAATTCTCCCAAACACTCTTAGAAATGCACCAAATTAAAACATGTGACATTGTAACTTCACTGCACAACCCACAGATTCTGCAAGGCTTCCCTCTACTACCATTAAGACTTTGCATCTTTATCACCTAGTGTGTCTCAGCCAATTCATTGTCCTTGATGAAAAATGAAAAGCATAGAATTACTGACCAAGGAGTTTTCCAATGAAGGTAGTTAGAAGAAGGTTTTATTCTATTATCTCTCTGCTAACAACATTTTCCACACACCTTGATTACTCATTCGATACATACAGTGCTTTAATCGTTGCTTTAGTAATTTAACTCTTATCTATATTACAAGTAAGTTATTTCTGTACAAATATTGTAAAAACTTATTTTCACTCATGCCTATTTTCACCTCCACCTGTTTTCACTTCAGAAATGCTAAATGACAAGACTCAGTAGTCATTGTGTGTATTTTAAATATCAGAGAAAGTTAACAGGTGTAAATCAATTTGTTAGTGCTGGGGACAGTGTTTTCCTACAAAAATGCTAGTAGATTTAAAAGGAGGGGCAAAATCCATTTCTGATTTAGCTACTTCTGAGGAAAGCAACTTAGACTCAAAAGCAGTGGAAGGTCTTCACTGACGTGCGGTGATTAACCAGTGTTGCGGATCAGACCACGTCCTTGCTCCAGTCTTGACCACCAGGAAAGGACAAATGCTGGCAGCAGTGCCTAGCAATACAATGAGACCATCTGGCTGCGCACGTCAGGTGCAGGAGGACTGCTGCAAGGCATCTCATTTCCTAGGCAGTGAGGTGACATATGGTGTCCTCACATCAACACCTGTCCAACACAGACCTGCAGCCACACCTCCTGCACCACTGGGCGCATTTCCGACCCTCTGTTCAGAAGGTGCTGGTGTGGGCATGGGTTTGGGATACGCTAAAGCAGGTGCTTCTCAGGGTTCACTCCTCCCTGCAGCAGTGTATGCCTTGCCAGACCAAGCATCACCCCATGAGGCAGCACGCAGCTGGGCATCCTCTCCCAGTCCTTAACCAGAGGTGTTCGGAAATACCACAAGTGTAGTGGGCTCAGCTGCCCACTAGGTTGGGATTATCCAGTAGTCTCCGCTCTTGGTCATTTAGAAACATCATGAGCTGAGCTGCAAAGAAAAGGGCTGACAGCAATAAGTGTGGATAGCACTTCTTCAGACTCCTGGGGTCTCCTGCTTCAGCTACCGACCCCTTCGTAGCAGGGGCAAACACCAGAGTGTTGTGAGAGTGCAAGGAGAGACAGGTGGCACAGAGAGTAACCTGCAGAAAAATCTGTAAGTAAGGGAGAGTGGAAGACCAACTGTAAGTAAATATTGACTTAGTGCCTATGTAAATATACATCTCTCCCTTCTTTTCGAAACTCTAGGGGAGAGACAAGCAAGTTTGAAACAAATCTCCCCACCAGTGTGGCTGAGGCCGTGGCCCTGATGTCATTCAAGCCCTGTCATTGGTTAATCATTAGCAGAGATGAAAAGGTTACCAGTGGAGAAATAAACAGAGCTCAACCCATAAATAGCACCTGCTTCCAAGAACCACCTCTAATGACTGCATCTTAGAAATGAGGGAGAGGCTGTCCAAACCCATTAAGGTACTTAGCATACATATGTATAATAGACCTGTCATTTTGGGTTAGGGAGGAAAGAGAACAAGATTCCCAACACATTGGGAAAATATATAAAATTACAGTTTCAGTCAGACTGTGCAATTCACGGCCTGTCAACTTCTCCATTTAACCCCCGTCTTCAAGATGTTATTATTATTCAACTGATAAATTTGCTCTGTTAAGTCTTATCACAGAAAATTTTTTGAAAGAGCAAGCAAGAAATCTTTCATTACTCCTTTCTTCACAAGCGTTTGAAAACAATTTTGAAGCCATTTTTAACTTCAGTGTGCAAGGCCCTCATATTTTACAGTAATAGAGTAAGTATTAACAAAATTAGGATGTGGGGAGCAGTATGAAGACCTAAAGAAATGAAGCAATATGAAATGCAAGTATACATTTAGACCGGAATCTGCAGTGTAACAGCCAAAACAGATTTCTGTATATTGACAAGGGTAATGGTGAAGACAATAAATAAGGGAGCACAGATTAAAAACATCGCCTGTAAAAAGGGAAGCTATGTTTGATTTTTTTTTTTCTTTCACTTTTGGTGTAGCTCTTAAGAAAATGCTGGATCTTCTTCAGAAACTAACTCAGCCATTATGCTGCTAAGCTTGCTTAGATAAACTGCTGCACCTGTGGGCCTGTGCTGGGTGTTTGGGAAGTCATGGAAACCTGAAAAGAGGTCAGTTTTGCTGCACAACTCTGAAACGACTTACAAGTACTTTTTTCAGATGGGTGTGCTAAGAATAGGGAATATCACTCCCTGAATACGATCAAAAATGGGTAGTAATAATCCCTTTGTATGTGCTACTGAAAATATGCTCCTTAACTCCCAAAATTACTATGGGTAATATACCATAATACAGTTTCACTCTCACCTAGGCTGGCAGTGATTGAAGGTTGCTAATATGTGGTCACCAGTTAACAGCCAGTGTATTATACACTACCAGGCTCAGAAGCAGACCAAAATGAAATTGCTGTGAAAATGAATTTTCCTTGGAGAACTGTTGGTACTTGTCTATGTTTTTGAGCGCTATGCCTGCACGACCCCTGACTCCTCTGGACAGAAGCTAGGAATACTTGATCCTAAATGCATTCCCTTGTGGATCCAAACTTTACTCTCAAGGCTTTCACTTCACTTGGTTCTTCAGACAGATTTTTACAGGATTATTTAGGTTGATGAGGATTGTACTTGGGCATGCACACACGCAAGGGTTCTGCAAGGCTCTCCCCCAGGGGCTGCAGGTCAATGCTGCTCCTGGTGCTGTTTCCAAGAGCAACATAAACCCACAGATTACTCACAAAAGATCATAGAAAGGAGCAGCATCTGTCAGAGGGCAGTGACAGACAAACAGTGCTTTTATTCCTATCGCCAGTCTTTGGAAAACAGGTGAAACATACTATGTGACAGCTTCGCTGACACTGCTCAACTTGGAAATAAAAGCATATGGACTTTTTACATAAGGACACAAAAAGCTCTTATTTTAAGGAATGTATGGTATAAAGCAAGGTTCTGACAACATTTTTCTTTACATAATGCTTGGTAGGAAACGACTCAGATTTGGCAAATTTTGCATAATGGAAAGTTAATGTTGTCCTTGAATGTAAACTGTTACAGCTATTAGTAGAAAAACCACTAGGACTAACAGAACTGTTCCCTGTGGTATACTTTCAGTTTCCTTTTTAGGGTTTGTTGGGGTTCCTCTGCTTTCTGTGTTGTTACTCACTTTACAAAAGCTACCTGTTCTCTCCAGCATCATTTTTCAGTCTTCCTCTGTCTTTCTTCAGCAAAGTCCCTGGCCAGCCTAGAGTCTGGATACTTTCCTTCTCTCATCTACTGAGTCTCTACTTCTCCCTACGTTGTCATTTTTCTGCTCTTTTTTCCATCCCTTTTCCTTCCAGCTAATACAGTAACACTAGTCCACAAGCAATCTGTAGTTCCTGTCCAGTGGATATTCTCTCCCTTCCCTCCGTTGCTCCTCAGTCAGGACAGAGTCTCTTGTTTAGTTAAATTGACTTTTTGGGGATTCCCTCAAAATCACTGGATTTTTTTACTTTACTTGGAGATAGGACCCAGCCATTCCTAATGTACCCTGGCAATAGCTGCCCAGGGGTCTCTGAATGGGATGTTAAGCGTTTTTCATTCTTGAATTATTTCCTTTGCACTGATTTGAAGCCGTTGTTGGTCCACTGAACAGGGCCATCAGGGTGAGGGTAACTGCAGTTCCTCCGGGACAGCAATCACTTGTACAGCAGGTTGTACACTTGTTGTACTTTAGCTGCAACATGATGGAGACGGTCAAAGATGCTGGCAGATAGTGCTGGAGGTTGACTTCCTGTTTTGTCAAAAGCTTTGTTGGAGACTTGCTATCAAATAATTCCACAAATATCAAATAGCCAGTACATATATTTGCTTATCTTTGTGCTCTGTAAGCTCTGTGAAAGCTGAGAGCTCTTTCCTGCAGAGATAAACTGTCATTCTTCACCACTATGTCCTGGTACTCTCAACAAATGAAACAGCAGTGAGACGGTCCAGAAACTACTCCACAAGTGGTCCGTGTTGACTCTGATATTTTATGTCGCCAAAAGAAAAGTAGTTTACTCAGCACTTCCTTCCCATCTGTATCTCACAGCTCTCAAGCATTGCTTCTCTGTGTGTCTGTCTGTGATATAAGAAGGATAAAAGGCAATGTCACCCAAATGTTCTTCCTTAATTTTTTTTTTCCTGTGATATGCCATCCAAAGATCATATGTAAGGGAAGTAAATAGGAACAAGTGCACAAATCAGAGGGCAGCGGCAGTATTAACTTTTTTCCTCATAGGGTTCTTGGCTGGCTTGAGTTTGCTAGAAGCAGCTCTTGAAATGCAGTGGCAATCAGTTTACAATAGTGGATCACACTAATAACGTCTTTTTTCCCAAGGATAAGAATGACTGTTATTTCTGCCTAAAGTCAGCAGTGTTTCTAAACTATTCAGTGTTTGCACTAAAGTATTTACAGCAGGTAACAATTACAAGACAAAATCCCATCACACTATGACATATTGTAACAGACTGTGATTTCACGTACATGGAGTCAAATTCTTTACATATATAAAATCACAACAAGCACTCTTTTAACTGTTATCCTGCGTAAAATTACAGCACAACATTTTTCTTTCGAACCATTAAGTTCAGTTCCCAGAACTCTCCATATCCAACGATCTCTGTGAGGGAGCTCAGTACATAATTGAGCAATTCCACATTTGCAGTCAAGAAGAGTGAGATCTCTCTTGCACGGAAAAGAATGTAAATTATTTGTGATATGTGTTTCCTCAGATTGAAGGACTTGCGTCACTCCCATAAGTTACATCAAAACATCATCCACTGTGCACTTCATAATATAGTGCACTCCACCAGGAATTCGGCATTAGACTAGAACAGCATCAGTAATAACTTCTTCACAGCAGACTCAGTTAGAATCACCTCCCCAGTACTAGACTGACTGCATGAACATATCAAGCATCTGCCTCAAGCTTGGCTCAAACAGGCCAGAACTGGTACTAGCATGAAGAGAAGTAATGTCAGGGAGCTATCCAGGAAACTGAACTTGCCCTTCATCTAGTTTATGGGCCAAAAGGGAGCATGCTACTGCACATGAACACATCAACAGCAACAGCAGTAAGAAATGCCTTCTTCCATCTTTAAGCCAAAAGAACTGTGTCATTTCCGATTGAACCAGAGCCCTGCTACCAAGAATCATGCTCAGCTCTGCTTGGGTACTACAGCCTGCTACCCCTTGAGCTACACAGATGCAGGATAAAAAGCTGAAGAACCAGACACATTCATGAGAATCCTGACTGCGAAATGCCTTCATCTACAAGATCAGTTTGAGACTCATCCTAGTACACTGAAAACATAATTTGAAACAAAGTCTTGGCAACAGTCCAGCTAGTTTTTGAGCAGATCATAATGTAGCAATGGAAAAAGTCAGGGGAAAATCTTTTATTTCAGCGACCAACTCATTCACAGCATGGGTGAACACATTTAATATTATTCTCATGTTTACATCCACTGTCTAGATACTCACGTCTATTGAGAATAGTGCAGACAGATGAAAGACAGAAATCTGTTCTCATACAAGGGAGTCTGCATTACTTACACAGCCTCTAGAGCTTAAGATATC
>JAVJGI010000057.1:61796844-61809200 GCA_035590275.1 Ibycter americanus
ACATATTTCATCCACCAAAAAAAAAAAGGGGGGGGGGGGGAGGGGGCTTTTGCTGGTATACATTAGTATATTTGCATACAAATTGCAGCTCTGTTAGGAAAATCTGTTGGTTCAGCTAAACTCATGAACACTATACTGGCAAAATCTTTCTGTTGGACATAAGTCCTTTTCCCAGTATACCTGAATGGAAACTACTACAGTCAACCCATCTCCCTGGAGCTTGAAACTGCTGACAAGGCAGTCAGGCTACTGGTGGACAAAAGCCACGCAGCTAGTGCCAACCACACTTCTTCAGAGCCGAACTAAATTGCACCATGCTTAACACCAGTGGCTGGGTACACTCAGTGTCAACACTCGGGGAATAACCCTGGAGGAAAAATATTTTAAAAATTCATATAGATTAGAACAGCAGATATGGAGGAAGAAGAATGAATATGACTTGGGGGAAAAAGAGAACACAGTTACATAAAAAGTCAGAACACAGAAGCAACTGCAGAGCCGTGTGGAGCAGAAACAGGCACTTTGCACTCTGAAATGTAACTTGCCCATGAGAACAGTTCAGTTACAAAGTTAACTTGGAGCAACTGTGCAGCCTAGATTAAAACTGTGAATTCACAGAGGAATTTAGTTTCCATGGCTGTCAGACCATATTTAATGCTCACTAACCATTAGGAAAAAACATAAAATTTTAAAATATAATATTAAGTTAATACTATGGTCATCATGAAGAAGATGGATATTTAAGAGAAACTGGAATACAAAGCCAAGCAGCCTGAATTTTCCACATTCGATTAATTCACAGAAAAATACCCAGCTGTATTTCAGTTTCAGTCTTTATAAAAACAGCCATCAGCAGAGCTACCAAAACAACACTTTCTAATTCACCTACCACAACTTTTGCACTCACCTGACAAGAAACTGATCAACCAAATATACTGTAAAAATTGCTTACAATTGCTAAATAGATGACAGAAAAAACAGATCCTAACTTAACAACTTTTCCCAAATTTGCAGTTATTCCACTCATGACAGAAATGCATTTCACTGATTAGACCCTCTTTGAAACACTAAGGTCATATATTTTCAAATAAATTGCTTCCTAACTAATCAATCAGGTTGGGGAAAAAATCCCCCAAGAAATCCTATTGCAGTATGCTCAAGTAACAAATATAATTCCTTTCGCTTTCTTACATTCAACAAAATTATAATAAATGAACGTGCAGACAGGAATGTCCCCCAGAACATGGCATGTTAAGTGAATATACAAAAATTCGAAGTATTTCCATCAAGAATTTGAACCTAGGAAGGCAGGTAATTTCTTAAAGGAAGAGAAATATACCTGATGCATAGGGAAAACACATCATAGCATGTGACTGTTCTTTTCAACCAAAACTAATAAGCCTTTTCAATATCACATATTAAATGCATGCAAAGAATCACTCAGAAATTACATCAATAGAAATTGCTTAGCAACTTATTTCAAATAACAAATACAAGGAAACCACAAATCCTTCACAATTAATTAACAGAAAGAGAACATATTCATTGAATAAAGGATTTGAATCAAATTATTGTCTTGCATCCCCCCGTTCAAGTTTCCACGACAACTTTTTTGCTCATGAATATCAGGTTACAAAGTGGTACCAAAGTATGATTCAGATTGTACTCCACATTTTATTCGAGTTTGTAAAGTAAAAGCATTAATAAAGAGAAAATACATGCTTATGACATTCATTCTATAAAGTACATCATCGTGCATTACAAAAGACACCACAACTGTGAAGTAACAGTAATTATATAATTTTAAATTCCTGACTGCTGGCAATAGTGGCAAATACTTAAAATGCAAAATTTTTGATTAGTTGAGGTTCACCATTCCGAATCAAGCCTATGTTTACAAAACATTTAATTGCTATAAATGAGGCTAGTCAAATGTGTTTCAAATCTGACCAAGTTTTGCTTGCAGCTGAATATCTCTATATGTAGTAAGTCTAATCTTGAAAACTGTAAAGGAACTAAAACTTCTGTTAACTTCAAAGCATCAGTATATGAATGACCAGAGTAGAAAGTACAACATTCCCACTATGTAAGCTGAGTGTTAAACGAAAAGCAAAAAGTTTACAGCAAAGTAGCTTATTTCTCCTTCCACTGACCATTGGGTTATCACACAAGAACTATTTTAAATACATGTATTATTTGGAGGCCTTTAATACCTTTGCACCCAAAAATACCCAAACTTTTGAGGATGACAGGATTACAAGAGATGAAGTCGACGCAGCATGAGGCAAGGAGTTTTGCAATATAAATAAATGAGCTGGACTTCTTTTTCAGGATAATTTTTTTACACAAGCTCCATTCTCTGAGTTCGTCAATTTGAAAACCTCCTAGAATTAATAGGGTAGATTTAAAAGTAAGCATTTACAATTATCACAGAATTGTCCCCAAAGGACACATCTTTTTTCTGTCTTCTGAAGTAGCTCTGGAGACAGGTGCAGAGACATATGAGCTTGCTCAGCACAGCTTATTAACTCAGGCTCAGAGTCATGGTAATGAAGCTATATGATCTGCAGGCAAGAGCTGGCCCACTTCCAGGCAACTTTAAGCACAGTCAGAGCAAATGTATTCACTTTTTGTATCTGTCCATAAAAATGTACTCACAGACAACATTTCAGCTTTAGGTGTTCATTCCGGTTGTCTCCATTTCTAGAAGCTTAGCGCGAGATACACCAGGAAGGAGTTTTAGAGATGCTAAGTGCTGTGCACGTTTAGGCAGCAGCTATGTTAACCCCCAGGAACAGAGTTATTCATCTGAGTTTACCGGCCACATTTGGAAAGACTGGTCATGGTCAGTGGTTTTCAACCTGAGGACTCATGCATTATTTCTAACTATGAAAACCAGGCTTATTCTTCACAGGCTAAGGTTAAGAATAAAATGCACATCTACCAGAGTGCTTTTTACAGAATCTGCAAGGTGAAAAACACTGGCAGCACTAGCCAGGAAGGTACTCTGTTCAGTGCCAGGGAGCATCACTCCCCATCTCCCACAGACTGCACTGAGACTTCGCATCCCACTGAGTCACTGAAAACACAGCTCCTGCAGACATTTTTCTGCTCTCTATTTGTCAGTAACATTTTCCTCTGTGACTAAAGTCTTGTGCATAGCATTGTTACTTAGCTTTCTGTATCTGCACAGGGCATCTGTTTTCTGTCGACTTGTGCTAATGAATATTTACTCACAAAAGATTGTCATCAAGCACTACTTCAATCTGTTGCAGAGAAATGCTGATTTCAAGTGTTTCAGAGTGTTTGCCTGAGGTATTCCTTTGACCATTGCCTTTCACTTACTCATGAAAGAACACATTTTTAGGCAGTCTTAACCAACTTCTGTTGTTATCTTTTGTCCTTCTCCTGAAGATGTTAAGACACTAGAATCAAATTCTGTAAAGAAAAAAGTAGGTTTATCACGTCACATTCGTACCGCACAATCTCTTTCCCCAATAGTCTACACACAGGCTTTATCAAGCGGTGCTTATAATGGCTGATTTACTAACATCAGTCAAAGTCACATGTAAGAGGTAGATAATATCCCAATTCAGAACTGTGTTGTTTGATCTCAACACATAAAAAAGATATGAAGAAACCATGGAGCACAGTTGAGTCCCAAATAGTCAATCCTAGTATTTTAAAGGCAAGCTCAGTTGTTCTATCACATATATTGTTATATCATCAGTAATTTCTGCCAAAAAAAAAAGTATTAAGAATACTATTAAATATTACTAAAAACCACCAATGAGGTGTTATATAATCCCTCATAGTGTCTATACTATGTCATTTCACTTCTATACACTACACACATTGTGTGTATAAAAATAGAATTCATGAACACTAAAATATGACAGTATTGTATAGGATCTGCAATATTTTTCTCTGCTTACAGCATTTGTTTCTTATGTATCATGTATCCAAATTACTGTGCTACAGAGGAATCATAAGCTATCAATAAATTACATAAGCTAGCTTTTCTAGAAAAAATAGAGATTAAGTGTTTTAAGGTTTTTTTAAACACTAGTTTTCAAACATACCAAATATTTGAGTTTTAAAACATATTTTCCTTTAAAATGCCAAAGCTAGAACAAATACTGGATTAAAGCATATTAATAATGGCTTATGAATACAGATTATTTTGGAGAAAAAAAGATACATAACTATTTACTTTGAGAAAGAAACGGAAACATTTCTTTATCATGCTCTTTTTTTCCCCCTAATCATTTGTTGTGTTTAGAGGATTCAAAAATCTCATCAGTGATAAATTAACAGGAACTGCACATTACCATGATCAAAGTAACCAGACAAATTGTAGGGGGTTATCTTATTTATCAGATGAATAATCCTGAATTCACATAAACTTATAGGTAGGCCAGATGGAATGCAGCATGGGTAAGTCCCTCTGTTGAGGTTTTACCTGGAAAATACCTCAGTATTGCAGCACCATACAAAACATGGCAGGTCCAAAAAAAGAATTATATTCTCTTTTGCACAGTGTAATGGCTGATTTATGACATTACGCATCTTTATAAAAAAAACCCCAAGGGTGTTCTTACAAATATTAAAAATACAGACAACAGTCCTAATACTCACAACCTGTATGTGCCATCTTTCAGAGCTAAACCTACTTCCTACAAGTGACCTTTTCTATCAAGACCATAATGAGATAAACACATAGCGACTACCCATCTTTAAACAAAGGCTTGATTTTGGTGTCTTAGATTATCCATACAGCAAAGCGCACAAACAACTAAACTTCAGTAAAAAGTCAAAAGTGCTTCATTAGCTCCATTTTGTGCAAATAGTTCAGTGAACTGTAGCGATGAAGCTGCAAATATTTTCAACACAATGCATAATGAGTGCCTTGATTTGGAAGTTAGTTCACAGAATGCTTCAAACAGTATTACCTGTATTCACTCCACAACAAATTTCTGTGTATGTCTATGTTTGCAAAACGGGGTTAGCAAAACTTTGTGGAAATAAGTTTATGTTTTCATGGCAGCCATGTGAAGCAGAATTCTGACTGCTGAACAGATTAAGGGCCTTGCATAATCACGTTGAACTGCCATTCTCTACAAGATCACATGTACTAGGAAGTCTTACTTCTCCCAGGAGGAAAAATCTGCTTGCTCTCCATCAGTTTCCCATCTCCCAGGACCACAGTGAGGACACACAGGGACCCTCCACAGCCCCTGTTCACACTGCATGTCACTTCATGCACAGCAGCTGATGCAGAGCTTTGTGCTACGCAAGTCTTGTGGCTTTACATGCTGAATTGCATAAGCTGCACAAGCTGTGTGAGCCATGGGTTCTGATCTTTGGAAACTAACTATCTTAGCTGTTCAGGGATGAGAAGGACTCAAGTCTCCGTGCAAAGCATGCTGTCTCAGGCTGAGATGCTGCACCTCTCTACAACTTGGAGGGAAGTAATTCTGAAAGTGTTCAGCAACTCCTAGCATCAAGCCCAAATCTAGAAAAACAAAGATTGGTTCTGCAGTGGAGGAACCAATGAGAACTTTCTCGTACCCTCAGAAGACACGGCATTTAAATTGGTCAGGAACAGCTGACTTAATACAGCTGCAAATTATAGTCAAAAAACCTTGGCATCATGAGTGCTTGGAAATCCGCCTAAATAGATGCTGTCTTCAGCGTGAGAGTGACAAGGCCTGCCTCTGCCTATCTTCAATTTTATTTTCTTCCACTCTAGATACAGTCAGTCTTATATTAAAAAACAAAGCAAAAGAAAACACTTCACAAGTTGCTTTAAAAATATATTCAAAGCTGTTGATATTTGCATAGAGATAAAAACAAAAAAGGGTTAGAATCACGATTACTAAGGATTCCACCACTTAGGGAAGAAAATCCATCACTCCCACACACTGTTAATGTGACCAAAGCGGTATCAAGCCCTCCATATGATTTTCAGCATCTCAGTCACCTGTTACCATGTATGACCAATAAGGTACTTGTCCTGTAAAATGAAGGCTATGTAGTTATGTCTTTTTCTTCTTCTTAGAACAATGGTCCATTTGTAAAGTTGTGTAATGCTTCACTTAAATCACAACACACTGTGATGGAATGAGTTTGCACAAAAAAGCACAGTGAAGGACACGATTTCATCAAGCAAAAACACAATGTGGTTTATGATGCAACATAGCAAACTTTCCTGAACTTCTCTCAGATCATTTCAAAGCAAGCATAAAGGTATGGCCAAATTTTCAATTCACTTGAACCTATATACCTAAGTCCTCCTTATATTCTTGACAGTATATATGAACTTCTGTTTAGGGTTACAGCACTGGAATGAAGATGATTTTCCTTTCAAGTGTAGTATGTTGCTGCCAAGAGTGAGTCATCTTAATCACATGGCTTTTTAAGTGGCTAGTCTTGCTTTTTGAGTTGAATAAATTAGCTTTCTGCAATCCTGACCTGCTGTGTTCTCTTTTTAAAATAACTGTTTATCTTTCTAAGATCAGATAATGATAATAGACAAATGCCTAGCTTCTGAGCTGACTTACATCTGTGTAAATCTGCAGCTTTGCATCTGAGTTCACTGGAGTTGTTCCAGGGGCAAAGTGACATAAGTTTGTGAGTATCCTTTTCATAGAAACAGTGGTTTCTCTGACAGCTTTTTAACCTAGGCCTAAAATACAGCTATCCCTCTAAAATCCTCAAAGTTATGGCTTCTGTGCTTGCTCAGATACACGCATGTGTAATGCTCTACAGAAGAAGAGAGGAAAGACACCCAAGAACTAATAAAACTATGTCCTGGTCCAATTTGCTTTCGACTCCATTTTTCCAGAGATGGTCAGAAAACAGCTTGGTTATGTGCTGTATTATGCAATCACCCTAGCAGTCAAGTGCACTATATTGTTTCTTTAGAAGCTACTGTACTCTTTACTTTAAAAAATTGTGTATGAGTATTTTATTTTTCCTTCAGTAACAAACTTGTCTTTAACTGCTTTTCACACCTAAGCTAACTGGTATCTGCCTTTACTTTCAATTTTTAAACAACTATGTAATAGCAATGTAAAGAATGTAAGAGTATGCGGACATGTTTTCAGATTACCTTTAACATTCAGATTTAATCATATCTATCCCTCTTATCTTTATTTTCAAATCACTTACTTTTTAGGCCCAGATCTTGTTATGCGCATTTAACCTTAAGCATGCAACTAATAGCACTGTTACCCAGCAGGAATACAGGTAATCTAATGACACTGCTTTCACCAGCTCTTCACTACAGATCAGGTCTTCAGATAACAACCTCTTGAGGCTGGCAATGGCATTTTTGGACGATTTTATTGACATCTAGTACAGCAGGGCTCCATTCTTTTCTGCGTCATCTGAGCACTACTGAAAATGGATGGTTAATAGGCAGAGATACATGAAAAATCAGCCTTTGATTTAATAAGTAATTTCAATTTGGACCCTGCATGTTTCTTGGTTTATCTGTAAAGAATGAAAAAGGAAATTATCTCCAAAAATAGCAAAGTGTGTCCATGAGCAACTTGGAACTTGGAGAAGAATCCAGAATGAGCACTAGGCCATGCTACAGTACATCTGGCTAGGCTTCAGCATCAATGCTTATCAATGACTGGGGCTGTCACATACACACTCTAATTCCCCCATTTCAAGGGCAAGTCAATTATCTCATACTCACCTTCGGGGCTGTGTGCAGTGGACAGTGACATATCTACCCTGCAGTCACAGGTTTCCCTGGATATGATCCAAGCAGGCTTTATACAGGTAACTGCAACTGCAGCAGTGTGGGATTCTGGGCAACCTGTCCCCACAAATAAACACTTGCGCAGCTAGCTAAGGCTACGTTATTGTTAATGCATAAGTGAAGGTCATACATTCCTCTACACGTGCAGAAAAGAAGAAAGTCAACACTTAGATCCAACCTCCTATCCCTCTACAACACGAAAGGATGTTCTTGTTTGTTCTGATTTAACATTATTAATTGTTCTGTTTTAATACTGTCTAATGTTCCCCCTTAGATCTGGCCAGCTCAATATATCAGCATTCCTGAAGAAAGATCTTATTTTACATTTTGCATTTTGTTTCTGTTTTGAAAATACTGGTTTCCTCATCATCTAAAAGTCTAAGTATTACAGGGTGTTCTGTGGGTAGTAGAGGTAACAAGAAGGCTTCCTAGGGGGTTGTGTCCTTTGTTCTCTGCACCCTCAGACAACACCCTCACAAGGCAAGAGATAGAACATGCAGCTGCTAATACGCAACTGTA
This sequence comes from Ibycter americanus, assembly GCA_035590275.1. Classification (NCBI taxonomy): domain Eukaryota; kingdom Metazoa; phylum Chordata; class Aves; order Falconiformes; family Falconidae; genus Ibycter; species Ibycter americanus. Next base: position 61,805,138 of record JAVJGI010000057.1, read on the forward strand.
TGTGTGACTGTTGGCTGGTTAATGGGCTGCTGAACAGAACATATAACAGCTGAGTTGTCTTTTTTTCTCAGTGAGGACTTCTGGTTCTACAAAGCCACTAGTTTGCATTAGATCTGTAGGAGTATATTTAATTCTAAGATTTTTTTTTCCTCCCCCTTGAAATCAGTTGAAAATGTCTAAAAGGGTTTAATAACTATAGAAGGCCTGGCAGCCAGAAAGCCTGACCACAAAGCTTTAGTTTCCTTAGGAAAACAGGCTAACAGTAAAACAACTGTAATAATAATAAAAAAGGAACTTATAATGTGTTCTTCCTTCTGGAAAACCCTTCTGGACAAAAACTGGAGAAGTGATTAGGTCTTTCACTTAAGCAAAGGTATAAATGTAGACTTTTTTACACTCTACTTCCATTTAGTGAAACAGCTGTGAGGCTTAAAGAATTTCTGGCAAGGAAAAAGTTCCAAAAAAATTATTTGAAATGCAAAATCTCTAATACTTACCAAGTTCAAAGAAAACATACATTTGTGATACCCAGCCTCTCTCTAAACTATGCCTGTGTTCCAGCTACTTGATTGCTCCAGCACCAGTTACCCATTGTCTCCTTCTGGGTTGTAAACACTCCACCGGATAGGAACTATCAACTATCATTTAGTACGTATTAGTGCATTGCATAAAGCCTTCAAGCCTTGTTGGTCCTTAGAAGTATTACTAGCTTTGAATATTAAACAAAAATGAAAAAGTAGCGCTGATGAACTAAATCTACCATTCTTTTAAGCCACTCAGCTGCAATTCAGGCATGACACACTACCCATCTTTAGCTTTTCATGGCAGTCTTTCCTTCACATAAATACACGAACCCAAAGATTTTTTTTAACTCTAGACATTCTGCCTCCTATTCATTAGAGTGAAAGGCCCAGCAACTTTACTGTACACTACTTCTGACAGCTTGTTTTTTGGAAGTAATTGAGTGATAATATACCATCTCCCTTATAGCCATATGCCAAGGAAGTTCCCTATGAAGAACTACAGTGACATATTTTTCTGAGAATCTGACCATCACACATTTGAGACATATACAGATCTATTCTCTTGGCTACTTATGTTCCTGCCCATCTGCTTCAGTGGCAAGGTGCCTGCTTGCAGACTAATGTGTCAGTTTCAATAAAGAAAAAATAACAATTGAAGAAGAAGAAAAAAAAGCTTCCAGCTGACGTAATACTTCCAGCACTCGTACTTCCACAAGGAATCCCTCCTCAGTCACAGCAATACCATATGCTTCTTTCACAAAACACCTAGTGACACTTGTGCCAAACTTCAGTGGTAGGAGAAAAGAAGACCATAAGTACACAACTGCCAGGATGACAGACTGTATATAGCAGTGGAAACCTGAGAATTACACTGAGGCAACATGTGATGTCCAAACACGTCACAGAGAACCACAACTGGTATCTGTGGCTGGTAAAAGCATTGATGTCTGAAGTGTATCAGTTGCAACTGAGATACCCTAATCTGTCTCCTCTAACTCCATATTAAAACAATAACATAAACTACTTTTTAAAACTTGTATCTCTTAGGCAGGTGTTTTCTGCATTTATTATTTTCCTGGAACCTTCATATCATTACGTCCACATTAAAATGAAGTTATTTCTGACAAGCCCAAATTTAGCACGAGATTTGAAGGGCAAGCTGAGTTAATTCTAGTTTGCATATAATCATGATAACATTCAGCAAGAGAGATTTTGCCTTTGTGCAGGAACAGGGGAACCCATTGTTTGCAAAGGACTTACCCAAGCTGGCATTCAGAAAGAAACTCCATGAAGAATGTACAGAAAAAGGATTCAATGTATTCCTTTTAGATGAGCTGACTCTAAGGTTAACAGCAGCAAAAGTCAGTTAATGCTTGTTTATCCTATCCTCCCTGAATACAGTGAGCAGATCTGCTGAGAAACAAAAGCCTCTCCCTGTAGTCACTTCCTGAGCAGGGTTTTTATGTTTTCAGTAAATGTACTTTGGGGCAAAATACTACCTCAAAATGTCATTTCTGGCTGCCAATTTAGAGGCAAACTTCCAGAATAGCTGCATATATTCTAGATTTTAACCAGTTTAGATGGTTAATACATTAGCACTAGGGAATTATGTGTCAAGTTTGGAAATCTGCATTTATTCCAAACATTCAAACAACAACTTTGAACCTGACCAGGTAACAGCAGAGTCCTCCATTGAGAAGTCTGAGTGAAACAGCAAAACACACTGGTAAGCAAAGATAGCACTAAATAGTGATAAATAGGCCAAAAAACATAGTGAAATAGTGACATCTATGTTTGAAAGCTGTTTTCGTATGGATATCAGGGCCCTCTGAAAGGTTTCCAACTTCATGCCCATGTCAGGTCATATGCACAGGTCTTAGTGCATCCCAGTGCAGAATCAGGACTTGGTTGACCAGGGGTCAGATCCATAGAGGAGTATAGCCTCCACACTGCTGAGTGTACTACAGTGATACTGTGATCCCAGATTAGCGTTCTTCACCCGGTGTGCAAGAGCCGACCCACACACAGAGCTGAGAGATTTATTTATTGCATGTCTGCGTAGAGATGGACTAGGTGGTAAATCCACAAAGCTCACACACCTCTTAACACATGGCAAAACATTTTATATGCTTTGAACAAATGTTTATAATTACGTTTAATCACACTTAATCCTCATGGGTTCTTACAAGCCTCCTCTCCATCTAAAGCTACAGCATTCTTTCTTTTCACGGAGCATGTTCTGTGGGGAGGGGGCTTTGTTGCTAGGGGGCTCTCTTTGCCTGAGGGTGGATCTTTTAGTATGCTAATTGGGATAGTTCACACACAGTTCCAGTAATTTCTTGTTTGGTCTCATTAACTACTTGGTTCTCCTTCAGTTTATCTTGTCCCCCAGCTTGACATATTTATGGTGTCTGTTCCTTCTCCCTCAAGACCATGTTTTGTTAGCTATTTGTAAGGGTTCATTAACACCCTCTTTTTCAAATTATTTTGACCTCGTGTTTTTCACTATAGATATTTCTTTGAAGTAAATAGTTCTTGTATCAATACCAGGTAGCCCTTGGCTTTGAAGCCTCTCTCTCTCTACACCCAGCAAAGGAAGAGTTAAATATTTCAGAATGAGCACCAGCAAAATCCCAGTATTTTGAGCAAGTACTATCTATACTGGTCACCAGAAAGGCTAAGACAAAAGTCTTATGCTTCCTTCTCCAGAGTTTTGGCATTGTATTTACCCCAGCAAGAAGGCCCATCTGTAAGGAGGCATGGGTATTTGAGGGATCTAGCCCCTCAGTTGGCTCAGCCTGGTATGCAATCCGTGTGCAGACCTGCACTGCAGCTGGGTATGTCCTCAACTGTGCCTAAACACAAACATCTTCTATAGAACAGACACCTGTGACCAGCGGCTGTTCTAGTCTAAGCTGAAGCCAATAGCTCTCAAGGACAAGTGAAAACGTGTATCCCATTTTTCTGGTGAATAAAGCTATGGAGGTTTTCATATATATGGGACAAGAACTGAAAACCTATTTGTGTTGCAATACAGATGAATACCACAGTGTATAATTTATCATTTATAATTCATAGCTCATAATTGCTCTTAGTGAGCGGGACAAATATTGTAGATTAATACTGACATTTTTCTTATTGCAGCCTGAAAGGATCTTCTAGTCTGCAATTTCCTAATTAAATAGGATGTGCAATCACAGAATGAAAGAAAAGCTCTGATTATCTTAGCCTATGTCAGGCCAACATATTTTTCCAGTGAAACTACAATGGTGAGGGTTAATGAGTAGTTTTGGTGTAAAATAATGTTAATGCTGCATGTTACCACCAGCAGACTGCATTATTTGTCAACTATTGCATGGTTTCACAACTGAATATTTCATTCTCTGAATCACACAGTGTTGCCGTTTAAAAAGAAAAATCTCCTGGGATTTTACATTCTACTAAGAAATAATTTATTAAAACAGACTGAAACATGCGAAAGATCATCAGTCATCAAAGAATATTATAGAGGTGCATGGCAGAAGAAGGGGAGAGAGAAA
>JAVJGI010000057.1:61818991-61830603 GCA_035590275.1 Ibycter americanus
TTTTTTTTCCTCGTTTTTTTGTTTTCCTGGGTGGAGAGTCTACTGTCTGTTCTTTGAAATCAGGCAATTATGTCAAGTATTTCTTGTTAGGCTCGATGTACTGTTTGTGTATCACTGTCACTCTTCCAAGTGAAGAACTGTGTTTTCCCTTTTCTTTCAGATGAAAGCAGTGGAAGTCTGTCGATGGCCTAAGCAAGCACCAGCATGACCACAAGATGTCCCAAGAGCACATTGTGCTTGGCTTTTACTGGTTAAGTGTTTATTCTGTATAAAACATTATTTACATGTGAATTTTAAAGTGTTTGCCTGTGGATGAATCGATCTTTTTCATATGCTGTTACTTTAATTTTGCAGAAATTGTAAGTTCTAATACTTAAATTTTTGCCTTTGTGTTGCCCATTCATTCCTGTCCAGAATGAATGTGGTGTCAAAAAAGGCAAACAGGAATTCTTGCTCAGACTGTTGAAGGAGCTGGTTATTTACCTTTCTCCTCCCTGTTTTTGCAAGCACAAAAAAAATCTGTAGAACATGCATTGTTGTCTAAAATTCCCGAGTTCTTGAACTCTGACTTAGTGCTTAACTGTATGTGCACAGAGTTCAGGTCAAGCTGACCCTCTAGAGTTGTCAAAAATGACAAATGAAGGGACTTCTAATCAAAGGAGTCAGCCCTGGGAGAGACAAAACGAAAAGCATCCTATCTTCGTGATGGAAGCCATGTGCACTTAGACTACCTTGTTTATGTTAAACCCTGATCAGTTAGCTCTTACGGTCTTTAGCCTTGCCCTGGAAGTGAACTGTCCTCGTTATAATAATAAAAATCACACCCCCTAAGGGAAAGACTGAGGCCCACTAAAAGACCCTTCCTCAGAGAGCATGCCTGAATGGATATGCAAATGTGTAGCAAGTCATCTATATGGACCTGCCCTCCAGGCAGGGAAAGTGCAATAAGATATTGTATATAATGTTTGTAATTTTGTACTGCAGTATGCTAGCTTTGTTTGCCAGCATCCACACTTGAGCAACTCTAATAAAACAGTGTCTGGTCTCAGTGTGTAAGACTGGGTTGTTGCACACTGGGAATGGACTCGCATTTTAAGGACAATAGTACGGTTGAGCAGATACATAGTAGATTTTGTGCTTAAGTCTTTTTAAATGAAAAATCTGGCAGTTACTGAAGAGGAAAAGCTAAAATCATAATGGCCAGTTTTAGTGTTGTTTAGCTGTCCTGTCTATCATGGTAAGTTCTTAAGTCTGTGCTGCAAGTAATTAGTACATAGCATTTCAGACTCCTGCAGTGGCCTCTTGTTTTCTTATTGTGAAAGAGGTCTACAGTTTCAGAATACTCAGCTACAGAAAATATCTTCTTAAAGATCTTTACGTAAAAATCTTCTTTAATGGGAAAAAAAATCTGGTTTGCCTTTGTACATTTGCCTTTTTGTTATGTATGTCTGGTGTCAGAAACGTATAAAGAGAATATCTCTGTAGGATTATTCAGTATTGGATAATAATGTATTCTACTCTTTTGCTGTACATAGAACAGTCTTTTCTTGATGTACTTTTGAAAGTGAAAAGTATACTGGAATGTTGCTAGCAGCAGCAGCTAGCAACAAACCTTGGAGATTTTGGTCTCTGTTCCTACCAGAATACTTAATGCTATGAACGCTTCTTGCAGAGTTCTAGTGTGTTTTGCTGGAAGTCAAGGAGCTCACAGAGACAGTCCTATCTGGTGAAAGCCTCCGAGCATGAGAAGGGTGTGTAGGAAAAAGTTGTAAAGTACTGGTTGCCCAGCTGTCCTGAAGCTTCCTTCATGAGGTGAGTAATAACTGCTTGTGCAGCTGTGTCCTTCAGCATTGTCTTATAACGAAGCAGACCTTCTGTTGAAAAAGAAGTTTGACAGAATGACTTTTAGAGCAGAAGTTAGAATTGAAACATTGAGAGTGATACCAGCCTGATGACTACGTTCTCATCAGGAAAAGCAAAGTGGGAACGCTAAAGTAAAATGTTTGATGTGAGTGGCTTATTAAAAGAAATGCATGGCTGCCAGTTTGCCCAAGAAGAGTCTGTGCTTTTCCGTGTTTGGTTTTTGGGGTGATACTGTGGAGCAGTTCAGCATACAAGGACTGGAAATGTTTGAAGACTGATGGAACACGAAAGCTTAGAATCTTATGTGCAAAGTGCTCTTTCATTGTAAAGTCTTTGAAAGGTCAGCACTGCTGAAAAGTTGAGTAGTGCAAGTCAGCATGAAATTCAGTGGTACAAACAAGGCATTAATAAAAATAGCATTTATTATCAAAGATTTCTTCAGTGCTGAAACTGTGGTCTGTGTAATCTACATACATACCCAAGGGCGCAACAAGTAATCCAAGTATTTGAAACCAGGAACTTCTTGGGTAATATTGGAAATGCGACGTAAGAATGATCCAGCACTGAGAAATCATTATGATAACTTACCTGCATTTGGGGGGATGTAAGCCACACTGAGTAAACTATCAGACAGCCAACTCTACATTTATAGACACTAACTCAAAGGCGAAATTCGGATTGCAAACTTAAGTTTCAGGTCAAACTGAAGAAATGAGTGTTCTAACTTAGGAAGGGTCACAATATTACAGCACATGCTAGGGAGTGGTGTTCCTGGTGAATATTGTTAAATACTTTGTGCAGTACTGTAAGGAACTTGGTAATTGCCTTAAACATTGGTTGGTTCTGTCTGCCTGTTAATTTTGTCCTTCACGGTGGTGATGCATACGTAGCAGACAGTAGGAAAGACAGAAGAAGCAGAAGCAAAATCTGATTACAGCCATGAGCCCACCCTGTAGCTTAAACAGATGTTTTCATTTGAGGTCATCCTAAATGACTCCTTTTGGTTCATGACATTAAAAATTGGCATCTTGGACAGGATGCCCTTGCGATACTGAACGAACCAGAAGGGACGAGGGCCCTTAACATGGCCCTTTCCCTAGGAAGTGCCTGACAGGAGAAGGGGCAGAGGATCTTTAAAGATCCGCACTGGGTACATAAACCCACAGCAGGCAGAATACTTTGGAGTACTCCTTTTGCATTGTGTGATGGTTGTTGCCGGGATAGATTTGGGGATACAAGAACAGATGATAATCCCCTCCTTGAAAAACTGAAGGGCTATAAAGCCAAATGCTCTCTTCCTGGCGTGGCTTGGGCCCAAAACAATTGGCATGACTCGCAGGCAGTGGTGGATAGAATCACTCTTTTGGCAAAGGAACGAAAACTGCAGATGGGGAAAGGAAAAGCAACAGTTTGTGCTGTTATAGAGGCTGCATTAATTGCTGCTCAGAAGGAAAAGCAAGTAGATAAAGGGACGAATAACTACTTACAGGAGCAGGTAGGAAACCTGCAAAGTCAACTCACCACTGAATGTAACAATACTCAGGTGGCTTCACACAGCCTGCTCAGACTTACTAGACTGAGAGAGAATCCTATGGTCTTGAGTTGGAATCAAACAGGCAGGAGTCTGATGATAGGATGGATCTGGCCTCAGACCTAGATAGCGAACTAGGAATCTCAAGTTTGGTGAAACAAGCCGGAAAAACAGGCATCTGATCTAAGACCTATATATCCAATTAAAGAGTTAGAGGATAGCAGGAACCTCTTTTTATCCTGGGCATGGGGAGGTGGTAATGAGGCCCTTGATTAAAACTGAAACCACTGATAATGGTCAGGGGGGTGCTTAGCAACATACCATGCGTACTATCCCCTATTCCCCTACAGACTTGGCTAAAATACAGGAAAAATACTCCTGGGGCTCCCGAGAAACTGAAACTGAGTATGTGTGGAGTGTCTCCCTCACGGGAGGGGATTGTATTCTGCTGAGCGAAGATGAGACTAGAGGGTACTGGGGACCCGGAGTCTTCCTAACCACAGAACGTAACAGGGAACCATTGTCCTTGACCCAGAGGGTAGTGTGTTGGGCAGGAGGGTTATACCCAGTGGAGAAAGGGGACCCTTTTTTTATTAAAACACCCATGGCAGGCCACGTTTTGGCAAGTGTGTAGGAAGCTCTTTGCCTCCAATTGATGCATGACTGTTTGCTGCTTCTGCAGCAGCCCTTCCCCATGCAGTATGTGGCAGACCCCAAGAGCTTTCATCCTCTAATCAGGAGATTTCCTTATGCTTTAAAACTCTGTGCTGTTCAGCTACAAGACTGGTTGCGAGCTTCCAGACAGATGAAGGGGAGGCCTCCCCAAAATGACTTGTGGGGGAGGTGGTGCAAGAACTAATTAACTACAGAAGGGGAGGGAAGTGCTCAGGTAGGAGAGTTGATAGCAGTTTGGAGTGTGATAAAATGAGAAGCAAAAAGCAAAGAACCAGTGTTCATTTACACTGATTCATCTGCTGTATTCAGGGGATGTACTCTGAATGGCTCCCATGTTGGGAACAAAACCAGCAGGAAGTTAATTGAGCACCGGTGTGGCAGTGAGGAAAAATGGGAAGAAATCCTCAACATCACTAAACAGAGGTGTTTCCTAGTAGGATGGGTAACTGCACACCCAACAGAAGATCACCCCTCGCACCTTTTGAACAATCAAGTAGATTCACTAACCCGTTCAGCCACACTAGTGGTGGAAGCAGAGGGGGGAAAATGGGAACATCTGTTAGAATGGTTATATTTAAATGAGGCCATTCTGGAAGTAAAGACCTTTGTAAAGAGGCAGTCAGCACGAGATGGTCTGTGACCAGGGAGCTATGTAACACCATTATCTCAGCATGTGGCCTATGCTGTACACAATCAGGGCAATGTAAACCTCTCAAGGATCGTTCCCTACACTTAAGGGACAATAAGGGGCTGTGGGATACTTGGCAAGTAGGCTGTGTCAGTCCCTTTCGTCTCTCAGAAGGAAAGGGGTATGTATTGGTGGGAGATGGCATAACTTCTGGACTAACTCATGCTGAAGCTGTCCTGCGAACAACAGGGGAGTGTACAGTGGACAGTCTGAAATCATGGTTTAGTTGTTTTCCTAAATCCAGAGTTATCCGATCAGGCAACAGTAGCCACTTTACTGCTGGTGCAGTCCCAAGAATGGGCACAAGATGAAGGGATACAATGGATTTCCCATTCCCTGTGTTATTGCTAGTCAAATGGTATTGTAGATCATACTAATGGACTCCTAAAATGAACCCTGAGACCACGTTAACCCAGATGGGCATGATAAATATCTGATGCAGTAACTGAAGTCAGTGGATGCTGGGGAGTAAGTAGTTGCCCCAGTCTCACAGCTTTTTGCCCTAATCCTCCATCCTCTTACCCAGAACCAAGGAGAATAAGAACCTGAGGAATCCATTGTACTACCCAGGACAACCAGTTCTAGTGGACTTACCCACTGTGAGACAAGTACCTCTAGTACTGAAAGTTCAAAAGAATATGTATACATGGGTAGCTGCTGATGTCCATGGGAAAGATCATTGAATCCATACCAGATGGATCATCCCTTTTGGGCCAACAATGTCAATGTGTGGTTGGACTATGAGATCCGAACCTTGTTTCTTTTCCATTGCAGGAATGACTGGCCAAAAAAAAAACCCGACCAGATGAAGATCAGTGTGTTCATCTGCTGATGTTCCCTTACTGGATCCATCACCATGAATTTTTCTCTACTAGGATCTCCAGTGGTTTGGGGAATGTTATTGGCTATAGTTATTTTCTACATGTTTTACTGTTTTTGCGCTTTTACCCACCACATCTGGTGTGGCAGACCCCGCAGTAATCAAGTTGTGTAACTAGGGTGACAAGCAGTGGCAGATTGTGATTCATCTATGCTCATCCCCTAAGTAAGCTATCTGCAAGTTTATTGCCCCACTGATTGCTTTAGCATTTTAGAATCAGTAAAATAAGGTTTGCCAACATGAATCACCAAAAGTGAGTGGTTGGCATGTTTGTATTGACTTTATATGTAATCATTTTGCAAAGTAGCAGTCCTAATCTTGCATGGGAGCTGATTCAAGGTTTTGCCCAAATGTGGAACTCCTTGGACCAAGGCCTATGTATCGCATTACCTCGATCTTCTGAAGAAGGGCTGAGATTTTTCATACCTCAGGTAAATTTATCATTTAATGAGAACACCACAGTACAGGAGTATATGCCCTGTTTAATAAATGGATCTTGGGCAGATTACCAGCACCCAGTACGTATACCACAGAGGCTGAATCTCTGTGGTCTCTAGCATCAAACTTGCCTTGCAACCTTACTGTCGGGATGATGGAAAGATGCCAAATTAGCTAAACCCTGAGTGGAAACAATGCATTTAGAACCCATGTAAGTTGTAGACTCTTCCCATGGGGTTCTGTAGAAAATCCATTATTTTATTTGAGCTCTTACGAAGCAAGTACTCTGTACAATGGGATCCACCTTGGTGCATGTAACTTCTACACCATGTGGGTGTCAGGAATTGGGATGCACAGCAATTCTAATGGGCTTGGTCCAGGGACATTTTTAGAAAAAGGAGTACCATATAATGATACTATACTTGAGCCACGTCCCAAGCAACCTGAAACTCCTCTTTTTAACTGTTCTAAAGTAACAGTGTGCAAAGAAGGACCAGGAAATCCACCAGAAATGTGGTTCATTCATAGTCTTAGAACTTGATTCAGGATATGTGTACATGCTGTGGATACCCCACACAGGGATGGAGAAATGAGGACCCCGATTGTAACCAAACCTTTACCAATAAAACTGAGAAAATGTGGAAGCAATACAGTATACCTTATGTCCATTTTCTGGTAAGGAAAATAGCTCTAAATTCTACACCACAAACTTATGCATCTTCTTTTGAAGAACTTTTTAACTGCAAAAGTAGTATATATCCTGCTTCTTCAGGACTGGCATAGGGATGCTCTGATGGAAAGTTCTATTCGTATTTAACTTTGGAACACCACACTGGTTTAAAGTGTGGGGTAGGTATTCCTTCATTATGCCCAAATCATATCTTTAATTTTACAAGCTCTTCCCCATGACCATGCAGGAAGGTAAAACAACCCCAAACTTGTCCAGAGTGGGTGATAAAGGGAGTCCAAATTCCTGATTATTACACTAGAGGACAGGCTATATCCCTGATGCTAGAAAGTATTTTTGCCCCTTATGTAACCCCAAACCAACATCAGTTTGTCTTGGAAAATCTTACCTGGCAGGTACATGTTTTGGACTCTATATGCTTTTGGAGAACTGAATCTGCAGGTCCAAGAAGCATCAAAGATGACACTCCAGAATCATCTAGCTCTAGATATGCTGTTGCTGAAAGGAGTCTGTGGGATGCTAAACCTCACCAATGGAGAATGTTGCATGACCATACACAATGCAACCACCTCAATCAAAGAAGCCCAGGCAAAGATGAAAGAAATACGCAACCAAACAGCAGAGCTTTTCCAGGCAATGCAACCCAAAGGCTGGTTTAATGGACCAGGTTCCTGGCTACAATCAATCCTACAATATTTGGGACTCATGGCATGGGGAGCATGGCTAGCAAAGATACCATGTTAGTTGCAGGATTCATATTTTTAATAATCGCTGTTGTGTGCTGTATGATCAGCTGTGCCCTTTTTTTCACCCTCTTCTGTTTGCTACATGAGAACTACCACCTCTGAAGAAGACAGAATGGGAAGTGAAAATGAAAATACGTTGTTTAAGCTACGGGGTGGGCTCATGGCTGTAATTGGATTTTGCTTCTGCTTCTTCTGTCTTACTGCTATGTATACATCACCACTGTGAAGGACGAAATCAATGGGCAGACAGCACCAACCAGTATTTAAGTTGTGGGGTGACATAAGGAACCAATACATTGATAATTGCCTTAAATGTTGCTTAATGCGCAAATTCAAGTGGAACTGGTGCAAAGCTGTTCTGCTCAAATTGTAGAGGAACTGAAATGAGCTGTTGCTGCAGAGTGAACTGCTGTTGCCTCGGTTGGTAACCGCAGGGGTGGTATAGGATGTAATGGCTGTAGGTCTCACAAAGGCGAGACCTAACTAGCACTTCCTGGAAGAAAGTTCTGTGGTAACGCAAGGCAACTGCTCATGCGCACAGCAGGGGTTGCCTAAAGCTTTTGGGGGTGCTCATCCCTCACGACCACCAATGAGGACCCCCTGCAACCACTGCTCACGTGTGGAGCTTGTGCAGACACAGACCACACCTGCCCTCGCTTTGTATGTCAGTGAGGAGGCATCCTCTCGAGCATAAACCCAAATCGACAAAAGCTTGGGTGGGAGCTCTACCACCCAGACACCCAGGGTGAAGATGACCAATGGGACACCACTGGATCCACGGGTGGTGAAATCACATTTTCTTTCTCTCTTCTCTCTCCCTCTCTCCTCTCTCCTCTTTTTATTGAACAGTGACCAGATCTAAGTGAAAACGTGTGGCACAGGACTTGCTTATCCAGTGAAAGTAATAGCCATTGAGCTATGATATCTTAACCACGTGCCTTGTATTTTGTATTAATAAATCATAAAACTGGTTGGTTGATGTTTCACCTTAATTAGGGCCAAGGGTATCATGGACTTGATTGTTGGTCCCAAGGGGAGGGAGGTCATCCTAAACAACTCCTTTTGGGTCGCAACACTAAAAATTGAGGTTGTCCTAAATGACTCCTTTCGAGTCGCAACAGGTACTTAGTGAAGGAAAAAATGCTGGAGTTTTTCTTAGCAGCAGCATCTGACTTTTGTGTCTGTGAACAAACTAGTTGCTCAAACATAGGAAAGTGCAGAAGTTTTGAAGGGTAGATTGAATGGAATAGGAAACCAATAAAAGATGTCTTGCTCACACATCTTGTGCAATTATGTCTCATTTAAGCCTCATTATGCAGGGGCTATGTTCCAGGATGCAAAAAGAACCAAAATTATCTTTTGCATATTCGATTGCACTCTTGTTTGTTTTGTTACAGTGATGCATCCAGCTCTTTTAGATACATAGTGAAGAGGAGGGTGCTGAGACAGTGCTGCGAAGTGATATTTCTGGAGAAAAACAATAAATACTGTTCAGGAAAATTTGGAAGAGATAAAAATTACAGAGAAGGTTTGGGAAGAATCGGGGTGACATTTGGCACTCATTAATGAATCTTTTGGATTATTCAGGGTTTTGAGTGATAATTTTTTTGTTCTTTTTTTCACTGTGCTAGAAATTGATAATACTGTACTAACTACCACAGAAGAGAGATTCTATAGTTGTGTGGTGTTTCCAGTAGCATCTTTCAAAATGTGATGGCAGCTGTGGAAAAGCAGACTGAGGATTTCGCAGCTGCTCACAAAGACAACATGACAAACTCATAAGCCAAGCTGTGCAAACTATGCTGAGTCAAGTTCTGAAGGAAGTTTGTGATTCAATAGTTGTCCATGCAGAAGACAGATATTCAGAAAGTGGTTGCCCAGCAGCTACCAGGCTGGTGTATGTGAAGTTGTTTAAATAATATATGCTATTTCCTGATGAGGAATGACTCAAGTAACTTTTTGGGGGAAAATGAAACTGAAGATGTTTCAGTATTTTGCATGAACATGCATATGTTCATACGAAAGTGAATTTGAGTGATAAAAGATCTGGTACATTGCTGTTGGTTTTCTTGCAGGACATAAATGTAACAGAGATCTCAGGTGGAAGTGATGAAATTCCTTCAAGTTTGTCACAATACCCTTGAAATACTAGCATCAGAAAGGTTCATGCATTGAAATGTGAAAATCTGCTTGAGCAACATGAAAAACATAGATGCACTTAATGCTTTACCAGTGCTGTCAATAGAAAATTAACTTCTTGAATCCATCCCAGACCTTTAGTACCATAGGCACTGGGGATTTTTGCAAGGTTGAAGAGTAAGGTAGGCACTCTTTTTTTTACAGGAACCTGTTGGACACTGGGAAGAGAAATGTGTGTGCAATCCACTATGAGTAATGTACCAAGGAACAGGGCTGCTACTTACTTTTCAACATAAAATTACTAAATCTCTTATTTCTGTTACTGGTTTACTATTCTCTTACACTGTCGTATATTATAATGCACAGACATACATGTGCATGAATTACTACTACAAAAGTTTCTATTGATTCCTACCAAGGAGAAAGTGTTAGTACTGCCACCAGCTTGTAGTTAGAATCTGAAATCTTGCTTAGATGGGCAAAGAGCTGCTCTTGCTCGTAGGCCCTTTAAAAATTAGATTTGCAGATTTTTAGCTTTTGACTTTTTTCCAAAGGGATGAGTGGGAAACATCCTTGCAACTTTGTACCAGTCTCAGGTTCTAGAGGATGTTGCTGAAAACAGCTGTGTGCTGTATGTGCCCAGTCTCAGTTGTGTTACATTTTTCCCTAGGAAGAATTGTTAGAACCAGCCTGAGACCAGTGGCGGTGATGCAAGATCACTCCATAAGAAACAAACAACTGTTAAAAGATGGAATATTAAGCCTGCATGTAGTAACACAAGGTGCTTTTAACTGTGTTGGGGCAGTGTCAGGTAATGTTTATGTAGACAAAAAAAATAAAGATTTATGTTTCTGTTCTTGTAATTTTTATTTTCCCAAGCTATAATACCAGCTGCTTCTGTTTGACAGTTTTTACTTCCTCTACGTTGTTTCTGGGATACCAGTTCACCCCTTTGGACTAAATAAAACCTAGGAGCTGTTAAGTGGATGGGAGGTGATCACTGAAACCATGGTCTTCTGTAGTACTCAGAGAGTGGGTTAGCTGAGATTTGTAATGTGGTGAGGAAAAGCAGAACTTGAAATTCAGCAAACCTGGGTTTAAAAATAGCAGGAAAGGTATTTCTCCAACATGGAAAACTGCAAGCATGGGTTATTATTACCTTGATCAGCTGCATAATATGATGCTTCAACTAAACGATGTATGTAGAGTGAAATACTGCAGGGATAGCAACTGGAATTCCTGTTTGATTTTTCAGGAAGACATATTATGAATTAATTTTATCAGAAGAGCAAAAGCTGAAGTTGCATATCTTGCAATGTCTGATTTTTCAGTACTGAATGTAAGCCCATTAGTAATGCAAAGTCTAAGCATAAGTTAGGTTTTGGTTTGTTGGAAGGAGGTTTAGACAAGAGTAATGAATTTTTACTGATCCAACACATAATTATTGAATGCACTTGAAAGTTTAGGGTTTCTTTTAAAGGATTATATTCCCTGAAGATACCATCTGTTCAGGAGTTTTGCTCACGGGTCTTTGTTCTTGAAGTTCAAGACTGGCAGGAGTAGTTTTTAAGACTTTTTTTCCTTAAAACTCTTGAGAGCAACAGCTAATGCCGAGTTTTAATGATGGCTGCCTAAAATGTTAAGTCCCTTTCAAAAAGAAAAACTGTAGAATCTTAAGCTTCAGTGTGTAATACAGGTTTCATACTGTGCTGGAACAAAGAAAAAGTGGGGTAGAGGGAGGAATACGTGGGTGTAGGGAGCACCGATTACTAAAATAATAATGCTGGTAAACATTAAGTATAGTTTTAAGTATTAGGACTGCTTTTTAGTTTTTATGAGCGACTAGCTAGACTGTACCCTTGGAAAAAACCTCAAGACTGCATTATTTTTTTCCCCCCTTCCTCTGTTTTATATGAACACTGTATCTGACAGACTGTTGAAGTTGATAGTATTAAAAAGTAGAA
>JAVJGI010000057.1:61857303-61871636 GCA_035590275.1 Ibycter americanus
TTTTTTAAAAAAACTTTACAAAGTTTTTTTTTTCAGCATGATTTAAGGCAGAGAAAAAAGGACACGTGCTTGTTTAAAATTTTTCAGGACACCTTTACAATAAGTTGCGAAGGCATGATCCTATTTAAGCTTTCATTGCAAACCCCTGACTTGCAAGGTTAAGCATAGTATGCTGGCCTTTAGAGTCTTCTACTTTTTCCAGCATAGCAAAGCCTGATGTTTTCCTCTTAATTCCAGTAAGGAGTGCATAAACAACATGGCTATTGTTATTACACAGCTGGAAAGGGCAAGTGCATGAATAAAACCAAGATTCAGGAAGACATAATTAGGTTAGAATCTACCTACTATTGTCAAGTGTCCATGGTCTCACGTATGAGATAAGACTTTTAAAAACATTTTGTTGGTGTGGTGGCCCAAGAGAAAACTTGCTATTGGCATGACCACTTGTGCACCAAGCAGATCAGCCAAATGCAAGTCCCAGGTGATAAACACTTTGCATCTCAAAAAATGTCCTACTGCATAGTGCACAAACACTGTTCTTTTATGGGTACAAGACAGTTTTGCACTGCACATCCCTATGCCTTTGTTTTTACAAAGTCCAACAAGTCCTTCTGACACTAAGCTGGAATCAGAAAACCCATTCAAGAAACACATTGCTATTAATGCTTACAAGGGCTCTGTCCAACAGGGTAAATCAACATAACTCTATTGATTTAAGAGAGCTACACAGATTAACTTAGGCAGGAGGTCACTAAGCGTACACCATGGGTGAGTTTCTTCACTGCTGTTCTAGACAGCTAATGGCAGGTGAAAGGTCTGGAGCAACTCAGAAGCCTGACAAATACAAAAGCTCCACATCAAAGTAGATCTCCTCATAGATATAGCTGCATCATCAGAAACCCCTTTGCAAACCATGGCTTTGAAAGCCAAACAAGTAATCAGTTAAGATGTCAGAAGAGATGTAGCTGCCAGGTGCTGGCTCGTAAGGCAGTCCTAGAAGGCTGCAATGAGTATGGCACAGTAGCTATGCTTGCCTATACTTCACAACAGAGCACAGTGATGAAAACAGCTTCTCAGCAGGACAAACCACCCCAGGTAACTGGGATCCTCTCAAAACTATCACTTCAGAACTGTCCCTGTAATTTGCATTTTGGGCATACTTCAGGACACACAGCACAGGATCTCCATCCATTTAATTTTACTTCTCTAAGTTACTCAATTCAGCTTGTACCCATTACCCATTAAAAACACATTAAGAATCTCATACTTGTATTTTTGCTGGCATCCTTTGTAATGTAAAGTAATTCACACATGGGACGGTTGAAGACAGCTTTATGGCTCATTTGTTTAATCTTTGTGGCACTTAAAGCAAAGCGATGGTACTTAAAATACTGCTCTGTATTAGAATTCATTGTCAAGCAAGCAACATCCATCAATCCTCTCCTTCTCCAGGGAAAAATAGCTGCAGCAACTGAAAGAATCTTGCACATGCCAGTAATGCAATTTCTCGTATTTTTAACATCATTTTCCCAGTACTCAGAACAGCACACAAGCAAAATGTCTGACCAAAGCTTCCTTTCCCAAAGCAGATCTAGTATTCTTACTCAGGTCTTTTATCAAACTAACAACCGGCCACTAGAGAACCCCTTTTCCCAGGACCCAGCTGCGCCTCCCAAAGCCTCTACTGAACACAGAGCATGCAGGACCTCAAGCTTTCTACTGCGAGAAGCTAACAGTAATTAACCCCAGGGCTCTTACCTCCTCCGAACTGGCTGCCCAGACTCGTTCTCACTGCCACCTGATGGGTTCCGTCGACGAGCGTAAGGAAACTTTGGTGATTTATTGCGATCACTGGGAGAATTATACAGCCCACTAGGGTTAAAAAGGAAGAGCAAACAGGTAGCTTTAGAACTTGCAGGACAGTTAGGCCAGCTAACTGAGATGCACCCTACAAAAAAGAGAAGGCTCACACACACTTATATACATATTCACCTATACATGTATACATGTGTGTGTGCACGTGCTATGTAAATACAGATGGTACTGCTTTTCAGCAACAAAGATTTTACACTGAACCTTGAAAATGTAGGAGGACACCTCTCAGCATTGCCAAGCCAACAGCTCTAAGCTTACAAAATGTAGAACCAAGTATATATGTATTCTTTTAGCATAATACAATTTCTGTGCTTTAGTGTGAGTTACCCAACCCAGAAGTAGGCATTCAGATGCACCTCTATTCTTTACGTTGTCCATGGATATAAGTATGAAAACTGTGTTCCTGCCACAACATATGTTTTCGTCACAGAGCTAGTGACTAGAACTGTGAAACAATTTTAGCTCTAGCTCTCTGCTGTTCTTCTGTGCAACCCTCTGCCAATGGTGTAGAGGTATTTCAAGCTTCAGGTTAGGTACTTCAGCCTGGGTGGGACTCAGTCGGTTGGGTTGTTACAGAATTAGATGTAGACTATCAAATGCCTGTATGGATTATCCTGTGATACCTTCCTACAGGAGTGTAAAGACCTCTTCCGACAGTGTAAGAGAGCCTGCAAATTGAGCATGTATCACTCTAAGGTGGTCTACTGATGTTCCACAATGTTTTGGAATAACGATGCCAAACTCAACCACACATCTTCATCTAACATTACTTAGCCTTCTTCATAACAACTATGTGGTAAACATGATATTCTCATGAAATTCCAGTCAAGGTATTCCTGCTTTCCTAAAACCCTCTGAGCCTTCAAACTGGATACACTCTTTTTCACCTGCTTCTGCAGACTGATTACAGCACTGCTCTACACTGCTCTGCACAGCTGAAAAGTTGCCACAGTCTATCTGAATGAGAATTATTATTAGAAGCTGTGAAAGGCTCTGTGCAGCATACAGTCTGCTTATGGGTCTAAAACTTTATTGTAGATGAACTTGCAAAAACTCAATGCTACCATCCTTTGGCTACTGGGCGATTGAATTTCCTGTTATCCTGAGAGCAATTTGACACTGGAGCCATAATGTGACAAGCTGACACCACTTCCTCTTTACAAATCACAAATAAACATGTCCCAGCCAGAGAATGTTTGCACACTGCCTTGTCCTTACTCTGAAAACTCTTGACGTTTACAGAAGGAGCACAGGGTAGATCATCATGGTGCCCCAGAAGACACACCATGTATATATCTGAATCATCACATAAAAGCAGGATTGTACTGGATTACACTGAAAGTGCCGTCTGGTTCAGGTGCCTGTTTCCACCTGTGGCTGTAAGCAACCACCTACAGGAAGCAAAAAGTTGAATACATATGACAGCTCCCCAGTGCTCTCTCAGTCTGCAACTACTCCCAGTCCAGGGGACTTACAGAGCCAGCTGCTATACCTCTGTCTTCAGAACCCCTTGGGGATTTCTCTTCCATGACTCACCCAGCATGTCCTAGGATTCCAGTAACTTCCAGCACCCCCTGTAAAGGAGGACCACAGGTCTCCTACTCACAGTGAGTCACTACTCACTGCCTTTCTCAACACTTTTAAACCACCTCCAATAGTTTCATCTGAAGATCCCAAGTTACTGCGCTAGAAAAATACAATACTGATCTTCTTCTACTTTCTCTGTACTGGTCATGATTTTCTAGACCACATCCCCTGAAGTTATCTCTTCTCCAGACTGAAGGAAGAGTCCTGCCTGGTTTACACTGTTGCTCCCTGTACAGATTTCCTGCACAGCCATTTACATCTCTGATTACCCTTGCTGTCCCTCTCAAAGCCTTTTTCTTCTCCTATGGTGAGGACATCAGAACTGCACTCACAATTCATGGAGTTCATTCATACACTCAATGACTCAACATCATCCACCATCTAGTGACACCTCACTCATACTTTAGGGGTCTTTCTGCCGCTCTTCACAGACAACTTCCACTCTCGCTGTCCTAAACAATTCTGTCCAATCACCAAACTTTATCACTCCTTTTCCAGGTCTTTGATAAACATACTAAACAGCATAGATCTGTGAACAGATATCTGTGGAAAGCCACTGACCACTTCCTCCTACACCTACTTCATTTTTTTTTTAACTGATTATTTATCAATGACAGGACCTATCTTCTTATATGCAATGCAGATTTATTGTGATACTATTAATACATTAACATATTATATTAATATCCTTCAACCTATTGCCATGGCATGATTTTTACCATTGCACAATACCTAAGACATCATGCCTCGCCTTACCTCTGGGGGCCATTTTCCTCCCACGGTGCGCTTGTTTTACTTCTCTGCGTTTCTGGACTGTTTTCATTTTTCATCTTTTTAAAGCTAAATAAAAGTACAGATATATATATTTTTTTTAAACCCATACTGTACAGATCATATGTTCTCTCCCGCTGACCTCTTAACAATTAAAGACATACACATATGCCAGCATATAGCTGTTTGCCTGCTATGTGAAAAAGGGCAAACAGCTGCTCTGTTGAAGAACATCTTCGAGAAAGAGAGATTGGAAGGGGGGGAAAAAAAAAAAGAGACCTGAAAATCAGCTCTACAAGCTCATAATTATGGTGGCACTGAGTCAGAAAAAAGATCAATCTTGTTTCAGAATAGACAAGAGCAGATGCCTAGGCAAAAAGTCTAACAATAGGGCAAATATGCAATATGCTTTCACAGTTTTCCACAATATGCAGTTAACAGATTATTGAACCAGAGGCTTTATCTGCTTTTTATTCTATGTTGCTCTTCATGGAACTTTCTTCCCTGGATTGACTTAAACATCTCTTGAACATTTTTGAATTTTTTGCCATAAATAGTGCCTGACAGCAGTATGCTCCAGTATTTAACGATGGCACAAACAATTCTTTCATTTCATTTCAAAGCTTCCACTTGTTTCAAAACTTCTATCCTGTGTTCCTCACTAGTTCTGTGCTTACAGAAAGAAAAAAAGCCTTATGAATGATGGTTCCCTAATCACAAACTCCAACTCACAATTTTTTTAATATATATTTTTAACAACTGTCTCATCTCTTTTCAAAGTGAAAGAATCACAGACTATTCAATCTCTCCCAGTACAGGAGCCAACACATAACTTTGATTATCCTTATCATATTTCTGTACCATTTTTCAAGGTCTACAGTACCTTCTTTAAGATGGGAGCAACAAAGGCAGGGGTTATAACTATTCAAAACGTGACAGACCACAGGTTCATAGAGTAGCATATTCTTCTCATTCTTTCCCCAGTAACTCCTTATGTTTCCTTTTTGCTAGACACTGAGCATAGATCTCGCAACATGAAAGAGCCGTCTTCACTAACTGCTGAAAGGTAAACTATCAGGACAGTCACCTGGCTTAAGAGATGTATATCAGTGTTTGTAACCAGCTGGAAAAACAGCAGGATGCTCCAATTCTTCCTTTATTCCTACCATTCTCACCATGTCAGGTTTTACAACTTGCAACTCATTAATGCTCCTGGATAGCCTGCTCACTGCCACTGCAAGTGCTGGAAGGTGGCTTCCAGCTGGAGTGTACTTTTGCACCCACCTTCTTGCCAATGCCTAGTCATGCTTATCCTGCATCATCATCTCTAGAGCTCCCTTTCTGCTTGAACAAACAGTTCACCTGATACAGAACTAGATAGCCACACTGATTTCCACTAATCTCTTCAAGCAGTATTACTGACAGCAACCCACTACAAGCATTAATACAACATATCTTTCCAAAGCGCAACTTAAGCAACAAAACAAAAAAAAAAAAGTTTTACAGATGCTTACAGAGATGAGGACATAAGCCAGAGTACTTTGCCCAGAGCAAGAGGTGAAAGACTCGGCTTTATGAAGGAATGGTGGCTACTTAACTCACTAATCCACTTCTAACCTCAGCCTTTAGTTACTACAGGTCACTGAGTTAATAATTTAATTCGCACATAGTGAACAAATGCAAAGCTACAGTAAGTCAGCAGGAAAAGAAAATAAATTACACTTTATCAGGTAAGTAATTTTCTTAATACTGCACCCATTAACTATTGACTCATATGTGCATAGAATCTATTCCCAGGCTTCAAAATATGTACTTAACTACAGACTAAGCAGGTAACTCAGGTAAATATGTTTCAGTCTTGCATTGCAAAAAGCAATTGGTTTTGCACACAATGAACTACTGACCAATATTTAGATTGAAGTTGAGCTTAAAAAAATTTGAATAATGTTCTCAAATCTTAAAAAAGAGAGAGAGAGAGAAAGAAATGATCCTGGGAGGTAAACTCACTGCATTAGATTCCTAGGTCATTATTCATTCAGAGCAGACACACACTCTATGGCTAGAGAGCTAAAGCATGGCAGCTCTTCAGATACTAGTATTATCTCCAGGAATGCAGTTGCAAAAGGGACTGAGTTCATTCAAAGTATCTGAAAAGGTTAGGGTCTGAATTTCACATGAGATTACTCTTATTGGAGAGTTTTATGATTTACCTTGAATTTGTACCACTTATGCAGAAGTGACCAATTATGTATCTCAACAGTGAATGAGATGTTAAACTACAAAAGCTCAGCTTGTAAGAGCTGCTGAATGATGCTTTGCAAGCATGACTGACAATTAATGTGAGAATTATGTAGGACGGAGTAAACCACCAAACTGTAAACACTTCACGAATTATGTGTGCTGCCTCTGATGTATACTAAGCCTGACAGACCTGAAAGGTGCTTCACATAAGCAGACAGATACACAGAGAGAAACAAACCATTTTCTAAATAGAAGGCACGCAAGAAAAACAACTTCCAACACTTTTTTACTGGGAGTGACTAAGACTGTTTGAAACTGTGACTCAGTGAGAATCTGCCTATGAATTGCTTTTAAACTGTTAAGGTAAGAAACTAAATTCAGAAAACTTGAAGCTGCCATGTTGAGAGCCCCTTATTTTGATTCTTGCTCTATAACCTGCCTATCCGTTTCTTTTTAACAGTTCATTGCTAAAAATTTATATACATCATTTGGAGTATAAATTGTTAGTGAAGGGCTCCTACCCATTCCCAATACAATCATCTCTGCACTATGGAATAAGGGTACCTATTGCTTTGTTCTTTTCTCTCTCCTAACAAATCACAGAACAACAGAACAGTTGGGGTTGGCAGGAACCTCTGGAGATCATCTGGTCCAACCACCTGCTCAAGCAGATCCAACAAGAGCCAGCTGCCCAGGACATTCCCAGATGGCTGTTGAATTATCTCCAAGGACGGAGGCTCCATCACCTCTCTGGGCACCTTGTGCCAGTGCTCGGTCACCCTCACAGTGAAAAAGTGCTTCCTGATGTTCAGAGGGAACCTCCAGTGTTTCCCTGTGTGCTCATTGCCTCTGGCCCTGGCACTGGGCACCAGTGAAAAAAGCCTGGCTGTGTCCTCTTTGCACCCTCCCTGCAGGTATTTATATACCTTTGTACTGTTTTCTGCTCAATGGCCTAGCTTAAGCATGACCGTGTGGCAAAATATAAACTTTCTTTTAACCCATGATAAATATTGTTTTCTAAGGGCTAGAATATTGGATTCAATTTCTCTCAAATTGAGAAAGCAATTAAACTCAGCTCTTCTTTCTGGGGACAACTGTTCTAAATATTAGGCAATAGGAAACACTATCCACCAAGTACTTGCAGTAAATCTTTTAGACCCTTCTTCAGAAGCCAGTCTAGATACCTAGTATGTGAAGCCCACAGCTTCAATGGAGAGATAAGACCAGAGTTATTCAGCTCAAAAAAACCTGTCAGGGTTGCTGGGCATACAGAGACAGACATTCAGGCAACTAAGCAAAAAAATTAGGTTCTGAGTTTTTGACTCATTGTTTTGTCATATCACTTTTTTGATTCAGGCACCCAAATTCCACCTAAAATTAAGGGTGGGGATATATATCTGCCAGCCAGCCCACAGCTCCCAGGGAAGAGACATATAGGACTTCACAGGACTATCCTGACCAGATTACAAGATGTGTTCCTCTAGCCAATGCAATACACGATGTCTTAAAAGATGGAAGGGAGCTGCTGGTCTACGTACCTTTTCACTGGGGAAGGTGCAATAATTTTGGTAGTTCCTTCATTTTCTCCATTTGTTGTAATCTGGCTCATGTTCTTAGATCCTGAAAAAAACCCACAAACAGAACAGTCCTGTAGCATATATGTTTGCACACCTATTCAGCATGATCACTTACTGAAGACAGTGCAGCACGACAGATAAAATGATACACAAGACATCTGGTCCATCCTCTACTTGCTAAGGGTGTATAAGGATTGCACTTCTGCATCTTATCCTTATTCTAGTTATACCACATCACAAGAAAGTTTAACATGGTTTATTTTTCCACATGAGACAGAGGAGTCTGTAGCTGCTGTTGTCAAAGGGATACTGTGCCATTGCCACCAGAAGGGAATTCCCTGCTCAGTCACCAGTAAGAAGAACGGTATGAGGAGAATACAGGCTATAAAAAAGCTTGAGAATCTCCAATGTAATAACTATGGCCTCTGCAACAATTGTTATATTAGATGGTAAAGCAAGATGAGTATGTTTGTTCTAAGAAACTATTTCAAATTGATGTAGCAATACAATGCAACACAACGCTAATATATCCTGTTATCACCAGGAAAATAATAACTGTAAGTCAATGGATTAGAAAAATAAAAATATAAAGAGAGAGAACAGAGAGTAATACTCTGACAGAGACAGCTGAGCATCAGTTTCAATGAGTCAGAAACACTTGGCCAGTATTTGAAAGTTATCTGCCTAGTTTCCAGTCTTGTGCCCAGCACCCCTTCCATTTCGATCCTGCACTTTTCGCACTGTTAGCACTTAAGTCCTCACTTGAGCCATGAAAGGGAACCTGAAGAAGCAGGAGCAACATGCAGTTTCATCTCTCTTTCAGCCCCATATCAAAGGCTTCAAAGAAACAGATTTGTGTGTTCATGATTTAGAAGCACTCAATCTAGATACTTCATATTGGGTTAACATCAAAGTGGTGTGGTAAGACTGTGCTCTACAGAT
Organism: Ibycter americanus; assembly: GCA_035590275.1. NCBI lineage: Eukaryota > Metazoa > Chordata > Aves > Falconiformes > Falconidae > Ibycter > Ibycter americanus. The sequence continues at coordinate 61,866,297 of JAVJGI010000057.1, forward strand.
ACATACAGCTCAGTATCATGAACAAAAAAAGAACCGTTCTGTTCAGCTTGGTATGTAATAATGTATTAATCATCAAGACAGGTTTGTTTCTAATGGTGCTATGACTTTAGTTTCCAAGCAGAGCTATTAATATTAACCTGTAATTATTCTTTAGTTCTTTCTTTTCACAATCTCTTTCCATTTCACTAGCAATTTCAGTCATTTCTTCCAGAACTGTTGTCACCTCCAGAAACAGATGTTGAGCAAAACGACAAAGCAACACCACCATTGGCTCTGGAGAGGATTCTGAGCATGTTCATTGAAGATAATGAACCAGACCGTCCGAAGCCTGTAAGACTGCTAACAAGGAAATACAATGTCCTCTGGGCACAACCAACAGCATCACAGTGTTGTTAATGTAACGGTACAAACTCAAAGCCTTTTTGTTTGGCTAAAGCTAAATGAGATTTTGCATTATAAGCTTTCTCCACAGTCTCAAAGAAAGAATTTCCTCACAGCCTGCCTCCACTTTCCATACCACCCCTTTGACACACAAAGTCTCTGGACCCTCCACTACTTCAACACAAATACGTGAGATATAACTAAGGCATCTTGTCCTGCCATCAGTTGCGTCTCCTACTGGTTAAATCTGCTAGTCTTCTGCAGAAACATCATACACTCCAGAGAGTCTCCAGTGGCATTAGTTGCCTTTGCCTAAGCACCTCAGCCAAGTCCTTTACATGTTTGACCTTACATTTTTAACATTGTCGTTTACTGCTTTCCCTACTTAGTTTTTCAGACCAATGCCTGGCAGGGAAGGGGAGCAGCCTGGGTGCTGTCTTGTACAAGATTTGCTCCCTCAAGGCACTTTTTGTTGTTTATGCAAGCATAAGCATTAGGAAGAATTTGGAATATTCTGAAGATGGAAATGCAGAATAGGCACAGGTCCACAGACAGAATGGAAAGGGAAGTTTTGGCATTCTGAACCAATCCTCTGTTTTATGCAATAGGAGACCACCAACCCTCCAGACTCTCTGGAGCACTGCACATCTGTCCATATAGTTATCTTATGCCTTCAAGAATGAAGCAACAGCTACACTGCCACTATGACCTGCTTGGTAAAAAGTCAGAATTACTGAACAAAAAACTTTCTTGAACTACTAATATGGATGAGTAAATGATCAGCAAAAGAATCACCAGTCTTCAAAAAGGCCATAAAAGACTGCAACAAAAATTATTCCTCTAACCTCTAAAAAGAGAAGGATGCCTACAGTCAAAAACCACAAATAAATAAAGATGACAGCACATAAGAACAGGAATCAGAAATTGCCCACCTTTAAGGAAGGTATTGGCAGTGAAATGAAAATTAAGTAAATCAAAGTGTTGAACTACAGGATATCTCCAGGTTTCTGACCATATTTTTTTGCATGCAGATACATTTAGCTTGCCGTTCCTAGGCCATCAAATACATGTGATAAAATAACCCACTTATAATAACTTGGCCCACAGAAGTACTGAAATCAGCAAAGGTATGACTTTTTTAAGGAAATTATTTCAGTACTTCACGTATTACTGTGTAAGCAAGGTAGCCTCCAATTAAGCCCCTCAGAGTGCTCGTAACTTGATGGAGCAATAAGAACTCATGCTCCAAAACATGTCATAGCTACACCTGCCAGAAAAAGAGCCAAGGGTCAATAGCCACCTTCAGAACTGATCCTTTGCTATATTTGGCAATAGCCTTACCACTCTGCTGACATCCAGTCATGTCTGGGTGTCAGGCAATGGGGTCTCGTGAGATGCAGCATCAGTCCACCCAAGTGCAGAAAGTCTGTGATGCCTTTGCAACTCCTTCAGTGCCCTGCAGGGAGTCTGGTGTTGCAGAGCCTACACGGTGCACCTCAGCTTTTGGAGCAGCCAGTACTAGCAAATCCTTAAAAAAGAGGCAGCTGCTTCTCACTATTGAGTTCTCTGGTTAACACTCTGGTATTTTGGCAAGTACTTAGCTGAGGGAAAACCAAGGAAAACGCAACATACCAGTGACTACCCAACACAGGCAGAAACTACCCAGAAATACAAAAGAGGTTTTTCCTGAGACAAGACCTCATATTAGCTCATATTAGCTGTGTTTGACTTCACTGCTGCCCACAATGAGGACTTTTGCTTTGCTTCTTAAAAAAAAAAAGGTCTTGCTGTACAATTCTTTTGTACAAGTAACTAGCTTAATTAGCTTTCTGTCCACACTTACAGAAACTGTAATAGTTGTCTTTAAGTATGTTCTACCTCGTGTATCTATTACTAACTACAGTGCTGTCCTACCAACATACACCTCTGCATAATATAGTTATATCCCTAATATAAAAGAACAGACCCCAGAAAAACTGTCTGAGCACTAACCCCATTGCAATAACTTACCTATACCACTGCTTCTTGCATGCCAAGGTAACAGGCCTCTCAAAAATATCTTAGCTAGATCTTCAACATCCCACTTGGAGCAGGTTTTCCCGGGTGTTTACCTTTTGTCAGATAAGTTACTGTTAGCATTCACTGCATTGAACTTTTCCAATAAGGTGAATGGACACACTTTGATTCCCTTTTACAGCCATCTTGATGCTGATTCCTGCATTCAATTTAAATGGACTATTACATATTTAAAAACTTAAATGTCCAAAACCTCAGGAACCTGGCAAGCTGATTAGCCTGTCAGGCCTGCTTCTTATCAACTAAAGCCATTTCACTGACTTTATCTGGAAGTAGTGTTTCTATCTAAATCTATTAATGAGAGCAGAAGATAGTGTGATCAAAAGGAAAACATTCAGTAAGAGCTCATGCTTTGCAGTGTGTGTTACTAAGGGTGTATAAAATTGGACTTCCGTATGTCTACACTAGCTTAGCCTGCTCTGTGATAATGTTTATTATCTGAACTAGTTTCCAAACCTGTAGCCTCAAGGGTTTGTGCATCTCACACCACATGCATAAAATGCAGAAGCAGTCACAGCCATCCTTTTACAAAATCTAGGATTTAAAATAAACTTTAAAGTGTAAAGCTTTAAGTAAATAAATGAGTAAATAGATAATACTACCCCAAGATTCATTTTCTACAATTTAACTTTCAAACCCGATCTCACAATTTTCAGGGGAAAGTGTCATGACTTTGAACGTGGCAGACCAGCAGTTCTAGCTACCATGATGGCAGCTGGCGAAGCAGGGTTACAACAGGCATCTGTGATAATATGTAAGTTAGGGCAGGGACTGTAACTACCTGTGATTGCTTAGGGACTATTATAATACAGACAATACTGCAGTTTTGATACCCACTCCTGATTCTCCACCTGGCTTTGAAATCAGAATGGCAGCACTTACTTTACACCAGTTTATACAACCACCCAGTGTGCAAGGCAGGGACAAATCGAGTCCTCAGCTACCAAACAACAACGAAACCTAAGCAATGTGTTTTCCACTGCTGAATAAACTCAGACCCACAGCAACAGGTCTGGTCACATCAGTGTTTGTCCAGGGAGATGTTCCCAAGGAGCTTTTCACGTGCAGCATTCAGCCAAAAGAATAATGAATGCTTTCACCCTATGCACTGTTGCGAAGGCTGAGCATTATCAGCCTTGCCGTAAGAGGGCAAGGCAGAATAACATGACATCTTGTTCCATGTTTGAGTTTATGATTTGCAACCCGAACAAAATGCAACTATAATTCTCTCAGAAGAAATGAAATAGGGAGAATATGCAAATGAAAGAAGCTACGAGTATCTCATATATGACTCCACAGAACAAAACAAAAACGCCCTTCTCCAACTGCACACTAATTTGAACGCTGACCTAAACACACACCAAAAAAAAAAAAAAAAAAGGCACTAATATAAAAACATTAATTGCATAGCCATTGAAGTTTCCTTCTGATTTTTCCACTAATCCTAGAACAACTGAGATGTGAAACATATTAAGCAAGTGACAAAGGGTAGGTTACTGTATTTTAAACCACTGTAGTCTGGATTGTAGGAAAATAATCTGCAATGCTAAAGCCAAACTGTCTGCATTGTCTACCCCATCAGGGGAATCAGCCAACGGCAGTGGCTTTTATACAAGAAAGCTAGCTGCCCTCTGTTCGCAATATCACCTCCTTCAAAATTTCTCTTAAAGCACAAATATTTTTATGGAGAAATAAAAGTAAATATTTTCTATCATTGTCTTGGCACCTGCTCCAACTTTTCACCAAGTGGTTGCAGTCCTAATGACTTCAGCATACTCTAATGGACCAATGTGGCAAAGAAGCGTTATTAGTATTATTATCTGCAAAAGACAGCTAACCTCTACCTTCAGGTGACAGGAAAAAAATAACAAACACATACAATGTAATTGCTTTTAACACCAGAACATGCATACAAAAAGAAGGAACAAGGGAAAATATTTTAATGAGATGCCAAAGATTAGAGGCTTTAGCACTTCACGCACACCTCTGTGAGGGAGGCAAGGCAGACTATATATGCTACAGCCATAAGTTTGCAGCTTCAGGTTCATCTAATTGTCCCCAAAACCACTACTATAGCTAGTCCCATTACTGGCACCAATGGATAAAAGCAAAACAAGCCCAGAATGGCTAATTGAACTGGCTGCAGAGAGGAAGCCTTTCATGCACTTAACTTTGCAATCTTAAGAAAAGGAAAAAAAGTAAAGAAGCAGGTGAGGAAAGATGCTAAATTTGGAGATGGTGAAAGGAAGTTACTGCATAAGAACTATTTGTAAGTTGTTGTTGGGGTTTGGGACAATAAATGGAACTCTGATTTTCATTTCAAAAGGCTAAATTATAAGCCGTGCCCAGCTGGATCCTAATTTAAGCGGCATTTGGCAGAAAACACCTTGAGAAATATGTAACACATGCAAACTAAAATCACCCTGTTTAAAAAGTTAAGCATGGCATATTTATTCTTATTATACCATATCAGAAACACCAAATCAAGAGCAAAGGAATAGCCATCAATGATAACCACCATCATAATCTCATTATGCAAAAGGAGTATTTATTTTAAGAAGAAATGTCACATTATTCTCAAACATTTCAATCAGGGAAAGTTTTAAGAAACTCATAGAACTGTTTACACCAGGCTCATTTGCAAGGTAAAAATCTATTCTGTAAAAGTGAAATCTACATTGGGTTAGTATTTTTAAACAAGTGATATGGTATATAAATGTAACAAAAAGACTTGATTTATTGTGTGAAATGGACTTTGCTATATCCGAGATCCATTTTAGGTGAAAAGGGGTGGATTTATCCCAGTGACATGCATTAGACTGTCACATGTTGTCTGACACAGGGAGGAGAAGTAGCCTTCAGTCTGCCTTCAGCATCTGAAAG
>JAVJGI010000057.1:61871658-61882630 GCA_035590275.1 Ibycter americanus
ACTAAATGTGTATCATTGTGAATACCCAAATACAAAATGAAAATATAAAGACTAAAAAATACGCTCATTTATAGGGAAAGGCAGAATTGGAATGATGTAGCTCTTCTCCTTTAGCTCATACTTTAAGTGGGAAAGAAAACAAATTCATTTAAATTAAAAATCATTTGAGTTGATACACCTTCCCCAGTGGAAAACAGCTGCACACTTGGAACACATGGGTAATGAATTAAGTTGAATTAAAAGTAAAACAATGCAGATGGGTGATACAGATCACAAAAATATATTAGTAAAATGGTGAAAGAGCAGCCTTTTTATTTTGAAGTAAAAGAAAGAATTTAAATTCACCAAAACAACAAATGCATGTTGTCCAGAGAATTCTGCATCATGTTACATCAGCAGAATGGGCCACAGGAAGATTTCAGTCTTCCTCATAATTCTGGTCAAAGAGACCGAAAAACACCAACAAGCAGAAAACACACACCCCTGCAGCAATACAGACTGACTTTCACTGCCTGCGCTGCGGCAAACATTATTTTCAACTAAGTGCTGAGTTTCAGCTGACAAGTTTACCTCTGAATAACCACATAATTTTCTGCACAACTGAACTAGAGGCTAGTAAGGTGAGAAATGCTGTTCATCTTCAATGGGACAGCCCAGCTGAACAGAACCCTTAGTCACTAGGTTCAAGGGTGAACAGCTTCTTGTCCTCTTAGGCACCCATTGACAACACAACAACAAAAAGGCATCATAATCAGAAAGTAAAGCAATCCTTCTCTTCTTACACTTAACTAAAATAAAGTTTTTTAAAAATCTGCTTGTATTTTCCAAGGGCAATACTTTTGTCTACTCTACACTTCAAGACCTACTGCAGCTAAAAGGCAAAACACACCGGTTTTGTTTCTGAGTCAAAAGATGGCATCCAGAATAAACATGGGAGGTTTCCAGATGTATATACCTGCTCTCTTTTTAAAAATGGTGACTCTGAAAAGTTTATAGTGCCATACCAACCCATGATAAAGAGAAATCGTGCTTACATTTTAAAGACCAGACAAGTTTTTTTCTCAAACTGCTTACACACATGCATATATACTGAACTCCATGCATGGAATGTGACTGAAATCTGTGTGACTGCTGTCACAGATGAAACTAAGGATACACATGTAATCACATGTAGAGCCTGACATTAGAAAAGCTTTTCACCTCTATTACTAAATTTCAGGAAACATCCATTATTCTGGGTATGACTCCTGTGATCCAAGCTTAATCTTACATGTTTCCTCTAAAACCTGTAAAAACTTCCAGCTTCCCCTGACATCTTCAGCATGCAGGACAGATTTCCAGCTCACACATCTGGAGCATGTTAAAACTGCAGAGGGCATGGCCCTAACTTCTGTTCCACTTGATACCTAAATAAAAGGATACTATCCTTGAACTGGGAAGAGGATGTACAGGAGAGACACCTTGCATCAAGCAGCTTGAACAACGGGATACCAACAAAGAAACATGGGTATAAAATTCTTCATTGAGAGACAGAACTCCTGAAAAAAAACACGTTCTCACTGCCTTTTTTCAAACTTCCCTTTCATACCATACATTATACCTATAAACATGGGGTTTTATCATGTTTGACGCACACCATCTATTTTACTTCTATCCACAAAGCTGGAGGTTTTAGATCCAGGTAAGGTGAGGTATAAATACTGACTTAAGGCAAAACAGAGAATCCATTCTGAGAGATCCTTGAGGACACTGCTGCAGTTGAGTTGCCTCTTGAAAACAAAATGAACCAAAGACCAAAGAAGACAGGCCCAGCAGAGGAGGACTTACCAGTCTGTTGTGTTCTTTTGGGGTAAGTCTTGCTGCGACTTCTTTCAATGCACTGGTCAGGCCGTGGGAGCTGCACAGAAGGGTCTCTGGTCATTTGCAAAGATCTCCTGCCACTTGAAAACATAACAAAATCATGGGAAAATACTTGGAAAAATGATCAAAGAAACAGAGGATCTTTAAACCGAAAATAATGCATGGGGTTTGGGCAGCATGTTTTGTTAGCTATTCACTTCTCGTTCCAGTTCTGCTTCTCCAGCTGAGTAGCACTACCCTGACTTTTGTTTTGAGTCAGTCATTGGCGGAATCATCAACAGATTGTGCCAACCTCTGCTATATCTGGCATTTTCAAGAAAGACTAAGTAACTAAAACAAAATGCTGATTTATTAGGAATAGGCTAAGACAGTGTGACCTTTTGTAACCTCAAATATTCTAACATATGACTTTCTTAAGTAATTCGATTACTTCCTGAATTATTTCTCTAAGTTTTTGTCACAGGAAAACACACATTTAACATTGTTCAGTTCTAGTCAGTAAAGGACGACTTCTCTGCCATGGGGAATGACTACCTAAAGATCACTGAAAACCCCATGCAAAGCAAACTGTAATACAATATTCTCACTAGCACAGGCTCAAATGATAATAAATTGAGTAGAAGTCCTGATTCCCATTTACAGTAAGGCTCTTCTTCATTGCACAATTTAATTAAGTTATTAGTTTAAATAAATTCCTTTGTGTTCATTGTAATATTCCTCTCCATGTGACTAAGCAAAATATAGAGTTCATAACAAAAATTTAAACCAGGCCTCATAGTCCTTCCCAAAACTTCATGTTTGCTTCTGGAAACTTACTACACAAGAGAAAGTAATTGTCACTATTAACTCCCAGTTGTTTAAACACCTGCAGTTCAAAGACTTAGAAGTAAACAGGTATAGTACCAGCAATCAACTATACAGGCATTACATACGTAGATTTTCTGAGTTACATGAATAGACTCCACTAAACACTGACTGTGTTTTCACCACTAGCCCCACAGGGGTAGTCAGCACTGCAGAATTTTTAACTTCTCAAAATCTGTAAAAGAATTAAAGGACAATAAAACCCCCAAATTCTAACATTACATCACAGTAATGCTGTTCTTTGATACGCAGTTCAATGGCTTTTTTGCTCCCAAGTCAGCCAGAAAACACTTCTGCTCAACTTTTAAGTTTGGCAACCATGCCAGTCTTGCAAATTCTAGACGCGGTTTTAACAAAACATCTGGGAACAAGACCTTCCACGCACACTAAGACCTCTACGTATTAACCAAAGCATCTTCTCTTAAGACAAGGAAATTGCTTTCCTGACAACTATCTGCCATCTAATCAGAAGTACCTAGAAGATTAAAAAAAAATAAAATAAAAAAAGAAAGAAAGAAAAAAAAGCCAGAAGATAATATTATGGTCCCCACACATACACAGTCGAACAGTGGGATTATGGTTTCTGCTTTGAGCTAATGATGTGTACAGATATCCAACACTGTCATTGCTTTTGGTGCTACATCAAGGACCAAAAGCAAAGAGGGAAGACAATGAAAGCTGATGGATAAGGAAAAAGAAGATTCTTGGAGCACATGAAAATGCTGTTTCTGCTGTTCTGAATTCCAAGAAAAGAGTTAATATGTCAATCACCAATTGATTATGCCTATTTATCATTCACACTGTATAAACGATACAGTGCAACCAGATGCCACAACCCACATTTACTGGAACATCTACTCAGGTCAGGGGGAGTCCTCAAGAATCACTGCAGCAAAACGGGAAACACTTCGCACTAGAAGGAATATATATTTTTCAATGTCTTCTAGACAAAACTAACATTATGAACATAGCTGTCAGTAATGACCATCATCCCAACATGGCAATCCGTATCACAGATCACCCTTGAAACTTACTCAAAAGGGAAGACGAACGTGAACACACCACCAGCAGGAATAACTCAAATGTAGTTAACTGCTTCACGGTATGCTTTTAAAATTGATTGGAAGGTCCTGGTAAGTACAAAGCTTTCTCCTCCCTAGCACCAGTGCCCTGCTCCAATCTGCTGAAATGGTCCAACAGAGGAAACTCTCATCCTTAGTACTCTGGCAGGAACCCACTGCACTATCCGTTTTCACAGATGCGGTTGAGGATCCAACTAGAAACCCAAAAGGCAGTACAATCATTCCCCTATTATCTACAGTAAGGAGAAGCTGGATCACGCCAGATATGTGATAGCCCCAATAAAGAGGATTATTATAAATACACTGGAGAAGATGGAACAGAAACACACCAGTGATCCTGGCTGCAGACAGTCCAGATTGTCACATGAGCTCAGGCTCAGAAGTGCCATAGCCATCTCTCCATCAGAAACACCCTCCTTACAAGCAAGATCTTACATCCAAGAGTAACAGACTGTTGACTATGAATTCCGACCGACTGAGGACAAGTGTGGTAGAGCTACTATTACACACTGCTATTAGTACCTACCACATATACTAACTCCAATCCAGGAGCTGCTGGAGAAGTTGGGGGTCATGGTTTTCTTATTTTTAGAAAAGTCTTCCTAAGAGGCAGTGACAAAGAACGACCTAACTAATGACTGTCAGCCTTATGATCCATGTACTTATTTCTTGAGTGATGGTGGAAATACAGATAGGAAGGAGAGACAAATGGACAAGCCAAAAATAAACCTAAATAAACCTGGTATATTTACAGGCCATGGGAAAAAAATCTACAATTTGCCATTTATAGTAAACAGTGACTTTTCACCCAGCAGCTTCAAAATAACTACAAAAGATGAAAAACTATTTTTATCCCCACTTGACCAACTGAGAAAATGAAACTGGAAAAAGAAAGGGGCCTGGCTTTCAGATGTGGTTTTGATTCGCTGCTTTCACCCTCCTTTCCAGGTTCAATGAATATGCAACTCTAAAGCAATTCTAAAAATCAGACTATAAATTACTTGACTCAAAATTGCTCAGCCAGTGTGACAGAACTGGATTTAAAACAGTGGTTGTCAACTGTCCATCAAGCGCCTTACTAGACAAAGAGCTGTCATTTCAACGGACTCAAAATACAAAGTCTCAACGAAACTCAGTAAAAACTATTGGGTTTCTGAAATCTTACAATTTTAACTACATGCTATATTCTGCTAGTCCTTTGTGGCACAGCAGCTAGAGGATCTTAAACCCACTCTCCCTGCCATACCTTCCTCTGTATCACAGTATTAACTGCCCTTTATGTCACACTATCTGCTTGGTTAACTTAGGCTGAAACTGAGACTGAGTGCTCTCTATACTCCCTTAATCTGAAGTTTACTGCATCTTTCAAGGCTTGCAGCTTTGAATGCTTACACAATTTTGCCAGCTATTTCAGTTAGAAAAGATAGCCCCACCTCCCTTCAGATTTGCTCTCATTTTTGCTGTTAAATCAACAGCGCTGCACCAGCAGTACTGCTACAGGGTTACACATAATCATTCGGCTTGAGAGCCTTTGCCATAGCTCAGCTGCAGCTGTAAAGAAGGGCACTGCAGTTGCAGACTTTATACATTCCTTTGCAGCCACCCTTTGCTAATGCCCAGAAGAAAGTTGGCAGCTAAAGTGCCTCCTCATTTCGGTATTCCCCAGCTGTCGGGAAAAACCCTTTAGGACATGAACATAATTTCAAGACTTACAAGGAGATTTTGACTGTAAGCATTGCCAAGGCTACTCTCACTTTCACTACAGCTACAGCAGGTCCTAGCCAGCTCCAGGGATCTGGAAAATGAGAAGTAACTCACATTTGCCCCAAAACTGTCAGACTCCCAAGGGGAGTCTGTTAAAATGGCCCTGATTCATGCTTTGTCAGCAGAACTGCTCTGAGTCATAGACTGGGTAGGGGGTTTTCTTTCATTGGAAGAAAAGAGGAGAAAAGAAAGAATTAATTGAAGCTTAAACAATGAAATAAATTCACCTGTACCGATGTTTATAACCTATGGATCCAAACTTGCTGAATTTTCTTGACAGAGAGTTTGATTCATTCTCCGGCACTCTATGTAGTTCAAAAAAATAAAACAGAGTCAGTTACACAGATAGGTCTCAATTACAGTCCCCTTCCCAAGAAAAGAAAAGAGAAATACAAACCATAAGTTCCAAAACCAGAATTTTCTGCTAGTCCATCTTCATCCCTACCTCCAGGCAGACTCTTATGGGGTTGAGAGCTCCACAAAGCCACATTTATGCCCTCCCCTTTTGATTACACACCTCTTCATTTCAAGGTCTACTGTAAACTGCTGGCAACAGCAGCCTTTGGCTTAATATTTCACAGAAGCAGCGTCCTGGTTCTGGCTGGGACAGAGTTCATTTTCTTCCTAGTAGCTGGTACAGTGATGTGTTTTGGATTTCGTATAGGAATAATGTTAGTAACTCACTGATGTTTTAGTTGTTGCTGAGTAGTGCTTACTCTGACTCAAGGACTTTTTTCAGTTTCCCGTGCTCTGCCAGCAAGCAGGGGCACAAGAAGCTGGGGGGGGAGCAGAGCCAGGGCAGCTGACCCAAACTAGGCAAAGGGATATTCCATACCATAGAATGCCATGCTCAGTATGCAAACTGGGGGCAGCTGGCCGGGAGGGGCTGATCGCTGCTTGGGGCCTGGCTGGGCATCGGTCAGTGGGTGGTGAGCAATTGGACTGTGCATCACTTGGACTTCTTGGGGTTTACTCCTCTGTTTTTCCTTTTCATTGCTACTATTACTACTAGTATTATTATTATTATGATATTTTACTTTATTTAAATTATTAAACTGTCTTATCTTAACCCATGAGTTTTGCGTTTTTCTGATTCTCCTCCCCATCCCAGCGGGGGCAGGGAGTGGGAGTGAGAGGCTGTGTGGTACTTAGAATCATAGAATCATTTAGGTTGGAAAAGACCTTTGAGATCATCAAGTCCAACTGTTAACCCAGGACTTCCAAGTCCACCACTAAACCATGTCCCTAAGCACCACATCTACACATCTTTTCAGTACCTCCAGAGGTGGTGATTCCACCACCTCCCTGGGCAGCCTGTTCCAATGGCTGACAACCCTTTCAGTGAAGAAATTTTTCCTACTATCCAATCTAAACCTCCCCTGGTGCAACTTGAGGCCATTTTCTCTTGTCCTGTTCCTTGTTATCTGGGAGAAGAGACCGACCCCACCTGCCTACAGCCTCCTGTCAGGGAGTTGTAGAGAGCAATAAGGTCCTCCCTGAGTTTTCTCCAAACTGAACAGCCCCAGTTCCCTCAGCTGCTCCTCACAAGACTTGTGCCCCAGACCATTCACCAGCCCCGCTGCCCTTCTCTGGACACCCTCCAGCACCTCAGTGTCCCTCTTGCAGTGAGGGGCCCAAACCTGAACGCAGGGTTCGAGGTGTGGCCTCACCAGTGCCCAGTGCAGGGGGACGATCACTGCCCTGGTCCTGCTGGCCACACTGTTTCTGACACAGGCCAGGATGCTGTTGGCCGCCTTGGCCACCTGGGCACACTGCGGGATCATACTACCTAGTACTTAGTTGCTGGCTGAAGCTAAACCATGGCAAGCAGGCAAAAACATCATGCCACAGTAATGAGGGTGCAGGAGGGATTTCCAGCTTACTCATTTACAGCACTGCTGAAACTAGCTCCAAGCATTCCATCGACCAGTGCCTAGCCAGACACCCTTGCACATTTCTATGTGCAAAACATGTTAGTGTTTTGCAATAGTAGAAGGAAGTGTTTTGAGATGTGTAATATTGGTATACACATCAATAAATACGCAAAACATTAAAATACTATGGAAATTCAATGAGTCTATCAAAAAACGAAATTTCTGTGCATTGTAGGAAACAGTAATGTGCGAAACCCAAACACCTCACTCAGGTCAATGCTGATACAGAAAATTTGATGGTTAAATACGTAAAAATGTATACAGCAGCTTAAATTCTGCCATATACATTTGTGGATACCTCTGTTAAAGCCTACTTTACGCAACCCGAGATACTGTTTTGAAAAGAATTCTAAGACAAAAGAAACCATGGAACAACCCAATTCAAAAATTACTGTTTCACATCATTGTAAGAAAAGGGAAGGCATCAGCTTTTAAGAGCATTCTACAACAAAGAGCAAAATATGTTTTCAGGCAGCAAGCCTGAGTTACAGCACTCTGTAGGCATAACAAGGTTGTCATGGTTTAACGCCAGCTGGCAACTAAGTACCATGAAGCAGCTTGCTCGCTCCCCTCACCGCCACAGTGGGATGGGGAGGAAAATCAAGAAAAAGGTAAAACTCACGGGTTGAGATAAGAGCAGTTTAGTAACTGAAATAAAATAAAATAAAATAAAATAATAAAAGCAATTGTAATGAAAAGGAAAGGAAGGGAGAGAATAATAAAATCCAAAAGCAAAAAAAAACCCAAGTGATGCACAATACGATTGCTCATCACCCACTGACCAACGCCCAGCCAGGCCCCACGCGGCGATCGGCCCCTCCTGGCCAACTCCCCCCAGTTACATACTGGGCATGATGTCCCATGGTATGGAACGTCCCTCTGGCTAGCTTGGGTCACCTGTCCTGGCTGCGTCCCCTCCCAGCTCCCCGTGCCCCCCCAGCCCTCTCACTGGCAGGGCCTGAGACACTGAAAAGCCCCTGACTTGAGCATAAACATTATTTAGCAACAACTAACACATCAGTGTGTTATCAACATTATTCTCATACTAAATCCAAAACATAGCACTGTACCAGTGACTGAGAAGAAAATTAACTCTATCCCAGCCAAACCCAGGACAAAGGTTCTTACCCAATATAGCAGCCCTCGTTTTGGTAATGAAACCACAACTTTTGCATCACTCACCTGAAAAATGTATGATGTTCTACACAGCATTTCCAGAGATGTTTGCATGTGATCTTGTTACGTGCTTCAAAAAAGAAGGAAGTTTCATTGCACTGAAAACAAAACACATCACTATCATTATAAGGGATTCTGCTAGTGAAGTGAATATTCGTTTACTGAACACAAAACCCAACCACCTCACATCAATGCATGTAAGAGAAGATACCAATATGAAACAAAGCAAGTTTTATAATTCTGGAGAATTTTTCATTTAAAAGAGGGTTTTGATTTGGTTTCTCATTCCCTGAAAATAATTATTTAAAGAATCAACTCCTTAGATACAGAAGAACAGAAGAGAAAGGATTATTGAAACACTTCCATCCCTTCATTCTTGTTCATAAGTATCAGCTTCTCCTATTTAAAAGCCACAAGTTTTTTTTCAAATATTACATTTCTGATGTTTTCTGAAACTGCACCTCAGATGTCAAGCAAAAATATTCCCAAAGCTCTGTTTAACAGTATACCAAAAGGCAAGAATAAGAGAAAGAAACTCAAGATTTGTGATAAACTACTATGAAGCAACAACACAGAGAGAAAATGCACAAAACATACATGTAGAGAAGAACCAAGGTAAAACTGGAAATAAAAAAGGATGGGAGGAAGGAAAGGCAAAAAAAAAAAAATTAGCTAACTTCAGAATAATTCAAACTACTAGGAAAAAGCTCAAAGGTAAAAGCCATAAAATCTACCTTGAAGTATCTTAAAGACAACAAAAAAGAATATTCAAAGCTTAAAACCTCATCACTGGAAATTGGCTATCAGTACAGTAGACATGACAGAAAGGCAGGGAGAGAAGTCAGACATATACAGAGTATGAAATACTTCCAACTGACAAGTAGAAGCAACAGACACATCACACTGCTTGCTTCCAACAAGCTAAACATTCGAATATGTACACATAAAATACACTTCCATCGATCTGTCACTCAGTAAACTCAAGCGCTCAGTTTTGTGTCTGTGATTTGCACAAAGAATGAGTAGTTCCACTGACTTCAGTGTGGATCCACAGTGTGGTACAATACTGGCTGTAAGAAAACTGAGTCCAAAACCCATTTTCCCAATATGTGAATTACAAAGGGGGTATGATTCATACCACTTTCAGCAGCTGATTTTAGGAAATGGATGCCCTTGCATTAGTCATACTTCTGCAGTGCCATGCCTACACAGGTAAAGAGTTCTGGCAAGTTTCTTCCACTCTTCACTTGATGAGGTGCGGTGACCTCCAAGCACCTTGCGAAGCGCAGACTAATTCAGTATGTTCTCTAGAATTCAAAATGTCGTCTCTAGCAAGAAGCAATTATACCTCCATTAATGGCTGTCAGGCAGCCTCACAAAATCAAACATTACCTGCCCAAGCAGCCTCTCCTCCACCTTGAAACAAATAACAGTAAAAATGACAGAACTTTGCACCTGTGGTTAGAATAATTGAGATTTCATTCCCTGACACAAATAACATAAAATAAAAAATAAAAATAGAAAATTGGAGACATACATATGACCATGGATTATTTTAGTTAGCTTAATGGTTAGCTGGAACAGTCCCATGGAATATCCAAGGAAAGGAAACCATCCTCTAGACTTGTCTCAAAAGCACATTTTTCTCTCTAGGGCATCACAGCAAGAAAGACAAGAAGAGTAAGACATACGGCCACTGAGAATCCTGAAAACTAGGATTTATCTGAAATTGCTATGCGTAGCATAAAATGATTAAATAGTAGATTAGTGCTGTAAATATATTCATACAGTTCCTTAAAATGCAATTTCAGACTTGACAGGGATCTTCATCTCTCTGCAAGATTCACAAGGGTGTTAACTTGGAGCAACAATAAGTTTAATTTATAAAAACTAAAACCAGAAACTTAAAAACCGAAGCTCTTCCAAAACAGAACAAAAAATCTAAGTAACTGGGGAAAAAAGAAAAAAAAAGTTTCCTGGAAAATCTTGAAGATTGTCAAGGAAAAAAATGTATTTATACTAGAATTTTCAAGAGTAACCATATCGCTCTTGCTTGCCTGGCAACCAGAAACAAGAATTTACCCACTGAAAGATTATACTGCATTTTTGCAGTTTTAAAGAAGATATGTCAAGGGGTACTTTTCATTTGCTTACTTTACACATAAGAGAAATGTAGCTTCAGATTTCATTATTTAATTCACATTACAATTTCTAGATCAGATTATCATCTGATGTGATTTCATATAAACCCACACAACTATAGTCAATAGTGCACTTTTAAAGAATGTGTTA
>JAVJGI010000057.1:61897172-61911757 GCA_035590275.1 Ibycter americanus
CATGAACTTGGAGATAAGCAAGTAAATGTTTATTTTGGCTTCATGTATGGTTGAACTTCTGGCATATGTTTTATTTTCAAAACTAATTTCACGTTTTGCATTTTTGAAGGCACTGTGGTCTAACATTTGGAATAGCAGGTTGGGAAGCCAAATCTCACTGACTTGCAGCGCTTTCACACAGTGACTGGTGGTTCAGCCTCTGTTACTCATACACCAAGAGTACTTCAGCCTAAAACTAATCTCACTGAAAGTACTTCTTGTGTAGAAGGCCATTTCTAAAAATGAGTGAGTGGGACAAAAAGTGGCTCTGAATTGCTGGGGATTTTTAAATACTTTTTGCATGCCTAGAGACAATGCAGAGTTAAACCTCCCCTTTAAGAAGACTACTTACACAGCTGCTGCAAATGCATCTAGTATTTAAGCTATATTCACACAGGATCACTTTCTGGCTCTTTACTGGAAATTATGTTATTTGCTCCAACTTCACTACAAGATTGCCATGTTTTTCCTCTCTATGTTGCTGGTGTTGTTCCTCTCTTGAGCACTGACAGAACTGATGGGGCCAGAGGTTACTAGTTCTAATCTTGCTTTACTTATCTGTTGGGCACTCCAGCCCACCTCCTGGTTGTCTTTACTGCAGTTTGGCTTTCCACTCCATTGACAAGTAATCAAGGGTAGGCCCTGCATGCACAAATTGCAGTCTGAAAGAAAATCAGGGGTCCACCCAACACCTTGGGACCCACCATCAGGCAGAGACTATCCAGAATCTTAACGATAGTACAACTCACATGTTCCGTGTCTAAGGTGACTATTATTCCAGTAACTGCAAATTGGATTTGAAGTTTTGCAGTCTCTGTTATAAAAATGAATCTTCTTCAACTTCTACAAAGGCTAAGTTGCAATTGCATTAATCTCCCAGGTCTGTTAACATACATGTTTCACATCTCTACAGACCTCGTTTGCCCTGTCTGCAGTGCGCCTTATACTCTCCTCCTGCAATCTCTTCAACAGTTGCCTCTGCCAAGTACCATAACCGTACCTTGTTCTTACCTTCTCAGCTCCTTCTCATACATAAAGGTTTTCAGGCACAGCTTCAATGCCTGTGAATTTCTGTAGTGTCTTGTTCAGTTTAAACCAAAATTATTTTGAGGGCCACCAGACACGCTGTGTTCCCACTGCTTTAAGGTCACACACAAAAGTTTTGGAATTTCTTTGGGTTTTGTCCAGAAACCAACACTTTGAGTGCCCTGTGTTATTCTGTGCTGCCTGATGCCTCTGTTTCTAGGTGCTGCTTTTTTTTCTTACCAATCATGTTCTTCCTTACAGTGGAATCCTTTATACTGACCACTGCAAGTACATTTAATGTAAGATATGTTGGTTAATAAAATGAAAGGACTTTACGCTTCTAAAAGCAAACTGCCTCTGCAGTTCATGCCGATGTTGCAACTGAGATTATCACTTAAACCACAGGCATACAAAATGCTTTCCTGGTACTTCCTGCAATGTGAGCTGCTCCCACAAGGATTCATGCAGGTTGCTACAAGCACTCCTTCATTACCCCAGCTAAGGATCTGGCAAGAAAATAGAGGCTTCATTGTACCAAGCACTGTACACTATTAGATTAAAGGTGGTTTTGTCCTAATAGTCTATTTGAATACACAGGGCAGTACGAAGGAAAGAAATGTTATTATCCCCATTTTACAGACAGTAGACTGAGGCATGGGGATAATAAGCAATTTGTCCAAAATTATGCAGGAACCCTGTCCTGGAACAGGAAACTGAACTCACAGATTTTGATTTCATTACTTTTAACTACAAAACTAAGAGGAAACAGGAGCACTATTAAAACTGCTGGTTCTGAAACACCCATACCAAGGTCTGACTGGCATTGTATTTCCAGCTACTGTCCTACTCAGTTCCTGAAAGAACAACTCCAATTATGTAAAATGGTTTCTGCTTCTGAGGGACATAACTCAATGCCCTGTGCTCTTTCCTTGAGCCTAGAGACCTCCACTCTGCACCACAGGCTGCTCCCTTCCCCACCTACCAAGCATCTCTGATGATGTTACCTGCCAAGTCCCCAACAGTACTGAGTTCTTACATCAGAGTTTTGTGTATCCGCTCTATGGCATCTTCCAGCTCTTCCTTCTGGTCTGGAACAAAGCGGTACTCCGAGACATAACCTGCAGTGTGCTTATACGGGTCATAGTCCCCCAGCTCAGCTAAAGGACACAAGAAGAAAAGAAAGGTCACCTATTTTCAATGCTTTATGTTAACCAAAAAATTTGTTATATAATCCACCTATTAAGGTGCCAAGCCACCTCTTCCCAACTCTCAATTTACCATGCAGTCAGTTAAAAAACCCAAAGACAGTACAGAACTGTTCATATTAGCGCACATAAAACGAAGAAAAAAATGAAAAAAATGTCTTCAGTCACTTGAAAAGAGAAATGGAAGGTTCAAAGAGCAAGAGGTTTTGACAGGAAATCTACCACTTCCACAGAACTAGATATAATTTTGTTCAAGCCAGCAAAGTTGAAACTTGATAGCATATATTATTTGGCAGCATATGTAAAACAAGTAGAGAAAAAAAGTCTAGTTTTTGGAATATCCATGCCTTCGTGATATGCTGTAATATTACAGACAGAACTGATTCATATTGTTGCCGGGACTCCTAACATAAACATCAGTGTGGGAATGCAAATACAGACAAATATCCTGAGATACCTAGAGGTGTGCCCTTCTAGGAGTGTCATGTCTTGTGAGCCAACACTAGACTTAATTTTTCAAGAAAATAACAACATATTTCCTGAACATTAAATTCACTATCAAAATCAAAATAATTAAAAAAAAAATTTCTTAAAGAAAAGAATGTACTGAATAGCTGATACAATTTTCTTTGAAACAACATTGAATTTGCATACTTTAGTCACATCAGTTTACAAGTTGCAATGCAATTATAAACTAAACACGCACATGGGTCAGAACTCACTTCTGCTGATCTTACCTATAATTGCAGCTATCTGAGAGGCTCTGCAAAAGTTATTATTTCAATTTTTTAATAACACTGGTAAAATCTGTGTAGACTGGGTTTCTTTGAGAAAAGCTTAACAGAAGGTTCCAGTCCAATGCCCTCTAAGCCAAAAACATCGGCAAAAGGAAGCTTCAAGAGCCAAGAAGAAAAAGATTAACCTATTAACTCATGTTTCTTTCCAGAATTTAATGATGTTTCTAGAACAAGACAGTGATCTGTTCAGTAGAGATGTTACAAGTTTCTCTAGAAAACCTCCATAAAAACAGCGTGGCTCTTGCCCATAGCAGGGATAAGAACAGGAATGACTACAGCAACAACTCCAGCATTCTCAATAGGAAAATCGGTATATTCTGCAAACTGTGCCATGGGTACTGATTTTTCCACCATCACCACTATAACAGGCCATAGTCTTTAACCACAAAAGAAGGAAAATGATTCAAGCTCTAAGGACAGGATCTGCCTGGAGAGCAAAGATGACACCCAGGTACAACCTGAATGGTGACCGCAGGGCCAGTGGCTGCAGCAGGGCATGGGTAGAGGACTCTGGGAGAACACGTGGCCGTGTCTCCTCCTCCAGATCTCAGCAGCTGCTAGCTCCACTGGGAAAGGCACCACTAATATCACTACAGAAGCAGAGCTTCTCAGCTATTACTGAATTTTCACAAATGGACTTCATTCCACTTCAGCTTGGAAAAGAAAAAAGCACAGTCAGGCACATCACCCTTGGAAAGGCTGCTGACCTCAGCGCTGATGCTTTGGGTTCATATTTTCAGTATCTGATACAGACATTTCTCAGGTGTCTTTACCTACCTTGAACAACTGCAGGCCCTAAATAAAAGGACAAAACTTTTATACAGTCAACGGGAATGCATGCTCGCTGGTGCCAGGGCTAACTTTAACCTACTGTATACAACCTTTGCCATGCTTTAACCCTCCACTCTCACATGAGCTACCCATCGTTTTCCAATAGAATATCTGAGAATAGAATCACAGAAGCAGGATTTTATACCAAAATCACAGCTCCCCATACTCTAACTACCTTACAAAATTAGTAAAGGACAAGAATTAATTCTTTTTACTAATTTCTCATAATACGATTAAGATATTACCATCATTACATATTTTCCTGCTTCATACTTGCAGTACTTTTTCAGTGAAGGCATGTATGAAGTGAAATGTACACTGCAAAGAGTTTTTCATGTCACATTTCTTAGATGGCAAAATGAAGTTTAAAATAACTGCACAAAAATACAAACTGCCTGAAATTTTAGCTTTTCAGAAACACATACAACACACAGTGACATTCTGTATAATGCCTACTCCCATTTCATACGCAAGTTATTCTGCCTTGTTATTCTAAAATGGAAATGAAAGGATGACTATTTTTGATGTTGCATTAAGTGTTGTTGAGTCACAACTGAAACACCAATAATAAAAATGATCTTTGCTTAATACATATCACTCATGAGAATTCTAATTTAACATCGAACAAATTACAGGTACAGGTCCCAGCATAACTAAGTACATGATTTTTGGTTACCAAATTGTGTTTCAATACAGAGCTTGAGTTGTAATGTGAAAGAAGTAACTAACTGGTAGACAGACAGCTCCTTTCTAATTGATTGCTAGTTCTATCAAGCATGCAGAATATAACATCCACTTCTGGAAAACTAACTACTGATGGGCAAATGCAGATAAATGACAGAGAGAATTAAAATCCCTCACTTCAGGTCAAAACACATCCTCCCTTCAAGCACAGGTGCATTCATATTGACACCACTTAATTTTTTTAAGAATCTTTTATTTGACAGACTTTGTTGGCTGGAGGCTGCCAATAGCCTATCAAATCTGTAAATGTCCTGATGAAGATTTTGTCATACTCCTTATCCAATCCCAAGTAAGTCATAACGTCTTAAGTATATGACAAGATACTCCTCAGCAAGGCAAAGAGTGTTTAGTAGTCTTCAGACTGACTTTTCAGTTTCTTCGCTCAATTAACTTCTATATTGCTTCTATATTTTCTGTTCAGTACGGTCATCTATTTACAGTTATTTAGCTGAAATCAGTCATATTAGTTTTGTTCTGTTTTGAAATGAATGCATGAAGTGTTAGTGAAATTCAGTCACCACTTAAAATTAATCATAACGCAGCATTAAAAGAAATAAGCTCTCAGTTGGCCAGAAGAACTTACACTGAATTATATATGCTCCCAGCTGTGCTGCAGTGTTGATTGGACAAGGCAAACGGCCCTGTAAAACATCTTGCTTAACCTGCAAGAAAAACTGATACCTAAAACACAGAGAGAAAACAGTTATTATTTAAATATTGAGTCTGATGCACCAAGTAATCTTTCATCATCTTTCAGTTTACTGAAGATAAACCATGCACCATAACTTTGTGACAGTCAAAAACTGTATTCCTCTCTGAATGACTTTTCCCTATTGACCTTGAAGTAACAATTAAGATTAATCTAGTGAAAATACCTAGGTAGGCGAGCACTCTGTCGTCTTCCCAACTGCTTATATTGTGCAGATACAATTAATTTTCCCTCTAAAAATGTAATTTCTTTCTTTTGACTTTCATAGAACAGTCAGGAAGTGGGGAAGAGGGCTAGGAATCAGAAAAATTGAACAGGAAACCTATCAAAGTTTAACCTGATCAGGGGATCAATATAAAGGGAGAACTGGGTATTGGATACGTCTTTACTCAAACGTTTTCTCCCCACACACCAGTGTGTCAGCTCTAGAGCAGCAAGCAGATTTGATGGAGTCCATACCCCCATGAAACAGGTGGATGGGCATACCATCATCAGCTAATTGTATGTCACAGCATGCAGTACTGTCCTTCTCGCACCAGAGATAGCAGGGGTAAAAATGTAATTTTCAAAGTCATTACCTGCTTCTACACTCGATGAAGCATGTACTGAGACCACTTACCGTGAACCAATATGCACAAAAGAGACGGAAAAGTAAGGACAAGAAAACAAGCCATCATACTAAGGATCTGCTTGGCTTTGCAACTCCCCATACTCATTTATAGGAAGCCTTTTAAATGCTGTTTGGATTTTGTCTGGGTTTATTACAATAGATTTACACAGTGTTTCACATCACCCTAAGCAAATTTCTTGCACCAAGTTCTTACAAAAAGTAACAATACTGAGAAGGTAACTTTTTAAAGAAAGAGAAGTGGTTATTCATACAAGCATACAGCTTTTTCATTACTCACTAATTCAACTCTATCTATGTAGAGCCATTCAGCTACGCTACAAACAGATTATTCTGTGTTAGTACAAGTAACTTATGAAAGCCCCTTGGAATGGTCTATAAGTTCAAACTGCATCTACGCTGACCAGGGACGTTGGGAAACATGATAGCTGACCCACAAATCTCTTAAGACCAAGTCAAATTTTAGACTTTATCAGCCCAGATGCGCCTCTGAGTAAGGATACGAGTGTCTTCCTGGTTAATCATCTCCCAGAATTTGGGCTGTGACAGATACTATAGTAGGAGTGTCCAGTCTTAAAAAAATGGCTAATATTCTCCACCTTAAAGGACCAGGACACTGCATAAGAATTTTATGGGAACATCATTAGGCAACACAAAGCACATAGACTGTTTCTTCACTCTAAGCAATACCCAGTACTGCTTCTAGGTTATGCACATCAGTCCTACCTAGCCATATCTTCTCTGTATGAGCGATCTTAATGACAAAGATGATTTTACATCCATTGTGGAGTACATAGCATCTTCTTTGTAAGATTAAATGCATTTCTGATATGCACATGTCTTTCTGTTAGCACTTCTCCGTATCTACAGTGCAGCGCTTCACACCAGATTAAGCTACAAATATCTTTTCCATGTAGCATGGAAATAATCTGAATAAATATATTTCTGCGTTTTCATAGAGTAGTCTCAAAATAAAGCAGGATAGGAAACTGCAAAAAACACCACCTCCCTGCAAAAACAGTCAGAGCCAACTGCTAAATTCTTAAGTGACTCCTGTAAGAATTGAACAATCTCAATTCCCACTGAAGCCACTAAGCTCCTCACAAAACCAAGCCTTTTGCCCAAACTTGTAGCTAAAGCACTCTCATCTTGTGTGCTCTCAAATTTGTCATGCATATATAATAGTGCCTAAGTGCTAGTTTGCTCTAGCAAACACATCCAGCAAATGTTAATACGGATCACCGCAGTGTTAGCTTTTGCCTGCATAAAGCCAGACAGATTTTGCTGTGAAGCAATTACAAATTTGACAGGTTTTCATTATTTGCAAATAGTAATCATGTAACGCTATAGATCATCAACATCTAACAACCACACAGTCCGCTCTCATATCCATTAAAATAACAAACACATGCTCCGAAGAAAAACATCGGTTAGCACAGAACAGTTAACGCATCAGTGGAATTACACATAGGCAGAAAATTACTATTGTAAAGAAAAATAAGGCCTTTAACCCCTCCTAAGCAGAAGGAAGTTTTATTATTATTGTATTTTCTTCCGAAAAGGTATACATACCTTCCTTCCAAGGCTTAAGAGCCTACAGGAATAAATGCTCAGAAATGTTGAGGGCATTTGACTATTCAATACGTTTTGCTGAAGACTGTCAATACAAGCATGTCACTTTCTTATGCCCTCCCTCCGTACCTTCTAAGGTGTAAATTCTGCAGGACCAAACACCATGCAGACACAAACAGAGGTTTACTAATTATACTAAAATGCTTCTCGACTAGATTGACACACCTAATCAGCAGTGCAAATCACTGGCTGACCTTATCACAAGGCAAAGAGAAACACTTTTTGAAAATTTAGCCCCTGTCATTTCCCAGGCAGAAATCCACCCTGCCTCCCAGCTAGCAGACACAACAGGTTCGGTGGCCGAAGCTTCCTCCCCAGGGCCACCTGTCTTCCCCCATGAGCCGGGCTGAAAGCATTTCTGGAAAAGTATGGGAAAACTGCACCAAACCTGCACAGTACAGGGGCATCACATTGTGGCCAGATTACTCTCTTTTACCTGCAAAGTCAGAGTGTTTATTATTTTTACCAGGCCAGCCCCAATCTTGTTATATTGGAGACTTTTATTCCTGCTGTGCCAGTATGGAAACAAAAGAATTTTCTCAGTCTGGTACAAGAGAAATATTCTGCCTGTGCTGCAACAACTGCCACCTTTGATTAAGGAAAATTAAAAACCCTGCATGCATTCCAATGAAT
Organism: Ibycter americanus; assembly: GCA_035590275.1. NCBI lineage: Eukaryota > Metazoa > Chordata > Aves > Falconiformes > Falconidae > Ibycter > Ibycter americanus. Next base: position 61,905,417 of record JAVJGI010000057.1, read on the forward strand.
TCTCATGTGTCATATTCCTAGGACATCAAAAGGCATGTTTTGGCATTTATTAATGCAAGCCAGCACGCTAATTTTGTCCACCTCCCCATTCAAATTCTCAAATTTCCTTTTGAACCTAAAACTAATTGTCTGAAACCTTTCATAAAGAAAGCGAACAGAAAACCCTATGCATGAGAGTTCAGGCAAGTATGTGGGTGTATGCGTTTGTGTGCGTGCGCGTGCATGTGTCAGTGTGTGCATCCTCATATCTCGTAGAGGTCAAGCTTCGTTAAAAGAATCAAAAGCGTGCAACTCTTCAATTTCCTTTGCATATTTTTAGAAAGACCAAAATAAATGCTCTTGAAAAACAGTTCTGGAATTTAAGCCATGGCAAATAAAGAAAACTCCCTGTATTTACACTTGATACCCAAGTAAACTTTAAACTTGATTACAGCACAATATAAATACAGATACAACAACAGATTCCTTAAAAAAATAACCCAAACAAATGCATATCAAGTCCCTTTGTTTTTGATGCACCAGACAGCACCTTTTCATCTTGGGCTTCCAAATGGTTGTCCATACCGATGACTGTGAAGCTAGTCACAATTCTCTGCCTACGCATACATGTTCAAGCAAAAACGTTCACATGTTCAAGCAGAAAAATGCAACCCAGCCACACCACAACAATATGCACCTGCGTGGAATCGATTACTACCCTGAAATGAACAAACTACACTCCTATTGAATACTGTACCTTGTTATTTCTTCCTTGAGTTTACATGGATCCTCTGCATAGAATTTAATGCCAAAATACAGAGTGTATGGTGGTCCAGCTAAGGGAAAAAATATTTGGTGCAAAAAGTTAGTTGTTATGAACTGTTAATTGTTAGGAATAGTTACTAGCTGGCTACAAAAAAGCTACTAAGAAGCCTATGTTAATGTTATATGAAACTTGAAAAAAATCTTACATCCACATAGCAAATCCATATATCTACATTAAACATGTGGGGGAAAAAAGAAAAGGATTTTTATTATTATTTTACCAGTCTTGTGTTTATTTATTCACAGCTTTTCTGTTTACTTGGAGTTTTTGCTTATTTTGAAGATTTAACTTTAGATTTCATTGCTGACTTACTATTTCTCAAAGATTTTTTTTTTTTTACTGCTTGATTTTGACCTTTAGATAGTTTTTCCACTGAAACTTTTTGAAAAATGTAATTGTGTATGAAATGTGATTCCCTGTCCTAACTAATAATACTGAATACTAATCCCTTCCACACTTTCAAATATCTTACGGAGTAACTTTAATTATGTGCCACTTTTAATTAAGAAATATTTGGAAAAGCTTTTCTAATTCACCTTTTAAAAAGGTTAGTCTGCTGAAAGACTCAGTGAACTCAGTACCAGCATTCTTACAGCTACATTTATTCTATGCATGCTCCACTTCTACATCTTTTTATAGAAGGTCTCAAATTCTTAAGCAAAATAATCTTATCATGTTCTTTAATTATAAGAAAATTAATAGGTCTTGCATCTGTGATATCTGAAGAGTGACAGTAACAGCAGACACTATTATCAGTAAGTGGCACTACATTTACTTTCAGAAGCAAAAAAGGAATCTAAGTTGATTATGGTATGGTACACTGCGATAGAAGTATCACAGCTACTACAAAATCAATTACACAAGAATATCACCGTTTATTATTCTAAAATTAAATTTAAACACAGAGAAATCTTTGGACAATAATCACACGAATTATTTGAAAATGATGGTATGTTCCATCTATGTTAGAAACTTTGACACAGCTATGAACAGCAGTAGTAAACTTGTTCAAGAACTATCAGTCTGTTGTGAATAGAATATAAGTGTTGTACAGGCTGTATACATGGAACATTGCCTCCGTTACTTCATCTTCAGATACATTCTTTAAGTTCAAATAAAATACATACTGTTTATCAGTTCTTTATGTTCAGCAAGGGTCTTTGCAGGATCCAGCCAGTACTGTGAGACAGATAATTACAGAAATTAGTCACTTAACATGGAAAATCAATACAGAACAATTGCTATTCTATATTTATTCACCTATTGATATTTAGTAGCAGACTGACACACTTCAGTCAATGGCAAACTTGTGCCAGTTTCCGATCAGAGAAACACCATCCGTACAAGTCTAACGTTGCACATCTTCTCTGGGGCCAGGGGTCGTCCTAAAAGGAAATCTGTTTGGTAAGAGCCACATCTCAGGCTCACAACAAGCTGGCTCTACAGACACTAAGTACCTGTTGGTGTCTGCATGATCTGCTATAGCTAGTATATGGATGTGCAAACTTGTTACTTTCTTCCTGGGAGATTAATCTAGGCCGGATAACTCTAAATAACAGCAAAAACAAAGCACGTAAGACAGGACCTACAAGGAAAGAACAAAGAGGCTTTGCTTATTTTCTACAAAAAAAAAAAAAAAGCACATAGCGGGGAATAGGCATAAGAGCACTCTGCAACATCTGAGAAATTGCTGTAAGACAGTGATCAATTTTTCTTCATGTCCACCAAGTATGAAGAAATTGGCTTAACTAGAAGCAAAGAGAAAGTAATTTTGATTTCAGAAATGGTTTCTTGCAGCAGAGAGAGAGGACGACTGGAAATTGGCACCAAGGTGAGGAGGGCACAGACTCTTCCAGCAGACAGTTTACAGGACTAGTTGGAGAAGTGTGTCACAGATGACTGAGGAACACTTAGTACATCGCAGAGGGATGAACTGCTACATGGGTTCCCATATCATTTGATGAACAGAAAATCCGCAGTATAATATCTCACTGATTACTCTGCCCCACCTTTGTCAAACTTCTAATAAAATTAAATAAATAAAAAAGTTAAATAAAAAAATAAAGTTAAATAAAAGTTGTCTTGGTGTTAACAGCTGGCCACAGACCAGCTGTGTACTTTGAATTATGGCTACACAGGTCACCAGCATCCTGCACTTGTAATCCCTCCAGCTACTTATTTCTTCCTTAGCTTGACATTTCTATGATTCCGTTTTGGAAAAAAGTGCAGAGGCAGCTGCCAAAACCATTCTTGTCTTCCTTTTCTTCAGTCCTTTTCCCTCACACACAAACTTTTTGGACCAGCTTAAAATACTGGAAACAAAAAGGCTGCAGAACACACCTGCTGGAAAGAGCATATTAAGGCAGATCAAATCTCTTAGCACCCACACCTTTTTTTAACTGAGGAACTACACAGACCAACAAATAAAGAACCTCCTTACCTGCACCCTTGAACTAACTCTACAGAGAATAAGGATAAAATGATTAATCTACCATTCCCCTTCTATCCAGAGAACTTCCCCGGACTAATAAAATTCACTAGTAGAAGGAGTAGCATAAAGGCAGGAGGGAAAAACACTACAAAGCATTTGAGTGGAAAATCTCAAGCAACTGATTTCATAAGTGGTTGTAAACAACTATTATTATTTTAACAAAACATGAAAACAACTTCCATTAGCTGCTGCTCCACCTGCAAAAGAAACAGCTGTATACTTTGTTCTTGGCCATTGCTATTTGAAATACTGGAATGTTTGTTAAGAAAATTTCCTAAATTTTGAAGGGGAAAAAAAAATATTCAGTACATGCTTGTGTTGAATACATCCAACAGCTATGCAAATATAAACTCTCTTAACCTCAACAGAAGGTGGAAAGGAAAGAAAAACTTGTCACACTTGTTCAAATATCTATTAGAACTCCACATCAGCCATAATCTGAGCTAGTACAACAGGCTGATAAAGAGATTTTACAGTCAACGGGCAGAAAAAAGGCAAAAACACTCTGCAGTGCACATTCTAGCTACGCAATACGGTCAGAATGTGGTCTGACCTCTTAAAACTGGCATCCCAGTATGAACACCACACTGTCAAGCTAACTTGCTTAACATTGACAGCTTTGTGTTACACTAGAAGAGATCAAAACTACCCTGTTTCAAAATCAGATCAAAATCGATCACAGAGTAACTCCTTCATTAAGTTCTCCCAAACTGAACTGAAATCGGCTTGAAGAGATACTGCCTTACAGCCCTCTTTGCAGCTTAGCTTTACATGCTTAAGTAGATGGATTATTTGTAAAAAAAAATAATGGATATTGATGATTCACCATTCAGGTTTGCAAGTCGAGCACAGGCCAGTTACAGATTTCTGGTTGTCTCTGCAACCTGAACTCCACCACCACTTGCATCCATGCGGTTCACCGGATGCCCTGAGAGACACCAGGATTCAGCCAGGTAATAAAGGACTGTGTGGACACACGCAGACAATACAATCAAAACAGAGTCACATTGGAACTCCTAATTCTCACTAGGTTGTACTTTATTGGCAAGTCAAATGATATTATTGGCATGGTGTTCTTAAGGCAATTTCCAAGCTTGGGGGAGGGGTCAAAATTCAGAGGGAAAACTGCAAGTTCAGATTCAGGGGGAATCTGAAGAGAGGAGAGGGAACAAATCTGGTTATTCGTATCGCTGAACCTTTCCCTTCCTTCCCCCAAACCGAGCCGGCACCAGGAACCACGCTCTCAGCCCTCATCCCTGCAAGACAGATTGCTGATATCCATGGTAGTGAAAATAAGCATTGGCTGGCATGAGGAAATACGCTCTTCTGAGGGCACCACGGGCCTCGACAGCCACATGCTGCAGAGGTGAAGTCAAGTGCTTCAGCTCAGACCAGTTCACTGCTGGGACAGAGAGCGATGGGGAAGAGGCAAGAGTCTCGACTGCCTTCTCATTTCTCCAGAAAGTATTTAGCACTGTGGCAGTGCCACAAACCCACACTTAAAATGACTGTGTAGCTATTTATTATTCCAAAGGCTGCCAAAATTTTCCTGAAGAATGTAAGAGGTTGGTGGAGGAGAGGGAGATTTCTAACATTTTATCTGTAAGCCAAAGATTAATGGAATTAATGAAAAGGCATTTTTCAAGCCAACGTTAGACAACAAACATGTACAAAACCAAGAACCCTGACAACAGAGCCCTCTAAGCGTGTACACACACACACACACACACACACACACACACACGTAATAATGTGTATTAGATACCTCTTAAATGTTTGCATATACACATAAATAGTGTTGGGTACAGTTACAGTTTTGAGCTCGCATGTTGAAGTGCCAAGAGAAATGGAACAAAAAAGCAGAGTGTCTTATTAATCCAATACATTTGCACAGCAGGTGTTGACAACAAGCCCTGCATTCATGAATGCCAAAGCAGCTCCAACATGCACCCTCACTCTTTTTATCCGTTTGGCAGCCAGTGAGCCACTTCCCAGTGATTTCCCACCTGTGCCTCTCCTGCACAGACAGCAAGAGCTATCTGACTTACAAACAGCTTACCACTACTGCAAAGAGGTCGAGTGCCTAGCATATAACCATCCAACTGCAGGGGGTAATTTTTGTGAATCTGAAAGGGGAATTTAACATTTACAGAAGAAATGGGGGAAAAAACAATGACTTTAAATAGTCCTAAACAATCCAGCTATCCAATTACTAAAGCGATGGCTACTCATTTACTAACTGCTATTTACAAAGACTATATAGTACTAATTTAATAAATTTTTTGTTTACTGAGACTGATTATAAATGTACAATGTTATTAAAGAAAATAATTCCCCCTTAATTTTTAGGTAGAAATTACAAAAAAGATGTTTTAAAGTACAGCGTATCTAAGAATAGAGGGGCTCTGTTGTCCTTCTTACTTCTACAAATCTAGCTCCCATACAAGCCAGTCTGTAAGCAGTATGGACCAAGTGCCATGCAGTATTTCATATTTAGCCCTTTTACATGACTGCAAACATGTCTTTTCTCAAATCTGGAACCTTCATTCCTTGTATCTGCATAGGGTTAAACTTGGGTCAAATTCCATGAACCTGGTTGAAACAAAATATTAACTAGGTTGATGAAATGTTTGCTGTGGTATCAATCAATGAACTGTCTGGCCGAGAAAAATCTATCAACTTCAAACTAAATCCTGGGCTGTCTTACTTGGACTCTTACAAAGCTGTACCCATCATGCCATGCACGCCAGTTTTTGTTCATGTTTACAATAGGAAAAACCACAACTTTCAGGAGAAAACCCAGTATTTTTCAATTATTATCTGAAATTATGAAGAGTTTTCCACAATCTAATACAAAACCAACAATTAGAATTAGTCATTTAATTCTGCAAAGGTTCAGTGCAAAGAATGTAAATCTGCTAAGAAATGCATAAATCATCAGACAGTTCCTACATACAAATATGTATTTAATACTTCTGCATTTTCTTTATTAGAACCTGAAGTTATATTGATTATATTTAGTATTAGATCACCAGTGTGAATATA
>JAVJGI010000057.1:61917569-61932017 GCA_035590275.1 Ibycter americanus
AACAGGAGGCAGTTCCCAGTCCTTTAACAAAAATTTCAGCTGTACAGAAGAAAATATTTTGCCCTCATACATGTTTAATCAATCATTCTGTAAATACTATCAGGTAGCTGGCAGGTCAATAGTTACCAGGAGTTGTTCTTGAAAGGTTCACAGCATGTAGCACTGTAAAGCCATCATACAGGTTGTTTACACTAAACAACTGTACTTACATATTCCCTCAGCATACACAGTGAGACTTAATTATCAGCCACAAAACAGAAAACAATTTGGGGGGAAAATTATTAAGGTAAGCAGAAATTCACTAAATCTCATTTTAGCAATTTGGGTAAAGCAGAACAATACAGGAGACCTGTCCCACTAAAAAGCACATAGTTATTTCATCATTCGTATGTCATATAAGGCAAACTATCTTCACCATTGGAACTGTTTCCATTACCATTACAGTACAACAATGTCTTGGGAACCTAGGATTGGGCAGGCATCTAGAAACAGACACAAGAAAAGCTCAAAATAAACAAGCAGCCCTGCCTCCAAATGACCTGCGCAAATAAATGATGGCAACACTTCCAACGGGGTACTACATGTCAGAAGAGCGGTACAGACAGAAGTTGCTCCCCAACCAGCTGCTCAGAGCCCCAGGGTTTGGACATGGTTAACTGTGCAGACGGCATAAAAAGAGCTGCTTACACCATGGCTTACTGGGGACATGGAGTCGTGCCCACCTAAGGCATGCTGAGCTTCTGTGATTGTGAAGCTCAAATCTATTTGCTTTCAATGACCTTTCCGCTCTTTGTCTGTCCAGTAACATTATTCATAGCGTCAGTTAGCTTTATTAGCAGAACTAAGGATATAATCCAGCAGCAAAGATGAAGCTGTCAATTTTCCATTCACGCATCTTACAATGAGAATACACACTCCTGGGAGTAATCAAAAAACCTAACGTAACAAAAAGGCTCTCTGCACCACGTTAGGATTCAGCTAGCCTTCTTGGTTGGAAGTCTTCTTCCGTCAGCTAAGAACTGCAACGGGTTCTATGTAAAAAGTCTTTGTGACAGCCTTCCTCCTGTGGGGGCTAAAGCTAGTGTCTTATCCCCACGAAACACACTTATCTCACAGCTGGTTTGACTGAAATGACTCCCCTCTTTCTTTTCAGAGATAAATGGTAACAACACATAAAAAGCTTTTCAACTGCTTTTTACTTATATTGCTAGGCTGACAGAAAACATAAAATGCCTGTTAATTTATACTCTTGACACAGCTCAGTTAACACTTCCATCGCTGCAGGTCTTGCAGAAACACGTGGTCCAGCTGTGGGAAAATGCTGAGCAAAACCAATCCAACTTACAACGGCTGGGGGTTCTCCACCTCTACAGCACCAAGATGCTCAACACTTTGGTTATCATCAGCCAAAACAGACTGTGCAGTAGTCCCTGTAGCCCTCCTCATCAATCCCTTTCACATCCTTCGGCAATGTCTGCATGTACACAAGGCAGTGCTTCACAAGGGAACTGCCAGGGCAAAAGCCAGCAGGTGCCCCTGTAGCCCTCTAACCTCACCTTCCTTAATCTCATATTTTCTTAGCACTGAGAAGCACTCTTCAGATAAAAACACTGACCCTTGCTTAAACCACTGCAACCTCATTTTCAATTAAAGTTCTCATATTAAGCCACATGATTTCAGGGTTTCATGCAAGTAAATTGCCTTTTCAAGCAGAGTTAAGAAAGCACTTCTGCTGATGAATCCCTAAATGGCTACTTCGTAGTCGCGAAATGTATTTTTACTGCATTTGAAGAAAGTTTTACAAACTATGAAAAGACATCTTATTTCCTCTGATAAAATTACAGCAAAATTCAGCAAAACTGCAAACTAAAACTATCGAAGATGTTACCAGGATTACATTCACATCATATGGCATTGCAAAAATTACATAACCTGCCTTGCATTAAGCTCAGACTTGCTAGAGGCTTTCATTCTTAAGGGGTAAACCCAAGTACTTGAAAATACCATCAGCAATGCTTTCAAGAGAGAACAAAGAATTGTTCGAATGAGTCATCACATCTTGCTTCACATGTTAGCACTGTGGCTTCATAAACCAGAAAGGCAGGTTTCTACTGGCTAAAGAAAATGACAGCCAGAACATCCAGGAGAGATCTGATTTAACTGTATTTTTTTTAATCGAAGAAATCATTCTTTTAAAAATGGTACATACAGTACTACACTTTAACATACTCACATTATTGCATATTTAATCACCAGGAATCCTTATCTTCCACAATGTTCGCTGCTTTTTAGCTCCAGTGAGGTTTTTCTAGTTGGGTATTTTTTTTAGTTTTCTCTTTTCTATTGAACAGCAATGCAGGCTAAATCAGACCCATGATTGATGTTAACTGAATTTAAAGACAAAGCAAGATGTGCAGCAATGTCTGCCTCTAGGATGCTAGTCTCTCTCTCGAAAGAGAAGTGGTGTAGGTAGTGAAGCTTCTTTGTATTAAAAAAAAAAAAACCACAGGCACATCGCCTCTATTACTTCAAGCACCCATCATGAACCCTTTCTCCTGGAAGTAATTCAATCCACAGACTCTACTTCTTACCACCTCATAAATGCTAAGGAAGGTGCAGACGAGTCCATGAGCCTTCACTCAAAAAAAAGGCCTAAAGCTTTGGTTGAACATAACTGTTGCCTTTTGAGATGCCTCCCCAGGCCATGACCATTGCTAGAGTCTATTGGAAAGTCACACCTGATGCTGTGTTAGTTATTCTGCTTATACACTGGCAAGAGACAACAATACAGAACAAGAGCAGAAGGTTTCTAATGCTAAACAAGGGGGTTGTATTAGAGTATGGAAAACCAAGGAGGATGCTACAGGGGACAACACACAATCACACTGAGACATTCAGAAGTGTAACATTCCCACATTTCCCCATCAAGTACAGGGCTGGGTGGGTTATGCTGCTAACAAGCGCTCCAAGTGGGAAGCGCACGTAATCTGCCACCTATGTGCTAGACGGCAGCCAGCGCCCATGCAGTGCAGGAGCTGCTCTGTACATCCTGACAATGCAGTGTGGGCACCAGAGCTTTCCCTGCCAGTGCACAGCGAAGGGCAGAGAGCAAGCATAGCCCTTAACGTGTGTGTCAGCACCACCCCACGTGCAATGATGAGCCAAACAGCATCACTATACTGAGGCAGACATGCTCCCAGATAGTAAACTTTACGCAGCATTTTCAGAGAACAAACTGCAGTATTTTGCCCTGAGTAAAGGTTACTAAGGAAAGATGAAAATTATGCACAAAAGCAGCATACAGTCACGCAACTGAGGGTGGGCCACCAGGTCATCCCATTCCTGGTAGATAAGTAACAGAAACAGCTGCCTCCAAACAGCACTTTCCCACTGTTGTTCTTTGCCCATTCTACCCCCTTCGCTCAATCTCAGAAAAGACTAGACACCACCACAGCTTTCCACCGCCTCCCATCTCTAAAATCACCAAGGCACAAGGCTTTAAAATCAAAGTTCTTGGCAGTCTCTACCAACAGAGAGTAAACATCCCTTTTCCCCAAAGCCACCAACCAGCCAGGCCTCAATTTGCATATCTGTGTGTTGAAGCATAGAAAAATCTTTAAATTAACAATGCTAAATATTTACAAATATTCGCCTACGTAAAATAACTTGATCTTAACTTGCAGAATGAATGTCCAAACAGAGCAGGATTTACATTAGTGTTATATGTGCAGGCATTCCACAACACAATCACAGACTTTCATAAACTGAGGATTTAACACATGCAAATGTAATACCACGGTCTGCCCTAAGTATACATCATACAAATGTACCATCCAAATTGTACTAATCCACCCCTCCCTCTCTCCTCCTCTTTCACTGACAGCAGACACATCAGTCTGTTCTCAAGAGGTTTCTTTCTGAAAACTCCTCACAAATTTATGGACACATGCACAGGTCTCCCCATCTCTGTTCCCAAGAACTGGACACAGCACTTCATCTGTCTGCTGGATGTAACCTACAGCACCGATTCTTTAAGTGCTGAATATTAAGATGCCTGTATGCTCATTTTGCTTTTGCTAGTAGTCAATCTAACGCATTCCAGTTAGAAAATGCTATTCTAGACAAGTGTCTCAAGGTGCATCTTATTAGTCTGGTTTTGCAATTAGTGTATCTGTCCCGAATTTATAAATACTTCTAAAAATCCACTTAGGGGCCAACTCTGTAAGAGAGGGGAAGATTCCTGGGAGCAGGGTCTCCAGCTAGTTAAACCTCTCCCCTTATAACTACTCACTAGAGTGCACTTTGAGGCTTTGTCACAGATAGATGATCTACTTGACTCTGAGAAAACTTACATAGAAGAAAAAAGTTAAAAAGAAATATTTAAAAAAATACTCAGCTTATGGGAAACTACTTCAGCTCAGTAGGCTGCTTTTTTGGGGGTAGATATAAGCAACTATATGCGCTTGGTACAGTAATGTGATTTGTACAAGCACACACATTATAAGAAATGCTCCAAGCAGGAATTAAAGTCCAGTGAAGACACCAAAGGGCAATTAGAGCAAGCAAATAAGTAATGGAAAGAAAACTAAATTTTGGAAATGTAATTAAATACTTAATAATGCTTTAAAACTGTTCTCTCATCAGCCATGAAAGGTATTTCGTAAAATGGCAGCAACTAGTTCTGTGTAGAGACATTCTGGCCATACCTATGTTATTTAAAAATCTGTTCACTAATCCATCCCCTAATATTAACATTATCCAGTTCCATAACATGTACATTTGCTGTATGACAGATGAGTTATGGTACCAACAATAAAGCATTTCAATTTTTCACAGAAAAGAGCTGTTCTGAAGGACTGAATACCAATGATCATTTCCATCACATTCCCAGGCACTTTGAAGAAGTCTTACACCAAAGAAAGAAACCATTATAATAACAGTGAAATTCAAAAATACAACATAAACCCGCTTATTTGGAATGGTTAAGATGTTAGTTACTATAATTTTTCTACTTTTCAGAAAATACTCTTCACACACAGCTGTGTGATCTGGTGTATCTTCTTGGCAGCCAGGAGCTCTGTGCATCCTGATTGGGGATGCTCCAGAAACAGACCACAAGCACCTGGCGAGATAGAAGACAAGTACACGCAAATTTATGATGCATGTGCTTCTCATGCACTCTCACAGGGAAATACGAGAAAAAGAGTAGCCCTCCCCATTAAACAAGCCTTTCAGAGCACACATATCTTTGGCTCTTTTGCATCTTTCCCTCTGCCAGGTGCACACCCCATGATGTAGCGCTGAGTTTTCTGTAGGATGAGCTCTGCTGAGGCACTTCTGAAGGCAGCTCAGGCTGGGTACGAACCAGAGCTGTCCTCTGGAGGTGCTGCACGTCAGAATGAAGAGGCTCAGGATGCACTCAGCTTTGCTCTGCAGAAACAACTAAAGACCACCGCCTCTGCACTTCCAGGGTTTCACATGTTCCCTGCGTTTGAAGCAAGAGCATTGTTGTGCGCTGTCCTTTGGGGAAGAATCACAGAGCCCCACTGCTTTTACTACTGGTGGGATTTGCCTGCAGGAGGCTGTGGCACAGTGCAGGACGGTGACGTTAGGGTGAAGCAGCCTCTGTGGGCTCCCCATGTGAGTGCTACTCCCAGCTGGGCAGCGTGACCCCTGCTCCCCCTAGTCCCAGGGCAGTGTGCTTCTGCAGGCAGCCTGTCTGCACAGGGGCTTCCTGCAGAGCCGCTGGCATGCTGGGCTCCCCCGTCCTACCCTGCCGGGCACCTGCTGCCAGGCAGACCCAGGCTGGGACGTGAACTCTCATCTTCCACCACGCACCCATGAGAGCTCTGCTCTGCCATGGAGCCACTCACCTTCTTGCAGCTTCGCAGCCTTTGGTGGGTCCAAAGGGATGCATCTTCCATATTCATAGGGAATTATTTCAAATAAATCCTTGAGAGTGCATGCATTATAAATTTGCATGTGCTTGCCTTCTGCCTCACCAGGTGCTTGTGGTCTCTTTCTGGAGCATCCCTAATCAGGACGCACAGAGGCCCCGTCTGCCAAAAAAACATCATGGTATTCTCACTTGCTGCTCTCCTACAGGCTAGTCAAGCTATTTCTTTCCACCTGTCAATTGCAAACTGGATATTTTGGTACTGAATTCAAGGGAGTCTACACTGCAACCAATCAACAACAGCTTTTTTATGTGTAAACTTGTAGTTCATATATGAAAGTGCTTATTTTCAGTTTAAGATTCACCTGTGTTTGAATATATTTTCACTGAAACATACTGACCTTTTACAGTCTATGTAATGATGATTCACCACATCCCCAAAAAGCTTTTCCAAAACATTGTACCATTTTAATTATTGAAATGTTTTATTTCCAGTTTGATGGAGTTAACTTCTCCTTTTGGCTGGCTGACTAGAAGATTACTTCCCCCTGCAATGTTGACAGAAGGCAAAAGGATACATTTGTTACCCTAAAAAATGTACATATTTTCTCTGTACAGCCTTGGTAATTTGATTGCCAGGGTGCTTCCCGTAAAACTGATTTCGTTCTACCGGAAAATTCATTCTCATTAAAATTTCTCATAATAACCATCTGGAATTTTGTTTGAAAAAAATAAAGATTGAAGTTTGAAAAAATGCCTTTTTAAATAGACATTCCCCATGAGAGCAACAGAAGATACACTGTGAGTATTTTTGTTCTAAAAGTAGTTTTCTAGATATGCTCATTAGCAAACCCCTCACACAAAAAAACAGTCAACACGTTTGCAGGGGTACAGGAATAAGTTATCCGTTAGCAGTCTGTAATGGCTGCTAATGGGGAACTCTATACACCTGCATTCTCTCCTGCCCCTTCTAAAGTTTCTGGCTGTCTTGAAGAGCTGCTATCCAGTGCCACACACTGCATGGGGTCATATTACCATTTTACTGGTACTTGGCTGCATTCAACTTTAACAATCTTGACTGAAAAGAAAAAAAACCAAAAAACTCCCTCATGGGAAAGGAAGGACTCCAGCAGACCCGTGGCAGCAGAGGGGAATGAAAAGGAGGATGTATCTGTCACAGCTCCTAGCTGCTCTTCACTAGCGCTGCCTGCCCCCTCACCCCCACGCTCACACCAAGGGTGCCTCATTCAGCTGTCAATCAAGTCCTGAATCATTGAGCTGTCAATCAATTCCTGATTCACTGCATGTTTCAGCCATGCATATTCAGATAAACCAGAATCTGAGCCAGGTTTTTTTGAAGAATGGTATCCCTGCACATGAACAAACACACAAGGCAACTATTAAGTTCAAATAATGACACAGAGAATAAAAATTTAAAGCATTAAAGCAACCTGCAAACTGCTATTTCAGCCTCTTGCATGTATGTGCTGTGTCAGCATCACCATCAACTGGTCCCCTACATCCAACCCACACAGGACTATCGTCATCTTCTCCTTGGCAAAATTCATCATCCCTGGTTGCTAATCCTGAGTTCCTTAACTAGATCTACCTACCCTGTCAGTTTGCTTTTTTTTTCCTGTCTTCCCTAACCACTTCCCAGTTCCTTGTTCTTTTCTACCACCTGTTTTTTTCCAGATAGCACCCTCCATGCTCATAGTCCCTTGTCACACACATTGCCACTTCCCTCAGCCTGTCATCCACACTGGTTCCCATGTGTTCCTTGAACTCCTTGTGCACTGAATCACAGGACCTTTCTCCCTCCTCTACTTTGACCCTTCTCCTATCCATTTCTTCACTCTCTCCCACCTGTTTGGCCCTTGTCCCCACATAAATCAAGCCAGGACATTTCTTCACGGTGCTGTATTGCAGGACAGGTAACACAGAAAAACATCTGACAGCTCCAGGTGCAAGAAAATTGTTTTCAGCTCTGGTGCCCAAAGTCAAGCACCAGAAACACCAGTTACACATATGATGCGGTAGCCACCGGGACCAGATAGGGACAGTAAGAGATAGCATCCTTAGAGTATTTAACTGATAAAGTTTGAGGAAAACTCTCCTGACAGAGATATTTCCTGACAGCATCTCAAACAGGCTTGTTGTGGGCATATCTCTAAAAGCACAGAGAACACCACGTTTCTGGCGTGGTGACCATACTGACAGCAGTTACCAAGTCTTTGCTTCAAGAGTTTCTCTGACAGAAGTTGTCTGGGTTTCTTTGTTTTTGACAGCAATTTCTTTTCCTTGCTTCACTCTCGGAAGTTTTCAACAAAACTGTGTGAAATAACAACTCATCATAGAGGTCCAAACTGGATGACTGGCAAACCGACGAACAGACCAAGCAACTTCAGTAGCAGTAACCATCCTCCCCCTAGCACCTTCTATTCAGGAAGATCCCACAAGCTTTTCAGACGGAATTTATAGCTATTTCCTCAGAGAATTATTAAAAAGTCCATGTTATTCTGAACTAGTTCTTGGGCATGGAGTGTAGTGATAACCCAGCTTTCTTCCTCTGAAAAAGTAATCCACAAAATATTCTGTGTGGTTTTAAGGGAAACTATGGCATATTTTAGCCAGTTCTTTTTTATCCTGTGATCTCTACTCCCTTCTCAGCTTAGTAATTAAACCTTTCAAGTGGTAACTGGATGTTAATCCTAGTGATTCAGACAAGGACACTACTTTCTCACTGCTTAGTCTTCATTTGTTAACTTAAATGATTAGTATATTCTGAAGTGCCTTTATACATTATGGGGAAACTGCCTATACATAAGAACACAGTTTTGCACATTCACATACAGGAACAAGGTCACCGTTCAACCAGTCAACATTCAGTAGCTACTCAATCATCAAACCTCAATCTGTGTTGAAACTTTGCAGCATGTAACATTACAGACAGCTTTCTGAAAAATCTTTTTATTGACCAGTAAAAATTTCAGATATATCACTGTTTTGAATAAGATTTCATACACATTGTGTATCTTCAAAGATCATCTAGAATGATTTTTCTGAAACTGTATGTCCAATCTGTCATGATTAACTTGTAAACTCATCAACAAAATAAAATTACCACAATTTATTTTTAATAATGTTTAATATATTGAGGTTGCTGGGGAAAGGTTTTTAACATGAGGATACAAACCAAAGAACTGCTATATCTTGGCTTTGAAATCTCTTCCTACATGTTTTTGTTCTTTGATATGGAATCTACAAGAAACTGAACATGGTATACATGGTATAATATGGTATGTATGATATATACGTATATGATATATATATTGATACGTATGTTGCTGCCTACCTGTGCCAATGAAAATATTTCACATACTGAAGAAACAAAAATAAAACAAAAACCTTACTTAATCAGCACTTCTGTAATACATCTCCATGAAGGAGAACATAAAGAAATTACATGTGCAACACTGGATGAAGTTCTTGACTGCCAGCTGACAGGCAGATTAGCATAGCAGAAAGATCTATGCACAAATACAGCACACAGAATTTTGCAGAACTAGACTCTTCTTTCTCTACATTTAGTACAAAATTAACAAATATGCATGTTCACTTAAAAAAGTGTTCACAGAGGTGTGAGCGGTTACCTCCTCAATGCTCACAGTCTAATGAAGAATGCATCCTTGCAGCATCTTCAGTATCAGACTCAGGAGGTTAATTAATAACATGCCTCAGGAATGCTACCGTTTACTAATGGGGATGGCTCTCTGCTGTACTCCATGAGTCTGCTCACACATCTCATGCAAGAAGGAAAACGTTTTTTTTAATCAG
Organism: Ibycter americanus; assembly: GCA_035590275.1. Taxonomy (NCBI): domain Eukaryota; kingdom Metazoa; phylum Chordata; class Aves; order Falconiformes; family Falconidae; genus Ibycter; species Ibycter americanus. The sequence goes on from JAVJGI010000057.1 coordinate 61,927,303, forward strand.
CCTTCTGAATACAGACATGAAATCACATATTTCACCTTAGAAAAAAATGCTGATTGATACCAGAAGACAAAAACAGTCTGTTTAGAAACCACCAGTTATGTGAAAATAACTCATTTAGCTTTTCCACTCAGAGGGAATTTTGACAGTTATGAGTGAAAATCTGACCCCGTTTATATCAATATGAATTTTATTATTCACTTTTGAGGCAGAGAATCTTAGAGTAATGTTAGAAATAAGATTTCAAGCCTTCAGCCTAAACTCTGCATAAGGCCAACAATTGCTGACAGTGGAGCTACTGGAGTCATGAGCTTAACCACCTTTGTTTGGACCCAAGCAGTAAACAGCTCCCAGCTCCCTCCCAGTAATCTAACAGAGTAAAACCTGGTGACTGTAATGAAAGCATAATAAACGATGAAACTGAAGATTGATTGTAAAAACTTTTCCGTTTAAATCACAAGCTTGCAAGTAAGCCACCAGCATATCATCAAGAGCCTCCGTCAGAGTATCTCCAGTGCTGTTGCAACTGTATCCCACCACAGAGCACTAGATAAACCTCAAACATTCATGCTTTAAAGTAAATTAAAGTACTGGATATGCCCAATGCGCTTCTTTCACTGCAGGCATATCAGAACACGTTCTGCAGACTAGACCATTAAATTTCAAATAGAAAATCACTACTTTCATTTTTACCTTGCTTGAAATGTGCTTGGTTATATCCATTTTTTTTGAAGCCAAAATGATTCTTCTGTGATCTGTGCTGAACAAAAGAATTTTGGCATCATTACTTTTGTTTAAATTAAATATAACTTACTGTGTGATTTGGACATGATCCTATTCACATTGAAATCCAAAGGCAAAAAAACTCCCTTTTGTTTGAAGACAGGAGGCTCACATCTTTCATTTTTGATCTGACTGGTTGAGGACAAAGTAATATGGTTTACTTAGAGTAAAACTAGCAGCATATTCAGTAGAACTGAATAAAGTAGTACCTCCTAGGTTCCCCCTTGCAGTATAATTAAGAAGCACTATTTTTGTATGCTTTTAAGGTATGTCGCTTCATGTGGACCTCAGCCATGCCTATACTCATCACTTTGGCAACAGGCTAGTGCCCAGCTAGTGCTTATTGAAGTGCTATTATGAAGTCAGTGACACTCATAACCTAGAGTGAAATATTACTAAGCACCTTACAAAGATTTTTAAATTTTGCATAATTTTTTTCTGGTGATATAAACCCTTACTCACAAAACTCCTCTGTTGACAACCACCACATCGGGACTGTTACATGAGACAACACCCAAAATCAGAACTTTAGAATATATATATAACTCAATGTACAAAGTTACAATGCATACCTAAAATTATTTTTAAATAACTGTATTTGTTTAAAAGTTGAGGAGGCTGTTTTATTATTTAAAGCAGCCCCCATAATACTGATATTTTCTAGCCAGGGTGAGATGGGAAACTTCATTCCATGTAGCTAATAAATGGAGGACAGACAGTAAAACAGCAAGCAGGCTACCTTCCCACGGAAAGGTGCTGTTCTATGAGTAGAGTAGGGTTTCAACCTCCCAGATAGGTTTCAGTAAAATTGTTCCACCATAAAAGTCTAAATCAAATATTTCACTTCTTAACAGGTGTTGGCCCAGTATCTATCTACACGACAGCAAAGATTCATCCCAGCACTACTACCAGGCTCTGCTCCCAAGCCACCACGATGTACCACAGTGCCTCAGCCACAAAAACACCCAAGGCACTCATTTATCTGCCCTGTAAACTCTATCTTACAATTTCGTGCAGTACAAATACCCACAAAACAACTGTCCTCAAGAACATTCTCACTGAACTTGCCAGTTGTAACAAGTCTAGCCGCTGCTCACCTAGATGCCAGAGGTGCCACACATCCCCTTCCCTGTGAAGAGGTGATGGATGCCAGCCGACACAGCTGCTCTACTCCACTGAGCTGCTCTTAGAAGCATAACTCATCTGGTTTCACTGAAAATAAACCAGGGTAGCACAGATCTCTCAGTTAACCTGTACAAATCTAATGGATTTGGACTTGCCATAGCCTGCTGGTGTCCCTGTCAGAAACCTGCTGGGAATTTTAAGCTATAGGCATCTAATCAGTACTAAAATGAACAAGTCCCTCAAACCACGCAAGTTAGTGAGGTAGCGATTAGTTATCCCAGCCACAGCACAGGTCCCCAAGGCACATGGTATATCCCATTATACAAAACGCATGAGATTTTAACAGAAAGCTGGCCAACTCCTAGATGTAGCTAAGCTGTTAAAAAATGAGACTTAATCTAGCTTGGGCCTGGGAGGAACACAACACTAAGCCAGTGATGTACATGTCATTCATCCAATCATTAAGGAGGAGTTAATTACCTAATGTAATTGGCACTTCTGAGGCCAAGCCTGGACCTGCTGCCAAGCAGCACCCCACAAAAGGCAGTGACTGCCCTCTTCCATGGATGAGTGGACAACACTATCCCAGTATCTTCCCCATATTCTAATCCAAATTTCAAAAAAAAAACCCAAAACTCAGAAAAAAACTCACAGAGAGAAGCATGATCAAAGACCATCCAGGTTAACTAACATTCTACATTGAAACTGTTCACATCTATGCACTTTAGAGTTGGCTGAAGGCTTTTATAAACTCAGCTATTAACTGGCTGTCCGTCCCTGTCATGAGAGTGAAAACTCTTGGGAACACTGTGAGGAAAAGCGGCACTGACACCATGCTTTGAAGACATTATCAAAGCCTGAAATAAGCTGCTGACATTTCCTCAAGAAAGGGAATTGATGAATTTGGGGATGTCACATTTTGGCACAGAAGCAGCTCCACATGATAATCAAGTGCAGACAATGGAAAGCAAGTAAAGTAAGAGGAAGCATCACCTCCACTTGCACAGCTACATTGAGAACAGTCCATCCAGGCTGCTGGACTCAGAAACCAAGATACACATGTTGCTCCATTCAGAGTTGCTGGTTTTGGCAATTTCAGATTTTTGAAGCAGAAATTTGACTTTTCTGTCTTGCTAAATGAAGGAAACTCATCTGTTGTCCTGTTCAGAGTTGCAATAACCCAAACAACACTAGAGCCTTCAGCTTACGTAGAATGACAGTTATCACTTAGGCCAAATGTTTTGATTAGCAGCACTGTTTGGAGATGAGAGGGGCAGTTTCTCATCACTATATGCCTGAGGTAATGCTCTAAAATATTCGCTCCTTATCACTCTGCTTTAGTCTGTCATTACAGGATTAAATCTTCATTTAAAAAACAACAATTAGCAAGAACAAAATCATTGCATGTTCTTGCTGAAACTACAGTACATCTAACACTAAAGGTAAGAAGGCAAGAATATGTAAATATTTAAGGACTGAGATGTTTGCACATTTGTATTGACTTCCTTTTGCCCACATGTATTTTTAGTATAATTATTAAAGCTTGTCCTGATCTGATAGAAAAGCCTTCTCTGGACTTCTTCCCTCAGTACCACAGTAAGAATCAAAATTTTTCCATTTTTCACCTCCACACTTACAAGCATAGTCCTTCATCCTTTCTGTAATGAGAAACAAAATGCTACTCACCAAAATGCTTATTTGTGCATCCACTGGCCCCTTCTTATTTTCTGGCATAAATCCACTAAAGTCAATATATCTGAGCTACATCAGAGAAGAATTCAACCTTTTCTTCCTAGACATAATATCATCACACAATAGCAAAATCCAGGTAGCTAAAATAGGTTAATGACTCAAATTATCCTAAGGAAGTCTACACTTCAAATGTACACCACTGAACCTTACCTCCATTAAGTAACTGCTTCTTTCAGGTTGGAAGAAAAAAAAAATACTCCTGGTCATGACACCAAATTTAAAGTTCATTTCTTAAGGATCATAAATGTATTGCCACAGATAAACCGAACAATGGTAAAGGAAAAATTCCCATCTGTTTAATTTTATTAGTGCAGCAAGTCCTCAGAGAGCCAAGACCTTCCAGTATCTTCAGCTGACACAGATTAAATCAGCTTCAGTTAGGTCCTCCGGGCAATTCACCGCACTGAAAACACCCAGTGTTCAAACAACTGTAACAAAGCAGTTGGCTGTACTGTTCAAGGTGACAAATCTAGACGAAATGTTTCTATAGTTTAAATGCACAGCTGTTGAGAAGTCAAAAACATTGTGGGTATACCAAACAGCAGAATATTGTAAGCCTTACTGTGTTCTTCTATACGATGTTTGCTCTCAGATCTGTCATGGAGGAGAAAAGGTACATAACTCCACTGCCAAAACCAAGCGGCATAACTAGGCTTCAAAATAATTCTGTTTGACAAGCTGACTGGTGGCATAGCCAGACACTCAGCTCATTATGTCCTAATGCTGCATCCACCACACAAACAAGACACTACTCAAAAAAACTGTACCTCACAGAAGCATTTAAACAGATAACATTTACCAAATTAAGCATTAATTTAAGACCTAATGAACTTAGACTGGAAAGTCTAAGACTTCTGTTTTATGGAAAAGGCTATTCTGCTGTCAAATTCTTCCCGTAATTTACTTGAGAAACAGATGCCTCATTAAAAATAACAAACAGCATAGATTTCCATTGGAAGTATGAAGAGGACAAATGTTTCCCTCCAAGTAATTTTATAGATATTGTAATACTTATTTTCACCTGCCTTCATAAGCCAGACATGAAACAGCTAAGACCA
>JAVJGI010000057.1:61968634-61981915 GCA_035590275.1 Ibycter americanus
GTGCCCCCCGAAGGGCGCCAGGTCGGGGAGCGAGCCCTGTCCCCGCACTGGGCGGGGAAGGGCTTCGGCAGACACCGGTGAGGGGACCGGGAGAGGCTGGCTTTGAAGTGGCCTTGGCAGGAAATGTTTTTTCCAGCATGCTGTTAAAATACTGAGATTGCCACAGATATGTTCAATTTAACAACCAGCAGCCCTGTAGTATTAAAAAAAAGCACCCAAAAACAACAACAACAAAAAAAAAGGTCTTGCAACTGCCTTTGCAGTTGCTGTCTGTCGTTTCTGGAGCACGCACCAGTCCACCTTTGTATTTTAATTGGTGCACACATCTATATGCTACGATTTTTCCCCCTCAGGCAGAAAGTTAAGCCCCGATCCCACAAGTGCCTGTGCGTTTGTTAAGTTTGCATGCGTGAGTCATCCTGTTGAAGATCAAACAAAGTTTGCATGTGCAAATTTAAGAATATGCGTAAATGTTTTTCCTACGATAGTTAACTTGCTCATATTGCATAAAAGAAGGGCACAAGAAGATTTCTTACTTAACAAACCCTGCTGGGTATGTAGGTAAGCGGCACAAAGAATGATTCGTCTGCTTTTAAACCTCTGCCCTAAAGCAGCCCCTGGAAACACCACTTTCATTTCTTGTTTGGGGCAGGCAGTGTTTAAACTTGAGCAGTGAGGTGCTGGGATCTCTGTGTCCACCCTGTAGCTGCAGAAACACTGTTCCATGAGCACTGTGAAGTTCAGGACAAAAACCATTATGTATGTTCATAAAAATACAGCCTTTTAAACAATTGATGGAATATGAAGTCTTGCAAAGCTTAAAAATTCAAGTTCCTGACCTTGTTTGTCAGGCAATATATACCCAATGAGAATGTCATCCAGATGGCACAAGAAATTTAGATACTTTTATGCCTGGTTTTCTAAACACATTTTTGAAATACACTTCTTGAACCATTCTGACAGCAGACGGTTTCCTAGAGAACAGATCGTTCCTTTTTACCACTCTTTAGTCTGTTTGGATACATATATCATGACCATCATGACATAAATTACCCCCTAAGTCAGTTAAAGTCATTATATATGTATAAATCACTGATTAATCAAGTGAGAAGGAGGGCTCAGTGAACTCAAAACCTGTTTTAAGACCTTTAATTATAATTTTAAAATGGCTCATACGGCTACATCACAGTCCCACAGGTAAGCAGTTTCAGTCAAGACTAACCGCGTTTATAAGCAGTCCAAGTGAACAATTTCATGTCTTCTGTTTCTGAAGATCCATGTCATGCTACTGCACGTTAGCTGATTGGTCCACGGGCATATATAAAATAAGCACTCATTTACAGCTGATGCCAGTGTTTGGAGCACAGAGCCATTAATGTATTAACTTGTCTGCTAACCGGTCACTGCCAGCAGCTAGCCACTGATTCAGCAGCGGTGCCAGAACCTACTATTTGAGGTAAAAACCTGGGAGGGTGTGCTGGACTGAAGTGAGGAAATTAGCCAGGGGAGCAGAGGGGCTGGGATCTATACCAGGAACCAGTACGAGCCCTGAGGAGCTCAGGAAAGCAAAACGACCATTATTTAGGGGGGCAAAAATGTAGTGCCCAGGCTTTGCTTGGAGCTCCATACCACCTAAGACCAGCCTGGCCTCAGTGTTTCAAGTATCAGGCTCAAAAGCTCAAACTTGTGAGAAACATTAGTATAGTCATCTGTTTTCCAAATCCATTAGGAAACTGAGATTCTTTTTACTTCTCTCTACAAGAAAAAACACAGGTCAAGCACCGCAAAGGAAAACTTGCTGACATAAGCTCTCATCACAAGAACACTTATGGACGTGTTTAACTCAGGCATGTAAGTACAGGATCAGGGCATTAAAGGCATTTTTGTCCATTGCCTGTTTGATGAAGTATCCAGTGCAAGTCACTGCAGCCGCTATGAACCAGTACACCTTCATCTGAATGACCAGTTTTAGCTGCAATCAAGTATTTTCAGTGAGGTCGTATAAACAAGACACTGAGCCCCACAAGGGCTTCTATATATGAAGTGACCTACATCCGTACTCTGACACATGGACAATGAGAATAACTGCCCAAATGAAACAGATTAGTATGTCTGGTTTCTCACTAATTTTTGAACAGTTTTGCTCACATTTGCTGCCAGTGGTTGAACATGTAGTAAGAGGCATGATAACCTGTTTTAGCCACGATCACTATCATTTGCTTATCACTGTTATTTACTGGTCTGTAGAGACGCAATTCCTGTGGCTTACCCATGTGGGCTTCCAGGGAATGAGTAAAAAGTTAAAGAAAGCAACAGAGCGGCCTCTTCATCTTCCTCCCCATGTAAATACAAGTCTCCTGGACTCAGCTCCCCTGCTCACACAGGGAGAAGAGGAAAGCTCTGAGGTCTAAGCAAGAAGTTCAAAATGAAAACAGAAAGCAACAGCACATATTCCTGGGCTAGATGTACAACCCTGAATGCATTGCCCATTAAAGAAAGCATTCATATCAAGAGTGCTGTTCAATGGTTATTGCCCAGTAGGGTCTGGGGTGTTTACAGGAAAAACAAGGTACAAGTCCTGCAGCAGCACTGCACTGCTCTGGTTCAACATGTGCCCACCTGCCCATACATCACTGCTCCCAGATGTCTGCAGTCCTTCTAGAGAGGTTCTCCAGATGTTCAGCATACTATTCAAAGTTATACTTACTTGTGTCTCTTGCACCCAAAAAGAAGACCAAAACAAGCATTGGAACAAAAATTATTTCCACATAGCATTTTACAGCATTCAGAGGCTGAAGTTTGAGTGTGTTACAAATGTGCAGGAATTCACACATCTCACTTCACTCATGAATTTTTTACTTAAAATACACTCATGGATACTATGATCTAATGGTTTCTCCAGACCCTGTGTTACTGCTACATATCATACATGTATGCATCCACTACTGCACAGTAACAATCCACGATCAAAAACATTGTAAAAATAAATTTATTCGTATACTGATCAGTTTTTTATTTCCTCCAAAAATGTAGTGACTTGACATTATGCTTATGCAATACACTTAGAGAAACCTTAAAGTACGACATGCCAGTCAAATTCACTTAAATATGAAAAATGTTAAATTAAGGCTAATATTCAGATCTATAATGCAGTGATAACAGAAGAAAAAAAAATGCCAAACCCAAAAAACTTCAAAGTCCCCAAAGTACATTTGAACAGCTGATTAAATTTATTACTACTTCTATAGCAGCAAACACATTGAGGACCTCTGAATTGGCATGGCACTGAGTAAAAATCCATTGTTCTTTTCGTTTGCTTAACAAGACCCCAGAAGATTGCAACACTGCAAACACACACTTAATAATTAAGGAAATCATAAGCATCTGTCACTTTCTGATTTTTTATTAAAATAGAATGACATTAAATATACTCCCTCCACACAAAAATACTAAATAAAGCTTTCAGGTTATTTATTGTAAATTATAGAGCTAAAATTAGAAACTGCAAAATCTGTATACTTCTATAAAAACAAGAAAAAGTTCTGTCTTTAGCTACTGTTTATTGAACCTCATTTTGTGTGTGATGTGGTTTTACAAAGTCTCTGCCAAGATTTTGACAAGTTACCCCTACGCAAAGAAGAACCAGATGATCCTGTTTTATTTTGCTTACGCTTAGCTTCCTCCGCAGAACTTAAATATGCTTTAATAGGAAAGGTAATTGGTTGGTGAGATGTAACAATCCAAGTTACAAGAAAATTCCCAAAACACATTCTCTCCAGGACTTTAAGTCATGCTCTGACAATTTAGATTGGTACCCTGTGGCCCCCATCAGCAAAAAAATAAAGGCGGTGAAGATCTGTCGACTAGGAGCTGAGCTTCCTGTGGAGAAAGACGTATCTTTTTCAAAGAACATTACCTAATGGGTACACTGTCACCTTTATTAGTAACACAGAACTGACTAGACCCATGCTCAAGCACAGAAAAGAGAAGATGCTTGTCTCTAAACTACTGCACTCTTTCCTAAGACATTAGAGGAGCTTCAGAAGCATATCTTTGGGGTAAGGCAATAAGCAATGATGTGCCAAAATTTTCATGTCCAGGGAGCTGGTGCTGTGCCTGTTCTGAGGCACTAGATACACTCCCATATACTTGCAAAAAGCAGTTGTGCTGAATACACTTAGTGCAGCGTCTTTTATCCCAAAGATAGGCTAGCCGTGCTGATCGACAAATTACAAGGGACTCGGGTAATCAGTCAGTCTGCTGCTGTTTGAGCTCCATGCTGTTCAAACACAACAGAAACCACGTTTGCCTGTAACTATCATCTCTTCTTTTCTTCTCCCCCACTTTCTGAATTCAGAAAAAGTTCTTGGGGGCATCATTGCCAAGAGATCTTCAGTTCTTTTTCATCATTAGATCTCCACACGCCATGGAAATAAACCCAGGGATACACTAAATGTAAGCAATGACTTAGGCAAGCCAAACATAGGCTGAGAGAATTCCCCCAGCCAGAACTCCAAGCCAGTTCAGGGAGATAACCGGTCAAGACCTAGATAAAGTGACACAGATGCCAGTTAAGATGAACATTTTAACAGGAGCATCTCCCACCCATAAAAGAAAGATGTTTATGTAGACAAGCCTGCAGTGGGAAGCTCTGATAGAGAAAACTACTGACTACTGTTACAAAGTTTATTAAGCTCATTGCTGTGAACCTTAATTTAAAAAATGTCAGGTCCAAATTTTTTTCCCCAGGTATTAGACCTTTATTCTGTTTGTCTTCTGATGTCTGGATATTACAGCCGCATTCACAATTGAGATCTTCAATGCTAATCTTGAATACAGTTTCTAAATTAAAGCTGTTGTTCTCATACAGCTAACTCAATTTCTAATGTTGTGAGATCTATAGTAAAATAGTATCAGCTGTAGTATGCAGCAAGATCTCAAGTTTTGGATAATCTGTTTAGAGATTTTCCCATACAGTCTGTATGAAAGTTTTCCCTTCCTCGAAAAGCAGGAAACTGTAGCTTGAATTCAAGAAAATGCAGTCATTGTCTGGAGAACATCACTTATCGTGAGCTAGTTGAGATGGGACAGTGACGGGATGCTGTAGGTTGTGTTAAGAAATAAGTCTTTTCTTCAGTGGCCACACTTACGTATGTTGATTTCATAAGCAAAAGGATTTCAGCAGCTCCCTGCAACCGAGTAAGGAAATAACCAGCTTGTCATATATCTTGTAGGCTCAGATACTTGATAAGTGAAAATACAGACTGAAGCACGTTTCTGTGACTTCACGTTTCCTCCCTGTAGTAAAGACTGGAAAGGATTCCCTCCAGCTTCTAGACCAGTCTCTGAATCTGTGTGAGGCTGAGCCTGCAGAGGGATTGCTCCAATTCAGAGCCAAACTGGACCACCAAACCACCTGACTGAATTCCTGTTTATCACATTCACTTGAACATGGGGAACATTTCTTGCTGCAGAGCCCAGAAACTCTGATAAAGCATATTTTCTGGAACTATCAAGTCAGGCTGAACAACAGGAAGATCTGGAAAGTTTGCCCCTTTTCCGGGAGTTTGTTTGTAAGTGTGGATACACCTGACTGACATGTTTGTGTGTGCATCATTAGAGAGCCTTGGATTCTTTCCTTAAAACATTAAAAAAATATGTAAATGAGAACTGTATAGGACAGGAAGTCCCTTAATAAACCAAAGAAATTAACTGAGCTTGCCTTCAGAAAAAAATTTCTCAGCCACTAAAGTTATTTAAGAAACCAGATGAGGTAAATAGGAGATTCACAGCCTTTTTAAACTCCTGGTACTGCTGCATTTCATATTGTCATAGTATAAGTCTGACGCGGCCTTTAAGAGTATAGCTATACTTACTGTTCCTCATCATCCTGTGTATCTAACAGTCTAACTTCTTGCTACCCCACTTAAACTTGGTTATGTTTAAGTCACTTGGTTATGCTAATATTCAGCTGGCTGAAAAGAACCTCAGTTTCCAATATAAGGGAGGAGAGAGGAAAATACAAGAAAAGGGCAAGAGAAAGGGGAGGAAATAAAACAAACTGGTGTTTGTTGGGATGGCAAGAACTGCAAAGTAAGTACCCAACACAGAGGTGGAAGTTAGGAAAACAAAAGAAACAATGAGAGGCACATCAGAGAAAACAGAAACAAAAGTAAGAAAAGTGGAGGAAAATAGCCTATAAACTGAAAAACAGAAAGAGGATGAAAGTATAGTAAGAATACTCTAAGCAGGAGATGCTTCTGTGGGAGCTGGGCCTGCCAAACAGAGACAGAAAGACAGGATCAGACTGGGTCATGAAAACGTAAACAGCTTTGATGGAATTGAAGTGCAAATGCTGCTTGCACAGGTCTTATCCTCCAATGTAACATTTTGCCTTGAAGGCAACTGGAGTGTGGTCTAAGCTCCATGGGTGTTCCTCCCTATTAACTGCTTCCACAGCCCTCCTGCGCTCCTCACAGTCCCAAGCTGCCCCCCTTGCCTGGCTTCTTACTTTGCTATGTGGTGTTACACCGTTTCTAAACGTGTGCTTCTGGTGTTTTAGGCATGGAGTTAGTGATGTGTCCCACTGTAACTCCTCCTAACAACATGGGTTAAACAGTAAGGCTTAAACTAGTTGCTCACATAGTCTTTCTGGCATTTTCAAAGCTGTTTTTTTCACAGCTGAATGTACAGAATGAAGCAACTGCTGATGAAGCAAAATATGTTTCTGTACCTTGAAAATAAAAATTTATTTTGTCACAGTTTTGGAGAACAATGTGTCCTACATTAGATGTTGATAGATGATCCTGAATATCTCAGTGTTACAGTTTATACCTCTATGCCTCTCCCACTATATATATATTATATGCAAATTGACTATACCATGGACATTCATATATTTTCTAGGACACAAAAGCAGGAATGTTCCTCAGCTAACACAACATGTAAAATGTATTACTGTTCTAATGTATGCATGTTTTAAAACCCACCACATTACAGAATAGCACAGATTGCCAGGGATTGATACAGCAGTACCCCAGTGATGTAAGAGATTTGTACACAGCATCTGTGAAGAAGAGATTAATGAGATTAAGCCATTCCTTCCCTACTAATGCTTCTACAGAAAACCTTATTCTTTACTACCTGATTGTCTTCCATATTCATAATATCAAGTTCACTGATAATGTTCCCATTGCTGCTAGCACTGAATAATCACAATGAATTCCTAATTTGCTTGTGTGTGAATTTTATATCATGTTCATGCTGTTTCGATAGGGTCTGGATTCCTAGCATCCTACTTCATTGCCAGAACAGCATACCTGAAATACCATTTTGAATGGTTGCTTATTTATGCCTAAAAGTCTGTTAACCCAACTGATGCTTATAGCCCATTTCTACATCATTCCTTGCATATTTATAGACAAGTATTTGCACAGACTATAATGTTACGAAGTTTACTGATCAAAATTTAAGCCTAATTATGTTTGCTTCTGTCTGTACCATTAAAATTAATCAATAGACTATTAAAAACTAAGTAAAAGTATTTTATTTATACTGCTGTCTTTATAGACGTGTAAAGAAAATGAGGAAGGCAATACTGATGGCATACCAATCATTACCAAAGCTTCACTTTTTTTGTAAAAGATGTAAGCACGGCAGAGAGCTGGTTGAAACAATTTTGACCTTTTCAGAACAATAACTGGGTCTTCTAAAGTGTTTGTTTCATCTACTACTTCCAAGCTTTGAAAGAAAGCATGACACTACTCAGCTTGAAGTTTCAGGACCAGGATGCCATTTCAGGAACAGATTTAAGCAGCTCACCCACTTCTTGTTCCTTCCTGTGTAATCTTTCTGGCCTTGGAGCAGCCAAGTTTAGAATACTGTTGAGCAGAACTGGTGCTGGGTGCAGGTGTCCCAGTGCTGGCAGGAGGGGCTGCAGGGGTGGCCTCTGTGGGAAGAGGGTGGGTCTGCCCCACCTCACCAGCTCTGACAGACCCACCACAGGGCACAGCTGAGCCACGCATGTGGCTCCATAATAACATATTTAAGAAAGCGGGGAAATGTTGCACAGCAGCTGTGAGGGAAGACTAAGAAAAATCTGAGAAACAGCCCTGCGGACATCAAGGTCAGTGAAGAAGCAGGGAGAGGAGGTGCTCCAGGTGCTGGAGCAGGCATTCTCCTGCAGCCCATGGAGAAGATCATGGTGGAGCAGATTGTCCCTGGAGGACCGTGGCAGAGCAGATAACCCATGGAGCCCATGGAGGATCCCATGCTGCAGCAGGTGATGTCCTGAAGGAAGTTGCAACTTGTGGAAAGCCTACTCTGGAGGGGCTGTGGCCTATGGAGAGGAGCCCACACAGGAGCAGGTTTGCCGGCAGGACTTGTGAGCTTGTGGGGAACCCATGCTGGAGCAGTCAGTTCCTGAATGACTGCACCTCATGGAAGGGACCCATGCTGGAGCAGTCCATGAAGAACTGCAGCCCATGGGAAGGACCTACACTGGACAGTTTCTGAAGGACTGCATCCCATGGGAGGCACCCCATGCTGGAGCAGCGGAGAAGTGTGAGGAGGAAGGAGCAGCAGAGAGGAGCTGTTATGGACTGGCTCCAGCCCCTGTTCCTCATCGCCCTGCACTGCTGGGGTCTGGGGCGAGAAGTAGGTAGAAAAGTTCAGAGTGAAGGCAAGTAGCTGAGCCTGGGAAGAAGGCAGGGAAGTCTTTTAGCTTTTGGCTTTGTTTCTCACCATCCTGCTGTATTTTTAATTGGCAATGAATGAAATCAATTTTCCCCAGCTCAAGTCTGTTTTGCTCATGACAGTAATTGGTAAGAGATCTCCCTGTCCTTATCTTGACCGACAAGCTTTTCACCTTATTTTATGCCCCTGTCCAGTTGAGGAGGGGGAGTGAAAGAGCAGCTGGCTAAGCATCTGACACTCAGTCAAGGTTGGCCCATCACAGAACTGATGATTGTGCTGCTGATGTCAAAGTGAAGCCTTAGGATCATGGTGTCAAAGGATAAGCTTCTAAGGGGTCTCAGGAAGTTTCTTGGTCAAACTCCTGCTCAAAGCACAATCAGCTATGAGGCCAGACAAGGTTGCCTTAGGACATTATTCAGCCTAGCTTTTAAAACATTGAAGAATAGAGACTATGCAGCTTTATACTCCCACACAAGTAAATGACAGCCATGAAAGCAGCGTATTGTTTACATCTGCATAAACATGCACAAGACAGCCCCCAAATCAGGCACCATCTTATTTTGCATGAGTTTGAACATACGAGAATTCTCTGACCACAGAGCATTCACTTCATAAGCTTCTTCAACACAGGTATGCCTCATGCCCCTTAGACAAGCCTCATATAAGATAAATAATTTGGCCATAATCACAAAGAAAAGTCATTAACAGTGTGAGCTTTCATTTTACCTTCTATAAGAGCGTGAGCTTTAAGTTCATGGAAGAAACCTGAGCAACTGAGCAGTTGCTGGGTTTTGAAGTTATTCAAACACCTACAGAGTTAGCCACAATCTGCACAGCATTTGTGGGATTATCCTATATATTTCTTCATAGGCAGAGACATACCTGGTAAAAAAAATACTGATAATTTATACAGTTATGATTAAATTATTAACCTTGTCAAGAGTTTGATTGCTGGTTAGTCAGGAACTCCAGGTTATTGGGAACAACACTTAGAAAAGTTCCTCCATGCAAGTTTTTTTCAGGATGTCCCTCCATGGTATCAGCTTGCTCAGAACAGCTTGCTTTAATGAAGAATCCTTTTTGATTTCCTCTTCGTCAAGGGTTGGATCCACTGGCAGGAGCACCACCATCTAGAGGACAGCTAGCCAGAAGACATGATCCTTGAAGCCAGCCTAATGCCACAATCCGTCCTGTGAAGGTTGTTTTCAAATGAGCCAACAGCCACTTATCAGGTCCAAGCATAATGAGTTCAGGGCCAGAGAAGCCAATGGTTCTTTACCCGTGGAATTGGTTCATAACATCTAAAGCCATTTCTAATGCCTGTGGCTGGTCTTGCATGAGCTCCTTTTATACCTCCTGATATTTCATTACTCAGTCTTCTGAAGGGCAGTGTGGACAGCAATAATCACTTTGCAGGGGGTGTGTTATGACACAGTGTCAGTAGCAGAGCAGTGGATTGGGAGCAACGGTCATTTCTATTTCTACGTTTCTGCCACCTAGTAAGACAGATTCAGTGAAAGTGTTGCTAACTATGCCACCTTGGAATGGGACTTACTGTTCCAGGTCACTCTCCCACATATTGCTTTATGGGCACATAAAAGTTATTTGCAAACAAATATGATTTCTAAATTAAGGCTGTTCTTTCTCAGCAGCCTCCTGGGGCTATTCATTCAGCAGCAGCCTAGAAAAAGAATCATGAGGGTTGGATTTTCATATGCCATTTGGAAAAGAGACTCCTCTTTTTCTTCTGTGTTGTTCATCAGCTGACAGAAAAGATCCTAGGACCAGCAAGGTGCCTATTGCTCTTCTTCCTTCTCCAGCAGCTGGTGTGAATGATTAGAAGAGTGATTAACGGATTGATTTACATCGCAAAGTCCTTCAGCCATAGACCATAGAAACAGTTGTCTGTTTCACAGGATGAGTTTCCCAACAGACCGTTTTCTTCTGACATTCAGCACTGGTTTCCACTGCCTCCAGAACCAGCAACCGCTGTGTATTTATTTGCCTTCAAGATTCTTTTTCCTTAAATATCCATTATTTCCCATTATAATACTAAATCAAAGGAGATCAGTTTCTGATCCTCTGTGATAGGAACATCTCACATCTACTTATAACAATACAATAACAATAACAAACATTGGTAAAAAAATCATTAAGGGAAATAAAACATAAATTTTAGTATTTCAGAGCATGGTGAAAACATAAATTTAACTGATTGATCCTCAGAAAGAGAAGAAAGTGAGGTGGTCAAAGGTCACTCTGCTTTTTCTGTAGTGGAGAAAACTGAGGTATAGACAGTAATTTCACCAGGGAGTTATGCTGAGTCAGTGGAAGAGTAGGAATTTTATATCAAATGCCAAACTTTTAAGCGTAAACAAGTTGGTTATTGCCTTTCGACATGCCATTTCTCATTATCTTCACCATAAAAAATGCCTAAGATTAAAATATTAGTGAACATGATAACTCATGACTCCTGAAGAGAGTGTAAATGTGTTGCTAAAAGGCCCAGAACATTAGAAGATACATATACATATATATATAAAACTCTGTTTAAAAAAAAGGTGGAGTTCAGATCTCAGATTATCAAAACCAGAAATAGTTAAAACTCAGTATGCTGAAATTCATTCTTAATGTTTGTTGTTTGGTTTTCACGTACTAACAAAATCCTATGTGTGTCCTATGATAATATTTAGATTTCTAGGTCCACAGATCCATAGGGATAACATCAGCCAGATTTTCCCTGAAGACAGCATGTTTATAGATCTGGAATTCAGCCTTGAATTTTGTTTTCTTCAACATGGAAGAAGTGGTAGGGAGAGTGTGTGTGAACCAATCCGTGTCTGTACAATAAAAATGAGAAATCAAGCATTTTAATTTGACATCTTACTCAACATCAGAATAATATGTTCCTGCTTTGTTGTGTATAATCTAGGGTCTTGGGATCAACCCAATTTTTCTCCAGAGAAGCTGACAGGAATGAAGGCAATAAGCAAAGTGAAAAAGGTGTATAATTTATATACATTATATAACTTGTGCCCTAAGTGTCTGGAAATTATCTTCTATGACATTAATTAAACTGTAGAGCAAGGGTAGGACGTGTGAATTCAGTCAGCCTAGCCAAAACCAAAGCAGCATATTTAAGAGTTTTGCTGATGCTGTCACAAGAAACCACTTGGGAGTGAGGACATGTGTGTTCTTCTCATGATTGTTAGCCTCCTACAAGCACAACTCGTACTCATCTATCTTTGCTGTGCCATAGGACCCATATTCTCAATTTTACCTTTTTGCTTAAGAACTGGGCATTTTTTCTCATTTGCTCCTGGCAATGACATTGGTTTGACAGGACCATGAGAAGAGTAAAGCCCACAGCAAAGCCCTGCATGCTCCCTGACCACAGAAGAAGACCCAGATGGCTGTGACTCCTGCCTAATCACTTCCAAATGGACCATTTAAAGACAGCTTTCAGACAACTACTTTGTACTAAAGCATCAGGAGCATGACTTTCATATAGTGGATCACACAGTTCTGATTTCTTATACTGCTATTCCTCTTAGCAGAAGAACAGGGCATTTTCCACGTCATAGTGATTAAGCTGTACATAACAGCAAAAGCCAGAGTCTCATTTCTGGATATGATAATGTCAATGTGTTTTCCTATGCTTTTGTTTCTAGATACACCAAAATAAAGGTGCATAGAATTAACAAAAGCAGAAAGAATGCAAACTCTACTGGCTTATCAGATTCATTGTGCCACAAAAAACTTACAATACAAATATTAATGAAGATTCATGGTAACAACATTTCTTGTGAAAAGCTTTTAAACACCTTGAAAGTAATCCAAAGACAACACCAAAGTCAAAGGTGCAGAAGAAGACTGAATGGTAAATGCCAGTAAACTGTATTAGTAATTCTAGAAGCAGATTTCATGAAAATAATTTTCTAATAGCATTTGTAGCAAGTCTAATGAACCTCTCTGACACTCCACATCTTTTTCCCAGCTACAGTACTCTATACTACAGTATATATCACTATAATAAAAATAAAGAGTATGCCAGCACACTTTATGACATTAGAAAAGAAAACAATAAAGAATTCTGTATTTTCCTCCTTTTCCGTGAAAGCTGGAGTATGTCTCCAAGTAAATACAGAAGCTGGTATTTAATGCCTAGACTTATCAGACAGCTGTGGAGAGGGGAGGTCACCTATTAAACTGTGAGACCATGTTTATTAAGTTTTTCATGCACAGCCAACTCAATTTTATTCAGTGCTTGCTGCCAACCCTTACAAGCAAAACTGGTCAGACGAATGATAGCTCCAACTGCTGGTGCTATTTCTTTTGTGGTAGACAAAGAGGCAGTATTTTGAAGTTGATTAATATTGGTCATTGCAGCCAAATGTCAGGTTGAAGTCATAGAAACATAGAATTGTTTCGGTTGGAAAAGACCTTTAAGATCACTGACTCCAACCATTAACCCAGCACTGCCAAGTCCAACACTAAAACATGTCCCTAAGTGCCACATTTACACGTTTTTTCAATACCTCCAGGGATGGTGACTCAACCACTTCCCTGAGCAGCCTGTTCCAATGC
>JAVJGI010000057.1:61992937-62003486 GCA_035590275.1 Ibycter americanus
TTTTATGTTTTTTGTGTGATGTAAAATAATGCGTTGAAACCCCACGGTCCTCACAATACCTTGCTCTGTGTTTTATTTTCTCTGTTCCCTTACTCCCTTTCAAGCTTAACCTCTCTTCTTTCATTTAGCCTTATCTCTTTGCTCTGAGAGTACCCCTTACTCTACTGTTTCTCCTTTCTCTCTAAAGTATTCTCTCTCCACATTCCCACATACCCTGGATCTTCTGTAAGACTTTCATCAGGGGTCAAACAAGCCTGAACATGCAAATCCTCTGATTAATTGGCGGGGGTGGTGGGCAAGGCTGCACAGGCAGCTGCACAGACAACCCCTGTGCAGCCATGGTAGCAGCTGTAAGTAGTTGTACTGGTGCTTCTGCAGCTTGGGTACAATGAACGTGAAGGAGTTTGTGCTCTTCAGCCTCAACACATTTCAAACATGACCGTGCCCTGATACTTCCATGTGACTGGGCTTTGGTTATTTATCAGTGCCCGAAAATGTTAGGAGGAGCTGGATGTCAAAGTTGAAATGCAGTGTTCCTCCATTTGCTCACACAGGACAAGAGGCTGGTGAGATCTTTCATGTGCCTGCCATGGGAAGCAGGAGGGAGCTGCCAGGCAGGCAGCCAGGTTCTCTGCTCCCCTGTTGCCAAGGAAATGGGCTGATGGGTGCTGCTGCTGCTGGAGCAGCCAGCTTTGACCTAGGGTAGGTATTGCTACATGCTGCTGCTTCCTCAGCAGCAGCATCACATAGACTGCTTGGTTTTCCTGGTCTGCAGCATAGGCCAAAAATGTAAAGCAATTTTTTTTTCTCCCAGCAGTCTGTTGTTCTTCATTGCTGCTTTGAGTTATTAGCCCTTTCTCCATATTATTCTGGCTGCAAATTTTTGAATGTCAGAAGATGCCAGAATTAAGGTTAGCTTGTATGCACAGTCTGAGACAGCCTTTACTTACATCTGCCTTGTTTCTGCAGAGCGCATGCCTGAGCCAACATATAGAAAGGGCAAGAGTCAACAAATTGCTATTTTTTCTACTCACTGTCAAAAGTTTAGGCTGCAGACCTCGGGGTGGGTTTCTGCAAATTGTAAAACCCTTCCTTCAAGGGAATTATTATGGGCTTTTCTATGAGGATCCTTGCAACTGTATCCAGCCACTTCACAAATACTAATAAACTCATGAAGCACTCACGAGGTGAACAGTGTCCTGCTGATAATCCCCAGACCCCAGGAGTACTTCTGGAAGCTCTTAGTCCATTGCACAGAGCTCTGCCACTGAAGCTGAGTAACTGATTCAATATTAGGATGCTTTGCTTTCTGCAGAAGGTGATGAAGTATATGACCAGAGAATGAAGGATATGCTTTGCTTTTCACGTATATTTTTGGCTGTTAAGGAATAGTGGAATTCAGGGCACATACAGTCCAACCTGGTACGGACATCCACATACAAGTGCTATATGAACTAGCTGCAGATCTAGCTGCATCAATGCACGGCTTAGTAGCCCATGAGCATCACCACACGAAGGTGGCTGCAGTTCTGGGATCCAAGCTAGTATTCCGCTGAGAGAGGTGCCCGACAACTCACCAGCATCAGTCGAAGCCCACATGTATCTGAGGTGGAACTGTACAGCACCAGGCAGGGCCATGGACTTGGACACAGAGATATGCCTGCTCTCTGTCACTCAGGCTTAACATCCTCTTCTCTGTTTCTTCCACTACGTTTGTCCCAGCTGCGTTCCTAAACCACCATTTACTCTTTGTCCTGGTCCTGTTCACTGACTTGGTACCCATCTTCCCTACCCAGGCTGCTGGTCCCCATCACCACCAAGAAAGTCTGTAAGAAATTCTGAACACCAGGGGTCGTTCCTGCCTCTGTTTCACCCAGATGGCTGCAGGCTGACATCTTTCTCTCTGCTTAAAATGAAGCTTTAACTGCAGGCCACAAACAAATGTATATGTTTTTTCCTGGTTATGTATTACAGTATCACCCATCCTACTTTCTAGCAAGAAAGGCTCACTGAGAGCAGGTGTGTCCCTTATTTAAAGGTGTCACCATACAGTGACCATAGGAAAATAACTTTCCTGTGGAGCCTCATAAATACACATGCACTGTTAGAAAAAAAATATCTCTGAAAGCTTTAAGGCATTAGAATACAGGTTACTATTCCAAAAGAAAGTAGGAAAAGGAGAAAACCAAAACCAGTAGAGTTACACACTCGAAGAAAGCAGAATTGGGAGAGACCTTGAGAAGCTGTCTCATCCTTTGTAATTACTGCGACAAACGCCTGTCCAAGACTACTCCTGTCTCATTTGGCAGTCCCTCTCCCAGTACATCACTTCCCATCAGAACATCTTCCCCAATATCTAGCTAAAATCTCTATTGCTCTGATTTAAGCTCATTACTTTTTATCCTCCCCACTTTGCCCAAGTAGCCAAGTGTTTGAGTTTATGGCAGCCTTTTACTCAGCTGCAGGCTGTTATCGTGTGCCCCGTCGGTCTTCCTTAGGCCAAAGAACACAAGATCCTCTGATCTTTCCTTACTGGTCATCTTTGATCATTTTCAATGTCTTCTCCAGACAGTCTCCAATTACTTACATCTTTCTTAAAGGCAATACCCAAGCCTGGGACAGATTCAGCTGAGTTTTACCAGAGCTGCATTGAGCAGACAGATTAATGCTCTGTTACACCCCAAATATACTGTTGTTGCCACGGGCAACAGCAAACAGGAGCAGCCAGTGGCTGAACTCCCTGCCATTAATGAGAACAGTGTTTGCCACCTAAGCGTAATTGAAAGAGATAAGGAAGATTGTGGAAAGCGGCCATGGGCGAATACAGAAAGGAAAACACCAGCTGAGTCTGGATGAAGGAGCAGCTGAGGCGAGTGAAGGCAATGCCACATGCAAATGCAGAACTGGAAAACGGCAAAGTGACAGAGCAAAGAAACAGTGAACACTTGTTAACTTAAAGGAGATGTTCCCAGTTGTGCCCAGACCTCTGGCATATGCCCTGTCCAGGTTACCAGGACTCCAGGCTGTGTGGCCAACACCTTTGTGCTGCACACACATCTGTATCCATACCATTAGACGGTAGGTCCAGAAGTTTGACTCCAGTGAGAGTCAGCCTCCTTCATACCTCTGTTCATACATCTCTTTATGAGAGGAGTTCAGATCCCAAATAATGCAGGTACTTTTTGAAATTTCACTGTTAAAGAACAACTGCTCAGCTGTAAGGAACGTGAACAGAAGGTCAGCATTGTTCGTTTACCTCCATTTTTGGGGGCTCATCTTGTACATTCCTTATTAAGTACGGCATTGGGATACATCCTGTAAAAGAAATAGTGGTATTTGAAGTGGGTGTCAAAAAAAGCACCCTACAAACTTAGTACTCCTTTGGAACTTGGCATTTCTCCTGTACAGCAATTTGTGGTGTTCAACGTGTGTTACAGTAAAGAATACCTGATCTTATTACCTGGCTTTACTTAGCTGCAGTTCCAGAACAAGAAAAACTCTCCAGCCTTCTCCAGACCAGTTGGACCAGTCATCTCCATACATTCTCAGAAAAATGCTATATATAGACACAGGTAAAAGATTCTAAAAGGCACAGCATATGAGAGGTTGTGTTGCACTGACTGGGTATAAAGACTAATGAGGCAAACAGCATCTGTAACCCTCACAGAGTTACAAGATCTCAACACCTTTAAAAATTAGGACACACTAAAGGGCACCCCCTTTAACAGCCCTGTCTGGAGGAATGGTGATAAACTTATGAAGAGAAGTAGCAAAATACTTCCTGTTGGTCAGATCCATGCAATACAAGTTTCAAGACTACAGGCAAAAGCAATTTTCTTCATCTCTGTTCAGCTTCAGAACAGTGTGGTGGTTTGATGCTGGCTGGACGCCAGGTGCCCACCAAAGCTGCTCTGTCACTCCCCTCCTCAGCTGGAGAGGGGACAGACAACATAACAAAAGGCTGAGGGGTCGAGAGGAGAACAGGGAGATCACTCAGCAATTACGGTCATGGGCAAAACAGGCTCAACTTGAGGAAAATTAGCTTAATTTATTACTATTCCAAACAGGAGAAAAACCCTCCCTCAGCACCCCTCCCTTCTTCCTGGGCTTAACGTAATTCCCAATTTCTCTACCTCCTCCCTCCGTGTGGTGCAGGGGGAAGGGAACGGGGGTTGTGGTCAGCCCATCACACGTTGTCTCTGCCGCCCCTTCCTCCTCACACTCTTCCCCTGCTCCAGCACAGGGTCCCTCCCACAGGAGACAGTTCTCCACAAACTTCTCCAGGGTGGGTTCTTCTCCAGCTTCTCCTTCCCCTGGGCTGCAGTTCTTCACACACTGCTCCAGTGTCGGTCCCTTCCATGAGCTGCAGTCCTTCAGGAATGGACTGCTCCAGCGTGGGTCCCCTTGGGGTCAAAACTCCTGCCAGCAAACCTGCTCCAATGAAGGGTCACAACCTCCTTTGGACACATCCCCCTGCTTTGGTGTGGGGTCCTCCACGGGCTGCAGGTGGGTATCTGCCCTGCCATGGGCCTCCAAGGGCTGAGGGGCACAGCCTGCTTCACCGTGGGCTTCACCATGGGCTGCAGGGGAACCTCTGCTCCGGCCCCTGGAGCCCCCCCTGCCCCTCCTGCGGCACTGGCCTGGGGGGCTGCAGGGCTGTTGTTTTCACAGAGTCTCGCTCCCCTCTTCCCCTGCAGTTTTTTTGCACAGATTTCCCTCCCCTCCTTCTTAATATGCTGTCCCAGAGGCACCGCCACTGTCACTGATGGGCTCAGCCTTGGCCAGTGGTGGGTCCATCTTGGAGCCGGCTGGCATTGGCTTTGTTGGACATGGGGGAAGCTTCTGGCACCTTCTCACAGAAGCCACCCCTGTAGCCCCCTGGCCCACTACCAAAACCTTGCCATGCAAACCTATTACAAAGTTTCTTTCTAAAAATATAACACTTGATTTTCTCAAAGTGACATTACTTTTCGTTTTTCCATTCTCTCATAAAATGCTGTTGAGTTGCATTATCTTTCACTGGATTTTGAAAATTCAAAACAATTTTCATTATAGAAGTCTCTCCCTTTGCTCTGTCTCCATTAAAAGAATCACTACCTTCAGAAAGCTGTACATTTTTAAATAAATCTCATTCAGTCCTGTTTTCTTACCTTTACTTGCACTGAATGAAGCTCAGTTATTGCCAGCCAGTCTATTCTAGACTACCTTCTTTAATTTGGTTAAGAAATTCATTTGAAAGATCGCCCTTTCTGTCTTTGTAGTGAAGTGTTGTGAAGGAACTTACCAAGTCAACCTTTCTTTATTTTGCCTGAGGTTGCCCACTTAAAACTTTTTTAAAATCCATTTAGAAAATAGATAGTACCTTAAATATCAGTGTTGCTCTAAGTGCATTGTGGTCATAATGATATACTTTTTCATTCTTAACAAGAGATCACCAAAAGGACTTTTTAGAAAAGAGTATTTGGAGTGATTTGCATGCATTTCATCTGCATCTGACTCATGAAGTGAAGAACAAATTCCCTATACTTGGCTGATTCTCCTCTGTCTAACATGAATAGATAGCTGCAAATCCATGAAGTGCGATATGCTGTAGTGGCATTGCTGCAATGTCATTCATTAAAAAAATGCTGCAGGCATCTCCTTTTCGCCTGCTCCTTTCTTCAGTATTTTTATTCCAGATAATAAGCATAAAGAAAATCTTCAAACCTGTTTTTGCCTATATGTATGAATTAGTATGCTCTAAAAACACTAAGTTAACAACTGTGGAGAGCCAGATTCCTTCTTTTAAGTAGAAAGAGAATGGATCAAGCAGAAATCATTCGAACAGCATAAAAAGGATCTGATTCATTGTTTTCCTGCATTTTCTATGATTGTTACCTAATCATATTATAACGAAAGCAAATTATGAGTAGGGTCCCCAGCACTGAGCATGGGTGACTATATTGTCAAATACATCCCAAAAAGGATTTGAAAAAGAGGGTGAATACAAAGACAAGGAAATTTTCTGGTAATACTAAACTATTCAGCGTAGTCTAATCTAAAGCTGGGTGACTGGGTAATAAAATGTTAAGTGAAATTCAGTGCCAGTCTTCTGGGAAAACCAAATATAAGTACAAATACCCAGTGACAAATCAGAACATCTAGGTGAAAGAAAATTTGGATCATTGTTCTCTGAAAATGTCAGCATCATGTTCAGTTCTGCTTATAAAGGCATGCAGGATGCTAAAGGATAAGTAAGTACGGAATGTTGAGAAAGGTGTAGAGGATAAATCGGAAAATATCATTATAACACTGCATAAACTCTGCCATTCCCACATTTTGAACATTACATGCAGGTCTAAAGCATGTAGTGAAAGGAAAAAAGATAGAGGATTTGGTAACAGGGATGATCAGAAGTGTGTAACAGCTTTATGTTTCTGTATGAGGTTAATCCAAGCAGGCCAGGGCCCTTCAGTCTGGAAAAGTGGAAGAGAAGGCAAGGGGAACCTGAACAGCGGACAGTTGGTTACTATTTCTCATAGCTCAAGCACAGGGGGCAGCTAATGAAGCTATCAGGCAGCAAGCTTAAAACAAGTAAAAGGAACATAAAACACAGCTAAAACAGGCAATTAATCATCTTCAAATATCAAGTAGAGTTGGAGTGGGATTAGAAAAATGCACAGCAGGGGTGGCTGTTAAACACAGCAGATAGAATCCAACCTCCAGTTCAGGAAATTCCTCAACCACTGATTGCCAGATACTCCTTACTTCAGTATTACATACTTTCAATATTATTTTATAATTTCCTAAGTTATCCACTAATGGACATTATCTGAGATGCGTTACTGGGTGGTCATTGCTTTGACCCAGTTCTGACTATGCCTCTGTATTTCTGTGCAGCATAATCTAAAACATGCGAGGTCTAGGGCTGGAGCTGACACAGAATCAGCCGCAGTGTCAATGAGGTATGAGAGGTTTCAGGCATGAGGAGATCGTTGGTAGCAGCAAGGAGCCTACCCCTGCATTTCTATGACTTTATGAACTCAAACTGTTAACCCCACAACAGTGCCAGTTTTAAGAACGATCATTTATTAACGTAAAAAGCCAGAAGCTGAGATCCAATGTGAATGTGACTGAGATTTCCAGCTAATTCGCCACAGGCAATGTGCAGTCACCGGATGCTAAAGACATGCAGCTATTACCCAGCCAAGATCAAATTCTAAGCAGGGTTCCCATGGTCAACATCTTTGTATCCATTAGCAAATTCCCTCACTCAACCAATGCCTTTGTTTTCATATTTCTGCAATGGTAGCAAGCCTTACTCTGATTCTGGATGCAAACAGTGCCATTCTTAGCACTAGGAAACATATGCCACTGATTAGGTAAGAAAAGCAAGCAAAAACTGTTAAAGGCAAATGTTCAAATTAAAATACCATTGGGAAAATGGGAAGAGAACTCTTAGGTGATTAAAGCAAGACAACCCTGGAGGAGACTTACTTTTAAGAAGAAATACATGTGTATCTTGAGGTTGATCTGACAGGCTACATCAGGTTACAGAGCTCCACAGAAAAAGGTCACCACACTTCTTACTAATGTACTACTTCTCATGCTGCTCACAGCAGTAATCTCTGGCACACACTGATCAGCGATATTAAAAGGGTACAGATTATGAATCATGTCATGCTTTGGTCTCCTGTGAACTTCAGCTCATGTGTCTCACAATATGTTTTAATTTTTAGGGTTTTTTTATTAAATATTTTTGCATTAAAAAATTCAAACATCATAAGGAACACAAGCAGGTAGAGGAACAAGAAGATAAATAGGTCATGATTAAGGAAAGATGAACAAGTAATATAGAAAGACCATTTAAATGAATGCCTTTAATAACAGCAGAGTTTTAAAAATAGAATTAGTGCCTTATGTAATCTGTTGTGATAAGGAATGATGATAAGGAATTTCATAAAGAAAAGGTGATACGTTGAACATCTGCCAGTTCTTTTCTTTCTACCTCATGACCCAGTCTTTGTACTTTGCATGAAACAGCCAGAGCAGCAGCTGATAGAAACACAAAAGCAACTTGTCCAAGCATAGTTTACAGGTTATGCAAACACAGTGTTTATTAGACAACCAACTACTTCAAAGTCAGTGTGTTTACAGTGATTCATATTTCTCCTCAGAAAACACTAGTCTACCAACATCCCCAAATATGGTCATCATCAAAAAAATCAAACGCAGAACAAAATGTTGGGCTTATATCAAATCAGAACATTCTGATTTTTAGCTTTTTTCTTTTAAGTATTTGTATAAAAATGAGGCCTTAATAGAAAATTAAAAGCTTGGACTTCCTTCAGCTGAGATTAAACTAAATTTTCAAACCATGGAATTCCCACAGAGCAAAACCTACAGTTTACAATCAGCTTTTAAATAAGGTTCCTTTATTTCCATTTAAAAGTTTTCCACCTTGTTTATCTAAGGGTGGAGGAATGAAGTGCCCTGCTGTTAAATCTAACAATAAATGTGTATTTTCCATTAGTTAAAAATATACTTAGAAGTCATTCTTCTGGTCACCGCTAGTCTTCAGATTTTCTCAAGCACTATCCCTTGATAGTTATTCCCCACAGTTCGAGGAAATCGGGTTGGCCACTAATATTTGGGATGGTCAGCATTCCCCCGCAGGGCATCCTACTGACCTACTGAGCTTTCCTGCCAGTTTAGCCTCAAATCAGGAAAAACTCTTTACTGGAAGAATAATTATTTCAACATGACCTAGTTGCTAGTTACAGCCAGATTCATCTAATACAATATTTCATTCAAAAGCTTTTTTACTGCTATTACTGCTCAACAGCTTGGGGTTTTTTTCCCTTCCTTCCTGTATACACTTGAGGGATATAATGAATTCAGGTGTCTTCTCTATGAGTGAAATGTTTGTCTCTATCCAAACTGACAAAAGATATTTGAACAGACCCTCTTCCTAGTTAGAGTAATTTTTTCTCTTTTGTTGGATGCAAATTCTTAAAGATTAATTACTCCATTACAATCATACCCTGGACCGATGCACATCATATGACAATCTTGTTGCGAACTATTCTTTTATTGACCCTCTAATCTCAGCACAGTCTTATTTGCAGCCTCAACACATAGCATATATTTCACCTTGATTCATTCCATAATCAGATACCAACTGCACAAGAACACACCCAAAGAGCCGTCACGCCCTGCACGAAGCAGGAGTAACCTTCTATTAGCAGAGAGACCCATAACAACACCAGAGCCTCAAACTACTTCTAGAACAGCTCCTCACTGTCAATGGCGGTAATAGGGTAACCTACAGTTTCACGGTGTCTGTTCATAGAAAAATGTTTTGTTTGAGTTGACAGCACCTCTTCTTAGAGAATGAGGTTGCTCTTGCAAGAGAGGCAATAATTCACACGCAAAACAGGCAGGTTTTTTTCCCGTGAAGCACCAGTTTGTGCCAATAGTACACAAAATATTAAGGAATCCACACAGCACCAGCTTGCAATGAAACCGGTTTTAGTATTTCGTGCCAGGTTTTTTTTTCTTTTTCCAGGAAGAATTCATCCAGTGACACAGTAGGATCTCCCTAATTTGCGTTATACTGCACAACACATGAGATTGCAAGGCAGGAAGATTGACTAAATATAAGTAGGCCAGTAGATTCTTCTCTTCAGGGATGTGAAAATCTATGGCTTGGCCCAAAAATTGAACATTACTTCCTTTCACTCAAATAATGGTCAGTTATAGGTATTATGCAAATGAGACGATATAAAGGACATTGTAAATACAGACAGGAAGAAATATTCTAAATTGCATACTGTTAGGAAATGTGGTATGATACAGAAATTTGTTTTCTTCTTTCACAGACTCTGCTGCTAGGCTTGCATTCCTCATGAGGTCTATGAGGATGGGCCTGTGCACCTTCCTTAGCAGCCCTTTGACCTTAGTGGAAATCCCTTCTGCACAACTTGTTAAGAAAAAGGACAGTAACGTCAAGCCTTCGGTCCTGTGCTCCAGTGCAATGTCTGCTGCAAAGAAAATGAAATCCATAGACTACAGCTATGCTTCCTCTCTTTGGCACTCAGTTTTCTGCATAACCTTCTTCCTTATTTTCCTTACTTCCCTTGGCTAGAAAGCTAATTGGAGAACATATTGACCCAATTTTACATATAAATTTAACATGTAGAAGGGGTCAGAAATTTAAAGATTCAGCTTTCACAACAATTATATTTTTAAACTGCAGGTGTGTATTCTAAGATATAATAGTGGAAAACTATATTTGCATGCAGGGTAAGTTATGAAAATTAGCTTTTTATTAACCCTGCAAATTACGTTAGGGTCAAATAAAATTATATGAGTAAACTAGGCAAATAAAACTAATTCCATTATGAGGAGTTTCAGAGAAGTCCTCCTTTATGCTGGCTCCAGCAGCAAGATAAACAGTAACCAGCAGTATATAATCAGAAAAATTCATTTGCTGATCAGAAGCCTGAGGGAAATACACTGTTACCTAGCAACTAGTGAGGGTAGCCTTTTTTTAATAAATTAACCCCAA
>JAVJGI010000057.1:62013673-62025851 GCA_035590275.1 Ibycter americanus
TTTTGATAAATCCATGCAGGCTCTGTCTTACTGCTTTATTATCCAAATGCTTTGAAATGGTCACATATAATTTGTTCCCATATCTTCCCAAGAATCACTATCAAGTGGGACGGCACTGCAACTCTTCATGTTGTCCCTTCCACTTGTCTTTTTTAAAGATAAGTATCACAGTGCCTTTCTCCTACTCTTCCTTTTTCTTTGAAGAGATCTTGGAAATAATTGCTGAGGTTTACAGAGTGCTGTCTGGAATACACATAGCTTATATCTGTATTCTTTCAAGGTTCTTTCTTCTATTTTCTTGCCAGTTCTTTAACCCTTAGTCAAAACCATGTTTTGTTCAGGCACCTATCGTAAATAAGCTCTAATTGCCTTTCTGTGAACAGAGATGCAAAAGAGATAACTGAATGTTTCAGCCTTCTCTGCTTCCTCCATTATTTTCTTTCCCTTTTGTTACATTGCTGAACTTTCTTTTCCTTTATAACCCCTTCTACATGAGTTTACTTTCCACATTTTTTCAGCCCCTGCAACACATTGACACTCAGCTTGTGCCTTAGACTTAATTTACTATTACGTGTTCATGTTAATCCTTTAAATTCATGTGCCACTTAGCTGTAATAACAGCACAATTCAGGCACATCATCTTTCCAGAAATAATTCAGTTTAAGCCGAATGCAGTACATGCCATTACTGTGTTGAAGCACAGGCTTTAGCAGTGGAAGCTTATGCATGCTGGCATTACAGTGTCCCCATCAGCACTTCTAACACCAAGGCTGCAGTTGGAATGATTTTCCCAGAACTCCTATACTGCCTACAGCAATGTGTCACCACTCTGCCTGCAAGTTTGCCTAAGAGGTCTTTACCAGGGACAGGTTAGGAAACACACAAGTAGTTCATCCAGCAATTCTTACAGATGGAACTAGAAAATTGGAGAAGCTGCAGGGCAGCAATCTTCTTTACCAACATGGCTCTTCATAGACACATGTGTCTGCTCCCTATTACCAACAGGAAAATACAGTTATAGTGAAATTTTACATAACTATAAAATTAAGGTGTAAGCCAGATCTACGAATTCCAGTGACAAAAGGCATCCTTCAAACTACATCAGTCAAGTACGATGTTTTTTTCTTCATCTTCCTTTCTGCAGGAACTGCCATTAAATGTCTAACAGTGACCATGAGTATCACTTGACTGTAATCACAGATAAAGTAGTGGTATTTTCCAGTCTGCTATATCTTGGCAGAATTGAACCTACATGTAAGTACTGACATCAATACATTAGTTCCTTTTTCAACTGACAAAACAGCTGAAACAATTAGTGACTTGGCTAGAAAGAACAGATATTAACATATGATCACTGGTGGTTTGAGCTATAGAAACAATAAATTGATTCCAATACTAATTTGCTACTTGTGCGGTTGAAAAAGAAATACCCCAATGCCTGCTCTGTTATTTCCAAGACAGAAATGAAAATGCTTTAGGAAAACTGAGAATAAAAATGAAGCTGCAGCAAATCGGTTCGATTGCTGATAGTACCATTTGCAGATGACTACTTACGTTAACTTTGTCAACACTGTTACAAAGTAAGGCAAAATGAAAATGAACTTTTGCTTCCATTTAATTGCCCAGCTCATGTACTGAAAAATACATTAGAGTACAGTATAGGTAAGTGTAACCTGATTTTGAGAGTTGTGTAACATTTTTTCCTCACATACCAAAAGAATATGAGAATCTTGGGTATATTCAAATTTGTAAGCCTTGGCACATACATTATTTCTATATATTTTAGTTAGAAAGATCTTACTATGTTCTGTAGATTTTTGATATTATTAGAGTATTAGATTGCCCGTTTGCAGTTTTTTTAATTTTTGTAAGACAAATGTTAGAAAGACAAGTTATATTTCTTCTACAAATTGCTAAACCAATTTTGTGATAGCGTTAAAAATGTGATTTTATAGGTGCTAAATTTTATGACATATTGTGCTAACTGAAAAATAAGCTAGAAAGCTATTGGCAAATTCCTTGGTCATGAATTTCCAAAACACATTTCAGCAAATCATTAAAAATAGCAAGTGTTTTCAGCTAGTGAAATACATAATCTCTCAAATAACTAACCTCACATTTTTGTTTCTCTTTATATTTCAGTGAACAAAATTATTTCACTGAGCTTTAACTCCTCTTTGTTGTAAGAGGAAATGGACCTTTTGGGAAACAGCAAGACTTAGTGAGAAGTGCCTAGCAGACATGTAGAGTTAGCATCTAAGCCTGGTAGGATGGTCCTGAGAGAAGATGGTAGAACTACATGGTAGAACACTGCTTAGCTGACCTACTGGATTTCACTTCTCATGTTAAACTGGTTGCAGTTAGAACCTAATCTTGATTGCAGGCATTCCTTACCTAATTCTGTTTAAATACATTTTTACCTTGAACTGAGTTTCTGGCTTTGCAATTGAGAACTCAGTCCTCTACTTCACTAACAGAAACTTGTATCCTTTGATTTTATAAACAAAATGAATACAAACAAAATGGTGTTGTAGACAAAATCACTGAGCATCTGCCACCTGTCATGGTTTAACCGCAGCCAGCAGCTCAGCTCCACACAGCTGCTTGCTGAGCCCTCCTGAACCCCGCCGGTGGGATGAGAGAAGAGGATAGAAAGAACAGAAGTTAGAAAACTCATGGGTTGAGATAAGAACAATTTAATAGGTAAAGCAAAAGCTGCGCACGCAAGCAAAGCAAAGCAAGGAATTCATTCACCACTTCCCATGAGTAGGCAGGTGCTCAGCCATCCCCAGGAAAGCAGGGCTCCATCGCGCGTAACAGTTACTGGCGAAGACAAATGACACAACACTGAACATCCCCCCCTTTCTTCTTCTTCCCCCAGCTTTATCTGCTGAGCATGACGCCCTATAGTATGGAATATCCCTTTGGTGAGCTGGGATCAGCTGTCCCGGCTGTGCCCCCTCCCAGCCCCTTGTGCCCCCCAGCCCACTCGCTGCTGGGGTGGGGTGAGGAGCAGAAAAGCCCTTGGCTCTATGCAAGCATGGCTTGGCAGTAATGAAAACATCCCTGTATTATCAACCCTGTTTCCAGCACGAATCCAAAACACAGCCCCGTACCAGCTGCTATGAAGAAAATCAACTCTATCCCAGCCAAAACCAGCACACACCCAAGGCAAGTCTGCGAATACAGGTGACCCAGCCTGTTCCTTGCTGTGTTGCCCCGGCCTATTTGGAGCCTGGCATACCTTCACACTGTTGTCTGTAGTCACATACCTAAGCAATCCTACCAGACCATCTTAGAAAAGGATATATGCTTTCATTGTGATTGTTGCCATTATACTCAATGGCAAATTAAAAGTCCTTAACAGTTTAAACCATCTAACTACCATTAGGGAGATGCAGATTACAATGTTACGATTTTGTTCCATCCACAGCAACCATTTTTCTGAACTATCATATTTCCCACCAAGAAAATAATTATCTAGTCTAAAACAAGACTTAATCATTTACATCATGTAACTTGACCCACAAAATCTTTACTGTTCCATCTTCTTATTTATTCACATGATAATCAAGGAAAGAAGTGATACTCCTTAGAATAGGTGAGTGGTTACTACTGTCCTTGTTGTTCTTGTTTGTTCTTTTTTTCTGATAAAACCTTGGGAACCAAAGTTCCTGACTTACATTATCAATGAATCAAAGGTGCCTGTGCTTGCCTGTGAGCACTGACACAGGTAGCGCAAATGCAGAGGTCTCAATTCCAGGGAGCAGCCCTGCCCTCCTGTATTCCTTCATTGGCCTATCTTTCCAGCTTAAGAGCCCTTCTTATAATACACCAACATCTTCAAGTTTGCTAAACACTTTATAAATAATGTAGTAGAAGAAGTATTCACTGTACATACATTTGATTAACTCATAGCTTGCGTTTTAGTTTTCTCAAGAGATCATACATGGCATAACAATAATAAAGGTGGCATGCATTTTAGGGTGTCCTTTCTCTAAACTTGCCTTCTCTCCCTACAGGTTTCCATCGGTTTAAGGGTCCTACTAGCACACCAAGTGTGACAGTTTCCATTGACAAGAAAATATATATTACTATTCAGTTACTTTATTTATGCCACTGACCTAGCATTGTATAAAACTGTAGCTCTGGATGCTGACTTGTAATCAGAAGCCTCTTGGGTTAAGACTTCTTACAAGGGTAGCACTGTCATCTGCCCATCCTTTACCAGTTGCACAGATATCTGACAGCTGCATCTCCTAAACTATGGGAGTGATTATGGTTACTTTAATATCTTGTGCTAGGAGCAGTGGTGTTTCAAGATCTGACTGTTGAGAAACTGGGATGTCTGCACTGCAGAGAGGAATGGAGCACCTCATCAGCCATGCCAAGCTAGACTTTCATTGCCTGTCAGCCTAACCCTGCAGTCTTTGATTCAAACTGATGGTTAGAAATTAAAAGATTTCAAGAGTATTTGGAACCATTTAGTCCCCCTGTATCTCTGACTTTTTATTTAACTAAAACCGAGCAATTTTCCTTTTACAAATTTTTATCAAAATAAACTTTCTTTTGCCAATAAACAAAACAAAACTCAATACGTGTAAATAAAAACCATAGTTGCTAGCTGTGGAAATATCATTTCTCATTTCAGAGTCTCAAAACACCTAACAAACTTCATTTACTGATAGTATTGATCCACCATTCTTATGTAGCTAATAAATTGCTTACACTTACATATTGTATTTTAAAGCTAGAATTGGGCTTATTATGCAAGAAATAAAAACAGGCTACATTTTTGCCATAATCCAACCAAAACAAGAATATCCATTCTTTCTTTACCTAGAAATTTTTAGGAAAAAAGTCATGTGTCATCTCTGAGACTGATGAAAGAGCTAATCATGCTGAAAGGATCTAACTCTAAAGCACTCCACCCCTGCAAAAACTGGGAATAAGGCAACACTGCAGCAAGAAGAGTCTCGCTGAGCAGCTGAACACCGCATATGGAGTGATGAGGAGCTCTGCAGGACTGGAGCTCATGTGCAGCTCTGCTGATTTACTGAACTCTTTGGAAGCAGAGAAGCAGAATTGGCAGCCTGTGATGAAAATTTTCATCTCCCTACAATGCAGAAAGCTAGCCCAGGAGACTACGCATTTGGAGCAGACCTTTTAAGGTGGAGCCTATTTTGTCTGAACACTATACATTTTCTGATCATAAGTACAGAGAACTGTTTCAGAGATGCCAAATCTTTCAATAGTTAAACAGTTCCCTTTTAAGCTTGACTTTGTATGCATGGAATATTTTTGGTTCAGACAGGTTCTGCAAAAGCATTAAGGATCCATTTACATTCACAGTGAAGAAAAAAAATATTTTCCCTTGTGAGAGCTGGAAAGCTCTGAAAAACACACGTTCTGTCACACCAAGTTCAATGGCAGGGGAATGATATCTTGTAACTGGCTCTTCA
Source organism: Ibycter americanus (assembly GCA_035590275.1). NCBI lineage: Eukaryota > Metazoa > Chordata > Aves > Falconiformes > Falconidae > Ibycter > Ibycter americanus. The sequence continues at coordinate 62,019,136 of JAVJGI010000057.1, forward strand.
TAATATCAGTATGTGCTAAGGTACAAAATCATACCTAGCTCCTCTGCATACAAATTAAAACCTTCCTTCAACATGTCTTCTCTCTTAGTGACTGACTGACTGGTGTTTAGGTGTTTATTGTCCCTACCTGGAGTGGCACCCACTTAACTGAGTGTTATAGTGTTATTTTTTCAAGGATTAATATCCCAGCTTTAAATCTGGCTCCTAAGCCCAGAGGATTCACTGTTTTAATTGTGTCTACTGAACAGTATTTGTATAGGTAACAACTACAAATATAAATGCAGTCAGTTATCACATTTTCATATTTATGCTTACACTCCAGTTTTTTGGACTCCAGTCCAGATTTACGCTTACTGGAGAGATTACACCTCCTGTAGAACTGTAATTCCCTTTGCCTCTGCACGTTAAGTAACTTAATTGTGGAAATAAATGTCATAATTATCCCAAGGTAAATTAGATTTAAAACGTCAAGCTACCTACTTTGCTGTTCCTTCATATCTTCAGAACTGCTTGGAAGTCAAGGGCTGATGACAGTGTCATGTGAAGATCAAGAAAGATTTTTGTCCTCTGGAGAATATTAACATGTAGAACTATGCTTGAAAAGTGGGCAGACTTACTGAAACCATATCACAGTACGTTAACTATTGAACAGCCATTCATTTTGTAACACTGTTACTTGTTTACATTGAATATAGTCTCATTTCAGCCTCATTTGGAATAATCGCATTCATGTCATCTTAGAACAGTTTCACCACATGGTTGTCATCCACACATAACTCAACAAATCTAAAGTACATTATTAGTATGGGATTTCCAGAGAGGATCACGCTGCAAGATAAGGAGTACCAGTCAGTAGACATTAATTAGATTTAGGAGTAGATGCATCTCTAGGAATATTAAGACAGCCTCAGGAAATAGGTGGTGAGATACATATGGATTTATAAGCTGAAGCCATCCCCCAGTTTCTTCTGATAAACTACTAATATAGTCATGACAGTTTTATTGTTTCCTTAATTAAAGGAGTATCTATGGGCTGCAATTTTCCGAGATGCAGAGCCACAGCTGGTACATAATATCCGGTGCTTTATGCACAGCTGTTCCAAATACTGAGCCTACCAGCAAATTCTGTTGCTGATGGTGTGACCTCCATGGGTCATACTAATTATGGAAAAGTTGAAAAACATTGGTTTCTGTGTATTCTCATGTTGATTCTTACATCGGTGTTTTCAGAATAAACAACATGCTTTCCCTCCTTTGCAGATATGCAGTCAGGTGTAAGTGGGGACATGGAAACAAGCAGTTGTTCTAATGTGTGACACATTCTCTCTGTAATTTTTGGCAGGTCATTTAACAACTTCTCTTGATTTCTGCAAAGTAAGTGCTACCATTTTAGTAAATTGTGCGAGATAATGATAAAAGAATAAAACAAGTTATTTCCATTACTATATCAGCAACTTCTTTCAGAGATCTATGGCAGACAATTTGCTTAGTAAACTGTTTGTTTCAAACTGCAACAAACTGATAGCAGAAAGAATGTATACAAGTGGAACAAAAGTGCTGAAGAAAGCAAGCTAACTATAACAGTATCTCACATTAAAGAGTTTTGCACTTTTTGATAGTATACCATGGTACTGCCAATTCTGAGAATTCAAAACCAAAAAGCCAGTCACTCAAAGCATAACACTGGCTTTAACGTACTTTTAAAAAAAAAAAATATTTCCTTTTTTACCTTTCAGACCGCACTCAAGGAATGGTTCAACAGATTCAAGGAACTTGTTCCCATGAGGATGAAATCTAAAGAGGAAAAAAGGGTGCATCAAACTAGCAGTTAAAAGAGTTGACATGAAAAACAGTAGTGAATTATTCCAGCAAACAAGAAAACCAGGAAGTATACTGTAAGACTAAAATGGTTATATCAGAAGCTTGTTAATGCTCTGAAAACCAAAAAAGAGTCACACAAAACTGAAAGCAATGACACATTGCTCGGGTACATTTTAAGATAATAACTGAAATACGTAGGGACAAATTAGAAATTAGAAGTATTCGATAGCTATTTTCACCCTTTCATTTAAAATAAAAAGTATTCTGACCCAATTTTTCATACATCTAAAGTTTAATAACAAGATAGTAGGAACACATCTTTCAGAAAAGGAAATGCACAGACTAAAGGACATTTAGATGTAAATGTTCAAATGTTTTAAAAGTGTAAGTAATTGAAATCAACAGGGCTTGACGAAGATCACCCTAAAGCAATGGTTCACTGGTGAATTTTTGGCTCCCACATCTGACCACATTTTCTCTCACAAGACAAAGATAAGTAATTTAAAACAAAGCTTTCTATTCAATTTTCTCAAGAGGAGAAAAACCAGAGATTGACAAATGATTATGAAACATTTCATATATGCAGGAAATACCCTTACTATAATACACTCAAAGAAGTCTTAAACCTATTATCCAAGCAGCTCACAAATCAAAAATTTTGGACACTGCTTTGACAAAAGCTGTCTCCTTGACAATTCTCCATCAATAGTAGCTAAGTAAAATACATGTCACATTATTTGTCCTGTAACATTTCTGTGACAGTTTTTGCCTACAAAGTCTTGGTTTAATATTATAATTTGGGGGAGTATCAAACTGTATTACTACTCAAAGCATTTAAGAAAAACAGTAGGAAGTAATTTTTCATACTACAAATGTTCAACTGTAGAATTTGTTAATACAGAATATTATGGACATCAAAAACATAAATGCTTAAAGATTGGTTTGACAAACTCAAGGAAAAAACCCTCTGACATGTAGTTACAAGGCTCAGGAAGTCCTGTAGGTCACAGCTGTTTGAGTTGGGAACAGTACACTTGGAGCAATATCACTATATACTTCCTTCAGTCTTGGGAATGAGTGGTTGCATTTTGAAACAAAATTCAGTGTCCGATTTTGCATTCATTTAGTTCTCCAGTTATAAGCACTCACATAAGATGAAAAGCATTCCTTTCTAATCTGCACAGGCAAGCAGCAGTCAGATATGATACATAATTCATGCCTGTGTAGCCAGTCTTCAAACACTGAGTGTTTTAATACAGAGGTAGAATTTTAATGTTTTTAAGACAGATATCTCTACAGATGCAGTGAACTCCAAAATGCACTGCCAAAAAATTAATACAGATTTAATACTTAATATAATGAATTTTTCTTAAGTCACTTAGGAAGAGCAAAGAGTTATCTGGTAAAGCAGTTACATGTATTAACATTATGTATATGACATATTTACAGCACAGTGTGTGACTGTTCAAAGCAAAAGTGGCTATAGCACTTAAAATATTTAAAGATGAGAGAGCTGTCAATCAATCTTACCCTGTGGGGAAAATTCATTTTTATCCAAAGCAAAAACCACAACATGGATTAGAATAAGTGGTTAATAGATGGCACCCCAAAAATACGAGCCCTAGAGACAGAGATGTGAAAAAACAAGACTAGACAAGTAAATGTTAAAATACTTGTTTTTTCAAGAATAGATTTTAGTGGCTTTTAAAGTTAATCACACATCTGTGTATCAGTGAAAAGAATGCAACTTTGCAGCATTCATTGTGTCAGGATGTTGTCTGGAACCCAGGATTCTCTCAAGGGAGCCGAGGTACAGTTTAATTCTACATTCATCATACAACTTCCGATCAACCCACTTTAGCCACCTAGAAGTACATTTTGTGTCCTCTAGCATTACCTCTATTACCATCTTAACCTCCAAACTGCACTAACCACAGTTATGTGACTGCTTGGTCGAATCGGTAGAAAGAGCTTGTATTTATGTTAAATATCATGCAGATGTATTCTCCATAGCCTAGTGATTAGTACGCTTACCTTATCCTCCCAAGACTGTATGCATTTTATGATGAACACTTACTCAGTGGGAAACAGAAATAATCCCCACAAGAGGTTCTGAATAGATGATCACAATGATCCCCTCTGGCCACTCAAGCTATTAGCTTATACATCTGCAGCAAAACATTGAACATTTTTCTAATAGGGATGATCTTACAAAGAATTGGATCTCTGACCAAAGCTCTACCAATGCTGCAAGTAAACAACCCCAGGGTTCCTCAGTTGAGGCTCTTTCTTTGCTGTGATCACTCCAGATGTCTATGAAATACAACTAGATATTGGCCAAAATCCTTTTGGCTATTAATAAATGCCATTTCTGGTTAGAATCGTGTTTTAGCAAAAACATTTCAAATGCCCTCATGCTACAAATAAGATGGCTTCATTCCTGACCTTATTATTTCTCCATTTGATAGTCACCTCCCTGACAGATCAACCCAGCTAAAAACCGAGGGTAAAAAACCGCTGTAAGCAAGTTATGTACTGATTTTTTTAACCTTGAAAATAAATACAAAACTTTTTTTACCCCAGTAACTCAAAAAGTAAGTAAAACTTGAATGCTTTTTCTTAAGTTTTCCTTAACTATTCAGCTCTGATTAGAAACTACAGGAATACCTGAGGTTGAATTACACAAGTGAACAGCAAGTATTACAACAACAGCCTCTATATAAAATTTAACTTTTGTAATTCTGCAGTATATATAAAAGGTTATATTTCTACCATGATTTCTAAATATGGATCTCAACACCTCATCAAAGGAAACAGATCTATGATTTCTAGACCATGGAGGACAGTAACATTCCTCTTTTACCCACCTTGAAGCTGCCTCTATTGAACACAAAGCTCCCAGATGGATATAGCTCAAAAGGCATAAATTAAAGCAATGAAGTTTTTGTCACTTTTTCTCTTCATTCACTCACATATATATTATATGAATATATAATTCACATTATATAAATTAATTTCCCTCATAATGCAGCTGTGTTTGTCTCCTGTTTTACTTTCCTTTCCTCATGTAAAATAGCTCTGTTAATTTTTACATTTTGGAAGTTGCAGAATACCAATGACAGAAGCAAAATACAATGACTGTGCCAATATGCAGAAACTAGTAGAAAAATGCACGATAATGAAATGCTCCCTTGGTGTCTTTGTTTTTAAGATGCAGGTTTCCTTACTTTTATTTCTTTCTCCTTTCCCTTGTGTTGTATTTTCCCTTTCCTCAGTCCATCCTTCCTCCTTTTCATTTACCTAACCTCCCGCTTATTGTTTTTTCATTGAAAATAACATTCAAACTTCTGGTTTTCCTCATCAACTCCAGTAAGAGGATATACCAAAAAATCTCTGCACTTCCTCTGGGAAATGACTAATCACAAGGGATGGATTTTCACTAATACTCTAACATGAACAAACAGTGGGAAAAAGTGCCTATCCCACCTAGTGAGTGGATTCAGGCTGCCCATATCACAGATGAGGCTCTGACAGTGGTTCAGTCCCTGTCCTGCTGCTCTGCTTGTGAACATTTAGGTGCAGGAGGAAGCATTAATTTGGCTGTGGCCTTTTTCCTTCAGCAGTCCTCCACATCAGTCCACAGAGATGGCTGGTTGCAGGGAAAGAAGCAGACTGAAAGGCCCTTGGACAAGAAGGAAGCACCAGGACTGAGACACTGCTTACCCCTTCAGACTACTTTAGGCAAAGTCAGGAAGGTGACTCTGAGCACCTGATGTTGCAAAGTAGGTGTGTAAAACGAGTGGATCTGAATATATTCCTCACAATTCTTTTGCAGTGCTCCTTTGCTAGAGGGAGGCTGTAGGTAAAGACAAAATGGACTGGACTGACTAAACCAGAAGGCTCCAGTCCACTTTCACTTCTTTTCCATTTCTATTTCCTTTAGAAGCAAAGGTTGCTACACTGTACTTGGTTGACACCACAAAGGGCTAAATAAATTACTTAGATTGCAGAAGCACTGCAAACTGTTGCTTACAAAGTATCCAAAGTAAAGATTTTATGTTGGGTAATTTCATGTTCAGTCCTCTACTTAGTGATGCAAGATGTGACCAGCAAATCACTCTCACCGCAGTTGCATACAGATATTAGTTTGAATGGTTCCTCTTAATGCTAATATTTGAAAGTGATGGTAAGTTGCATATTCATGCGTATTGGAGTAATTCAGCACATCAGGAGGTGTTCAGAAACTGGAAATGTAAAGGGCAATGCGTAAGGGATATATTTTTTGTAAAATACACAGATGGGGAGCCATTACAAAAGGACTGAATGGCAATATAGGATAATCAGGAGGTGTGTACTTGAGGAAAAGCCATCAGGCAGTAAGCACATGTCCATGCTGTACGGGCACAGCAATCAGCAACATCCCAGAAAGTATCACTATGCTGCCCATGATTCTCTCAAAATCAATTGACTCACCTAAGGCAATGCAATACACTGGAAAACAAGATTGATGCAACCTACATGATGATCATGGGAAGTAAAACCACCAGTTCCCTTTGTCAGAAAAAAGCAACCTGCTTTTCAGAGGGAATGCTATATACCCAGCCCCTCTACATTATCTGCATATGCTGTTGCCTAAACCCCTCTGGCATTCAGGAACCAAACAGTAGTTGTTACTATAACTGGAATATGGCAGAAACACAATTCTCTATGTTGTGCAGCCTCCATCATCCTCTTGGTTTCGTCTTGGCACCGTCAGCACCCCGTCTGTGTGTAAAAGCCACCCTTTCTTATGACCATTTCTCATCCTGATGTGGTAAATTCAATGTAATATTTACTGGTTACAGTGTCAATGAAATGGCTTGTGAATAGCTTGATGATAACCTAATTGCAGCCTT
>JAVJGI010000057.1:62053113-62064820 GCA_035590275.1 Ibycter americanus
AAATGTGTAAAGGTGCAGAGCAGAGCCGTAGATGTTTTTCTGTTTAGTTTCTATTTAGTTATAAACTAGTTTCCTAACCTTTTATCTTTTCCCATCTTTGTTCAAATACAAGCTTTTCATTTACAGGACTCTTAATATTAGCCTGGTCTCGTGGAGTGGTGACTCAAACTTATGCAAAGTTCCTGTTCCCACAGGAGCAGGAGAAAAAGCCACAGAGTTCCTGCCATTTGCTCTAGTATTTTTCTGCGTTTTGTATTTTGTTATTTCAGTGGAAACTGCAGATCTAAATTAGAAATAAAAGCTGAAAAAGAGCATTAGCTAATGTGATTTTTCTTTTTTGGTTCCAGATAGCTTGTTTATGGGTATTGTTATATATGCTCATGACTGTTTTTAAAATTCTGTGTACTGAATATGACTTGCAGTAGAAATGCCAACATAGAATAATATACTTAATTCCTGTGTGTAAGTGTCTAACTATGTTTCAGAATGAGCTTCAGAAAGGTTTAAGATCAGGGCTCAGTTTGGAATCAATGAAACAGTTTTAATTTCATAAGATTTTTTTTTTCGCTTGGATGTCATTATAATTGCACCCAGGCTACCAGGAAGCACGAAATGTGCCTGAATACCAGTTCATACAGAAAAGTAGTTATTATACTTTTGCTTTAGAATATCCTTGCTAGTTTGTGTCCACTGTAAATTTATGTCCTTGCATTCGCTTAGACTTGCTCCACTGTTCTGTTAATGCATGCCAGTGCAATCAAGTAGCCAGAATATTATGAGACTTCTTGTTAGTTAATATAAGACTAATGGGATGCTTGAACTGGCATGGAATTAGGTCTCTGACAAAAGATTTAAGTGGCAGTCCAAGTGATGGCTTGCTAATTAAATGTCTAAATGTCATTGCTAAGACCTTGAGAACTAGACTTGGTTATTAAAGCTTTTTCCAAAAAATGTTTCAAGTGCTGGAAGCCGAAAAGAATGGATTGAATGGAGAAAGAGAGCTTCTATTCCTCTAAAAACAGTGGATTTGTGTATTGCTTTATTTGCATGAAAAAGTAGTTGTCTGTGCATGATTGTCTTTATACTGTTCCAAGTCTCTCTTTCTCAGTTTTACTTGTGAGCAAGATGCCCAGGTCCTTTCCCCGCCCCCCTCCCCCAGAAAATAGTGCCTTGAATGATATAAAAGTACTGAAGAGTCTGTGTGACAGCCTAGTATGCATGCAGCAAGGAAGACCTGAAACTAGCTGTAACAACAAAGCCTGGTTGGAACTCACTATTTATATTTTGGAAGGCTCAGGTATTTTAGAACGTTTTAACTTGTTCAGAGTATAATGGGAAAACATTTACCTTCAACATACTGGGGTTACCGTGGTGAAGTTTTTACTTTTGCTCTCTGTCTGTATATTCTTGCATTTAAAGTAAACTGCTCTGAATATAGGTAGTGTAGGAATGTACAGGTTTGTTACTTGCTCAGTGTTTATTGCTTGAAAATTTCCTGACTTGAGACTTATAAGTGATGGAGTTCTTTACAAAGTCAAGTAGTTGTTTGTGCAGGCAGTTTGGCAACTAGTTTGCTGTTTGAAGGAGAATTGTCTATTTATTCAATTCATGTTCTTTTTAAGTTTATTGCACCATTTGTAAACATGGATGGATAGTGCTTTTCATCATTCTTGCCTCTGTTCTGCATTTCCCAAGTTGTTACGTAATTATACTGCAGGAGTCTCTGGAAGCTCTGTAAGTAATCAGAATTGCTTTGTGTTGGGCAAAGCTCAGTTCCATAAAAAGACATGATTCCTGTACTGAAGTAAATACACCGCTCATAGTCTGTGGTGTAGAACATTACGAGGCATTTGAACTGGGAAATAAGGTTTTCATGAGGCTCAATACTAGCACTTGCCAACATTTAGTCTTTGGGAAAGGAAAGGTAATAAACAATAAATAATAATAAAAAAAAAAATCAGGAAAGTATCAGCCAGGTGTAGACTAGAAGCCCCTGCTCTTGTAGCTCACTTGTTTTCAGTGAAGTCACGCTATACAGCCTTTCATGGAAGTGCTTGGACTTTATGGAATGGCCATGCTGTATCACATGACTGAAGCATATGTGTGCCCTTCTATGTGGTGGGTGAACATCTGGGTACACCAGAACAGTCTCAGTCAAGCCACTCATCCAGTTGGATTTGGTCATATACATGTTTTATCTCATGATGAATAAGTGCCACGATGTGAATATCACATGAAATTTCCAAGTTAAGATATGTGTGGTCACAAGATAGGGCAAAGTATACAGTGAGAGTGGAAAAAGAAAGAAGTGAGACTGGGGAGCAATTAATTCATAATCTTAAATAAGAAAATTTCAGTTACTACCAGTTGTGTTTCTGGAGAAGAACTTTGGGTTTCTGTTCATGTGACAGAAGGGGTTTTGCCAATCACATGGCTCTCTGCTCTTGTTTCTTCCTGGTCAGGACAAGTAATACTGTGAAGATTTGTGTGTTTTCTCTTGTCACCTGGGGTAATTAGCTTGCAAAATTAACCCCTTCAATATTGTGGGAAATGCTTAAAATTCTTGGGATGTCAGCTTACCTTGATTTGCAGTCACTAAGTCTGCCTGCAAGACTACTTTATTTGGAATCTTTCTTTGTGTAGAAACAATGTCTTACGTTTGCCAGTTTACTCAGGATTGCTCAGTACCTGGCAAAGTTTAAACTTCAATGGTTTGAGTTTTAACGTTAAAACAATACAGGTTATTTCTGGTAAGGGATTCGGTACTTGATTAAAAATATAAACAGTTATGAAAGAGTAATAGATCAATAAAATGCAAATTCACTCTGAGAAGGAAGATCTGTGTCAAGTATGGTTTTCCCTAAATCTCAGCTAATTAAGGCTGGTGTTCTAGCTGACTTGCCTTGGGGATCTTTGAAAATGCATCTTTTCAGTTAAGATTTAAGTATTGGGGTTATGTGTTAGGAGAAAAAATGAGAATGTTCTTCTAGTACACTTAGCAGTGGAGTGCTTTTCTAAATGTAGTTGTGATTATTTAAACTTTTGCCTTCCCCTGTCTGTAGGGATTAAAAGCAGAGATGCACAATGTATCTGTAATCTGTAGCATGTTTTTCCTTTCAGTGATAGGTTTTCAAATTGTACCTCTGACCTGAGCATTTCAAGAGAGTTGCAATGTTGTACACTTTAATACATTTATATCATTAGGTGTAAATAATACAATTGTATCATTAGGTTCTAAGATTTGATGCATGCAACTTAGGTATTTTGATTGTCTAAGTTGAGTAGCTGGTGACCGTGGATCCAAACTGCAAGACATCTTATACTTGATTTTTTTTTTTTGTTCCTTACTGACTATTCAGATTTTTATAAAAACAACCCCCACCCCAATGGAAGCAAAAAGTCTTTTTTTCAACCTCACTAGTGTTACAGAAATTAAGATTTGAAGATGCCATTCATTGACAACCCCAAAAGAAAAACATAATTCCTAGCACCCACCCCACCAACACCATAAAACCCCATATTTTGAAATGAGGGTGTGAATTTTTAACTCTCAGTAAACCCACTAAATTGTGCCATAAGAGGAAGGAAAACTTTTTTTAGTATGCCACCAATGCCTAGAGGCTTGTGTAACAGCAAATTCCCTAAGGGAGTGAGGTCCAAATCATCCAAGGAAGTGTTTTTATAGTGAATAAATAAGCTGAGGAGAGCAAGAACATTTTCAAAACAAAAGCTGACCCAAAAATCTGGCGTGGCTCATTACACTTGGTGGTTAATATGGCTATGAGCAGGAAAACTATCTGCTGGTCAGGTGTCTGTGGGCTTTGTGCTACCTAGGAGCATAAACTGATTCTGCAGGAGTGCTGCCTCTCACAGCAGCTCATATCTGCATACACAGATGTCAGTTAATATTGAAGTTCTGCATTGGTCCTGAGAAGAGAGCTGGATGACTTTGTTTCCTAGTCTTAACAAGCAGTTAGCTAAAGGTTAGTAGTGTGAGACTTGATGATAATTGTTGCAACACATTATGAGTGTATGCACATTGCAAGGAATTAAATTCTTGCAGGATTGAATTAATTGTGAACTCTCATGCATTTCAAGCCCAGAATGGATCCAAGCACTGTGCAATATGGCCCTTGTATCAGAAGCTACAGAACGCTAAAAGGCTGTATTTCTTAAAGAGGTATCTTGTCTCACCTTGTGGGCTCAATTCCTGAGCTTTCGTGATTCGATTAACCACACTGGTGTTAGGAAATTCAATTCTGATTTGTCTAATTCCCAGCTGATGGATCTCTTTAAACTTTTGACAAACTTGGAAATATTTTCAATGTGCAGCAATAAAAAACAGCCTACTTTTTGCTAAACCAGCTAATTTGTACTCCTTAAATCGTACAGCATCAATCTTCCATGACAAACTGAGCTGGTTTTTGTGGTAGTTTGAACTCCTTAGTAATTACTGTTATGTACAGAAATGTGGAATTTTTTTAGATTTTAAAGGAAGATATATGTATGCTCAGATTCCTTGTCAACACTTAATCTGGTAAAGGACAGTTTTTCTAGATTGATTTGATACAGTAGTTGTGTTCTAGCTAAGAGCCTCTGAGGTTCAGGCCTTAATTTAAGTGTTCAAAAGATTATAATTACGGTGGGAGAGCACACAGCCATGATTTAGCAAGACCTTTGTGTTTCTAGACCTTATCACAGCTTTTCTTAATGCAGTGGGCTTTAAGAAACTTGCCTGTGCCTGGAACTTTTTTTTCCTGGACTTGGAGAATGGTGATGGTTGACATATCTTTTTATATAAAGTCTTTGCTTACAGGATTCCACAAAAATTGGCCATCCCTTCTTTTCAATATCCTCGGCAAAAGAACATGTTGATGATCATTAGCTAAATGGATTTTTAACTGATTTATTACTACTAAAATGTCAGAATGCTTACAAGAAATCAGCTCTTGCATTAAGAACATCTGGTTCAAACCAAACAAAGGGAAGACTGAAGACTGTGAAGAAGAAAAGTGTATATTCCACCGCATTGATAGAGCTTCCATTTGCCAGAACAGTGTTGAATTCTGGGATGCTCCTGGGTTAACTATTAAGCTTATATAACCATGTAGCATCCACTTCTTTTTTAGCAGTGACCTCTGTCAACAAGAAACACAAGCTTCTTGTGTAACAAGAAACTGAATCTGATCATCCATTTGCAAGTGCAGTCATCCATTTGTCATGTACAGATGTGGACACTGCAATTTCTTATGGCTGATGCTAAATATCAAGAAGCAGCAAAACAGGGCTTTGTCTTGTAATTCAGGCCACTGTAAGTATTCTAGGTATGTTCTTAGTTTCTTCTGTTGAGTCTGACCATTAATCAGTCTCTGAGCAGCTGATGGATGTGCAACCCTGGGTAAAAACATACATCAGAGCCACAGCGAAGGACAAAGTATTTGTTCTAAGTGCTCTGGTTGCGAAAGATAGCTCTAGTGGACAACACGCAGATCCAGAGCCTTGTACTCTCCAATAAACATTGGAAACCATCAAATTCTTTGTCTTTCTCTGAACGTGTAATATTTTTCTACTGTATGGCTTAGATGAGGAAAAGAGGAGAAATCTGTATGAATGAACAAAGTCCTCCAAGAAAAGCTTTTCCTCTGAAAAAAAATCCCCAGAGAATCCTCTGAGGTATGCTAGACAAGGGCTTTTATATGGAAGTTGTTCAGTGCTACAGATGTTCGGTCTTCAATACCGTTAACGTACTACTGAAACGGAATTAAAGAAGGGTTTGAAGGTGCTATTTCAGGTTTCCAAAAGTGCAGAACAAGCCTTTAGTTTGCTGGAGGTTTGGAATGAGTGGGTAAGCACATGCATGAATGAGTGGAGTAAATAGTACTTGAAAGTCAAGTCACTAGTTTCTGGTCAAACTCACTTTCTGTACATTACAAACAAATGATAAGTTTTATAGCTGTCCAAATTTCTGTAAGTATCCACCCCTCTAGTGGATTGAGTGAAGACAATCCATTTCTATTTTCTACCTTTTTAACTTTTTTATCTTCCTTTTATATTGTTGCAACAGAGCTTTTTGGATAGGATTGTTTTTCTATTTAAACCAGAAATCTGTGTGAAAATTAATGCACGATGTTAATATTGAGTATGATGAAGATATCTGCAGGTAGTTGTGGAAAGCAAGAGCTGATGCGTGGGCATGTATTGAACTCTTCTGTTGCCTTTCATATGAGGTACTGCACAAGATTGCCCTGACTTGCTACCTCCTGATGTCCAAGTGAGGCCCAGATTAAGTAACAACTCAGTTTGTTGATAATTGAACAGAAATATTTCTGATTAAGACTTTTACTCTAAAGTCCATCAGAAATAAGGCCTAAAAACTGTCATGCTTTGCCATAGTATTAGGAGGAGGTGGAAGAGAAGGGTAAAGTAAAGGAAGACTGAAAATGCAATATGCAGCTGATTAGAAGGAAAAAAACCATAGGGCATGGCCACAGTAAGAACTGGTGATTACGGTTCACAGATACAGTGAACTACCTTACAAGCCTGGAGGAGCTGCAGTAGAGGAAACAAAGTGATACAATACTGGAATACTGTGATACTCTTAACTAGAGGATGAGGAAACTGTAGGTAATGTGACACAAAAGTTGTCACAGGTGGGGTTTATTATATAGTTGAGATAAAAGAATGAGTAAATGGATGGTAATGTTTACTGTATTAATGGTTTACTATGGAAACTCTTTTCATTACTGGTTTTAGAACATATGTGACCAATATTACAGATTGGGCCATGGCTCTGTATCAGATTTAACAGATGTAAGGAAGGTAGCAGTCCTTCTCCTTGAATCTTCATTTCTTTAAGTTGTAGCAAGAAACCTGCATGCAGATAGAAGAACTCAGTGAGAGGGAAGAGGGCATGAGTGGAAGGTACCCCACAGAGCACAGTACTTCCAGGCAGAAGTAAGGAATTGCCAAACAATAGAGAGCATTAGATAGTAAAGGATTTAAAGAGCAGGTGATAGCTTTCTGTTCTTGTGACTTCTGTATGAAATAACTAAACAGCATGCATTTTTCTGCTTTTCTCACTTAGCTTGCATTATACAACATTCTGGTAGTCAATTGACCCCTGTGAAAGACAGATCTTTCATTGCTTGTGGAAAAATCTTCTCAAGTTCACGAACTTGTAGCACAGCCTTCTAAAAAAATAAAGTTGGAACTTCAGTACGTTAGTATAATAGAGAGTCAGAAATAAAGTAATTCTCGTAAGATTTTCTATTCCCCATACAGAAATTTCCTGTTCATTTTTGTAGAACTTGTCAGAAGAGTTGTGCATGTGTTCTGGATGGTGCATTGGGAACAGTGACAGAGTTTTTTCTGTTCTTTCTGTGTCTGCCTGAGAAGGGTGGTCCTTTAGTTTCTTGATCCTCTGGTAATGCAGTTTTTTTCTGATGATCTTTCTAATGCTTGTAGTTAGAGGTCATCTGTATGAGGAAATAATATGCAACTTTTCTGGGAGAATCCTGATGGGCAAAGTAGGAGTACAGCTTTTCATGGTCAAAACACTGATATTAATGCTGATGGGAGCAGCCTGTGAGTATTCCCAACGTGTCAATGTCTGTATATACAGACTACCGCTGATGCTAGTCGCATGGTAAGGACAAGGCTCTGAGGGAGCACAGTCCCTCTGTGGTAGTGAGAGGGGTGAAAGCAATTTCACAATTTCCAAGGAAATGAGAAGCAGAGAACATGTTCAGCTTCGTTGATTTTTAAAATAAAGTTGAAAGGCAGGAGACAAACTTTGGTTATAGCAGCTGCTAAAGTATTTTATGAAGTCCTGTGTTAAGATGAAATTTCCATCTATGTAAAACAGATGTGAAATTTTTTCAGTTTACTTTGTCAATAAAATCTGTTTATACTACCTCTCTAAAAGATGCAGCCTGATGTAAATCAATGTGTAAAACTTTGATTAGTAAGTGAAGTTCTGAAGGCAAGATTTCTTCTGTCAGTCAACACTGTTTTGTGTTTGTGAGTAATACCAGCCATAGAGCCTGGCAACAGAGAGAATCTAACCCATTATCCAACCCACTCGCTGCCCAGAGTCTCTGAGGTAGTTAGTGCTGTGCATGTACAATGACTAAGAATGAAATATCAATCACTTTAAACATATTAAATAGTGGAAAGCTGCTAGGGAGAAGGGTACTGCTGCAGAGGGTGAGGTTGTAAAGGCACAGAGAACTGTCCCATTTATATAAAAACAGAAAACCTCTTGCATTTTCTGTTGTGATAGTCTTGATTTTATGAACCCAACAGATGTTTTGGGAGTCCTTTATGTTTTTAAAAATGCGGATCTTAATCTGCTCAGAGGTTCTATTTAGCACCACTTAGCAGTAGGGGGAAACAGGGTTATGGCAATTTTGTTTGGTCTCAAACTGGATTTTTATAAATGCAATAAGAAGTAAAGAAGTTGGGAAGTATTTAGTGCACGGATTACATCAAATATTCTATAAAAAGATTGCTAATTCCTTTTCTGGAGCCAAATTCCCATTTGGCTGTTTCAGAATCCTGTGCTGGGTAGACTGCAGGAATCTTGTCCAAAATAATAGAAGTAATTGTATTTTGAATACTGAAACTGAGCTGATATTTTTCAATACTAAATTTTGTGTCGCTGGGATTTGACAGCTTACATGCAGAGATTTCATTCTTATAATAGATTTTAAATGTAATACGGAGCAGGTATTGCTAGGTCTTTCAAAGAATGAAAAAGCCACTTGTTCCTTCTGCCAGAGAGAAAACAACTAATTCCTTTGTGTGTTTTATTTTTTCCTGAAAGCCTGACCCTTTTTATTCAAATACTGTTTCATTAGTATCAGTTCCATTAGCAGGATCCAGCACATAGAAAGCAGTTTTGAAAGAAAATAACAGTATCTATCATGATGCCATTCACCTGTTTTAACACCACTGGAAGATAGAGTATGAGAAAGGTCATCTTATTACTAATAACATGCTGCTCATTAAACTGAATTTCACTAAATGCTGGATTTTGTTTCAGTGGCAAGTGTATGTGACACACACACACAAAACATAAGCTACCATTTTTATGAAATTATAACAGTATGGACATTACTCTGAGCAAGGAAAGGAAAGCTTTCTGCCTCCCACTCAGCTGTCATCTTGGCAGAATGCATTAGAGATTTGTGCTGCTGCTTATGCTCTGCTTGTTCTGTGAATAAATAAGGGACTTCAGGCTATTGAGCAGTGAATCTAACATCACTCATCAGTACTGAATTTAAGTTAGGCAGCTTGTGATTACTAGGCTTAGAAAGGACTAACCAGTACCAGGACTAACAAGAATCTTTTCGCAGATTGAGAACTATAGTTAGTTTTTCAGAGGGGCAGAAAATGCAGTATGATGTGTGTAAACAAATGGAATATGTTATGAAGTCTTCAGTCTTTGATACTCCCATTTTGGATTCTAGAGAATTAACTGTACTTCTCAAGCTTAGTTTTTCACTTAGAAGTATGTAGTGTAGCTTTAAAGTATATAGGATTTCAGTTTCTCTGGCATTTTCTTGGGTATTGATTCTCTGGTATTGTCTTGAAGTACTCATTCCATACTGCATTGCACTTGCAGCTTCTGAACATGGTTTGAAGCCATTACAGGACCAACCTGATTATCTATAAAGCCACAGTTCATATTGCAGCAACTTGACAACTGATAATGTAAGTGTTGAGTTAGATCTGTACTTATTTGTGTATACACTTATGCTAATGTAAATAATTTTAGGACAGAGAGAGCTGTGCAGTAACAGCTGGAAGCATTTAGGTTTGCTTTTCTGATGGGAGGAACAGTGGTATATATCAGTAATATATAGAGCAAGATATTTTTAGATCTAATGCCTAGCTAGGTTCTAAACTAAAGGTTAAGAGTAATGTGATAATTTGTTACAGCTGAGGGAGTATGACTTTAGTCTCTGTGAAATGAAATTGAGTAGATAAAAAACCAGAGGGATGTCAGCTACTGCTGTAATTAATAGAAGCTTTGTAGCAAAAAATCATACAGCCTGAAACACCCTGAACACTGGCCAATGTTTGTTTAAAATGGTTTACTATAACAACTTAAGTGACAGGACCTGTACAGTTAGCCATACTGATGAAGTCAAAGAGGTTTTTGTGTGCTACTGTGCTGAAGGTAGCAGACGACATAATGTTGCACATCTCCTTAATCAATCATGAAGGTGTCTGAGAGGTTACCTGGTAAAGATAATCTTTCCTGGGAGTGGCGTATTGCCTTCTATGACTGGAAAAAGGAGCCATGAGAAAACAGCTAAAATTAAAGTAGTAGTGTTTAAGTATCTGTGGTGTGATTGCTCACATGTGTACACAGGCCTGTAGTGCCTTTAATTTTGTCTGGTCCCAGCCACGAGGTATCACAAGCTTGCTTGTTTCATACAAATCAAAGAAATGATTATAGGAAGGAGATTTCATCAGGCATGTAACGATATATGTTTTTAATGAGCTATCTATCTATATGTCCACTTGTGTAAGCATATAACTCCATAATTTATGTGAAGTGCCACAGGGAAGGGCATTCATTTGCTTTAGCTGAGAAACCATTGCACTTTTTCAGATGTCCTCTATCCCACACTGTTGTGTTGAGATGGGCTGCACTGCCCATAGATTTATTCTTGAATACTTCTTCTAGAAGATTAAAAAGACTTGATATTGTGCTGTTTCTGCAAAGCTGTCTTTTATATTAGAGTGGATTTTTTTTAGACAACTTGCCCATAGTACCTATTATCTATATAACCTTTTCTTAAAGTGAAAATAGAGACTACAGACTTGGAACAGCTGAAATACAGCTTGATTTCCGCTGACTCTTTTATTTGGTGTGCTTCTGTGGGTTTTTAAGTAGTCTTCATGAATACCTTGCTGCATCCTTATCCTTGAAGAGAGATCGGTTCTGGAAGGAGGTTCTAGAACAGTGTCGTGAATTGACTTGTTTATTCATCTGTCTTTTGGATTTTTTTGCAACCCATCACTGCACTGATATTTACTGTCCTAATTTGGGGTAGCTTTTAAGTGTGTACGTATTTGGTCTGTTGTCACTAGTACTTGGTAGTTTAAAACTTTGTATCTGAAAAGCATGCGGGAAGTGCGCTGCAAGTCTGAGACCCTTGAAATGATATGCCTATGGCTGCTGCCTTAATAAGCAGTCTCTATGGCATTTAAAACTAGATGAACTGTATTAGCTGTAGTTGTAGTCCATGCAGAACCTAGTTTAATTTTTTTATACAAAGGAAAATACTTTGCTTTTATAGAAATGCAAGAGATTGCAGTCATAGACGGTGTTTGGTCCTTGTGTGCTTTTAATGAAAGGAGAGCAAGTGATAATCGCTGCAAGGGGAGTGCTGCAGGTGCGTGTTAGCTGACCGACTGACTGCTGCAGTGTGTCAAGCGCCGAGCGCCGGCGCTCCGGTGCAGCGCTGCGGGTGCTCGGGCATCGAGGCGGGGCTCCTGGCGGCCCTCTCGGTGGCTGGCAACCTGCCCCGCAGCTGGCACGTAAGCCTGCGTGCGGTAACAGAAATGGTGTTCGGTATTCTGCGTCGTGTGCGCGCAGGAGGTGGTAGCGGGTTTTGGACGGCTCGGGCCTTCGGCGGTGTGCGCCGGCGGGGAGGGCCGCGGCGCGGTCCTGCGGGGAGGACGGCGGCGGAGC
>JAVJGI010000057.1:62089782-62099789 GCA_035590275.1 Ibycter americanus
TGGGTGTGCTCTTAGTGTATGTTAACTCTTTTCTGCCCTTTTGAACAAGTAACAAATGAAACAACATGCAACACTGGGTTGAACTTCAAAAATCACTTTCAGTTTAGATTGCAATTGTATGTTAAGCTTTCAGTATATTGGGTTAAAAAAATGAGTGCAAATGCTGTCAGAAATATTCTCATTTTAAAATACCACTGATTTGGTTAGAAATAAGTTCTGAGTCATTCAGTATGCAGTATTCCCATCCTGTATGGTGCTAAGATAGATGTTCAATTACTGTCTGAAATGGTAAACACTTTCTATATTTGTGCAGTTAATCCTGCTTTTATACTCAAATGTTGTAAATATATTGGTAATCAAGGTAGGCATAACCTAAAATGCCTGAATTACAGGATAACTCGATTTGGGGTTTGTTTACAACACTGAAAGAAACTCACAGTGAAGTCTATGTGTGTGTATGTATCTGAAGATGACATGAGTATCTCTTCAAAGGCCCAATTATAGTTATTAGATACAAAAGAGAAACAGGTATGAGCAGTGTCTTACTAAAAATTGATAGAACAGCTTCTGTTGGAAATCTTTTTAAATGTAGAGTCATGCTTATTTTTTAAAGATCCAGTAAATTTCAAAACGTTTTGTTGGCTTACTGTGTCAGTTGATACTGGGCTGTGAGTATACCTGGCGTACTGCTGCAAGTGACTTCATTTAATTTTGATTATGATTTTCACACATTTTGGCATTCATTGAATACACAAAACTTGTAGAAAAGTGAATTCAAGTAATGAAGCTTGTTCTGTTTAAAAGGTGAGGGGGAGGGAAGCAAGTAGGGTTTACAGAAGAGCAAACGTACCTTATTTGTCTGAATTGTCATCAGTGCTCCTTTTCCTGCCAGAGGACAGGTATACATCTAAACCAGTGTGGTGGGCTGACCCTGGCTGGATGTCAGGTGCCCACCAAAGCTGCTCCATCACTCCCTTCCTCAGCTGGATAGGGGGGAGAAAATATAACAAAAAGCTCATGGGTTGAGATGAGGACAGGGAGATCACTCAGCAATTACCATCAGGGGCAAAACTGACTCAACTTACCAATCAAATCAGAGTAGGATAATGAGAAGTAAAACCAAATCTGAAAACACCTTGCTCAACTTTATTCCCAAATTCTCTCCCTCCTCCCCCTGAGCAGCACAGGGGGACAGGGAACAGGGGCTGCGGTCAGTTATTTCATCACACGCTGTCTCTGCGGCTTCTTCCTCCTCACACTCTTCCCCTGCTCCAGCGTGGGGTCCCTCCCATGGGAGACAGTTCTCCACAAACTTCTCTGATGTGGGTCCTTCCCCTGGGCTGCAGTTCTTCATGAACTGTTCCAGTGTGGGTCCCCTCCATGGGGTGCGGTTCCTCAGGAGCAGACTGTTCCAGTGTGGGTCCCCTGTGGGGTCACAGCCTCCTTTGGGCATCCCCTTGCTCCACTGTGGGCCTCCATGGGCTGCAGGTGGGTGTCTGCTC
Source organism: Ibycter americanus (assembly GCA_035590275.1). Lineage (NCBI taxonomy): Eukaryota > Metazoa > Chordata > Aves > Falconiformes > Falconidae > Ibycter > Ibycter americanus. The sequence continues at coordinate 62,091,285 of JAVJGI010000057.1, forward strand.
CTCCATGGGCTGAGGGGCACAGCCTGCCTCACCGTGGGCTTCACCACGCCCAGGGGCTGCAGGGGAACCTCTGCTCCGGCCCCTGGAGACCCCCTGCCCCTCCTGCGGCACTGGCCTGGGGGGCTGCAGGGCTGTTCTGCTCAGTCTCACTCCTCTCTCCCACCTGCAGTTTTGTTGCACAGATTCTTTTCCCCTTAAAGATGCTATCCCAGAGGCACTACCACTGTTGCTGATGGGCTCGGCCTTGGCCAGCAGCAGGTCTGTCTTGGAGCCGGCTGGCATGGGCTCTGTTGGACGTGGGGGAAGCTTCTAGCAGCTTCTCACAGAAGGCACCCTGTAGTCCACTGCTACCAAAACCTTGCCACACAAACCCAATACAACCAGAATATCTTTTTGAGTATCTCCAGAGGAGATACTCAAAACCTGCCTGGGCATGATTCTGTGTAACCTGCTTTAGGTGGCCCTTCGTTAGCAGGGGATTGGACTGGATGATCTCCAGAGGCCCCAACCCTGACCATTCTGTCATTCTGTGAGATACCATCTTTTGAAGTATTTCTAAACATGAATATTAATATTTATACTTACATTTATCAAAAACTGAATATACTTTTAAATCTGAACTAACTGGGATTTGAAATCTGGTATTTTCAGTATTGTTCCTCTGTGATTCCTTTATTAGCAGCTTGAGTAAATTCACTGCCCTTAAGCAGTTTTATTTACAACCCTTACCACTTAGCTGGGTGCATGTACTGTTAGTTAAGGTGCTTTTCTTCTCAGTAGTTTTCCAGTTACTTGCTGATGGGTCTGATCTCTTTTATTTAATTATCCATAAAGTAGTTGTAAGGTCAGGACTATATTCACAGAGTCCAAAAAACAACGACAAAAAAATCACATTGTTTCTGTACTTCACAGTCCAGAGGCTGTGAAGACAGGAACCTTTTTAAGTGATGATGAGTCATAGGGACAGCTCCATTTCCAGAAGCATTCTTTTGTACTTCTACAGTAGGAAAAGATAAACTAGGTTATGTTTAAGTGACCATTAAAAGTAATTTGACTTACATTCTTTAAAGGAACAGAAAAAAAACTTCTGCAGCCTTTCTTATAGATACACTTATGTTTATTTTTTTAGAAAGTCACTACTGACTAAAGAATTTGCTTAGAATAATGCTATAAACCACTAGTAATTATTAAAACTTGCATAACTAAACAGAATAGTAAGTTAACTTTTGTTAAATTGATTCAGTTTTATTTGTGGAGAAGATTTTACACTGTTTAGCAGATGTTACCAAATGCAATATGAAATTATTGTGGAAAAGTACTCCTTTAAAGCACTGTAATAATCCTGGGGGGTGAAATGGGAGAACTGTACCTAAACAGCATTAGTGTTGAGTGCTGGAGTTATAGTAAGTAAATAAATGAAAATATGTCTTATCACAGTAATAGGTAACTTGCTGGTTTTTCCTCCAAATGGGTTGTTGCAGAATACTTCTCTGTTCCTTTATACAAGTAAAATTGTAAATTCACTGATTTGTCATTTTAGCACACTGCCTCATTTTCCAACAGTACCTGGCCCAAAGGCTGTATCTCTAGCCTTCGTCTGCTTTGTCAGCTTGGATTTCAGTGTGTTGTGATTGAGGTTGAAATTGATGTCATAGCCTAATGGCACTGTTACTTTAGCAATGGTACTGCAGAAATGTAGAACAGTACAGAAAAGAATGCTTTACCTACTAACTTGAAAAAAATGCATGTGCTGTTGGAAAAAACGGGATAATTTAAAAACTAGAAGTTACAACCTAAATTAATTGTAGCACAGCAAATTCGGAAGGATGATCCAGTATACTAATGTTTAACTGTTGCAAGTATTCAGAAAAAGCAATCCCTAGCTGCCTGGACACCTCAGTCATGTAATTTGGTAGCACAGGAAAGGTGGTAGTATTTCTACTTGGCTGTTCATACTGGCTTTTGGAGCAGGAAGACTCTTTATGTAGAAAAGTATCCTGAACATATGATTTCTGAAATAGCAGAAGTGCCATGCGGGCAAGTGAGAAAGAGGCTTCTAAGAAGAGAATTGGAGGAGGGCTTGGATGTTGGGTGGGGTTGGGTTTTTCCCCTGCACCAAGGTGCTTTTCCCAGAGGAAGGGGATTAATTAGTTCTAAATTTATCTGAGTTGACAGGTCTTGCAGAAACCTGCAAAACTCCCAAGACCACTCCACATATCCACATTGCCCTTTTAGGCTTTTAAGCTAAGACTGTTGTCTGCAAATGTTATCCACCCGTAAGTCAGATAATGTAGGAGTCCTTCTTTGAAAAACACCGGATTACCTGTTTGTCTAACTTTGCTGACAAGGCAGATGTTGTGTCTAGAGATGGCTGGGCCTTATGGCTAATGAAGATGCCTTTGAATGTACTGAGAAGCACAAGTGCAGTGGAGATGTCTCTCCAAGAGTAGCAATTTTGTCACACCAGACTTGATCCTAAAGGCTATGCCAGCATTAACAGGTAGTGCAGTAAGAGTTGATCTGTACATGAATTATGCTGAGGACCCAGCATGAGTAATATGTATGTTACAGGGGATTTGGTTTTGGTCTAGATTCAGTCTCGTCCCATGGGGTGGATGCCCATTAGGAGTCTTGAGTGTAACTGGTGGCTTGGTTTGATCAGAAGAGAATTTGGTTCATGTTTAGAGATCAACCTATGATGTGAACCAAAGTACAGCTGGTGGGGCAGATGGGGGTTTGGCATCAGACTGTTACAATCTAAAATGCAAATGTGGGCACACACCTTGACTCCATCAGTCAGGCAGCATGCAAACTAGGAAATCTGGCCTCAACTCCACCTGCAGAATTATTTCCACAAAACAGTCTAAACATAATTAATGTGTCTAAACTCCAGAATTATTCTTCCTGGAGTACCAGCATCTAATTACATAGTGTACGGCAGCAATGACTGTGCTGCTACTGTTTCCTCTGAGTCAAGTGCTTGGAGATTATTTCCCCAGAACCCTGTGCTGTTCTTTACTCCAGATCCTTTTACTTTTTCTTTTTTGGTACGAGGAACACCACTTTGCATGTAGAGAAGCTCAGTAGTGTGCTGTTTAAAGAGTATCTTATTGTGGATGCCATTTAGGGCAACAAAGCTGGTGAAGGGTCTGAAGCCCAAGTCTTATGAGGAGCAGCTGAGGGACCTGGGTGGTTCAGTCTGGAGAAAAAGAGGCTGAGGGGAGACCTTACTGCTCTCTATAAATGCCCAAAAGGAGGTTGTAGGCAGATGGTGGTAGGTCCACCTGCCAGCATCTCCCAGATAAGAAGTAACAAGAGGAAACAGCTCAAGTTGCACCCGAGGAGGTTTAGATTGGATATTGGGGAAATAATTCTTTACTGAAAGGGTGGTGAAGCATGGGGACAGGCTACCCAGGGAGGTGATGAAATCACCACCCCTGGAAGTGTTTAAAAAATACATTGATGCGGTGCATGGGGACATGGTTTGGTGATGGACTTGCCAGTCCTGGGTTAACATTTGGACTTGATGACCTCAGAGGTCTTTTCCAACCAAAATAATTCTGTGATTGTGTTTCCTTTGAAAAGAGCAAAATGCATTTACAAGGTACTTTCTGTACAAGTTGCAAGAACCATTAATGATGACGGTAGGGTATGCTAGGCTCTTAAAAGAGCTAAACAGTGATGTGGAGATCACTTCAAATTGTCTAAAACTCATTGCTTTTCAGGTCTGAACAGAGTACAATTCTGGGTGTAAAGTCTGAGTCTGTGTATGAGAAACATGGAGTACCTTTCATTACTGAAATTGTTTTTGCTTCCTGACTACTGCTGCTTCTAAAAATATTTCCTATGTAACAGCAGGAAAAAATGATATTTTAAATTCCAGTAAGGGCTTTTTGCCTTGTGGCCAGTCTTTTCAATTTATTTTTGCTATTGATGTGTCTGCCGTTATGATATAGGAAAGGCATTCACTAACTTGCATTTAATTTTCTACCTGAATTTAGGCCACTGAGCATTAGGGACCGGGGGACTTACATCCCTCTTTTAGTGTAGTAGTCATTGTTTACTATGAGTCTTTTTGTGCATTAGATGTATGTTCCTTCAGCTGTATAATTTTACCATACATAGTTCCAATACCACATGGCAATATTCTTGGCTTTGAAGGTCCAGCTGCATAGAAGAGTCCTAAATCTTTCTTGTAGGTATGGTTATGGTAGTAATAAGCCAAATAATAGGACACCATGAAGGAATCCCAAGTCTTTTCCTCATAGGTGTGGCGGTAGTAGCAGTACTAGCAGTAAGAACAACATGATTCTACTCGCTCTTTTACAGCGATGTTGAGGCCTCGTAGAAAATAAAACTTGGGGTTTACTTCTGCTATGGTTTTGAGGTTTAAAAAGTGTGGTATTCAATATACTTTTGTAACTTTTTGCTATGTATCCAAATTTTGTTTTTACATGACTAATTTTAGGTACACAGATGGAGAAATGTAACTGATTTCTCTGGGCTTCCATTTCTCCATCTGTAAATTCAAGATAAATGGTATTCACTTTGAGAAGAAATTTCAAATAAGCCAATAGTTTGGACTACTAGAGAGGATGAGTTATTCTGGATATACTTTACATCGTGACAGTGCTTGGGGAAATACTATAGAATATATTTGATGGCAATTAAAGTTACGACACTTGATCACTGCTCCCATGAAATCTAATTTACGTCAGTGTCTCAGTAGCTGTTACATAAATGTGCATTTGAGGCCAGGATAAGATTTATTTACCTTGTGATTTTATTATTGTAAGGATTTCTTAACTAAGCTTCATTTCTTACAGGAGGTGCTGAAACAGCTACAAGGAAGTATTGAAGATGAGGCAATGGCATCTTCTGGACAAATTGACTTACTGGAACGACTTAAAGGTAAATCTAGAATTATGTTTTGCGGAGGGTTCATTTGTTTCTGAGTTGTTTTTTCTTCGGCATAAAATTTTCTAACTCAGCTTCATCTTCTTTCCAGTGCTGACTTTGATGGTTAGGCTTAGTCTCTGTGCCTGTTATTTTTGTTAAGCACTTTAAGACACATTCTCAAAACCAAGGAAGTACCTATGCTGCTTTTGTACTTTTTCTGCTGTTACCTTAAGGCTTCATATGAATTGTTTTTGGTATAAGTTGCATTTCATTCAGTAAAAATACATTTAAGTTAATGATGGATTAGTTCCACCAATTTTCTAAACTTGTTTGCATGCCCTGCCCTCTCCGTGTCATATTACTGGAATTTTATCTGTCATTCTGTACTTCGATGCCCCCTTCCCTAAAGCATGTGCTGGAATGTGCGTCATCCCATTATATGGGATGTGCAAAGCAAGCCCAGACCACTGATTCCCTGTAGAACATCCATTATCCCTACCACTGAACCAGAAATATCATAGGGGGGATGTCTGTGTTTAAGGGCCTTGTGGTGAATAGAGTTGTTATCATTTATGTGACAGTGAAGCATCTGCAGGATCTCTTGAGAAAGAAGCTATTAAGAAGTGGACCACAAGAACAACTTACAGAACATTTATGCAGAACTGCCCATTTCCTAAGTCCTTTGGGAAAGAGGCAGGCAGGCTCATGTGGGGATACTGTTCTGACTGTCAAGATGGCAGTTTGGCCATCTGCTCAGATGACTAGTATTCTCGAAGTATATGATTAAGATTGGGTTTGTTCACATTATGTTCTTCTGTGGATTTCCATGCAAGATGTTTCCACCAAAAAGTCACAGATTTGTTCAGGAAATAAGAAATTAAGGTGGAAATGAGCTTTTAAATTTGTGCTGCTGAACTTCCAACTCTGAAAATGTTTGCTCTTTATTACCCAGAACTGAACTTGGAAAGTACCAACTTCCCTGGGGTGAAGTTAAGGCCAAAGATGTCTGTGCGTTCATATGGGAGCCGGGAAGGGTCTGTGTCAAGCCGTTCAGGAGAGTGTAGTCCTGTTCCCATGGGATCATTTCCAAGAAGAGGATTTATGAATGGAAGCAGAGAAAGCACTGGTTATTTAGAAGAGCTAGAAAAAGAGAGGTAAATTTCTTTGTTTATTCATCCAGAATGGATTGCCTTCTAATTTTAACGTGAAGGTTTACTAATGGACCTAGTATTTAGCTGTCATGCATATGATTCTGATCAATGGTATATTTACCTTGACAAGTAAGGAAAACAGGAATCTACATTTTATTTAGGTGCACACAATAAAAAATAAAAAATCTTAAACACCTCATATGGTTTCTACTGCTTCTTCATGTGTGTTTCATTGTTACTCTTTATTGGCTGAAGGTTACTTTATTTTGATCGACAGATTGTCAGTGTCTGAAATATATTTAGAGAGAAGGGGTGGAGCTTCCCAAACACCTCCCTATCTTCGCACCACTGTTAAGTGCTGAAAAAGTAACAATGTGATGAATCTGACTGAAATCCCAGGTGTTTTCAGAAGCCTGTCTGTAAGACAGGGTTTTCTAAAGAGTTGGTCATTGACAGCTACTTAATGGATGGGGTGCCAGGCTGGGGGCTGCAAAACCAAATAAACAGCAATATGGTATTTTCATGCCTAGTAGTCATTAACAAACAAAAAAGTCCACTTGAGTCCTAATACAGAAGTTTGGTGGGTAATAAGTGGTTTGTGGACAGCCCTTCAGAAACCCCTCCTCTGAAGGGCCTTACCTGGTCTTCAGTAAAACTTTTGCAGTCAAGAGCTGAAAGGAGTACACTTTTCCTCCAAGGTACTATGTCTGGGTCCGTTTCTTCTGGTCCTATCAGGAGAATGAAAGTAACTGCCATACTGAGCCTTTTCTAGCAGTCACTCTTATTTTTTTATTTCCCTAGTCAGGATCACTAATCGTGTTTGTTCTGCTGTGTGAAGTCTAGATTCCTGAGAAGCTGTATAAGAATATTCAGGAATCTGGGAATCTCTTCCCACTTGCTCATCCCAGTCTTCAAGAATCTTAATTTGTCTGTCGTTTTCCACTTAACAAAACAGTGTACTTGTTTGTATTTTTCCAGTGCTGATTTTTACTGCATGTGGTACTAAAATCTTTTAAGTGTACTTAGGAATTTCAGTTACAATTCAAGTGAACTCCAGGTCACTTGAACAAGGAGTATTAATTTAGACCAGCTGGAGTTCTTCAAGGTGGTTAGCACATCTGATTTATGATCTGTGATCCTTTCCCACTCTTGTGGATTCTGAGGTCATGGTTCTTTGGACGTTTTTCTCAGCAATAAAGACGGCTTAGGCAGTGAGAGCTGGTCTTTGTTCCAAATAATGTTCCAAAAAATGCTGAAAAAAAGGGATAAGGATATTTTAATTTCAGATGAGCTTAGGTAGTGTTAGTGTCACAGCGGTTAGGGTAAAGATTTATGCTGTGGAGAAGATGGTCTGTAGAGGCATGGCCAGATCACATCTGGCTTAATTATTTGTGCAGTGATGGACAGTCTGAACTGCCCTATTCTTTCCTGTTTCAGGGAACATGTAGGAATATGTAGGGCATTGATGTGGACCCTGGGTAGCCAAATGCATCGGAACCTGGGGATGTAGGACCATGCATCACTGGAATTTCTGAAAGAAAATCAACTATTAATTTTCATGTGCTTTGTGTCTGAACTTGTTTGGCATACTTGCTAAATTTGTGTGTTTCTAAACATATATAAACACATGTTAATTGCTAATAGAATAATTTTTGCACTTAAACAGACTTTCAGAGAACTCATGGAACTTGACAAGCCTCAAAATATTAAAATGATTTAGAAGAAAATAACATTTTTTGGAAACCTGCAGCAAGAGAATATTTCCACTCAGTATCTTAACACACTGCCACAATATATGCTGCTCATGGGCAACAGTGTTTGGTCGCGGACCAAATCATATATGTGTGGTGAATGTGGCAAATTCACAAGATGTTTATTAATAAACTAATTCACTAGATGTTTATTAATATAAACAAGAAACAAAAACAATTGCTAAAATTTGTTTTGTATTAAAAAAATTCTTTAGCTTGGCTAAAAGTGATCTTCTGAGTGAAAGAAAATTAATCAAATTATTCACTTACCAGAATGAAGATGAAATTATCTGCCTGTTTCTCATTTGCTTAGCTCTCCTCTAATTTCAAAGTCAAAAAAAGAAAAGAGGAAAAAAGTGGGAGGGTGTGTGCTTTTAGGTTGCCAGTTTAAAACACACTGTTCTTTAAAGATCTCCTGCTTTCTCTCTGGCTGTTTCCGGGTATATTTGGTAAGACACTGTATCAACAACAAAACTTTTCACACTACAATGCATGTTGCTTATTGTGTTGGTTTGTCTTCTGCAGTTTAGTAAATTTAATAACCTTGACTTTGTAAATTCTGTAATTTACTATTAAAGATGACAATCTTATAAATTTTTTAATGAAAATGTTTGTATGCCTTGTTTATTCTTTCTAGTTTCTGTCACTCCTTTTTTTTATTTTCTTAATGTTGATTTTGAGCATTTTGTTGTGTCTCATGACTT
>JAVJGI010000057.1:62129509-62142548 GCA_035590275.1 Ibycter americanus
TTTTCCTTAATTTGCCAATTTCATAATCAATGAAAATATTTTATGTATTTTTCTCAGAAAATAATGTTCAGTGATAATAATTAAATTGGTAATACTGAGATTTACTAAATAGCCTTTTATGTAGCTGGTACGAGTTCATTGGTGAAACATGATTTTGGCTGGGTGGAATTAAAAGATTAGTGTGCTTCTTACTTTCTCGTAATTCCTCCTGTTCCCATTTTCCCCTGAAATCTCAATGTCATGTTATCATACCTTTCAGCTGTTGCTAAGCACAGGATTCAAGATCCAGAGTCAGTATTTAACAGTTTATCTTTCTGAGCGTTCTGGTGTTCAGATGTTTGACATCTGTTCTATACATATAAATGCACTTTGTTCCTTGGTATGTATGATAGAGTACAGATATTATTTATTTTATTTGTTTGTTTTTAAAGGAGGCTTGCAGGCCATTGCTGAACTGTTACAAGTGGATTGTGAAATGTATGGACTTACAAATGATCACTATAGTGTTACCTTAAGGAGGTATGCTGGAATGGCTCTGACAAACTTGACTTTTGGAGATGTGGCAAACAAGGTAAGAGTAGAATTTTAAACACAGTAATTTCAGTTAATGTTTGAATTGTAGTTCTCAAGGTGGGTGATGAAAATCTCCAGGATAGGTTTCTGAGTTTTGAGCTCAAGACAGAAGTTCAAAATATCTGGCATTACATCCTGTTTCTGACAGAGAGCACCAGAAGCCGAACGTTGTATGATGCAAGTATAATATCAACTCTCATACTAAATTAAAAACCTTAACATCACTGAAAGTAAGGATTTTATCTATTGGCTTAATTTTTTAATGAGCATTAGATTAGTATAGCACATAATGGCTATGGAACAATGATTAGAGATAGTGGCTGATTTTTCCGAGAATGTTGAACTAAAGCTGCTAATTGAGTTAAATTTTGTAAAGATGTCAGTTACTTAACAATACTATTACTGTCTGAAATCTTGCAAACCTCTTCCTTCAGGCTGGAGCTTGCTTTTAAATATTTGGAACTTACCTGGCTCATAATGGGCACTACTTCAAATTATTATAAGAGAAAATAGGTCTGTATTTTCTGACAAGGGCCTTGCTTTCAAAAGATTGAAAGTTTCAATTATTTCTTGCCCCAGAGTTTGCCAAGCTATGGATCTTAAAAATAACTTTGTACTGAGAAGAGTTTTATCCTTCTGCTGTAGAGGAAGACATTTCAGGAGTGAATGGAAATAACAGGCTTATATGATTTGGTTTTTGTTCTAAGTTCTAGCCAAGAGTAAAGCATAAATCCTTGCTGCAGATCAAATCATAGAATGGTTTGTGTTGGAAGGGACCTTAAAGACCATCTAGTTCCAACCCCTCTGTCATGGGCAGGGACACCTTCTACCAGACCAGGTTGCTCAAAGTCCCATCCCACCTGGCCTTGAATACTTCAAGGGATGGGGCATCCACAGTTTCTCCGGGCAACCTGTTGCCCAGAAAATGAATTGCATTACAAAATATTTGCTCTTTATATCATGTAATTTGTAACCACTACAGGGCTGCAGTTAATGGGTTTATAGCATAAACTAAACTACTCAGAGATGTAAATGTACATGCTGTCCAGCTGATGAGTAGTACAGCTTTAACATGTACTTTGTTTTTGAATAATTTTAAAGTGGGCTTTGTCACAATTTCCAACATAAGCCTTAGATTTTTTCAATTGCTGTTGTATTCTTAAAAAATTATTCTTTAGATGTCAGAAATGTTGTTATATTTGTGTCAGTTTAAAATACTCATATTACTTTTCATGCTATGTTTATTTGAAAGAAAAAATAGAATTGTGACACTCAGTAGGTAATAACACATTGCCAGCTCAAAGGTGTTTTTTCTCTGGCGCATGGTAAAGAAGGCTGCTAAGGTAGTAAAGTTCCCAATGAAGTCCTAGACCTGTTGTAAAAAATAGGAAATTTAGCACAATTTTACCACTTATGTATTGTCCAGAATAGAAACCAATAGTTACACTTAACTTTTTAGTAGTTGTAAACCAGATATTTATTGTTGGCAGCATACTTTTAAGTTTTTATTGAACTTCAGATATGATCAGCTTAAGATACCAAAACATTGTGCAGAAGCAAGCCACTTAACCTGTTGTTTAATACTATTCACTTTCTTTTCTTCCTCTGATTCCTAACAGGCTACATTATGTTCTATGAAAGGCTGCATGAGAGCTCTTGTAGCCCAACTAAAATCTGAAAGTGAAGACTTACAGCAGGTACCGTCCTTTTGAGATTAAATACCTCTTTAGCTTGGGCATTTCCATCACTTTTCATCCTATGAATTCATGGCATTGTATTAAAATAATGTATTCCTTTTCTAATCTTTACCTGCCTTCTATTCATCTAGTCTTGCAACCGATTATTTTTATACTTTAATTCTATAATATTCATGAAGTTGAAGTAAGTACAACTTCTTGCAAAAATGCTTATCTGAGGGTCATATTCTGTTTTTCACCAAAGCACGTATAGTACGTGGATCTGTTAGTGGAAGTCCAATTCTAAAGATAAGTATGAGTGATCTTAGATTCTCTAATTTAGTTTACTAGTGATGGTGCTAATGGACTGGGATTACCCAGAGAGTTAATACAGTATTGCAGTTCCTCCTACAGTTGCAGCAAGTAAATAATAAGGGAATAATAGTAGGTGAAGCTGTATTTGAAAGCGAATGTGCATTTGACTTGACAAGTCATACGTAACTACCCTTGACATCAGCACCTGCGAAAGAAGTTTTCTAAGTATGAGCAAGGTGTTCAGTGTGACACCTGAGTGTCTCTTCCAATGGCTCCTGCTGTGTAAAGAAAACAGCCTGAAAATAAAGTCTTCAGGAGGCACTTAGGGTGATCCTGAGGGTTGAGACTGCAGAACTGTTCTTCCTTGGTATGGAACTTGTTTAATATTATTAAATATTAAATTACAATTTATTTTAATGAATATATATTGTAAACAAAGTGGAACAGCTTTTGGAAAGGAAAACCCTGTTTTCCTTGCAGTTTGAGTGAATCATCAGATAAAAGAAGAACTTTAAGTAGAATTTACTTTATCTCTTGAAACACAAAAAATTTTCTCCACTAGAGGAGGAACTAGCTAGTTATGATTTAGAAAATAATTAGAATTACAACAAAGGTTATTGGGTAAAATCTGATTTGGTATTAGGGCAGATACTAAGTATACTTACTATTCTTGAAAAGGAGGTCACGGACACATGGGCCCTCTGACCCGCGGTTTGTCTCCAGCCACTGGCATGTAGACCCTCATACATATGCACGCACACAGAGAAGTCCCTCCCTCAGAAAAAGTTAGAAATGGGTTTTAATAGGAGTATGGGACAGACTGCTCATCAGGCAAAAGGCCTGGCCATACAAGCGTATGAGCCAGATGACTGTTTAGATGTAACTGTGTCTTTCTGTCCTCTTATCCCTGTTCTTTGCCCATGCTTGTACCACTCCAAATCACCTGGATCCATCCTTTTTCCTGCCTTTGGAACCTTTATGTCCTCCCATCCCATACTAAGTCTTCTGCAGTTCCAGAATGCTCTTCCCTTGAATCCCATAAAATGTCCCACACCCCTAGATCAGGACTTCTGGACTGACCTGCCTTGGTCTAAAAGGTGCAAAGAGCTGCTTCCATTGACTTCCTTGAATGGGTGTCACGCCTGGGCCATGGGGCTGCAGATCTGCTGGCAGAGCCCTGGAAAGAGCCTGACCAGGGTCCCCCCTCCTCTGAGCCCTCAGTTTGGGTTCCCGCCTGCCCTTGGGCCCCTGCGCTCCTCTGAGCATGTCGAGATGGGCCCCTGGCGGGCTGATGGCTGCTGTGGTGGGCCTGGGAGCAGCCAGGGCAGGGTATCACTGGGCTCTTCCATCTGCCACTGCCTCCCTGTGCTCCCTCGTGGGTGTGAGCAGGGCAGCATTCATCACATAACCTAACAAGCTTATGCACTTCTGTGACAATGAGAACATCCATAGGTAAAAGTTTTCTATCAAATACATTTCATGAGGAATAATACATGCTTACTGCAGCCCATAAATGGATGGAGTTTAATATGTGAGGGTTGTCCACTATAGTGACAATTCTACCTCAGTCTAGCTGCGGCCGAGGACAAGGACATAGGCTGAATGCCTACTCATTTTCTGTAGATAACTATTCTGATTGTAAAAGACAGTGTATTTTTTATAAGGCTTTAAAAAGCTTTATAAACATTAATCAAAGTAATCATACCATCGGAGAGACAGGCAAGTGTTAACTGTTCTATTTTACAAGCAGAATAGCTGAGAAAAAATGATGTAAGTATCTCCTGAGATTACGTAAGTCTAGTGCAGACATCAGAGTAGAGCACAAAGCTGAATTTTTGGACCAATTTTTCAACCAGCTTGGAAAATAGGGAACTGGATTTCAGATCTTTGTTTTAGGTACCCACACACAAAAGCCTTTGATCAAACTTCATACTGAAATGTTAGAACAGTCTAGCAGACAACACAACAAAAAGCAGATTTGGGCAAATTTTAGTTCAGATGCTGAACATGACCACTGTTAATCCATAGCATTCCAGAAATCCAGGAGGAAAGTCTTGATAACCTGCTAAAGTAGCTATATTGAAACACATTATTTTTCTTTTATGTGTTGCAGGTCATTGCAAGTGTGTTGAGGAACTTGTCCTGGCGAGCAGATGTAAACAGTAAAAAGACTCTAAGAGAAGTTGGAAGTGTGAAAGCACTGATGGAATGTGCTTTAGAAGTTAAGAAGGTATCATGTATAAGTGATTGAGATAAATTTTGGAGGGATTGCATTTATTTTACACAAAACACAAATACTGTCCTTTTTGATAAAAGCAGTTGGTGAAATATTTGGGGTGGTTTAGGTAACTTGATTTGAAGAGGAGAGTTGCTCTGACTTAACGTAGCAGCAGACCACAATGCAGCTGTGACATCTCAAAACCACTAGTATTTCTGTAATTTTTATTAATGAGGGTTGACAGCTTTTGCCTTTCAGTTTTATGAGCTGTGCTGTTGAAACAGCTTTTCTTAAAATTGTGCAATTTAATAAAACCTCTTTTGAGTTAGTGAATAGATAACTACCTTATGGCAGCTAACAAGTATTGTGGCACGCATTTCCGAAAACTTTGAGGCAAGCAATACCAAATCCATAACTGAAGGAGAGAATCGAACAAAAGTATTTACATGTGCACTGCTGCCTGCATTGAGCTTACCAGCCCAGAAAGTAGAAACTGGAACATAACCTAACTCCTTGAAGCTAACTTAATTTCTGAGAGCTTGTGATCAATAGTTGAAAACTTTTCTAATTTTCTAAATCTGTCATTTTTTTATTTTCCTAGGAATCCACCCTAAAAAGTGTTCTGAGTGCCTTATGGAATTTGTCAGCACATTGTACTGAGAACAAAGCTGATATATGTGCTGTTGATGGTGCTCTTGCATTTCTAGTCAGCACACTGACATACCGGAGCCAAACAAACACTTTAGCCATTATAGAAAGTGGAGGAGGAATACTAAGAAATGTTTCTAGCTTAATTGCTACTAATGAGGACCATAGGTAGGTATATTTTTTCTGAAAATCTTTAGCAGTTCCACATGTGTATTTAGTAGACAGTTTCTGAGTCTTAATATGAATGCATGTATTAAGTATAGTAATTAAGTACAGTTAATTTTTAATGCATTTGATAAGGCAAGTATTTAACTTAAATAACAGGAATATGCAAAGGGGTTAAGACCTGCTGCTTGTTAATGGTGAACTGTAGTAAAAGCTAACTATTCGTATTTGTAATAGGTTTTGATTAGCATTCAGATGAAAGCTAGAGGAAATATGAGATAAATTTGCACTGGAGAACTCATGATTATCCTTTCTAAGGGCAAAACTTGCCTCTAGCGTAATAGGTTTTTGTTTTGTTTTGTCTCTTACCCTTTTTAAATGCCACTTACTGATGTTTGTTTTCAATTACTCAACACCAGGCAAATCTTGCGAGAGAACAGCTGCTTACAAACCTTGTTACAACACTTGAAGTCACACAGTTTGACAATAGTCAGTAATGCATGTGGGACGCTGTGGAATCTTTCTGCACGAAATGCAAAGGATCAGGAGGCACTGTGGGACATGGGAGCAGTCAGCATGCTGAAAAATCTCATTCACTCAAAACACAAAATGATAGCCATGGGTAGTGCTGCAGCTCTAAGAAACCTCATGGCAAACAGGCCAGCAAAATATAAGGATGCCAACATTATGTCTCCAGGATCAAGCTTACCATCTCTTCATGTCAGAAAACAAAAGGCACTGGAAGCAGAATTAGATGCTCAGCATTTATCAGAGACTTTTGACAACATTGATAATTTAAGCCCAAAAGCATCCCACCGAAATAAGCAGAGACATAAGCAAAATATATACAGTGAGTATGTCTTGGATTCCAGTCGACATGATGATGGTGTATGCAGATCAGAGAGTTTTAATGCAGGTAATATGACTGTACTTTCGCCATATTTAAATAGTACAGTATTGCCTGGCTCCTCCTCTTCCAGTAGAGGAAACATAGAAAATTCTCGATCTGAGAAAGACAGAAGTCTTGATAGGGATCGAGCAGTAGGTTTAAATACCTATCATCCCGCTGCTGAGAATACTGGGAACTCCTCTAAGAGAATAGGAATGCAGATTTCTACTGCTGCAGCTCAGATTGCCAAAGTTATGGAAGAAGTAACAAGCATGCATATTCCACAAGAAGACAGAAGTTCTGGTTCCACTTCTGAAATGCACTGTTTGACAGAAGACAGAAATGTACCAAGGAGATCAGCCACTGCCCATACTCACTCAAATACATACTTTCCTAAATCTGAGAATTCAAGCAGGACATGTCCTATCCCTTACACAAAAATGGAATACAAGAGAGCTTCAAATGATAGTTTAAATAGTGTCAGCAGCAGTGATGGCTATGGTAAAAGAGGCCAAATGAAACCTTCCATTGAATCTTACTCTGAAGATGATGAAAGTAAATTCTGTAGTTATGGTCAATATCCAGCTGACTTGGCACATAAGATTCATAGTGCAAATCATATGGATGACAATGATGGAGAGCTAGACACTCCTATTAATTATAGTCTTAAATACTCAGATGAACAGTTAAATTCTGGAAGGCAAAGTCCCTCTCAGAATGAAAGGTGGGCAAGGCCTAAGCATATAATAGATGATGAAATTAAGCAAAATGAACAAAGGCAGTCAAGAAGCCAAAGTGCAACCTACCCCGTGTACACTGAAAGTGGAGATGATAAACACATGAAATATCAGTCACCTTTTGGACAGCAAGAGTGTGTTTCTTCCTTTAGATCAAGAGGATCCAATGGTTCAGATCAGAACAGAGTAGGCTCAACTCTTGGAATGAATCAGAAAGTAAGCCAGTCCTTGTGCCAGGTTGATGATTATGATGATGATAAGCCAACCAACTATAGCGAACGTTATTCTGAGGAGGAACAACAGGAAGAGGAAGACAGACCAACTAATTACAGCATAAAGTACAATGAGGAGGAACATCATGTCGATCAGCCTATTGATTATAGTTTAAAATACTCAACAGAAGTTCCTCCTTCTTCTCAGAAGCCATCTTTCACTTTTCCAAAGACTTCTTCAGTGCAACATGCTAAAACTGACCATATTTCCGCAAGCAGTGGGAGCACGTCAGCCCCGTCAGCTGGTTCAAAAAGACAGAATCAGCTTCACCCAAATTCTGCACAGAACAGAGGTGGTCATGCACAAAAGACTGCTTCCTGTAAAACTCCCTCTATTAATCAGGAAACTATACAGACTTACTGTGTGGAAGATACCCCAATATGTTTTTCAAGGTGTAGCTCTTTGTCATCTTTGTCATCAGCTGAAGATGAAATAGGACGTGATCAATCCACACGTGTGGCAGATGCTAGTAACACACTACAGATATCAGAACTAAAGGAAAACAGTGGGTCTCTACCTACAGATGGTGCAGTAAGTGAACTCACATCAACATCACAACACATCAGAACAAAATCCAGTAGACTTCAGACTTCTAGTTTGTCTCCTTGTGATTCTTCTAGACATAAAGCTGTTGAACTTTCTTCAGGTGCCAAATCTCCTTCAAAGAGTGGTGCACAGACTCCTAAAAGCCCACCAGAACATTATGTGCAGGAAACACCACTCATGTTCAGCAGATGCACTTCTGTAAGTTCCCTGGATAGTTTTGAAAGCCGTTCAATTGCTAGTTCGGTTCAAAGTGAGCCTTGCAGTGGAATAGTAAGTGGTATTATAAGTCCCAGTGACCTTCCAGACAGCCCTGGACAAACAATGCCTCCAAGCAGAAGTAAAACGCCACCCCCTGCTCAGGGAGTTCAAGTAAAAAGAGATGTAGCTAAAGGTAAAGTACCTAGTGCGGAAAAGAGAGAGCCTGGTCCTAGACAGGCAGCTGTAAATGCAGCTGTCCAAAGAGTTCAGGTACTGCCAGATGCTGATACGCTGTTACATTTTGCCACAGAAAGCACACCAGACGGGTTTTCTTGCTCTTCTAGCCTGAGTGCTCTCAGTCTGGATGAGCCATTTATACAGAAAGATGCAGAGTTAAGAATAATGCCCCCTGTTCACGAAAATGAACATGGAAATGAAGCAGAACCTGAACAGTCAGATGATACAAAGGATAACAAGGAGAAGAAAGCAGAGAAGCCTACTGAAGCAGAAAAAGACATTCTGGATGATTCTGATGATGATATTGAAATACTGGAAGCATGTATTATTTCTGCAATGCCAACAAAGTCTTCACGTAAAGCCAAAAAGCCTTCTCAAGCATCTGCTCCAAAAATACCTCCTCCTGTAGCCAGAAAGCCTAGCCAGTTGCCAGTTTACAAACTTTTGCCTTCACAAAGCAGACTGCAATCCCAAAAGCATGTGAGTTTTACACCAGGAGACGATATGCCACGGGTATATTGTGTTGAGGGTACACCAATAAATTTTTCAACAGCTACATCTCTGAGTGATCTCACAATAGAATCTCCCCCAAGTGAGTTGGCCAATGTAGACAGTGTGGGTATGGGAGCAGAGTCCGGGGAATTTGAAAAGCGAGACACCGTTCCTACAGAAGGTACAAGTACCAATGACTCTCAGAGAGCAAAAAGCTCAACTGTGACTGCCCCAGGCCTGGATGAAGACAAAACAGAAGAGGGTGATATTCTGGCTGAGTGCATCAACTCAGCTATGCCAAAAGGAAAAAGTCACAAACCTTTCAGAGTGAAGAAGATAATGGATCAAATTCAACAAGCATCTTCATCTCTAAGTAATAAAAACCAACCAGAAGGTGAGAAAAAGAAGCCAACATCACCAGTAAAGCCTGTTCCCCAAAATAATGAATACAGAGCACGTATAAGAAAAGCCACAGAGCCTAAAAGCAATGTTAATAATGACAGAAGCTATCCAGAGAACAGAGACGCAAAGAAACAGAATCTTAAAAATAATTCAAGAGATTTTAATGACAAATTACCAAATAATGAAGAGCGTGTAAGAGGAAGCTTTGCATTTGATTCCCCTCATCATTACACACCTATTGAGGGAACTCCTTACTGTTTTTCACGGAATGATTCCCTAAGTTCTTTAGATTTTGATGATGATGATGTTGACCTTTCAAGGGAGAAGGCAGAATTAAGAAAAGGAAAAGAAACAAAGGAAACAGAAACTAAAGACTGCACTAATCCAGAACAGTCTTCAAATCCGCAGCCAAGTAACAGGACACAAGTTTGTCAGAAACACCCAACAGCCAGAAGCCAGCCTAAAACTTTCTCTCAGTCAGCTAAAGATATTCCAGACAGAGGAGCAGCTACAGATGAAAAAATGCAGAATTTTGCCATTGAAAACACACCCGTTTGTTTTTCTCGCAATTCATCTCTTAGTTCCCTCAGTGATATTGATCAAGAAAACAATAACAACAAAGAAGGGGAACCTGCAAAACATACTGAGGCTCCTGATTCACAGATGGAATCAAACAGACCACAGACTTCTGGTTATGCACCTAAGTCATTTCATGTTGAAGATACTCCTGTATGTTTCTCTAGAAACAGCTCTCTCAGTTCTCTTAGTATTGACTCAGAAGATGATCTGTTGCAGGAATGCATTAGTTCAGCTATGCCTAAAAAGAAAAAACCCTCAAAAGTAAAGAGTGAAAGTGAAAAAAATAATTCCAGAAATATGGGTGATGTATTGGCAGAAGATTTATCACTGGATTTGAGAGAGAGAGAGAGGCCAGATTCAGAACATGGTTTCTCACCTGATTCAGAGAACTTTGATTGGAAAGCTATACAAGAAGGTGCAAATTCTATCGTTAGTAGCTTGCATCAAGCTGCAGCTGCTGCATCACTGTCTAGACAAGCTTCATCAGACTCTGATTCTATCCTTTCATTGAAATCTGGTATTTCTCTAGGGTCACCGTTTCATCTTACCCCAGACCAAGAAGAGAAACCTTTCACTAGTAATAAAGGTCCAAGAATTCTTAAGCCAGGAGAGAAGAGTACACTGGAGTCTAAAAAAGTAGAATCTGAAAGTAGGGGAATCAAAGGAGGGAAGAAAGTGTATAAAAGTATAATTACAGGAAAAACTCGCTCCAATTGTGAAGTTTCAAGCCAGTTGAAGCAACCACAACAGACAAGTGTGCCTTCAATTTCACGTGGTAGGACAATGATCCATATTCCAGGAGTTCGAAATAGTTCTTCAAGTACTAGTCCTGTTTCCAAAAAGGGTCCCCCACTCAAAAATGCAAACTCCAAGAGTCCCAGTGAAGGCCAAAGTTTGACAAGTTCTCCAAGAGGAGTCAAGTCATCAGTGAAACCTGAGCCAGCTCCTGTAACAAGGCAACCATCAGGGTTAAACCAGAGTGGATCAAGTAAAGGACCTTCTAGATCAGGGTCTAGAGACTCCACTCCTTCTAGACCTCAACAGCAGCCATTAAGTAGGCCTCTGCAATCTCCCGGCCGAAACTCAATTTCCCCAGGAAGAAATGGTATAAGTCCTCCCAACAAACTGTCACAGTTACCAAGGACATCATCTCCTAGCACAGCTTCAACTAAATCTTCAAGTTCAGCTAGAATGTCATATACATCACCAGGCAGGCAGATGAGCCAGCAAAACCTTACAAAGCAAACTGCCTTACCTAAGAGTACCAGTAGTATTCCACGAAGTGAGTCTGCTTCAAAAGGGTTAAACCAAGCTCTCGGCAGTGGTGGATCAAACAAAAAGACTGAACTATCCAGAATGTCATCCACAAAATCTAGTGGAAGTGAATCTGACAGATCGGAGAGACCTGTTCTTGTTCGTCAGTCAACTTTTATTAAAGAAGCTCCAAGCCCAACTCTGAGACGGAAATTAGAAGAGTCAGCTTCATTTGAATCTCTGTCTCCTTCCAGGTCGGATTCTCCCACAAGGTCGCAACTACAGACCCCAGTTTTAAGTCCGTCTCTTCCAGATATGTCTTTATCCATTCATTCAGCTGCCCAGACTAGTGGTTGGCGAAAAATACCCTCTAATCTGAGCCCTTCTGTAGAATATGATGGGAGACCAGCAAAACGTCATGATATAGCTCGTTCTCATTCTGAGAGTCCATCTAGATTGCTGATCAATAGATCAGGAACATGGAAGCGCGAGCATAGTAAGCATTCGTCATCACTTCCTCGTGTAAGCACTTGGCGAAGAACTGGAAGTTCCTCCTCAATTCTGTCAGCGTCTTCAGAATCCAGTGAAAAGGCAAAAAGTGAAGATGAAAAGCAACACGGAAGTTCTCTTTCTGGACACAAGCAAAGTAAAGAAAACCAAGCACCAGCAAAAGGCACTTGGAGAAAAATAAAAGAAAATGAAATTCCTCAGATAATGAATGATCCTCAGCATTCTTCCTCTGGTGCCACAAATGGCTCCGATTCCAAAACTCTCATCTATCAGATGGCGCCAGCTGTCTCTAAGACAGAGGATGTGTGGGTGCGGATAGAGGACTGCCCAATTAACAATCCTCGATCTGGAAGGTCCCCAACTGGAAATACTCCCCCTGTTATTGACAGTGTTTCAGAGAAGGGGGG
This sequence comes from Ibycter americanus, assembly GCA_035590275.1. NCBI lineage: Eukaryota > Metazoa > Chordata > Aves > Falconiformes > Falconidae > Ibycter > Ibycter americanus. The sequence goes on from JAVJGI010000057.1 coordinate 62,141,629, forward strand.
TGTGAATGGTAAAGATTCTAAAGAGATGCAAGAAAAACAAACCCCAGGGAACGGAGGTGTTCCTGTTCGTACCATTGGTTTAGAAAACCGTCTGAACTCTTTCTTTCAGATAGACAGTCCAGACAAGAAAGGCACTGAAACAAAGCCTCTGCAGAATAATCCTGTTCCTGCACCAGAAAATAACGAAAGTACTGTAAGTGAGCGTACACCATTCAGTTCCAGTAGCTCAAGCAAACATAGCTCCCCTATCGGTGCTGTTGCAGCAAGAGTGACTCCTTTCAACTACAATCCAAGCCGCAGGAAGAGTAGTGTGGACAGTAGTTCTGCTCGGCCATCACAAATACCAACACCAGTAAATAACAGCACGAAGAAACGCGACTCCAAATCTGAAAATCCAGACTCCAGTGGAACTCAGAGTCCTAAACGTCATTCTGGTTCTTACCTGGTAACTTCTGTTTAAGTGCAACAAAAAATAAATAAAACTGATGTATTATATACAGCAGCTATTAGAAACTGTTTCAGATGAAACTAAAAGATTGGGGATTAAACTTTTTTGTTTTTATTTGTTGTAAATAGGTTTGATTCTTGTTAGAAGGTCTTTGTTCTGGAAGCCATATTTGATAGTATACTTTGTCTTCACTGGTAATATTTTGGAGGAATACCTGATTGAGTTTGGAATAAAATTGTTAATGCAAGTATATTTGTACAGTATGTTTAACATGTATTTAATTAGCATCCCATCCCATAATCCTTTAAATATTGCTTGTCGTTGAAATCATGGAACATTGCAGATAGAGATGATAGTCATATTGCTTTATCAATCATTTCTAGATTACAAACTGACTAAGCTACTACTTTAGCCTCAAAGATAACAGAGATCTTCTTATGCTATGTTGTCTTCTTGCATAAATATACTGGGC
>JAVJGI010000057.1:62157298-62170012 GCA_035590275.1 Ibycter americanus
CGCCGCGCAGGGAGGCTGCCGCCGTGTGTGTGTTGAAGTGGGAGGCTGAGGTTTGACGGTGCCAGGTTCAGGAGCGCTTGAGACCGCGCTGGCCTGTTACTCTTTCAGCGTGTGGTTTAAAGCTCAGAAAGAGTAGGCTGAGCCAGGGGTTGCGGTGGTCGAAGCGGTGTGTTGGTGGTTGTGAACGTCAGGAACAAGACCCAAAAGTTCCTGTGCGGCACTCTGCCGCCTAAGCAAGAAGTTCTGCTTGGCTCATAAGGAGGAGTGTAGATAACGGGGGGAAACATCAGTGAAAAGCCACTTAGCGGGAGAGGGGTAGTAAGAGTTCAGACGGCTGAGGCTCCTTTTAGAGGCAGCAAGAAATGCACCCTGGGAGGCAGTAATTAGTGATCTTCGTCAGTCTCTGACTTACTGAACATTAGGCTGTCTCTGATACTTGCTCACTTTCTGCTTCTCGATTTTCTTATGCTGTCATAGCTCCTTATTCACATGTAGGCATTTCTAGCTAGTTGGGTTTTTTTATTGTCTAACAAGAAGTATAGGTGACATTTCATCACTCTTGTCTCCTATATGAATAGGCGGGGGAAGGCAAATCCATAGTGGAAGAAAAATGCTGTTTCTTGCTTCTATCAAGAACTTAATCCGTAATTAGTGTACCGCAACCTCTTCAGGAAACCTTCTTTAAATCTTTTCAGGGAAACGGGTATGTTTCCTTCTAGATTTCAGGGGTTTAAGAAATGGGTCAAAACATTCGCTTTCAGCCTTTTTTTTCCTTGAGATAGGTAGTGCCCTCTTTTGTACACACTGTGCCTCAAAAAGTGGTGTCATGCAAGGAACATTTCAGCCAAATGGTCATGCAGTGTCCTGGATAACTCAAAGTGGGGTTTTATAACATCCTACTAATAGGTGTAGGGAAAATAAGTAGTTGTTCTAAGCTGCTGTGGGAACTTTCGTGTTGTAGCGATGAGATTTATTTTTTGTTTTGCTAGGAAAATACTGCATAAACGATTAAGGAGTTGATACTGCTTACTTAAACTCACTGTTCTTTCTTTTTAGATATATCTGTATTTATCCAGCATATTTGAACAACAAGAAGACAATAGCAGAAGGAAGAAGGATACCTATAGACAAAGTAATTTTGTGGGTGGCAGGGAAATACAATGTTTTGTTTTGCTGTGCAGTAGTGTGTAGAAAATTGGAAAATAAACCTTAAAGCTGTTGATCTTTCCAGTCCCCCATGGCAAGTAGCTCAATAACTGGAAATTACAGTGTATTTGAAGATAACCTAGTGTCAGCATGTGAATTTGGCAGAAGAGCACTGGGTCTAAGTGTCTTACTTTTATGTGAGCAGTACCTTTAGCAAGCAGGTGAGGTAATGAGAGGTTTAATGCACTCAGCCTCCTACATATAAGTTTGCCAGATCTGAAAGCAGTGTGGAAAAGAATAGCTAGCTAATGATTGGGTTTTGGTGCCTAACTATATATGCCTGTAGTCTGTGACCTGTCCCCTTTGTGGCACGCAGACTCAGTAGTTGTTGCTTTATCTGTCAGAAATAGTTTTTGATCATTTCACTCCTTTGTAATGTTTTTAACAAGCAGCACTGGGAATATAAAGAGCTTTTCTCACTGCTTAGAGTTGGGGTTTTTTTCTGATAGTAGTTAAAAATAAAATGAGCATACAAGTTGCCAGTCAAAGATCTGTCTACAGGAGGAATGTGCTGCCCTGTGCCTAGAAAGTTTCTATACTTTTCTTCTTCAGTTCTTGCTGTAAGTTTGCTGTTGCTGATTCATGGCATCTGGGTTTTTTTATCAGTATAATAAATATTACTTCATTTCAGTTACTTTTCCTAAGCAATTCTTTTACTTGCTCCCCTGTCCTAATTAATTCTCTTGCCTGTTTCCTTGATGTCTTCTTTCTTCTTTTTTTTTTTTAATGGTTTCGAGGCCATAGGTGTGCTCACAGATGACTTCTACAGTAGTTTTATCATTATTTGAAGTACCTTCTCTTTGCCCATGTGCTTTTTCTAGTTTTAGAGTATAGGGTGAGAAACTGCTAACTATTTGCTGTGTAGTAGTTAATCACTGAAAAACAGTTAACTGTGACACATTGTTTCAACAGGCTGTTGAAAATCCCACATCGACAGAAATCCAAGATGTATGTGCAGCAGTTGGATTCAACGTGCTATTAGAGGTAATTTTAAAAAAAACAAAAGAACACCACAAAACCCCCACATAACCTTGGTATGTGTCTCTGTTGTTCTTTTGTTACATGTTTTCTTACAGACAGGATAAATTACAATTGAGAAGTTTTTATTATCAGCTGGGATGCTTGCTTTGAGTAATAACTGACTGTAATGATGAAGTTAATGTTGGAAAACTGTATGCAAGGCAGGAATAACCCAGATCTCTTGAGACAATGCTACTTTTAAAAGATTACTTTTACTTAACTATCCTTCTGAGGAGACTATTATAGATGCTTAAAAGTGTGTCAGAATAAAAGCTAATCTTGCAAGCCACAACTCTGCAAATTAAGCTTTTAAAAAGGTATATTTTTAATGTAAGATGGTTACCTTTTGGAATGAGTGTCCTCTAGGAATAGGATTCTGATGCTTGACAGAGTCCTTTGGAGTTATGTTTTAGCCAAAGAATGTTAATTTTTTACTGCAGTACCTGCTTGGTCATAAGGTGGTTTAAGTTGGTTACTTTCTTAGGGAATGAGTTTGGGTTTCCAGAGAGGTAACTTGTCGCAGAAGTACTATGGAATTTTCTAAGAAGAGTTTAGGTCCTCATTTAAGAGTGTGACTGGTATCCAAAAAAAACAGAACAAAAAATCGCTCTGCTTTCCAGAAGTCTAATATATTCCTGTTAGTGCACATCAGCCTGTGAAAATAGCCAGCACCAGTTAGAAACCTGTAACATTTTAACAAAAATGAAGGCTATGAGTATCCAGAAGCAGTGAGTCTGGGATTGTGACCTGTAACTTAGTGTCTCTAGGAGTCCAGAAGGGTTTGTGAGTGTGGAGATGAAACAAAAACCTGTGTCACTGCAGTCCAGACTGGTGGGGAAGCAGAACACTACCTGTAGTAGGTCACTCGCTAAATTGTTCAGTACTAGTAGCTGGTTGCAGCAGTGCTGCTGAAAAAGTTACACTATACATCTGTTCAGAATTCCAGGCTAATATGACTTAAATTAATTGCCTGAAAAATTTTGCAGAAAATTATTATAGTACTTACTATAATTTTCTCCTTTCGTATGACTGAAAAATAAGATGTATCCTAGAGAGTGGAACAGAGATGTGCAGTACAGAGGTAGAGTACGAATCCAGCTCAAACAAGATGATGGCAACCCATGTTTACCTCAGTTTCCAACCCGTGAGTAGAGTACCTGCATTAGGTACTTTATCTGTTAATAAAACATAAACAGTCTTTATTTTGTTATGTTACTAGCTTGTTTAATTAGTTTTTGCTAGTATAAGTTTTACAACTTTAATTAAATTTCTTTGCCTGTATAAGTCATCCAAATCAAGCTGGTGTGTGAGCACTCCGTGGAGTTTGTAAAAATGCTGTTGTCTTTGATCCTGCTGTTTCTTCAGCAGTTGCATTGGAGGGGGTTGTGTTGTTTGATTGCTATGTTGAACAAAGCAGCTATTCAGTTTTGGATTACTGTTTTGTTGACAGTTAAAACAGAGGATTTTGTATTAAAATGGCTAAATTCCACTTTTTCTTAGGTTACAGACATTGGCTAGGCATCAGTATGGCTGCCAATTGATGTAATGCCGAGTTCATTTGAGTTTTCTGCTGGCCATTTTCATAAATTAACAGTGGAGCAGCTCCCTTTAATTAACAAGAATCATTCATCTTGAATTACAAGTAGTTTGGTCTTAAGTGAAGAGCAAGAAGAATGCTGAATCTAAAGTAGCGTAAGAATGCTGTTGGTCAGATGGAGTTGATTTAAAACCATATTCCTGCTGGGAGACAGCAGTGCTCTTCCAAAAATGCTTGCAGCTTTTGCCTGATCATTCTGTCCCAGGTATTTTAGGCCATTAAGAGTTGAAGAGAAAGAATAACAGGAAGGACATAGATACTTTGAAGATTGTCAGATTATGTTCCAGTCTGTGGTGACATTTCAGTCCTGCACTTCTTTAAAATAAAAAACCAATTAGAAAAACTGAAGTTGAGAAAGTTTTTCACAAACTTCTAGCTACATAGGGGAAGGAAGCAGAGCTCCTAGGCTTTGTATCTAGTTTAACAGAAATCTCAAGTGAGGCTGACGTTTCTGGCTTTGAAAATGATGCGAATGTTCTTAACACAGTAGGCATGCATTGATCTCTTCCTGTATTTTTAGGTAAATCAGTGATGCTGTATGCTGCAGAAACCATTCCCAAACTGAAAACAAGAACCCAAAAGATGGGAGGTAGTGATCAAAGTCTTCAGCAAGGAGAGGGAGGCAAGAAAGGTAAAGGGAAGAAAAAGAAATGAGCTCACATCTGGAATCGTTGTTACATCACGTAGTTATACTTGCAACAAATGTGGACGGACACATTACTTGCTGCAACTTTGAAGTGAAAGATACAAGCAAGAAATGAAAGAGGTGAAGCTGAATAGAACCGTCTGCTTTTCTCGGAACTGGAATGCATGTAGCTGCCTCACAACTGTGTAACAATAAATCTGTCTTCACACACGACCTGCAAGTCTGAAGCTAGCACCCACTTTTAAAAGTGGAAGAACATAAGCAAGTGGGGTGGGTGGGAGAATTATTCTTTCCAGAAGAAATATGCAGCTTTTAATAAATAAAGAAATAAATATTCTCATGCAGACTAGATATCTGAAAACTGGTTGCCTTAGTAAGCCATTTATCTATGCTAGTGAAGTGATTGTCTTAATTCTGGAGGGTCTTTGTCGCTAACAGGAAAATGTAAATCACTGAAGTTATGGCTCTGTAAACTTCTCTTGCTAATAATCTTTCACTACTGTCAAGTGTACTAATAAAGGTGACGTGTTAATTTTAAAAATATCATTTTATAGAATACTTTTTCAAAAGTGTTAATTTTTCCTCCACAGCCTATTGTAAAGTAGTCAGTGACATATATTGTAAGGATAATATTGTAAAATCTTAAGATAATTTGAAAAAAGTAGCTTCCTTTTGTGTGTCGTGTAATATGGAGTACTATATTATCCTATTTTGGGTTGTGCTTTGAGAGCTTAGGAAACTTAGCTTTATTTTTTACCTGTCAAATACTGTTTCAGATGTCTAAGGCTTGCAATATCTGGTAACTTAAAGTATTTGGAGGGTTTTTTTAGGTAGGCCACAGACAGGGACAAAAATTTATTTGGAGAAGATGAGTTAGAACAGCTGCAAGGCTCCTTTGAAGTAATTAAGAACTGTACTGTGCAAGTTTAAATGAGGGATAGCTTAGTGTAAGGAGACTGAAAAAGAAGCAGCAGCACCTGTTTTGAGTTTAAAAGCAAAAGTCTTGCGTGAGTGTTCTAGTCCTTACTATATGAAAACAAAGTCAGTTGAATGCTTTCACAAATGACTACTGGAAGCATGTTAATCAGATTATTTTTGATAAATTTTTCATGTGCCAACATTCTCTTTTAGGATTTGACTTGTTTGTCTATCAGGTGTGCTATTCTATGGCATCACCTTTTCCCCCACTTTAAAGACAAACAGCGTTAAGAATGTATCTAGATGTTTAATGACTATTCTAAAGTAATGAAAATGGGTAAAGTTCTTGATGGTATCCCTGCTCAAGTTACTTGTGCTTGTAGTTTGAGTTTTCGTATGTTCTTGTATTTCTTGTTCCACTCAGCTGCATCTTTTTCAAATAGATGGTGAGCTACCGGTGCCCCTTGAAGTCGATGCTGATAGGTACAGATAGTGCAACTGCCTAGAGCCCCTGACTTGTGACTAGTTCAAAGTCGGTTGTATTTCCTGTCTGTAATACTTTGTGTGTTTCTTGTGTTGTGTTGCTTAACAAAGGAGGGGGATGCACTTTTGTTCTCACTGTAGTTGTACCAAATCCAAAACCTGCTGTGACAAAGTTCCTCTGGCAAAGGCCTGTGCCAGTGTGAGTAGCAGTATGCAGGGTCTCTGAAACAGGATGCCTTAGGAGAAGAAATCCTGTGTTCTAAGGCTAAAATTGACCATGGTCGTATACAAATGTCTTCAGTTTTTTTCAGCTGATGTAGCTTTATATAAGCTACCTTTGGAGTATCTGGCCTTGAAGACGCTCGTGAATTTTGCGAAGCTAGTTAAATGGTATCTCTGCGAGTTGATGGAATGCCATGGGGTAGGAATAGGTGCTTTCTGAAAAGTTTTTTGTTGTTACACAAAACAGCTGGACATGATCAGAGGTTGTTAGTTACCCTACAGTGTTAGGGAAGCACTACAGCTTTGTTGCAATACGGCGGAAGAATACCAAGTGAGATATGCAAGCAAGAGTGGAAGATACACTTGTGATGCAAAAGACTCTTAACTGCCCACAGATTGTGGGGCTCAACTTATTCCTGGCTTTTCCTGAGTGCTGAGTAACTTTTCTGAAGCTTGATTTAAAATGAGAACTCTGTGAAAATTAATTGGTACAAGATAACTCAGCTCCATGATGTGGAGGGGAATAACTCCAGCCAAGTCACGATCATGTTATGCCTAAGCATTGTACGTCAGAGCTTTAGACTATCGACAGCCGAAAAATGTGGCGGTTAAGTGTCATGGGATATCTGTTTAGAGTGGCCAGAAATTAAATATCTTAAGGAGTTGTCTGTGCTATGTATGTATGTTGAGAAAGAATCTTGGCAGCATTGCTTAACAAAATTTCCCAATCAAAGAATCCAAAATAGTAAAGCTATTTTAAACTGTAGCTATCTTACAAAAAAAAAACACTTGAGAAAGATTTCTGGAAAGAGTAATACTGAGCTGAAATATCTAAAACTGTGATGTAATCAAATTAACAAAGCAAGCTTTGCAGATATTTTGGGTAAAGCTGACTTTTTTTTTTTAAGAAGCAAATTACGCACTGCTAGGAAATCAGAAGATTATTGCCATTAGGGAGCTGAAGTATGATTCCCCCAACCCCTGCCTGCTTATCTCCCCATCTCTAAATTAGTTCATTTGGTTTTGCTTTTTTTTTTATTATTATTATTAATGGCTTTAGAGTAAGCATACTATGTAAGAAATACTTGTTCCTAAATGAGGCATCACAAAGTTAAAGACAATTCCCCCTTTCCTGTCAGGGTTAAGCTTATAAACCAAGTTTCATTTCTGTAATTCCTGTTTTTCTAATCAACTAGGTTCCTTAGAAGTTTAGAAGTGAGTCAAGATAGTAAATCAGGTTCTTCTGCAGATCTTCCCCCTTCAGCACCCTTTTCCTCTCCTCTTCACCCCTTTGGTTCCTGGGAACAGGGAAGATGGTGAGAGGCCATTGTGGGACCGGGAATGGAGACAAGGCCACTGTAAAAATACAGAAATGCTGCGACTGTCGGTCTCAATGCTATCAATAAAAAAATATGTTTTTGAGGGGAAAAACAGGGTGATAATGGATGTATTTTTATTTCACCTGTCTTGCTTTTATAGTTTTCTGTGAGAATTTGCTTAAGCAGTGTAGCTACTAAAAAGCCACTATGGTCCATGGTTTCCTGTAGGTGGCAATATTGACCAAGACGTGCATTGCTGAGTGGGCGTTCACTCTGCATGTGAGACAGGAGGGATATGGATATTGAGCTGGTGTCGCTCCAGAAGGTACTAGACTAGCTATATGAAAGCATGTACTTGTTATTTTGCTATACTCTTCTTTGGGTACCTAGACAAAGACTAAACGTTTTAAATAGACGTGGGAGATCAGAATTCTTATAACAATCCTTGTGACAATTTCTGTGTCAGCAATGGATGGGAACATTGATGCTGGGCAGTAAGCAGATCTGAGGACATAGGCAATCAACAAAGGAATGAGTAAAAATGAAAATGTAGCACTGTTGTCAGACAGATGTTTTATTCTTTCAGATGTATGGAAGATGGCATGTAGCTGCTGTAGCAGCAGCAGCACAACCATATTTATTCAGCTCTTAATGTAAAGAAAGTCAGTTTCAAAATGTTATTTTGAAATGTGTTTTAACTTGGGAAGTGACAATAATGTATGACCACATGTAGTTCTCCACCTTCAGCCATGAAGTACATTTACCAAAGACCAGCTCTGCAGAAAATAAACTTGCCTGTGTATATATCCCGTTCCTTGTGTGCACTTAGCAGTTAGAGCCACTTAGCCAGAAGTCCCTTTTGGAGCAGCATATGTATCTGGGATGATCCTATGTGCTGTACTGAGAGCATGAAAGACGGTGTGGCTCCCTTGTTCCTTCTCTGTAGCTGCCAGTGTAGCTGTATTGAAATGGAATGGACTGGACTAGACTATTGCAGTTGGAAGGGACTTAACATCTATCGTCTAGTCCAACTGCCTGGCCACTTAAGGGCCGATTCCCACGTGTCCTGCCGCTGGATACCAGTTATTTAGCTTCTTCCTGTTACAGACTGGCCTGTGTGGGGTTATTTTGACTCTTAGGATAAAATAATCTTGCTTGCCAAAGAGAGGAGGTGGGGCTTTTTCCCCAAAAGAAAAAAAGACACAATACAAATATACCCTCTTCATCTATTGCTTTATAACTTTTGATCCTGTTGAGTCATTTGGTGACATGAGAAAAAGAGCAGAGATCTCAAAGATAGTCAGTTCCCATAAGCCATGAAGTTAAGCAGTCAAATGAGGAGGTAAGACTGTGCTAATGCACCACCCAGTGATGAGCGTTTCCCAGAATGGACAAGGAGAGTGAGTGTTCAGCCTTCCTGGCTGGCAGTTTGCTCTGGCCAAACTGCATTTCATGTGGGGGGTGTTCAACCAGCACGCACGCAGCTGCCGATCAGGCACAGATTGGATGTGGTAAAACAGTTACCAAAGGAGCTGCCTTTTGCTAAAGGCCCTGAAAAGACGGGAGAATGGGATGCACTGTAGTGGCTGGTGTGAGGGAGATGGGGGAAATGAAGCTGTGGGTCGTACAGGAGCTGGGAGAGAGCAGGGGACACTCCAGGTAGGAACTGAGCAGCCTGCCCTGCAGTGCTATTTCTTACCAAACAGTACGTGTGTCTTCTTTCCTCTGTCAGGGTCTGGGGTTTTTGAGCTGTGGTGTTTGTTTTCATTTTTCTCCAGATAGCAGAACGCAAATGTACCTAATTGAAGGCTTTCAGAATTCTCCTCCTGCAAGGATGCAATAACACAAAAGGGTAGGGATATGAAGTGTTACTTATTTTGTGCAATTCCATAACCTCAGCAAAGGCGTCAACTACATGGCCTTCCAAAAGACGCTAAATTCAAAGTCTGAAGTTCAATTCTTTCTACTTGACTAGTTGATGAGTCCATGTGGGCACCCAAGGATTTTTTGCTCTGCAGTATCTTAATGTTTTATGGGCCAGTAGGAAACCTATTCTTCAGAAAGCCACATCAATGTGGGTATACAACCGAGGACTCCCTTAGTGGTCCTGGGCTGCTATTCCTCAGGTGCTGTTGTGTTCCATCACACTGCATGTAGAAGTTCTCTGGAAAAGTGAGACTCATGTTCACTGTATTTGCACGGTTGCCAGACCTGCAGTTTACAGGAGATAGTGACAGTCTCTCATCACCTACAGGAATTTGTGACATCATTTTTTAAAACTCTGTTCTTCCTTCTTTCCTTGAGGAAGTTATTGTGGGTTGAGTTCGACACGGGGGGTGGGACATGACTAAGGAACAGTCGTGCTGTTTTTGTGTTGATTCTCAGACTGTTTTAACAGAGTTGACAAGACCGGAATGCAAACTCAAGACACTGTCATAAATTTGTCAAATCAAAAGAAGTTGTGAGGGTTTGACCTGACAGTCATATCTTCCACTGCTTACAAGAATTTCTGTTCTTTGTTAATGATCTGCCTTTGGTTTGAAGAATTTGGTTTCATTTTAGTATCACTCGTGGTGATGCTATCACTGTGGGATTTTTTAAATGTTTTTCTGAACCTTTTTTCCTTTTTGCTGAATTTGGAAATGTGTAGGATAAAGCAGAAATGGTAGCAGAAAGAACTGTAAGTGTAACCCCCCCACCTGCCAATAGCTATGCAGCGCTGTTTCTTTAGGGATTTCACAGGGCACTAGAAAATCAGCGGGTGAAGAAAATACTTGGAAATCCCTGTAGCTTACCATTTCTCCCCTCTGCGTTTCTAAAGAGCACTACACGTTGATGCTTCCTTACGTAAGCCAGGCTGCGAAGCCTGCGAAGCTGCACTGCGTAGGCAGCTGCTCGTGGTGCTCGCTGGTGAGAGCAGAGCTGTGTTCCAGACTCTTCTGTTAGGGCCTGATGCTCTAAACCAGCTCGGTTGTTCCCCGAGATCCAGTCAGGAAGCAGAAGTCCTTCCTTCAGAGAGCTTTCTGCTAGTTCCACAGGGACAAAGTTTCAGTAAAACCAGTAAATAAACACCCTGGACAGACCTTCTGGCTTCTTGAAGTAGCCGGGTTTTCAGTGTTAAGCTGTGAGGTTCCTTCTTAAGAAATACTGAGGCATCGTAGGAGCCCTCTAAGAATCTCTTTGCTTGTGTCCATTTCTATTCAGCACATTGCAGCTGCAGCACAGACGTGGAGCAGGTGTGCCTACCGACATTTGCACACAAGCGTTGTGAAGAAGAGCTGGAGAAGAGCGCTGGTCAGTGGGGCAGCCCAGCACGGGCAGCAAAGGACAACTTGCTGCAGGAATTCAGTTGTTTCTACTCGCATCAAGGCAAACAAAAGATCAAGTTCTGTTAACAACAGGTGGCAGCTCTACTTCGAGTAGAAATCTGACAAAGGAGCACTGAATTTAGCTGCTGGTCAAGAAACACCAGGTTGTAAAGACAAGCTGATTTAAAGCCTAACTCTTAAGCTCTGAGAGAGATGTAAGGGAATGTTTTAACACTTACCTAGAAATGCTCTAACCTTCTCAGAACAATATCAGAGATTACAGGAAGGGTGAAGAATCTCACAGATTCTAATTGATCCTTATATCATCATTCAAAAATGCTACCTTATTTCAAGTATGCCATACAAATCCATATGTAACACAAAGTCATGTGTAACACATAAATCCACTGGACAAGTTAGATCTGTTTCTGTCAGGGTTGCTCACCTTTATTTATGGAGCTACTTGTAAGGGTCCAGTGAAGTGTCACCAAGATGATGAAGGGACTGAAGCATCTCTCCTGTGAGGAAAGGCTGAGAGCTGGGACTGTTCAGCCTAGAGAAGAGAAGATTCAGGTAGATCTGATGTGAGCAACCATAAGGGCAGCCTGGTGAGAAGGGTGAAATTACTGAACAAAAGAAAATGCCTGACAGCCTGTGAGCCTGGAAACTAGGCCTTGGAATGAGAAACATCCTTGGAAAGTGCATCTGGTCTCTTTGAAGTACAGCTGGGATATCTAGAAACCAGGTACATCCTGAGATACCATCGATAAACATAAAACCCCAAAGAAACTGTAAAAGCAACATATTGTCCGAAAAAGTGGAAACAGTCTGTGAAAATAAAACTGGTCTGAAAGAACAGAAAACAGCATCATCTACTGGCTGTTTAAGGTGAAAAATTGAAATTAGCAGCATTTATTGGGTGCTTGTCACAGCACTACAAAACTAGCCAGCTGCAACAAGGCTTTCCCACACAAGCCTCCAAAAGTTCATCTACTGTCTATGCTGTTTCTTCATCCTCTTCAGGCCCAACCACCCTGCTTCTTGCCTCTGCTGTGTGCAGCTTCCTGGCTTCTTCTCCAGCCAGCCTCTCCTCATTCAGGTGCCCTTCTTGTCTCAACTCCTGCTGGGGCCTCTCCTCATCTCTCCTACATCCCTGGGCTCTTCTTCATCCAGTCTCCTCTCTCTTCACCCAGCACTCCTCTTCTGCCAGTGCTCCTCAGTGCTATTTAGCCACTTAGCAGGAACAAGCCACAGCTGTACATTATCCACATCAGCCAACCCACCACCCCAGAAGCAAGCCCACAACTGTATATTATCAATGTTGATTAACCCTCTACAATTTCGAGTTTACAGACCACTGGTGGGCATCTATGTGTTTTATCTTCTCGATAACTCTTTAAGTACACAGTTCTTTTAAAGGGTGCTTTCTTTAGCATAACAAATGGTTTAGTAGCCAACTGAGGAACAGAAATGTGCTGTAGTTCAGTGCAAAGTAGCCAATTTCTCTGTTTCCACAAAAGGCAAAGACTGGCTGTAGTTATATGATGCAGGGACCCACGGTATTGAAAATACCTGTTTTGTGCAGTAGGTTCTACCTGTGTTTTTTGTTGTTTTCAAACTATTTTTCTTTTTACTATGTTCTTTAGGTCTCCTGTGATGTCCTACCAATTCAGGGTGTTCTGTATGGCTGAGAAAAACAGAAGAAAATAGCGCTATAGCAAATGTGTTTTTACAGACAATTATAGGATCATAAAGAAAGAATAGGGAAAGACTTTGTTTTATTCATACTGCAGGTGGTAAACTCTGTATGTGCCCTCGAATGCCCTGGAGTTTGGGTTTAGGTAGTCTGTCGTGGTTTAACCCCGGCCGGCAACCAAGCACCACGCAGCCGCTTGCTCACTCCCCCTCACCCAGAGGCATGGGGAGGAGAATTGGAAAGGAATGTAAAAGTCAAGGGTTGAGATAAGAACAATTTAATAATTTAAACAGAATAAA
>JAVJGI010000057.1:62176894-62191095 GCA_035590275.1 Ibycter americanus
AAACACCGCCCCCCCACCCCCCCAACTATATCATTCGTGTAAGTCTCCAGACCAGCCAAAGAGGGAATGAAATTCATGCAACAGAGTGACTTCCTTAGGCAGACACCTGAGCTCGGTCTAACCCACCTGAATCTGATGCCAGCAGCTATTCTTGCCCTGCCAGCATGAAACCGAATACAGCTGGGTTTGCCACTACAGCAGAGGAGGTAACTGCAGCTGAGAAACACAGCAAGCATGCCCATGGCCAGTTCCAAGCTCCTACAGACAGGAGGCTACTAAAACCCAAGACACATCTCACAGGACCACAAATACACGCACACTCCTAGTAGACAACTGCAGTCATTAAAACAAGGTGTTCATTTTAATGTAAGTAAAGTAGCTCTTTAGCTGAAATCAGTAATTGCATGGGGTGCATGGGTGAGAGGAGGAAATCTCTTGTCTTGAAGCACAGTCGGACTGCCTCGCTTGGCACATTGCTACACTCAAAATGACAACTCCTCCTGGCTCATTTGACTGAGTGCCTTGGAGCAGCCGTTTGCTTAATGTACCCAGTGTGACGTGTCTGCTAGGAATTCTGTTCAGAAATAGTACCCTAATATTTCAAGACAGGACTGTCAGTAGATTCAGGAATCTTCTCTCCTTCCCACTACCAATCTCCTAGGATGATAACCTCTGCTATTCTCACTGGCTACAGTATTTTAATACCTGAATGCCAATGGAATCTTAAAATAATTAACAGAAGTATTGAACAACAGATCACATAAACATGAAATCATGAGTTGCGTGCATGTCCTGTGCTTCAAGAAAAACAAGAAGATAAACTGAAAATAGACATTAAAAGAAAACCCACAACAACCAATAAATCTCAAGTTTTCAATTGGATAACAAAAGTATATGCAAATATCGTAACGTATTCAAAACAATTCTTGAACATGCCTTTCTCCCACCTATAAAAACGCCTACTGTGCTGAAAACTTTGAGGTTACAGAGCCTAGGCTCTGGACTCAGGGGAACATGGGAGCAGCTATGATAAGCGTCTTAGTCCTGCACACCAAGGTATACATAAATACTGAGCAGCTAAAACTCAAGTCTGGAGCAGAAGCTACAAGCTGCATCAAATAAATGTGAATATGCAAATTTAGTACATTTAGAAAATGAAAGCAGCTTGAAATTTGCATGAATGACATATCTGGGCTTCTATTTCATAACATCATAAAAGAGACATGGGAGACATCACAAACTACACTACAAGAGGTTTTAATGATGGATGGACTAAGCTGCCTGCTTCCTCCTTTTCCCCACACAGAGTAACTTCCATCCTTCCACCCAGTCAGCAATGCTTTCTGATTCTCAGCCAACACCTTCTGTCTGCCTTCGTGTAACGAAGTAACCCTCTCCTATTACCCACTACTTAGAGTAAATACTTGACTCCTATGTGCCTTCAGCAGCTATTGTAGAAAGCTGTGCATTTACCATAATCACTTGTGTTTGCTTTTGCTGAAATGAGAAAAGTACCTTTCTGTTGATGCCACAACTACATGTAAGCGTGGCACTTCCGATACTGTATTATCAGAGCCA
This sequence comes from Ibycter americanus, assembly GCA_035590275.1. Classification (NCBI taxonomy): domain Eukaryota; kingdom Metazoa; phylum Chordata; class Aves; order Falconiformes; family Falconidae; genus Ibycter; species Ibycter americanus. The sequence continues at coordinate 62,178,473 of JAVJGI010000057.1, forward strand.
TCTGTGGTTGGTCTTGTATTTGCTAGGTCAACCCGAATTTCAGTTGCATGCTCTTCAGAAAGAATGCTGTGCTAGCATGAAGAAATCATTGCCACGTCTTTTACCTCCAAGAAGTTAGAAAAGAAGCTCTGAAAACACACTGTATGAGTTCAGAGCTGTGAGTATACATCACTGGGTAAAGTAATAATCCTGCTAAACTATAAGGTGAAGTCGGGGATGTGAAGTAACTGCGTAAGTGGTGAAGAACAGACTCTTCCAATGCCATAAGTGATCCTTTTGGATCCTATTCAGATCAGATGGAACTTGCACTTTGATCACTATTTGCTTTGTTCTTAATATATTAAAACAGTAAAACTTTCACATGTGTTACCCATATGAAACTTCAAAATCAGCAGATTCTTCTTAAAAACTTTGCAAAGCCACTAAAATTAACATGGGAAATGTATTTTCAGTTTTGATTAAGGGAAGAAAATAAGGAGAAGGGGGACAATTAACTTTGTGGCACAGGCCAGAATATTTTTAGTTTGAAGCAGTAAATATTATTATGTGATTTTTCTTAGGGAGCTAGGGAAACAAGTATCCAAATGATTGCACAGTTGATGCCTGTTAAAGATTCAAAAGGAACAATGCAGAAGTGTAACTGAGCTGTTCAAGTCAATTTTTGTCTCTAAAATATGGCATTTCCTGCAAAAAGCATTTGGCAACATCAGACCTTACCATTAAAATTTTAAAAGGCCCCATCACAACAGCTAGCAGGCAAATCCTTTAAAGAACTTTGGTGGGGCTAAACCAGTCTAACAAAGCGAAAGAACAGAAATAAAACAGGCCACTGAAACAGAAAACTGGTAACAGCTCTTTAAGCTAAACAACTGACACTCTGGCAAGCTAGAATGTTTTCTACCTAACAGCATACATGGTAATTGGCTATCTCCTAGAATAATTTAACATGTTAAAGTTGATTGACAATATAGTCACACCTTAGTTGACTAACAACAATTGCAACACATTAAGCAAACCACTATTGGTAGTCAAACCACACTAACAAATGCACATTAGCAACAAGCTCCTCCCATAGCTGCCTCTTCCTTTCAGGAAAGCAGGCTTAATTAAAAACAAAGTCTGTATGACTCAAACTATTCTTATGTTGCAGTTTCCTTCTCTGCTCCCAATAACACAGATGTTCATACTTCCTTTTGCTGCCTTTGTGATTTTGCTCTCTACTTTCACTAATGCACGTAAAGCAAAAATAGAGCCACTCTGTAGGGTTGACCGTGTGCTGTCATTTTGCCCAAATTTACCTGAACGCCAAGACAAAGAACTGTCTTTCCACAGTACAGCTACATCGTGTCCTTTTTCCTAAAACATGGCAGATCTTCCCCTGCCACTCATCCCAGCTTCCCCTGTTGCCTCACAAAACCATCAGCCATAAACAGATCAGTTTCATAGTGCCACATTAGATGTAACCAGCATTTAAAAATAAGGTGTGACCCAGGAACGATTCCAAGGGAATCTGTTGTCATCTATTCATTCTTGAAGACATTACATCAGTTATACCAAAAGTCTCATTTTAGGAGAGGGTTCACATGAACTAACATACCTTTAGCATGTAGTAGAAAGGGAACCAGGAAAGAAAGATATCAGAGAAGAATTCCACTATGCTGAAAACACCATACACAACCCAGTAAGTCAGCCACTGAGTGTCATCATCTTTGTTGGGACTTTCAATGGCCTTGATTCTGCAAGGAAAACAACACAAGTGAGCACAAAAATAGCATCAGTTTCATCTACAGTGGTGAAGTTTACATGACTCAGATTTGTTGTTCCATGTGAATCCTCATAATTTAATTACTCTATGTGCTCTGCAGAAGAGAACTAAGTAGTACCTATCATAGAGACAATGTGACCAAGACCTTTCAATGGCAAAGCTTTTCCCTACATATCAGAGTTCAAGGAGAAAAAGTTACTCAAGCTATTTCTAGGTCTGTGATTACAAAAAAAACCCAAACAAAAACCGTGAGCATCCTGACCTCATTCATGAGACAGTTCGTGGGACAAGGAAGAAAGGGGATAATCTTTGGCCAGTTCTGGTTCTGGATGCACTGCAATAATCCTGACCAGAAGGCTATTGTCAATCGAAGCACTAGTGATCCATATAACAGTTAACCTGAGTGAGCCCAGGCCTGTGCTGTGCTGCACAAATTCCCCGGGCGCAGGATAAACTCAGCAAGCTCACTGAAACAGAAGATCACAGGCAGCTCCCACTGAGTGCCAGTGACTACACCACCTGCGAAGTCTTGCTTGTGTCTAACAGTGAACATCCTTCCCTCTTTGACAGTAGAAATGATGAATAAGAGTTGTTTGAAAGAAAAATCCTAGAATAGCTTACATTATCAAAACGGGGTAACCTTGTCTACAGATGAGGTCTGCAGTGTGCTGTGTGTGGACCGGAGGCCCATTCAGTGCTGCACAACTTGGGGATCGTGGCATCTATGGGGATGTAAGATTGCCTATACTATTCTCTGTTTCTTTAAAATGTTAGCTCTAATAAACAGCATTTAAAATGAAACTTTACAGAATCTCAATGCCTTTCTCACTGGGATCATAACAGACCAGCACCTCCTGGTGCAAACAGCATCTAGATAAAAATTTTAAATCTAGTTCAGGCTTTTGAAGTGAATCTCAAGTATCTTTACTCATAATGTATATGCGCTATATTCCTCTCTGAAAAGGTAAACCATAAGATTTGCTCAAACTACTAACAAGCACTTGGTCTACAGAAGCAGCGGAGATCCAGTACCCCCCACCCCACACAGTGAGGACTACGTATCTGCATTGCCAGCTGCTTTGCTCTTGAAATCCATTTCTACAGGACCTGCAAATTTGATGTAGACTATGGTATTAAGAACAGAGTGGAACAACCTCTAGTGAAGTCTTAGGCCTCCTGCATAATGACCAACTGGGCTTTTGTTCTCGAACTGCTAGGATAATGCAGTTCAAGTTCATACAGTTCTAAAAATAGAAGTTGAAAGAACGATGCACATGTGCTTCCTTCAGTAAAAGTACTCAAGTGGAAACTCTGGACTTGCAAAGTTCCAGATGAGCCCTGTAAGAAATCTTAGAAGGAAATGCTAGCAACTGTAAGCCTGATAATGTGAAGCTTAAGAGTGTTAAAAAGCATTTGTCCTCTCCACTCATGCCATAGGATTAAAATCTGTAGACTCAACTGAATGAATTTAGTTTTAATTCTTTTATAAATTATTCTTTTAGTATCAGCTATACTCTTGCTGAAGCAGGTTCTGTGGGGTATATCAAAGGACAAAGTTTTCTTTTAGTCCATAAAAAAGATTGAGTTAGGGAGGTTTACAAAATAGCAACCAGATGCATGGCTGGCTGTGAGTCCCCTTCCTTGTCTGTGAATTGAGAAACCCTTTGGTCGCTGTCACTTCCTAGTTCCGTAGATCGCGGGGAGGGGGGGGGGGGGGGGGAAGCCATCACATGATATGCCTTATGTTTTTGCAAAAGCACTGGCAAACCCACGACACACAGACAGAACTGGCACAGCTACCGGATTGAATTACTTTGAAATGCAATAGGAGGATCTGATACTTTATGCATTATTTCCTTTAGTTTGTGGCTGGCCAGCAGGGTCCTGCAATGGGACAAGCAACAGGCCTTGGCATACCCCATCACGCACAGTAAGGTGCATCACCGCAACTGGCATGGAAGAACAGGCTTTCCACACGTGGACAGCAGCAGGCCTGCTTACTGCTGCTCCCTAACACCACCGTGTCGTGTCAGGACACAGTAGCCCAGGCAGTCTGCTCAAGGGCAGCACCAACTTCAGCTGCTCCTGCCCTCCCACTATAAACCACACCTTTTCTATGCCCACATCTCCCAGACACTCTGTCAGGGGCCCTACAAAAGAAGCCCCACACAACACAGAAAGTAAGGGAGAGGGCTACTGATCTAGTTTCAAAGTGTGAAACTGTACTTTTGCAGGGAAAGAAAAAGTACAACTGACTAGTAGGGAAGTTAGGGTGGTGGATAAACAGAGAAAGGAACCAACCACACCTTCTCTCAGCGTTAAGAAAAACGTGGTGTGGGGGTTCATCATGTGAATTTCTCTGGTCCTGCTGACAACCTCCCCATCAGAGGCATACAGGAGAAAGCTTATTTTACTACAATAAGCATGTTAGCTTGGCATTTCACGGCTCTGCAGTGAAACCACTATCTTGCTGTTATTCAGTCATCATCTGAAGCCATCCATGGATTTAAGGAAGCATTGTTTAATTTAACATTATTAAAATCACCTCAGTAATCACAAAAATCAGCTTTCATGAAAAAGCTTAGAACTTCCGATTTTGTGGCAAAAGGCAGATGGCCTATCACTGTATTAATGAGGCATGCTCAACTATCTTCCCTCCTGTAAAAACAGACGGCCCTCGAGTTCCTAAATGCCGTGCCATGGGTGTGCTCCCTTTGAACGTTCACCATCTGCTGCTGTAGTTCCTTAAGGTGCCGGCTTGAGGGGGATACATGAAAAACAAGACACTTTCATGGTCAGACAGTCACAAGCAGCAGTACTACAAGGAGTCAAAACCCCATCTGATTTAACCAGCTCATATGCAGCATTAAATCCACATTAAATCCACAGGTGGTATCTTCTTGCACACCGTAGGGAACAGCACATTTCCCCTCCTTCTACAATAGTCTGACCTAGGCAGGCACCACGGGACAAGCTCAGGTGGCAGGCACCTACCATCACACCCACTAAGCTAACAGCCACGTCAGCTCTGAAGGAAGGACACAAACTGTATCTATTAGCAATGACTTCAGTCCCGGTCCCATTTAGTGGGAGGGAAGGAAGAAAAAAGCAGGATACAGCAGGGCCGTCAGTGAATGCAAGTTTTTACAGAAGTCATGGAAAGGCAAGTATTTTATAAATATTCTGCTTCTGAATAGGAAGTAAGTCCTCAGCTGAGACTGCGACTGAAAATCCAGTCTAACAAGTCCCTGCTAAGTAAAAGGCCAAAAGTTATCACTATCCTTTGCTACTTACTATTTCAATAGTAACTCACAGAAAATACTCCTTATCCAAGAACTAGTAAGTACAGCAAGTTATGTACAGTATCTGAATGGATAGGGCTTTTATCCATTTATAACTACACTCTTTTTGACATAAGAATCCCACCCTAATTAGACTTACTCTTTTAGGTTATTCTGTAAGTTATTAGGTATTATCCTGGTGTAATGCTCTGCACAAATTAAACTTCAGAGGTATATCACACACATTATTTCAAGCCAAGAACTTTTTATTCTTCATGTTAAGTCATAAACAATCACTCTGATACTCAAAACGCAATCTCCATCAATAAGTGAAAAGGTACAGATCAAGAGGCACTGGTAGTACAGCCAACTTTAGGACAGTCTTCTTGTAATGGTTATTTGTATCTTGCAAGAGTGAGTAAGTCAGTCTCATGAGCACATAACATTAAGATTTCCTAACAAAGGTGTATCCAAAGCCTATAGTTTCAAATTTAGTAAGAGATACTGTCAGGTTTTTCTTAAGTTTTCTCATAGTGATTTGTTAAACTCCATGTTAGCACAAGTAGTAATTAAACATCACAAAGAATTTTATATGGTGCTTACGCACTAACTGTAGAGGACTTTACAAATAAGAGCATCAAAGAACTATTTACTACTGTAGCTCTGCACATCACCGGTAAGAGCAGTCACTAGGAACAGCTTCAGTAGACTGGATGGTAAATATCACAACTCAGTTATTTTAAAAACAGATGCCTGTCCAGCAGTGAAAATCGCCTACTGTGGGCTAGCACTGCAACTACTGCAGACAGATGGGGAGCCAAGTAAAAACCTCATTTTTAGCCAGATCTGTTTCCCAACAACCCTGCTAGCTGGTGATGCCAATGGGGAAGCACAGAGGCTGCCATGCTCTCCAGTAGCCCAGGGCTTGTATCAGCCATGTAGCTACAGTGCCAGAGCACCAGCTCCATTTTTACTGTGTGCATCCTAGAATCAGTTAAATTAAACTCTAGATCATGGTTACTTTATCCTGTTACCTGATAGTAACAGATACTGGTCTAATTTTAGTAAGCTGCTGAGCTGAGTTCTTTCACTTAAAGCATCAGACTCATTTCAACCAAAAAATCAGCTCTCATCCAAGAGACCGTTACACACTCCTGAATTCGCTCTGGCACAACAAATCATTGTTAGAGTTAATTCACACATACAGTACTTACAGAATGAGCATATTATAAGTACACCAGGTATGAGTTTGGGATGGGTTGGATTTTTTAGCTGAGTCCAGATGTGGAAGCCAGAAGTAAAGAATGAAATGCCAAATTTTATTGCTCTAGTCCGTCCCTCTTAGCCAACTTGTTTTTCCCCCCATTCAACTTAAAAAAAAAAACAACACTGAAATTACCTATACTTCCAGAGCTTATACTTACTGGTCTGCTCCAGCTCTTTACAGCAGGTTGTGGTGATCAAAAAATAATTTATTTCTGGCAGCTCTCCAGACACCCCTGTGGGATCAACACTCCACTGCACCACAGACGTCCCCAGTTTGGTGCCTACCCATCATCCTCATTTTAGACTCGTCTTGGCAAGCTGCCTCTGTGACATCTTGCATCATTCTGGTGAAGTAAGTACCTGCATGCTTGTATTTGCTTTATCATTTTGTCTTCTACATTTCATCCATCGGTTCAAAGCTCCTGCCTTCCATCTTTCTTCCTCCACACTGACTCCAAGAGCAGAGCTGTGCATTTGCACATACTGAAAACATCTTCCTAACAAATGCACTTACACAACTGCTGCAGCCTAAACCTACCATCTCCCATCTCTCAAAATTTTGAGTATCCAGAAGATGGCAGCAAACAAACTCATGAAGGACAGCAAGGGGGGTGACCATCCACTGAAGGAGAGATGCTATTAAGAGAACAACAAACAACATGACAGTAGTACAAAAGGTTCCACCTTTGTTTTTTTCAAAGGGAATGGAGAATGAGGCCACAAAAGGAGCACATATCATTCTGCCAACCAGTGAAGTGAGTCCTACAGACTACATGTTAACTCAGCACAAAGCTAAATTCCTGCAAAAAAGAACCAATCTTCCAATTTCATTGCTCTCTGCTTATTCTTGGCTCACTCTTCTGGAACAAGTATTTGTAGGGCCACACAGTGAGTCAGTTCCTCAGTTCTGACTCAGATTAAAACCAGCTTCCCCCAAACACACTCACAGGAGGGCTTTTTTTGCTGGTATTAACATGCATCAGTGCCTCAGTCCAGCCTGCCAAACCATTTGGTTACTGCTTGTTCTGCCACGCAGGCTGGGCGATGCAGGTGGTGCTGTGCAGCAGGAGCTCCAGCAGGCTTCAGCTCTCCAGTCACAAGGAAGCTGTCAACACAGTCTCTCTGGAAGGGAGAGCTCCTCCACTTCCACGCTTAACACAGGCATGGAAAGTCACTGCAGCCTTCAGCAGGGCTCACTTGTGTATGCAGTCTCAGGCTAAGCATCACCAGCTTCACTGCTGGCTGTACTAGCCCACATTAGCAGTCAGACCAGTACCACTACACGGCCTGCTAGAGTCTAAAAGCCCTGCTTTGGAAACATCTGATCCCAGTTTATATTACAGAAGTCTTTCAGGTTGTCTTTTCTGACGGTATTGACAAGAAAGAGAAGTGGCACGCAGTGAGAGAGCTTCAGGAAAAGCCACATTTTACCTGCCCAGTGCAGACATGCCACATCCCACCAGAGGCAGCCACTTGCTGACGATCCACCACACTGCGCTTCTCTACTTGTGACAGCCAATTTTGTTAGAGGGGAAAAAAACATTTCACATGCTTTGGTTGCCCCTCCACAGGTGTTACTGTTTAGGGTGCAGGCACAGTGACCAAACAGTACAGTCATGACCAAATGGAGAACTGGAATTCTGCTAAATGCTTACAATAGAGAAAGAATGAAAGTTACGTTTTGCTGTCAGCCTATGCTGCACTGTGGAGACGATAGTTCAAGTGTAATTTTGTTACAGCTCTGCCACTGTTTTTCAGCTCTGTTCACTGTGATATTCAAAAAAGAATTACAGTATGGCCTTAATTTATACAAATGTATAATAAAGCATGAAATCATGGTGCAACACTTCCACACTTGGCTGTTTGTGAAATGCTGCTGTTCTGAGGTACTCACTGTGTAAGGCGTTTTTAAACTGGGAAAAAAATCCTACAGTTTTAATTATTGAATGTAATTTAAAAACTGTCCCATCAGTGAGTGGGAAAGAGATTCAAGTTTTAGGTTGAGGACTAACTTCTGGGTTGAGGCTGGTTTGCAGGGACTTTTATGAGTACAGTGCTAGTTGCTAAGCTGTGTAGCAACAAAATTCTGTAATTTTTCTTCTTAAAAGATTTAAGCTTTACCTAGTGTTCACGTAACCTCACATGGAAGTTTGCATCTCTTTTCCTAACAGCTCTAGACCGCCTTGTTACCCTCATCTAAAAATTGTGTATCTTGCTCATTGTATGTATAATGAAAAGTAGACTTACTTCCTTTTGGGAGAGTAAGATGTTGCCAGTTCTCCTGTGTCAAATAGCCTCATAGCTGTGAAGACTGATTTTAAAATGTAACTTGAGTACATCACAACAAAACAACTGGCCAACAAGAAAAGCAACTAATGATAATCCATAATTTTTTTAATCTCACTTCCTGACTCCAGCTCACTTTTTCAGCATTTAGGATTGGCAATGCCACACAAAGTGTTGGAAGCGTTATGACTAACCAGGAGGAAGGGTAGCTAAAAACTATATTCCAGCAAACCCCACTCATGCAAGTCTAACTATTCCTGTAACATCCGTGGGCCTACAACACCCTAGCTGCTAGAGGTCAATACAGTAGCAGAGAGGAGTGAATGCAAGGTGCAGTACTGCAGCGCATCGTGGCCAAGAAGATCTGGTAAAATGCCTTAATTTATGCCTCAAACATATCTGCAGTCCCTAAAAATAGTATCTACATCAATTATAAACTGGAGATCCTTCAGTGAATTTAAATCAGATTGTGGACCAATCTGTATATGAAAGACCTTTATCTTTTTAACCTAAATTTAAGATACAGAAGATTTTCCTACAATTACCATAATATTAGTTTCTCTTGCACCTAACCACTTGCTATTTCTAGAAAGAAAAGCACATCACTTGTCCAACCAACAGATAAAATTACTTTTGTTGTAAACATGGCACTCTACGACCTGAAAGACAAAAAGCAAGTATATTTGGAGGAACTTATTTGGCAGAACATATATAAAAAAGTCAAAATACCTTTTTTTTGTGTCTGAAGCCCCATGAAAAGAGCTTCAGCTGGGAGATGAAACAGCATTTAAGTGCAGACAGATTTGGAAACTTTCCGCTTATATGTGTTCTGAGTGTTGTGAATCTGGTTAGAAACACCAGCTCTCTCAAATCACTTTTATAAAGCAGCAGCACAGCATTACATTAGCGCACCATGCAGCCTTTTCCATGAAGGGAAAGAGAAAGCATTCTCCCCAAAACTTGTTAAGAGAAAGCAAATTTGCTGCCGCAGCTCTCAACAAATACAGGAACGATTTTACATTTTCTACATCAATGTGACCAAAGAAAAGCACTGTTCCTGTTTTAAGGATATGGAAGAGGCAAAGGAGACAGGCTAAACACACCATGACAATATTAAAATTAAGACTTCAATTGCATGTTTATACTGCTACAATCAATCTAGATTGTTTCCTGTCTGTAAAATGCCATGAGCAGCACTTACTTAGTAAAAACAGCTAAACTGAAGTAACAGCGTAAAATTCGCCAAAGAGAGACAGGCATGATTGTACTATATTGCTTTTCCCTCTGGAAGACACCTGTAATAGGTTCAGACATTTTACTGCCCAAAGCTATTTTCATCTTTGCAATGTTTAAACGAAACATGACAGCACTTCTGAAATTTCCAATCCTTCGCACGCATTTCTTAGTCATCAGAGGCTCCCTTCCTGCTTGCACTCTAATCTTTTTTGAGGCAGTTCACCACTACTGGCTATGGTGGAGCTACATTTAAACAGGCTAGCTCTGGAAAGTTTAGAGAAGCAGTGAAAATACTGGCAATGTTACTTACATACAGCCAAAACTCACTTCTTCCATTTATTAGTCTGAATATTGCCTAGTGCAGTTAAAGCTTGCTAGAAGTATGAGAAGTTTCTTCTGTCATCTGTGGTAAACTTTTCACTGTTTTTCAAACACAAAAGCCTGCAAACAAGTATTTTATTTCAACTTAAAATTAATTATTCTATTTCATCACATAGCATTTAACAGAATTTTAGAGAATAAGCCTAGGGCTTTACGACAAACTTCAGTCCAGATTGTCTGACTTCCTGGGAAACAGCCAGATAACATTTACTTGGAAAACTACTGCTTAATTTTTGCCTACATTAAGAGCCTTGGGTGGGCCCTGGCTGGTGACACAGCATAAAATACTTGCATTTTTGGGAAGATTTTGTATCACTAGACTTCTCTCTTTCTCACTAAACTCCTCCATGTATAAAACCACTGAAGACTTACACAAAGCAAAACTGAAGGTGAATGTGAACAAGGGAGAACAGAAACAGCTGTGCCCACCTGAAAATGTAACAGGCATTACCTAGAGAGAAGCCCCCTCCACTCACGTTGGCTTTGAGCCTTGACCGAGGCCAGCACCACAGCGATGTGAAAGCAGGCAGCAGCACAGCTGCAGCTGTACCACACCGACAGCCAGGCACACACCATCTGCTAGGTCTAACCCTGCGGCTACAGCCTCCAGCGCTTCTCCAACTGAAACTGACACCTGCTGCACAATGCAGGCTGACAATGAATATAGGGATAGATGTAAACAAAATAAACTAAACTGCAGAATTATACAGGGCCTGACAGGCAGATACATGCACATTCATAAAACTGTCCTGGTTTCATGTGTGAACAACCAAAATCTGAGCTGAGCATCTTTCTCCGGGTTTGGGTTTTTTCCAATATACTCCCTTCCAGGCAAGCACAGAGATGAACAGTTAACTACCACGACCAAAATACCCTGAACTAAAACCCGAATAAAACAGATCTGGAACATGCCTAATGGGTCACTCACTGGCTAGCCTGTTTGCCATTTTAAACTTCTGTAACAGGAGGTGATTTCCCTTGCAGAACACGAACATCTGTCCCACTCCTTCATGAGTGTCTTTACTGCTAACAGAAGACTGACCCAGCACTTCATTGGTTTTCACTTTAAACTATTCAGTCAGTGACAATGCAGAGATGATACGCTGATCCACTTCACAACAGAAGTAAGTTAACTGGGGAAAAGTAAGCTGCTTTTTCTCTTTCAGTACCTGAGGCATTTCAGGCCTGGACACACTGTCGAAACACCTACATAAACATCAAACTAACACCGTGCACAGTATGTTCCATTTACAGCTCCTGACCTCTTCCACAAGCCACAGCTTTGACAGCAAAAGCCATATAGGGTGTTTGCAGCTGATGGAAATAGCTGAAAACTGTTTTCTACCCAATGCTAGGAAGCAAATCTTGCTACTGTTAATTCACATAGCAGGCTCTTCAGCTGTCTTTTCAAAGGGGAGAGACAAAACAGAAGAAAGGCATAAACAAACCACCCTGGATGAGTGTTCTTTATGCTTTGGGTCTTTATGCTTTATGAGCATAGGGGACAGCACTCAGCAGCAACCTAACTGCAAGTACAGGATCCAGGGCAGCAAAAATAAAAGCAGGCATCATTTCAGTAGTTCAGCTTTATCTTCTCACAGCTTACTCCTGCATTAGGATAGAGATCCTATGATAGATACAGAGAGTGGCACGGTAGCACCAAGACAAAAAGAAACCCATATGGTGGAAGAAGGGTAATCACCAAAGAGGATTCTTGCCGTTTGCTGTGGTCAGGAAGCCCATGCTTGACTCCAGACTGAAAGCAATCTCAGGAGATAGCACTGATGTCCCGGTGTGTTGCTGTCACACTGATCCCACAACACCGTACAGGCTAGCAAGGGTAGTAACTGCTTATCCTGAATTCACACACCTCACTTCCAAGAAAAGGGAAACTGAACGGGACCATGAAAACATGTGCAGTAGCACATGTCCTCCCGCATCTCCTCTGCACCCACACTGCTGGGTCTGCAAGCTTGCAGGCAGAGCAACACATGGCAAAATGCTAAGCTCCAGCTCTGTACTTGGGAAGGAAGGGGAGGGGATTGAGCCCACCTGTGTGGCTTTCTTCAGTGTGCTTCATGAGCTGGAACCTGCCTGCAGCCTGCCACTGAAAGACACTGGCATGTGGCACATCACATTCATTTTAAATTTGATTTGCACCCAAGATTATAATTCATTATGCTCCAGCATTAAAAAGACAGCTAAAGGGAAAGCATTAACTGAACACGAACTAGAAAAAGCAGAACTCAGATTGTATTCATGTGCATGTCATTTATCATGCTTTTTTGGTTAAGTAAGGTTTGTAGCCAAGGCCAATGGCATATGCACCCATTACTTAAACAAAACACACCCCCAAAAAAATCAAAACAGCCCACACTACTAACATCCAGAAAGTAAGTTTTCAGATT
>JAVJGI010000057.1:62197277-62208645 GCA_035590275.1 Ibycter americanus
AATTACCTTTCCTTTAGTTGGTGTAACTTCCAGTCAGCTCATTCACCTTGTGGTGGTACTTTCCTCCTTTAAACAACTTACCGGTGCTTAAGGAAGCACTTAGCAGGACATTCAAAACCACTTGTATATTGAATTACCCATTAACAATTCACTTGTTCTGACTGTCTTAAAGTCAAACCTCTAATAATACATTTGTTTTTATTAATCAATCACTTAATAATTTGATGTCATTGTCACCCTGAGCTGTGGTCCATTTCTGTTGTCCATCCCGAGTTAAAGGTTAGCCTCTGGCTTTAGCACAGGTGCCTACTTCCTCCAACAATCTCCTTAACCTGGAGTTTGAGTGCATCATCATGCCCAAAGGGTGTGTAAATGTGTTACTTGGATCAGCTAGTTAAGCCTGTTTTGAGTTCAGTGTTGCCTTAAGTAAGCCAGGCAGTCATGCCCTGTAGCATGCTCTGTGCTTTATTGCATGCTTGCCCTGTATGTATAACAATGTACATGTTATTGCCATTAAATTAATGATTACCTGCAAAGCCTTGAATGAGAAAATTATATGAGTAAAGTACTATAATGTTAGGAAAAGCCTGATGCAGATTTTTCTGCACAGGCTTACCACAGCTCTCTATACATAAAGTAGCCATGTGATCACTGACTTTTCCCACAGGTTTCCTGCCTCCTCTGCAAGGTTCAGAGAACCTCACCAGGGTTTAGTTACCATACCATATCCAAATCTTCTACTAAATGCATCTTACTAATTATTATAATTTCTTGTGCATCCCTACATGTGCAGCCTTTTTGATGGTGCTTCTCATTTAATTAAAAAAGAAAAAAATCACAGACCCTGACAGATTATTTTCAGAAGATCTTTGTGGTTATCTTGCCATAACAATCAGGGAACTGAGACAAACATGGATTTAAGCCTAAAGTTTCATTGATTTTGTGTGGCTGATTTGCTATACCTAAGGCTTGCTTCACAGGTCAGCTTCTCCAAGCCAAAACTTTCTCCACCCTCAACCGTTGCTTTTCCTGTATAGTCTAGCTCCTCTTCTGAGACTCCTTCTAGACTGTGCAAATGACCTATGTTTTTGTTTCACGCTACATTCTCTCCTTGTCCCAGTGCAAACAGACAACAAACATTATTTTCCAAATACCTTGTTGCCTTTCTGACTGACTGCCAAGGTTGAGTGATATGCAAAGATTAAAAACCTGTTTGATTACCTTGCTGGATGATTACACAGGTTGCTTGGAGCTGAGAGATGTTGGGGGTACTATAAACTTGATGCTATAGCTGGCCCTCCTACTGTTACTGAAAATCATACCCAAGAAAACTCTCCAAACCAAGTGGCAGTTTAGAAAGCTGACACTGGTTTATTGCAGCGCTGGGTGCACCGGGGATCTTTCCTTCTAATGTGCACACCAAGCTGCTCGAGGGCACACATTACATATGATAGAGTACTTGCATATCCATAGTACATTGCATATTCATTGTCAGTCACGCACAGGGCTGGTTACAGGTTTCCCACTTCTCATGCAGATTAGCGTACACCCTCAAATAGCACCGCTGGAGCTTTTTACCACTGCACATACTCCCCAGGCAGGGGTTTGCCCTCCTTCAGGAAGGCTGTTTGAGTTGGAGGCTGAGATCTCCCATTATCACAGTTCCTTTTGTCCTGCTTTCAACTCATTTTCAGTGGGTTGCAGTACTTTATCAGCTTGTCTCCTCTTGTGGCCAGAACCTTCTCACTTGGATGCTTCTTTCTGCATAATTTAGATAACTTTTTTTTATCATTATCAGTTGTTTCCCAAAGTTGAGTCCCTTGATTAGAAGTCCCTTCATTCATCAGTTTTGAAGATTTGAGAGGGTGGGTCATTTGACGACTTGAGAGGATGGGTCAGCTTGACCTAAACTTTATGCACATACTAGTTTAACATATAGTTAAACACTAAATCAGAGGTCAGGAATTTGGGAGTTTAGGCAACAATTTTCCCCTTTGGGACTTACTTGGATATATTCATATATCAAATAAGTCAATTTCTCTGAACTTCTCTTAATTGCAGCAATACAACACTTCACCATACATTGTAATATAATGTACAAGCATACACATAAAACAATCGTGTACAATAATTACAATTAACTTCCTCATCCATAGGTGTAAATCAGGAAACCAGGACATTAGCCAGTTCCAAACTTCTTGAAATTCATAAGAGGTGTCATATTTCTGGATCTCATGCAAGGTTTTAGTATGTTTCCAAATCTCTTGTAAATCAGTAGAAATTCTCCCACTTTGATCCACATACATACAACAACTAGTATTAACAATAGTACAAATTCCACCTTGAGATGCCGACATCATATCTAATGCGATTCTATTTTGCATAGCTGTACAAGCTACTTCTGCAACTTCTTCCTGCAAAGCCTGTATGGTATCTGCAGTGCCACTGGCTATCTCTTCCATTGCTGCAGATATATTTATCATTGCCTTTTCCAATTCAGCAACCTCCAACCAAGGAATAAACCACATAGCAAAAGAATGAAATCCAGTGGGTCTTTCTATAGAGGGGTTTTGACCCCGCCTATATCTCTGCAGGAAAGTCCTTAACCACAGATCATTATCCAATTTCTCAAGTACAGCCGTATTGGGAAAAGTCACTCCCAATGTACAAGTACCTGACCCTCTCAGTGGTAAAGCTTTTTTGTGCTATGCTGCCACATAGCCAGTACCACCCAGCCCCCAATGGAACATTACAGTACTTACTCGTAGTTAATTCTGATGGGTTCATGAGTTGCATTGACCAACCACCATGTGGGTAGCACCCCACAAAAAAGTGAGTTCCATAAATGGGTACAATATTTGGTTTTATTGGCTATCTGTATGGTTTTCTGGATCATCATAAAGTGTCTGTTTTGAGTCTGTGGGTTTCTCCTGATCCCACTGAATTTGAGAATTTATTATACCACATAACAGGCAAAATTTTATACATCTGCAAAACATGTTTAAACAAGTGTATACAAAGAGATCATGTTAACAAACTCAAATCTCTGTATTTTCAATTACTGTATGTAATTGAATTCTATATAAGGTCTTATTTCCGTCCAAGAACAGTTCATTAAAATTTCTTGATTTTTAGTTTCAGAGGAGCCACTTCTTCTGATTTCCACTTTACTTCAGAACTCCTTTTAATGCCGGTGTAATGGATCCAAGAATCAATTCCTTTAAGTTTTACTGCCATATTAGTTACCAGTAATACAAAACATGGTCCTTTCCACCACTCCTTCGAAGGCTCATCCTTCGAAGTTTGAAGATACACTTGTTAGGCAGGTCAGAAAGGATGCACCAGCACGCCCAAAGGTACAGGTGCTCCCTGCTGAATATACTTGTACAATGCGGAAGGAGTCTTTCCCAAAGGTAATATATATTCAGTTAACACCCAATCACCAGAAATACGCATTTGATCTTCCTTTCCTGTTAAATTTACAGCATAAGGTCTTCCATATAATACTTAAATGAGCTCACCTTTTCTTAACTTTTGAAGTGATTCTGATTCTCATTAAAGCGACAGGTAAAACATCTATCCATTTTAAATTAGTTTCTTGACACAATTTACCCAATTGTTTCTTTAAAGATCTATTCATCCTTTCTACTTTCTCACTAGACTAGGTTCTCCAAGGTGTATGTAAATCCCATTTTATTCCTAAAAGGGCAGAAATTATCTGTATTACTTCTGCTATAAAGTGTGGGCCTGTTTGATGGGATCCCACTTGGAACTCCAAATCTTGGTATAATCTCATTTAATAATTTATTTGTTACCTGTCTAGCTTAGTTGGTTTGGCATGGGAAAGCGTCAGGCCATCCTGAAAAGGTATCTACCAATACCAAAAGATATTTATAATTATTGCATTTTGGTAATTCAGAAAAATCAGTCTGCCAGTATTGTCTTGGAATAGTCCCTTTCTTTACCTCTCCAGGTGGAGGTCTTAATTCTGCTTTAGGATTATTTTACAACATATTATATATTGGTTTACTATTTGATCAGCATAACTTTGCGTCTTTGGCCCTATTGCATATCTCTTAACATCTGTAATTATAGCATGCGCTCCCATATGAGTTACTTCGTATGTGTGCTGTAGCAACTTCTGCATTATGGGAGCTGTTACCAAACATTGTCCAGTAGATGTTACGCATTATCTGTCTGAAGTCCTTACACATTTTAACATTGCATTTGGGCACTTCAGTTCTCATTACGTTTTGAGGAATCAAGGCTCCCGTTGTTGCTTCATTGGCCACTCTCTTTGCTATTTCATCAGCCTTATGATTCCCTGGCATGACTTCAGTATATCCAGGCTAGTGAGCCTTACAATGAATTACAGTCACCTCCTTAGGTTTCTGAACCACTTCTAATAATTTCAGTATTTCTGATCCATGCTTAATGAGTGACCCTTGTGAGGTTAAAAGTCTTTCTTTCCATATTGCCCCATGTGCATGTATCACACCAAAGGCATATTTAGTCAGTGTATATATTGGCTTGTTTATCCTGTGACAATTCCAAAGCTGTAGTCAAGGCAATTAATTCAGCTTTTTGTGCTGAAGTATTTGATGACAAGAGTTGTGATTCAGTTATATCCTCCAAAGTTACCACGGCATATCTGGATCGTTGTACACTATGCAGCATAAACAGTCCACTCCAGATTTTCCAGTGGAACACCCTGCAAATCTGGCCTAATAGTCCAGTTCCAATAATACTGCTTGACATTGGATCTAGGTGATAACCAGTGATGTCCTTGTTGTTCCAGCACTGAAGTCACAGCATGTGGTGCAAGTTCTCTAATCCAATTTTTGCTTCCATTTTCACAGGATATTGTTGGTTTTTGTTTGGGGGTTGGTTTTTTTCCCCCCTTACTAGTTTGGAGTTATGTTTTAATTCTGCTTTTATTGATGCGGTGTTAGCTTTCCCTGGGACTTCAGTAGCCCATATCAACAGAAACACAGCATCCAGGATTTCGTAGGAGTTTTCTGGTTCACTTTGTTGTTTCCCTTGTAGCAGATATATTTGCACCTTCCAGGCGTTTTCTTGTGGGATATGCAACTGAATGGAATTCTCAAAAAAATGGTATTTGGGCCTGTAGTTTACTAAGTAAATCCCGACCTAAGAGAGGTATAGGGCATTACGGCATATATAAGGACTCCTGTATTAACATTTTCCCTCCAATTTGGCATTCCATTGGTTTTAAAAATGGCCTTAATTCTCTCTTTCCAGTAACCCCAACAACCAGCATATTCAATTTACTGAGAAGCCCCTTACAACTAGTTACTAAGGACTAAGTTGCTCCTGTATCTATCAAGAAATCTATAGTTTCATTTCTCAGCTTTATTGGCACGAGGGCATCTGCTGGGGATGCCTCTAAGCTTACCCGCAGTCCCTGTAAATCTGAATCTTCTGTACCACTCAGAAGCAGGTCTGCCTCTGGAACAGATGCAGACGGAGTATCCAATTAGTTGATTGTTTCTTTGGACGTTCATTTTTCCAATGTCCTTTTTCCTTGCAAATCATGCAGTGATCTTTCCCCAGAGAGATTCTATTCCTTTTATTTCCTCCTATTCTTTGTCCTCTTCCACGCCTTCATCCTCTTGGGAAACCTCTTCCCTGAGGTAAGGTTTGGGCTTGGGTAAATGTGGCTGCCAAAACTGCAGGGGTTTGTTTCTTTTTCTTTACTTTCTGTTTCTTTCTTTTCTTTTTTCCTATCCAATTCCCCTCTGTTATTATAAACCTTATAACCAATTTCTATCAGCTGAGATATCGACATTCCAGGCATACCATCTAGTTTTTGCAACTTTCTTCATATATATGGAGCTGACTGCCTCACAAAGTAGTAAAAGTAATTTATTCTCTTATTCTCTTCCCGAGCTTTCTCCACCACCATTCTTTTTCCTTAGGCAAAAATCTCTCCCTATTATTAACAACACTATCCTGAAACCGTCAATTGCACATCCTCTTCTTCATTCTTCATTTTCAAACACCTTTTCCCAATGCTACAAGCAGAACAACAGCAAGGCAATTTCTTTTTATCCTCCATCATCATCAATACATTAGAATCAAATACCATCAATTTCTATTTCTTTCTTGTTTCATGATACTTTCTCAAGGCAAAAAAATCAAATCCACATATGGGACTTCATTTTCCTTTGCATCTACAAAACAACATTAATTGCAATTAGTTTATACTTCTGTTCTTACCTGATCATCTAAGGTATATGAGGGCCACCAGTGATTACAATATTCTACCAATTTTTTTCCCGAGTGAGGGTGTCATCCACAAACTTGCTCCAATATCTTAATATACAGCCTAATGGAGAACCATTAAGACACCTCCTGCCCATGTTCCCATGTTACAAAGTGTTCAAAATCACAAATACCCAATACTTAAACAAAATCCAACAGAGGCAAAATCTGGTGTACAAAATCTGACAGAAAAATCCAGCAAACAAAATCTGATAGAGACAAAATCCAGTAAACCAAATCCAGCAAAGTTTCAAATTACCAATACACAATATCTGGCAAAGAATATCCAACAAAGTTTGAAATTACCCATACCCAAAATCCGGACTCCAGGCATCCCTGTAATGGCATATGGATTACACAAGTGTACACTTCAAACATGCCAGTGGAACGCTAACCCACAATACCAATAGCTTAACAATGCGTATTTAATTTGGATATTCCAGTGGGACTGTAACTCCCAGGGGGACTCTAACCCACTCTCCAATATGACTTATTTGTAAGCAACATAAGTATGTATGACCAATGTCGTTAATATCCCAGAGAGCTGTCATGGAGACTCACCTGGCCAGCGAATCGGAGGGACTCCCTGAAAATACTCCGGCGTGTGCTTGGACTCCTCACAATTCCTCTGGTCCATCAAGATTCCGGAGAGCAAGTCCCACCAGAGTTGCCAAATTCTGTTACTGAAAATTGTAACCAGGAAAACTCTCCAAACCGAATGGAGTTTAGAAAGCCGACGCTGGTTTGTTGCAGCGCTGGGTGCAGCGGGGATCTTTCCTTCTAATGTGCACACCAAGCTGCTCGAGGGCACACATTACATACGATGGAGTACTTGTATATCCATAGCACATGGCATATTCATTGTCATTCACGCACAGGGCTGGTTACAAGTTTCCCTCTTCTCATGCAGATCAGCCGCACCCTCAGACAGTGCTGCTGGAGCTTTTTACCAGCTAAATGTGCTCCCCAGGCAGGGGTTTGCCCTCCTTCAGGAAGGCTGTTTGAAGTTGAAGGTTGAGATCTCCCATTACCACAATTACCTGTGTCCTACTTTCAACTAATTTTCTGTGGGTTGCAACACTGAACTTTCTCACTTGGACACTTTTTTCTGCATAATCTAGATAACGGTGTTCTCATCATTATCCGTTCTTTGTTTCCCAAGGCTGGCTCCCTTGATTAGAAGTCCTTTCATTCATCAGTTCTGATGACTTTAGAGGGTGAGTCAGCTTGACCTAAACTTTGAGCACATACTAGTTTAACATATAGTTAAACACTAAATCAGAGGTCAGTAATTCAGGAGTTTAGGCAAGACTACTATCCTAATTGCCCTTGTGGCTTGACAAAAGGCATTGCCAACTTTGTCCTCAACATATCAGTGCAAGTTCCCTGGAGGAGCCTACGTGTAGATTTATCTCTGGGGAGAATATTATAATCTGAATGTGTCAGCTTTAACTCAGCTTGCTTTGCATAAGCTAATGGGTAAAAGGAGTGCATGTTATTTTAGCAAAGACATTAAGAAAACGTGCGACGAGGTTCTAAGTGAGAAAAAAGAAACCACAATGATAGACAGTTCCAAATCTGACTTACAAACACATTTCTGTTCTGGCTAACCCAGAGTCTTTCTCCAAAAATGGATCAAGCAGAAATGTTAAAATGCATCTCTCCTAACTCTTCTGTCCTGGGGCTTGGGAACACTGTCTATAAACTTTCATTATGTTGTTCAGTTAGTACATTTCTCCTGTGTTAAGCAGCTTATTCTCCAAGAGTGTTTAATAACTTGGGTAGCATTTGACACATTTACTTTTCCATTGTATCAGGTGTTTTTTTTCCCAGAAACTATGAATGGGCTAATAGTAGCATAGATGACATAAGGTGTCAAAGTGCATTTTCTAAAACACTTTTTTTTCTCCTTAGCAGCTGTAGGGGCTGTATCTGCATAAAGGGGTGGGGTGTGGGGTGGAAGGTGTAGCAGAGCAGAGTATAACTCTACCAGGAAGAGAACCCTGATATCTGAAATGGATGTAGCTCATGTAACTTTTACAGAACGTCATATGCCTACTCTTTCTGGTAGAAAGTGAACTCTCTGGAACCATGAGCAATGGGATTTACCAATTTGCACTCAGAACCTTCCATCTGTCCCTCTGTTAGTAGCTGACTTCTGTTCCTCTGCCAAAGTACTTTTGTTGTCTCTAAAATGCGAGTCCATTCCAGGTGTGCAACAACCCAGTCTTACACACTGAGACCAGATACTGTTTTATTACAGAGATGCACAAGTGTGGATGCTGGCAAACAAAGCTAGCATACTGCAGAACAAAGTTACAAACATTATATACAAAATCTTATTGCACTTTCCCTGCCCAGCGGGCATGTCCAAATAGATGACTGGGTACACATTTGCATATCCATTACCTAACATATTTTACTACCAGGCATGCTCTCTGAGGAAGGGTCTTTTAGTGAGCCTGGGTCTTTCCCTTAGGGGGTGCAATTTTTCCTATTATAATGAGGACAGTTCACTTTCAGGGCAAGGCTAAAGACTGTAAGAGCTAAATTACCAGTTTAACATAAACAAGGTAGTCTTAAGTGCGTATGGCTTACATCACAAACCTAGGATGCTCTTTGTTTTGTCTCTCCCAAGGCTGATTCCCTTGATTAGAAGTCCCTTCATTCGTCATTTTTGACAACTCTAGAGGGTCAGCTTGACCTACACTCTGTGCACATATAGTTAAGCATTAAATCAGAGTTCAAGAATTCAGGAGTTTTAGACAACACTTTTGTAAGCCAACAATGATGTGAGCCACCCATCATGTTAAATATCATAGCAGTAAAGACAGCGGGGCAAAAGTCTGTCAAATACTGCTGTGTGGAGTTTGCAGAAGAGAAGCACCAATATATGTAAATATGCTGCTTCTACCTAAGATTGTGCTCTAAAGTCTTCTTATGATATTGTTGCTTCTATATGTGGTTGAATGCCCATCCCTTGTACTTCTACAGCTATCATGGAGTCTCTTCTTCTTCGTTTTAATGTTGGAAATGAGGCAAAGGATACATTCCACATTCTCTGCCCCTAACAGTTAAGAAATGAAGTGTGAATATACATAGTTCTTGTGTCTTCAGGGTAACACCAGGCTGGTGTCTTTGTTAGCTCCCTTCTTGATTCAAATGAGCCTGTAACCACACCGAGTTAATACTAAAGTGCTTAATTTCGTAGCACAGCTAGAGTCAAAATTTCTCAAGATTGTATTTCTCTTCATTGTATTTCTCTAGATTTTTTCTTTGCTACTGATCTTTTCTTCTAAAAAGATTGGAATTTGAACTGGGGAGTTGAATTGGCTCGGTAGAAGGCCTGGTGAAACACCAGAAGTAAGGCAGCAGAGGGAAGCATAAAATGTGACATCCTCCTTCCAGTGCTTTCAAAAGCAAGTTATGCTGTGTAAATTCACTACAAGCAATTAAGCCACTCCAGGCTGGTGCAGCTATCATTCCATCATCCCCCCCATCTTCTGTTCTTACCCTCTCTCCTCTGTCGATACTGACCTAGCTGGTTTTGCTGGTTCTGGAAGCTGTAAGGTAGAAAACTGCTCACTGCGTTATACATTAATTGTTCTACCGGTTCTGTCCCCTGTAGCTCCCTGCGTTCCAGGGCAGAGGATGAGACTGCTGCAGTGGCAACCACAGCA
The DNA here is from genome assembly GCA_035590275.1 of Ibycter americanus. Lineage (NCBI taxonomy): Eukaryota > Metazoa > Chordata > Aves > Falconiformes > Falconidae > Ibycter > Ibycter americanus. The sequence continues at coordinate 62,207,243 of JAVJGI010000057.1, forward strand.
AAAACCGACGGGGGAGGGCCGTCTGAGGGAGCACAGGCACTTTGGTGAGGAAGGGGCGTGGAGGGGAAATGGCCAGAAATGTGTTAAATCTTCACTTCTACTTGAAATCAAAGGCGGTGGCGGCGGTGGCTGGCCTGCGGCTGGTGAGGCAGAGCAACGGGGAGAACAAGCAGCTGTACCTTCTGCCGGCTGCGGGGATTTTCTGTGAGGGCAAACCTGGAGGCGTTTTCGTTTGGCACATCTGCCTCGCGTTCGCTGCAGCTGAAAATATTTTCTGTACTTGGGTGTTCACAGTGCAGGGTTTAGACATCTCCAAGCACTAATCTTCATGCCTTCAGCCCAAAGCCTCGAGGGTAACGAAAATGAACCGTGTGGGAAGCTTCGCATTTCTCTCCGAAGCCTGTGAGGTTTGGAATGCCCCGTCCAAAATTCATTTAATGTGCGAGGGGTCTGTGTGTGAGGCAAAGCCTGACGAGGGGCAGCCGGCCGCCTCGTGCGCGACTGTGGGACCTGCCGAGGGGCTGTCCAAACTGCCAACTTACCAATTCTCATAGCCTCAAAGAGGGGAAATGACATCAAATGAACAAGGGAATGATTAGTAAAATCAAATGTATTGTTACAAGTTTGACTTTAGGAAAATTGAAACAAGCCAGTTAATTCCAAGATATAAGTGGTTTTGTATAACCTGCAAAGCACTTCATTGAGCACCGATAAATCCTTTGCCCGGAAGAGTAACTTCACAAGATAGATGAGCTGACTTCACCACGAGGAACACGCTCAGCAAAACTGGGGAAAAGGTTAAGTGTGGCAGTGGGACATGGGGACCTCCAACTCAAACAGCCCCCCCACAAAGAGGGCAAACCCCGCTTCGAAGCATGTGCAGTCCGTAAAAAGCTCCAGCAGCGCTGTCTGAGGGTGCGGCTGATCTGCATGAGAAGCGGGAAACGTGTATCCAGCCCTGTCCGTGACTGACAACGAATGTGCAACGTGCTATGGACGAGCAAGTACTCCATCGTATGTAATGTGTGCCCTCCAGCAGCTCGGTGTGCACGCTAGGGGGAAGGACCCCCGGTGCACCCAGCGCCGCAGTAAGCCAGTGTCGCCTTTCTAAACGGCCACTCGATTTGGAAAGTTTTCTTGGGTATGATTTTCAGCAACAACACCAGGCGTGACATCCCGCCTCCTCTCCCTGCTCCACACCACGAACACACGGTGCTCACACAGCAGAGATATGGGCACTGAGCAGACGTCTCTCTTTGGAGGGATACCAGGGCCGTTACCAGTGAGATCTGGCTCCTCATGTCCATCCTCTGAGATACCTGCCAAAGCATGTCTCACATTCCTGTGGGGAGCTGGGTGCTGAGTCCTACCCACTCTGTCCCCACAGCAAGGGCAGCACCATG
>JAVJGI010000057.1:62239117-62262349 GCA_035590275.1 Ibycter americanus
GTTAGAAATACAAGGCAATACAAGGTCATTCAAAAAAGCTTGCTCATAGCAAATGCTACAAAAATTCACTCCAAAACCCCACCTTCAGGGAACTCCAAAGTTTGGGTGGTAATCGATTATCCTCCTAGAACTTACTAGTGCTTTAAAACACATTAGATCCAAATCCAGATCAATGCTAATCTATCTTTTCTAGGGCAAGTACACATATGTACCCGTAACCTGGTCAGTGAAAGAATTTTAAAACATGGTTCAAAGAGCCTGCTAGAGGTTGCTGGTGATGACCTCGCAGAACACTTACTTGTGATATAATATTAAACATTTAATGATTTACAAAAACATTGCATGGCCAGAATCTGCTTACAAAATCCAGGACAGATTTTGCATTTTCCATTTGAAGAAATAAACAGTTATATTCAGAGGATGGCATCTTGTGCTAATTTGCCAGCTGCTGAGCATCTTCTGTGCCTTCACCTTGACTCAGTAGGAAAGCTTGAGATGGGTACTGCTCCTTACCAGAAGGGCTTTCAAGTATAATTTACTAATGAAAATTACATTGTGAGCGATAGGCTCCTTGCAGGAAGGGCAGCTGCAGTCCACCATATTCTCAGTCCATCCAAACACAGTGCTAGTAAAATCTATTAAGTGAGCAATACAATTTGTGTGATTATCAAAGCCAGTTTATTAATAAAGAGGCTGGAGCCAAAGAAAAAGGAGCAATTTTAAACAAAGTAATAGATTCATAAATCTGGCTAAATGGAGGTTTTTGTTTAATAATAATGCATTTATTAGCAACTCAGTTGTCCTGCATGGGAGTTTATACCTTCGCCATCTCTACTTATAATCTTAAAGAGTCAACATGTGTGAACACAAGGATCCAGAAACTGCTCATTAAGGTAGGGGGAGGATTACAGTGCATTACCAGAACACAGCAGAAAAAAACCACCAAACCCCAAAACAAAATAAAACCCAAAACCCAATGATGCATCCATCTACCAGTAGATCCTGTACCTGTTTGCCCTTTTAAGGTCATTAACAAATTCTGCAGACTGCTGATGTCTGATTTCACTGCTCTTCGTGAGTCTCTCCAAAGCACTCACTAACTCTTGCACTCTAGCTTTCAGTTTCTTCTCCCTAGATCAGGAGAAAAGGAGAGAGAAAACTATTTTCCAAACAGGAACAGCACTTCAGCTTGCAAATGCATGAATGGTTGTCTTGTACTGGGTTGACAGGCTGAAAATACTTTCCTTACTACTACTTGGATAATACAGGAGGTAGTTCTAACATTAAACTTTTCTACAGCTTGGTATTTATAACATTTACCATTTTAGAATACAGAATCAGAGATGCAGCAGACAAAAGAGAGAATAAACCTCTCTGGTGGATCATGGTCTTGTATGTATCAAATCACATTAAGAAATAATTACAAAGATACACAAATAAAAATTTAAGAATACCACGGACATGCCACCTACTGTGTCTTGAATGAGATAGCAAAGAAAATCAGACATCACGGTAACCATATAGGAATTTTAATTAAAAATAGCATACCATGATTGCTATTAAAGATCATTTACTAAACAAATTTTTTACTTAGAAATTAGTATAGAATCGTAGAATAGTTTGGGCTTGAGTGGACCTTTAAAGATCACCTAGTCCAATGCCCTGCAATGAGCAGGGACATCTTCAACTAGATCAGGTTGCTCAGAGCCCTGTCCCGCCTGACCTTGAACATTTCCAGGGATGGGGCATCTACCACCTCTCTGGGCAAGCTGTTCCAGTGTTTCACCACCCTCAGAGCAATTCCATTGATTTCAGTTACTGCCTCAGATTTACCCAAGTAATTTATACTACAGTCTGTTACAGTAGATCGCTAGGTTTTCTTAGGACCCAGCAAGTCCAGTCCAAGAAATACAGAAGAAGAGAGCGCACAGGCATTTTCTTCTATGATGTACTTTTTTTCTTTTTTTCAAATAAGGCACAGCAGTGAGGTTTAAAATGCTGATAAAGTTACCAATACTGACCAGTTAAGAACCAAACACTAAATACACGAAGCATGCCACATGAAAGTAAGGTACCTTATAATTTATGTTAGAAATATCTCCATGAGGGAAAGAAAAAGCAAATAAGGCAGAAGTTCTGGGGAAGAGTAAACATTACAGCTTGGGGTTTAAGCTGGCTTTAAAAAGCATCTCCCATGGCAGGTGAGCATGTGGCAGGTGCTTCTTCGTGGGGAGCTCCCTGCTGCAGAGCCCACAGCCTGCTCCTATACGGATATGTGACCATCCCACCTCTTGTGCAAGGGTTCTGATGTGGAGACCTGGGAGTCTTTCTCTGTGACCCATCCTCTAAGCACAGACAGCCCAGAGAGAAAAACTTCAGATTTGGAAAAAAAAAAAAAATAAAAAAAAAAATGTGGGGATAAGAATGACATGGAGCTGGGCTAACCTGGGACAAAGTTAGATTTTGCAGTCTTGAATCTTACACTCGGCACTCTGCATGTATGGAGGCATTTGTCAGTGTTTTGCTGCCTAGAACTGCTTTGCAGTGATTCCCTTTCCCTCCTGTTTCTGTTGCAGTGCTGCTAAGTGAGTAAATTGGATTTCATTTCAATAACAAGACTCATGTGGTAGCTCCCACATAAGCCCACTGAAACTGAGCCCCATGGGAATGAATACCCTAAAGTTTGTGAAAGCTTCCCCGGCTCTGCACAGACCACACTGGATGCTGCTCCAACTCCAGCTCACCAGCTGCAGTTCCCAGGCTGGTCTGGCAACGGCAGCATTTTATAAGCAGAGACGAGGACAGCACATGTGGCATGTTTCACTGTGCCCGGCTTCAGCAACAGAAGGGCTTTCACAAAGTCAGCCGGGGAAATATTCCAAGTTAGCAGTTTATCCCAACACACTAGAGATGCTGGTTTACTGGCCAAATCAAAAAGGACATAAGAGGGGCCTTGTTGATGAAGAACTGTAAGTATTCTTTATGTGTCCTTTCATTGAAGTAGCACGATCTCAGTTTTCAAATTGTGCAATCTTCCTCCCTAGCAGCTGAAAGCTCACTGCCATCCACCCCAAGTATAATTTTTTATTTTATTTTTAATATCCTATCTTAGCATTCAGAAAGACTCAGCACAGTCTACGGTCAAAATCTGTGTTCTGCAAAGAAAATGGGAACAAAAAATATGCCAGGTTTTACTCGCAATAGAAAATAAATAAGAACAGATCAGACCTGGCAAAGGCAAGACCCATTCTCTAACGTGTGTGGCACTACTGATATGACAGAAAAGAGTACGACAAATTTGGTGCTTGTCTGCTCCAAAGGATGCCAGAGCCAGAGGCTCTGGGGAAGGCTCAGTAGCAACGTGATCTAACATGAACAGCAAGTCCAATAGAATAAACTTTCACAGTATTTGGATGGGGAGAGGAAACAAAAAATCACATGAGGTTGGTTTAACATGACTTGCAAGAAAAGGTCTAGCTGTGAAAACACTGCCTACAGGTCCATGGGAAAGAACGCCGCAGGGCCACAGTTTACTGCAGCTGAGGTCCTTAACACAGCTGCTGTAACAAAAGCTGCGTGGAAAAGAAACACAGTGGAAAGACGTGGAGGAACTTGTGCCTGGTAAAATCTGGTTGCTGCAGTGACTATTACCTGATAAAACTACTACATCACCTTTTTTCTGTTTTTACACTCTCACTTTTCAATGAGTCATGTTCAGTCCAAACTCAGCTAAACATGCAGAGGTATTTCTTTACATTTGGCCTACAACATCCCTGTCTTGCTGCTTGCTGAAGATACAGATCCAGCGGAGTGCTAAGCATCCTGGGTCTCCACAGGCTAGGTAAAAAACTTTCAGATGCCAGTTCTGAGCCATCTAGCTAAATATGTAGCAGTGAGTAATCCTTCAAAACCTATAGATGCCTCAGATTTACATTTATTCCAGTAAAACACAAATACTCCCTGAGCTGACAAGATCCACACAGTTCTTTCAGTTTTTCTTGATGTCTTGAAGTCAGTGAAAACAGCACGAGCTACTGCCTGCCCCCACCTTAATCTCAGGGAAAGCAATGGACTGTTTGACTGCACGTGCTGAAATGTCCCAAAATCTTACAAAAACACCACACAGGGATCTACTTCCACACTTGCGGTTCCCAACTTAAAACATGCCTATCTAAATATCTTTACATCAAGGTATTTCATAGATCAAGTAACACCTGAGTAGACACACATTGCAGCAACAGTAAAGGCACAGTAAATACCTTGCCTTAGTCTGGGAAACAGAGATGCATATACACTTGGTTAATGACTATTACATGCAAAAAACATGTAAGGTTTTCCCTGGAGTGTTGCATCTTCTATTTTATAGTAGGAGATGAGAGACCTCAGAGCTGTACCTTACTGCCTGGCCTGCAAATGCTCTATCCCTTTGTAGAAACACCATGCCTCATAATGCCAACTCTTCCCACTTCTCTCCATTTCTGTCACTAATTACCTCATTTTGGACAGAAAGAATTGTCCTTATCTGTGTCTCTCCAAACCCAATTGCTTAGCCGGGCAGTGAACGGGTGTGATAATGAATCCTGAGGTGCTATTTATATTCCTCTAATGCATTACAGGGTTAGCTGTCTTTACGGGATTTCTAGCACCACTTCACTTTCCTGATTGCTATTATAAATCAGCAGGATACGAAAAATCAGCTAGTACAGGCTTAATAAAACAGAGTATTTTAAAACAATAGTCCTAGTCATATGCAGCATTTTTCCAGGATGAGAATGTGTCAAAGCTGCAAACCAGGGATGGAACTGCATTTGACATTTGCAACAACCCCATGAACACCCTCCCGACAGAGACTGACGTTTGGCTGTGGCACAGCCTTCTGCCGCCAGTCAGTCTTCTAGAGTCTGAAGACCAAACTTGCACAGAAGCTTACACGCCAAACTCACACTGTTGCTGTCGTGCCCCAGGGCTGTAATACAGGCCAGTATGGATCCTGAGAAAGCACTGATGTGTGCATTTTGATGGGAAGAGGGAAGAAGCAGCAAGTACTTTTAGGAGGACACAATTTTTGTGAGCCCCCAAGTCAGAAGTTGGTTGGACTGCAGAAGTCAGCACAGCTTTTGCTCCCAGCAGTTCCTCTTCCAACCAGCTACTGCCGCTGGAGCTGCGGGAAACGCAGCCGCAGCACCTCGTGTGCGCAGGCAAAAGGAGCACGTATTCCCAGAAGAGGGAACAAGCTCATGATCCGAGGGCATGGCTTTCTTCCAGCACAAGGGCTCTCTGCCGGGACACTTCAGAAGTCAGCTGGGGAAATCCCTGACTGCTCCCTTTCCAAGGAAAAGCTCAGTGTAAGTGTATTTGGAGGCCTTACAGCCTACTCCAACATCTGCTAAAAACAGTTTCCAGTGGGACACCTAAGATGCTGGTAACAAAGACTTGATTTGTATTTTCACAACCAAAACACTCAGTGTGCTGTTGCTGAGCAGTTTTCAAGGGCTTTTTGTCTCAGAGTTACAGGCTGGTTTGAATAGGAAGGCAAGTGGACAGGGACTAACGTTTTCTCTAGTTTCAAGGCTACCACTGCAGAGAGCAGGGAATTCTGCCAGAGCCGTAAAGGAAACTATAATATTGGGCACATTTCTGCAGCTTCTGTCAATTTGGCCTCCACCCAATGACACCGTGTTTGGCCCAGAATAATGTAAGCAAGGTCTTGCGCACCTTGTATTTTCCCTCCTGTCTGGGCTTTTCCAGACATGTTCAGGTTTCATATGCCAGAAGTCTTCCCAGGCGGGTTTTCCTGCCCTTGCTTATTTCATTGAGAATTCCTCTGTGCTGCAGATAGGAAGCTGCTCTTCCCTGGCACGTAGAAAGTTGGTTTTTCTGCCCCTGGCTAGGAGTGTATGCAGCTAAATCCCCGTCTTGTGAAAGCACAAGGTATCACCCCCTCTGTCCCGGGGTCAAGAGCACCCACAGCCCTTGCCAAATCTGGAGCAAAAGAGGGGTAATGAGGTTTTTCCACATTGTGGGGTAAGAAAGCTCCCCACAGCCAGGCAGAAGAGCCAGAGGCCTTTGCAGCCTGATTATGCTATGTCTTGCCATCCTGAGAAACATCCTTTTACCCACGAGGTAGGTGGGTAGACCCCTTCAGGTTCTGGCTCCCCTCTCAGTGTGGTACCATCAGCTTCAGCTAAGCATCTGCCCCTGAGCTTCACATACACAAAGCCCTGAGGTAGCAGCGGGGCAGCCAGCCCAGGGGGACAGAGACCCCAGGTTTCCTGGGCATAGGTCAGCCTCCCAGCGTGTGGGGTTTGGGGAGGGGAGGGAGAAGAAGCCCCCCCTGCATGGCTCCCACTTGGAAGGGCAGGCACACACCTGCCATCCCATGCTTGCCTCCTAGTCCCTTTCCTAATATCCTCCTGTTGTTTTAAGGCTGGCATGTTCCCATCACTCCCCTCTCTGCCTTTTCCAGTTCCAGATGAGCAGGGTGATGCATGATTGTTTTTTCTAGGCATTTGACTACTCCTCTCTCAGGAGATAACAGCTGGACATTTAAAAGGAATGCGGATAAATTCTCTTTTCATCAGCAGTTTAAACTAACTTCTTACATCAGACTGGCATGCAGAATCCCCAAGCCAATTCACATGCATGCCTGCCTCACTGGTCTGGCTTGGCCTGCTAAGGAAAACAACAAATATATATTAGAATTTTTTAAAGAGGCAACAAAACAGCACTATGCCAATGCCACAAGACCTCCTCAGGCATCATTGGGCTTGAGAACACCCATGCTGCCTGCTACCAGTGCAAAGGCAGCCTTTTCTGGATCAGAGAGAAGACAGAGGGTGCTTTGAAAAAATGCTCTGCTGGTGCAAGATACTGTATTGCTTTTTTGCTGACTGTCAGATGCTTAGAGCAGATCTCAAAAACCAGACAGTACCACAGGCATGTGCTACTCTGCCAGCAGCGGGGAGACAGGCCAGGTGTGGTCCTGGAAACAACAGACTGGCAGCAAAAAGGGAGAACAGACCTGGAGGTAGGCAGCAGCCGGTCTGCCATAGTCACTGCTGAAGCCTCCCACCCAGCTTTGCCAGCCCAGCCTGGAAGCTCTCCAGACCTGGAGCTACTCGGAGCTCCCTGTGATGATTATATCCAAGTGCACAACAGGTCAGCAGTTCAGATAACCATCCAGTGGTAAGGAAGACTACTTATTCCATGTCAGGAACAGAGAAAAAGACAAACGATGGTAATCTGTGATGCATGTAGAAAAAAACAGCTACCCGAGGCACTTCTGAGGAATCTGTCCCTTACATCACCGTGAGTCATTTCTCTTCTTGCTAGAAGGTTTCTCTCAGTGGGCCTCTCCGGGGTCGGGGAGGGGGGGAATTTCCAGAGACAGGACATGCCTCTTGAACCCCTCAGGCAGCCAAGGGAAACCACAGCAGGAGACTGCACAGTCATAAAAAAGACAGACTTCCCTGAAATTCGCAATGATTGCAATCCATGCTAGTCTCTGGCTTTCAAATGGACATGATAATGAGAGAACAGAAATAAGCAAATGTAATTCACAAAAACCCACCGAGGATAACACTGGAAAAGCTCATCACTAGCTCCTGAATACTAACCCCTGCCTCCTTCCCCCTCCCTTTTACCCACTGTACATTCATCCTGTACTTTAGCCAAACAGAAAGAGGATTTTACTGATTCAATTCTTAAGAGCCATTTTAAATCTGAATCATTACAATATGATGTGTTTTAGGGGTTTTCTCTTTCCATTTCCAAGACTTGGCCTTACTGATGGTCAAGACAGGCCTGAATTTCAGAGACGCTTCTACTGACTCCTGGATCCTGCTATCATGAAACAGCGTGGACCTTGAAAACACACCAAGCTAAGATGTTGTCACATGAAGTTTGTGGAAATTTAAAATAAAGGAAGGTGGCTTGATTTATCTCTGGCTGACACTGTCAGGAAATAGTCACTGCCATGCCTCGACACAGCTTTCTGTTGGAGCGGTTGCTCACAGAACGGGAAGCCTGGCACACCACAGGGCTGCGGTCCTTGGGCAGGCATAAGGACCTAAGACTGCAAGGAACACTACGGCATCTCAACAGACACACAGAAGCCATCGCAACAGGATGAATTTTCTGCAACCTACTAGAAATACCTGCAGTTTCCACTTCCAGAGAGGCAGGATCATAGCCCTGTGCAAAATGTACTTTTTGTTAAGAGAAGAACTGTACCAGTCTTACTGGTTACCAACTTTTTTGCTCTCCATGGTGACTTCCCAATTAGTAGCACCACTTACTAGGCTATTTCTCAGTTTAAAAGTCATCAGACAGGGTGAATATATAGCTTCTTTGTTGTGTTGCCAGATGGAAAGTCACTCTTTCGTGAGGTAGATACTGAAACATGTTTAGACTGACACAATTCATGTACCCCATGCACAGCCATCATAATTTTGCGCCAACTGGTGACCTGGTTGAGGTCTGAACAGTCAGTCTTGTCACAAGGTGTTTTGTCTGCCATGGCCCTTATCTAGCATTATCAGATCCTTCCTGCCCAAATATTTAATGCTTATAAAGGATTCTCTAAATACATCCACAAAATACAACCCCACTCAGACAGAAGAGCTATCAGCAACTGGAAACGTGATGAGAATCTGCCAGAGAACCTCAACAATCGAAGTGCTTCTAATAAGGCACGGGGAGAGGAGAAGTTTCAGTCTTGCCAGCTTGCCCATTTTTCACAGAATGAAAGAACTCAGCACAAAAAAGAAAACAGTTGTACCGCCATTATTATCAACCTGCTAAAACAAGAGCATTTCGTATCTGGGATTCTTACTGCTATCTTTAACGCATTTATCACCTGCTACATGCCTACTAAGTTACAAAGTCATACAAGTCATCTACAGTGCTCCCTCCCCCTGCCACAGCAGAGCAAACGCACCAGCAAGGAAGGTGTCAATTTAAGGTCTCCCTCAGAGACTCCATAATGTGCCTGATTTTGGGGTATTCAACCAGATCCTGTCTCATAAAACTGGTCGCTGGCACAATAACTGAAGTGTCATGCCAGGCCATGAGGCTGCTGGAAATACATTTCTGACCTCTGAAGAATAAAGTTATTTCCCACCAACACGCTCATTTATGGATGTGTCAAACTCAAGAGGCTTCGTGTCCAGTGAAACGTTCCATCCTTCCATCAAGAAACGAGAGAGGGGAAAACAAAATTGCTGAAGACTGGCAAAGAGTATTTATGCTTGGCTGGAACAGGATGTGTTTCTAAATTAGTGGCCTTAGCCTCCAATACCAGAAATTTGGTAACTTCAAGGTAATTTTACCGCATGGAACTTGCAGATAATTTACATTTCTACTAATTAGCATAGCAGTCATGGAAAACAAAAGCTATTTCTGTGGAAAGCCCACAAGATGGGTTTTAATGCTGAACACTGCTACGGGAAATCCTGAGTCCCACTAGAACAAGTATGTTATGAAACAATACATGAAGAATTGCTCCTGCCTTGAATTTCTGCTGATGGCCACTACCACTGACAACTCGGGGAACTTCACAACATGCTGCTGGATTCCCGATTTATAAGAAAATCCACATCCGCAGAGAGAAGACAGGTTACCTATGTGGATGAGACTGTTGTGCTGCAAAGCCATCTGCAGACTATGAACAAATAAAATGCTTCCAGACCACACCAAAATCCAAACCATAACTGTGTCCTGCGGTTTTATTTGGATTTCCCTCTCCTCCAATTAACTGAGAACCACCTGACAGTTCTGCAGCAACAGAAGGACAGAATGGGAAAGCAGCAGAGGGGGGAGCTGCCAGGGCTTTCATCTCTGGGAAGACAGGATGGGGAGGGGGCAGCAAGCAGGATTGCTGATTGATATCACATTCTCTGACAAACAGAAAGACTCAAAAGCAAATGTTTTTTGCCCCTATCTTGCAGCTGCTGTCCCCTTCCCAGTGTCTACTACCTGGAGTAGTAGTAACAGACAGGTCCAATTGCTGGATATGTGCACTAATTGCAAGCAGCACTGAAATATTCCCGAATGTCGGCATTTATATATTGCCTCTAGATCACAGATTCAGTGTGCAATATTCACTTGTTTCACACCTCTCTCCTGCCCCCAGCAAACACAGTTACTGGGCAAAATATTTTTTAATTTGAATTCTGGTCCTACTTCTTTGGTGGGTGAGGATGGTGTAGGGGGAGCCACCTGGATCTCTCCTGGTTCACACACAGTGCCCGCACTTGTCTTCCCAAACAAGCAGGAAGAGCATGGAGGGATCAGCACATGCTAAGTGCAAAGAGTTAAATCCACTTTGTCCCTAAAGATATTACAGTCACTTCAGACCATTCTGTACTGTTGTGGCACTGGCAGAGAGAAAAAGGCACTTTGATTATTTTTAAAACTCTTTCATGGACCCACAATGGTACAGATTACATTGTGATATCTGAGGCTCCATTTATCCAGTATGGCAGTTAGGAACTGCTGGTATTTTTTAGCATATCTGTGGCTAAACAGGTTGCAGCAAGCTTTCTCCGTGTGCTAGACAGACCTTCTACCAACTTTCAGCAAGAAGACTTCAGGATAAGGAGATTAAGCATTCAGTCTGATTTGGCTGTCTCACTGATTAGGGAGAAAAATACCCTGTCCACACAGCTTGCGAGAACCGTGCTTGAGCCCCACTGGCTGTAGCAATCACATTTAGTACAGTCACATTTCCATTACACAGAGAGTCTTCACTCCAAAATTTATGTACAGTTTAATCCGATTATTTTTCTTCTCTATTTCTGCATGACAAACTGTACTTGCTAGGTCCGGGGCTGGAAATCCATGCTAATCAACTTAAGGCCTAGTAGATAAGGCAAAGTTTTTTTCTCTGTGTTGTCAGCAAACCACATTTCACGACTATACTCAAGTCTCTCCCAGCTAGGGTCACCGGCTTCACCTCAAAATCCAAGAGCAAATAACAAGAACATGAAAAAGGTGCAGCTTGAGTGAAGACAGAAAATGCCAGTGGAGCTGCTCACATCAGAACTGGAGTTGGGGGAGGAGGGGGGTGGGTGTATGGGAGAGGTCAATGGCTCTATGCAATGTTTATGCAAATTGCTTTGTTGATGAGTTTTATCTGCTGCCCGCACGCCCACCCTGACCATTTTGATTATTATAACTGTAGAATTTTGTTTCCTGCATCAAGCAAACTAAATACTCAGCAACTGCCAGACTATTAAGCAAATGGTATGAGATGTATTGATCCTGCAGTAGTAACGATCTTACATTTTTACATAATGCCTTTCAGGCTTAAGTGTCCCTCAGCAGACTACAACTTGCACCTACAAAAAAAGCACTTCACAATGAAACACCACCGCTGCCTGAGAGGACATTCCACCATTAAAAAGGATGCAAACACCAAAAAGCAAAATACACTCTGCCCAGCCAAAATTTCTAGTAGCATTTTGGACACATTCTAAATACAATAACCACATTAGATATTAGATAGTCATGTCTTAGGAGGAATAAGTTCTGAAACAACTACTGAAACAATGAATACCTTTGTCATGAAGCTTACCACACAGCTGGTGCTGCAAAATCTGCTGCACAAACAAGTATCTAGTCAATGTATAACTGTACTGAAAGCTTTGGCTCAAAACCTGGCTGTTGATAAAAGCAGTTTGTCAAGACATCAATTTTCTCTCTCATTGGAAAGCTAATGCTTCACACAACAACGTCACTTGTAATTGAACTGTGGCTCTACTTACATACTCAGGAGGCAAATGCAGCATACAAGTCATCAAAATCACTGCAATTCGCACTCCGGTAACTCCTACCCAAGTTCTAAGCTGTGACCAACCTTCTTAACCAAAGATGACACTTCAAATCCTGTCTTCACTGAAGGTTTTCTGCATGCCCTCAAGCAAGTCATGTCACTGCTTTACGTATCACATTCTTGCCTGAATATAGACATTCCTGACATTCTGAGGGTTTCTGAGGGACACAGTTAATCTGAATTTTAGAGAACCTCAAGGACAATGGAGCTGAGCACATGTGAGGACTTTTATCAGCTGAAGAACAGCAGCAAAAGACAGGGGAAGGTTAGAAGAACTTTGACCCTTTTCCTTCTCAGAGGAAAAATCTGTGATCGCTCTTAAAATCACTTGAGGGTAAGAGCAAACGCTCAGAGCTAAACTTTGCCCTGGACCTGCAGAACAAGTCATGTCTCTGGTGAAGGAAGCTGCTTACCGCCTAAGTGCGTTTGTCAGTTCAGCAGTCAGCTCACTCTCGCTGTACGGTCTCAGCTCAGCTAGTGTTAACGGTGTTGCGGTGCCATCACTGCATTCCTGAGAAACGAGGAAAGGCCATCGAACTTGAAGTTACTTACCGTCTTAATGGGAAAACTCCGAAAACCTCTTAGTTCACAGCTACTTTTAAAATGGAGGTGAAATAAACATCACAATGTTACAACAACATGACAGTGTATCAACATAGCAAAAAATGGACTAAACCAATTAATGCTTCACAAATCCTTCTAAATGTTTCCTAAACCACCATAGCTCACCCATTTGCAGAATTCTGCCACAGTATGCATATCTGCAGGTGCCTTACATTACTTTTGACACCACACTTGAAACAAAGCAGCACTGGATCAAACACTTCATATGATGCTTTGCCAGAAACAAGCAAGAAAGATAGGTACAGACTAGCTCAGCTCTGGATTTTGTTTTTAAACACATCACTGAGGTTTTCTGGGGACGCAGCAGTAAAATAACAGGATTAAAGCTTTTCTAGGTATCATTATTTCTTCATGCAAATCACTAATGCAAATGCAAAAATCTGTTTATTGTGCATTATGCTAAGGTGGGGGAAAGTCTTCATTCTCAAATCACTACAAACTGACTTGGAAAAAGAGACTGTCACTACAATGTTCTAACAGCTTCATAGAAATGAGCTCTATTTTTTCGTATCTTGCATTTGGAATAGGGAGGGGATGGTGTTTTGCTTAGACTCTCTTCCACTGTTTCTAGTGGCCACAGGCAAGACACAACACACTCAACCACAGCAGCTTGTATGCCTGGCAAGAATGGCTTTGTGGTACACCACCCCATCCCCACACAACGACCTTATTTTAGCCCAGGCTTAACAGTAATTCTGCAAAGTCCTCCTAAGGCACAGCATGGAAAGAAACACCTAACAACTGGAGCAGAGAGAAAAGACATAGATACAGACAAGAGGAGAACAATTAATTTGCTAAAGGCTGCTATAGGGAAGGGCACAATAAATTTTGTTTATGTGAGTTTTGGAAATTTGTTTGACTCCTGACCTTGCCCAGTTTGTCTTTGCTTCCACTGCTGGTTGAGCTGAGGGACCTCATTCTCTGCTCTTTTTGCTCTTCCACTTCAGACTTCAAGTGCTCAATATGGACGAGGTAGGCCTGCTCCTGGGCCTCTCGAGTACTCAGTTTCAATTCCAATGCCTTCTTCTCCTTCTCCAGCAGGTACAGCTGTGCCTTGAGCTCTGCCATCTCCTCCTGTTGAAGAAACATTATCAGCATGCTGCTTCACAGGATTACGTACCTAAAGGAAAGCAAGGTTAAACAAGGTTTTCATCCATTCCTATTACTTGAGTGTTCTTTCCATGGAGAACACTATCAGCATCCAGAAGGCTTTTTATAATCGCACAGAATACTTGCCAAAAGACCAGCATCTCTTGAGACTGAGTAAGATGAGCTGCGCTATCTGTTAATCAGCCTCAGGAATCAGCTCAGAGGCCACACAGCAGCTAATGTGGTGCTGAAACCGGAGTATCAGGGATCTGACAGGGTTGCCACAGCTGCTGAAATGTCTTTGGCTCTACCTTGCCCTTCAGAGACCACCACGCTAAAAACAGGAGTGTCTGACTTTCTTGCCAAACAGTTCCCTAAATGCCAGATTCCAGTTTCTTATTGATATGTAAGAATTACAGTTGGTTTATCTCATTACAGTGGAATAGGCTTGAGGGATGACTAGGACAGCAAACATGGTCACATATTCCCACCTCATAATACCAGCCTCTGTGGTAGAATGAGTTAGTCAAAAAGGGCGACCGGCTATGGCACCATCAGATGTCCACTTCTTATCTTCCACGAAGGCCAGAATCTCAACTATACACAACTGGAGGTTGACAAAATTGCGCTCCCTTATATACTTCCATAAATATGATCCACAGAAGATGGACACTAGTACTTCGCGGAAAGGTGGTCAATTCTGAGACCTAGTTCTTGCATGCAATTCTTCGGCCACTCTAATAGTTACGACAGGGCTGTCAATTATTGTAACACAGCAACAGCTATTTGGGGACAGACCTCTGCTTTAACATCTGCTCTGACAGTGGCTGGGCACAAGTGTACGAACAAGGCATGAGCGCAGCCACCCTCCCTTCAGCACTTGCTCCCAGCCTCCCATGAAAAGCAGCTGATGAGTGTCCTGAATCAGAAGGCTCTTCTGTGTTTAACACTTCAGAAGAGTTTCTTCCATTAAAGGTCTAGTTATTTTCTGAACTGAGGAGAACCAGCATCCACAAAACACTGAAAGAGATAGTTCTAAAACATAGTTTACGCTATGTTAAAAAAACACCATTAAACAAACACGAGACCGCCAAAACAAATGAAAACCCAACCCAGAATCACGTTCTCACTGTTGAGCGTGCCGTGCCCTAGGTCACATCAAGGGTGAATACTGAGTTCATGAAGCCATTTTCTGTATTACAGTTCAGTTGTAAACTAGTTCACTAGTTACACATCACACAGATGTGTAAACATCTCTGAAAGATAGAAGTTTCTTGTGTGGCCAGCTGAGGAACAAATCACTATTTTTAAATTATTTTTTAAAAAACCCAAACATATTCTAGTCAAAAAACTATCAGAGGTATCTTACCTTATCCTTCAAAAACAATGCTCTTTGTATTATATCTATTATTAACAAAGGGTAACAAACAAAATCTTGGCACATATTTAGGCAAACTTTTTCTGTAGAAGATAATCTACATTCCTACCAAAAATTTGCTGTCTGGCTTAAGTATAAGCAGTGCACACAGGTGTAGCACAGTTACAAACAGCATAAAGTAATCACAGTAATCACTGGCTTATCCAGAATCACCAACGATGCAAAAAAAAAAAATCCATATCGTAAAACCCTTCAGGCTTGGAAAGGTTTGTATGAGCTTTAAAGCCATTCATTTATTCATCTACTTGTTTGTGAACTGAAGGTTAGAAGCATAATCAGTTTCATTCAGTGTGGTTTACAGAAATTCAGTTATTAGGCAAACTTACCATTAATTTCCTTTGTCAACAGAAAAAATGTAAATAATACTGATAAATAATGATGGGTAAATTTAGTTATAGGAGTTGAACTGGATTGTCTGGTATTCTTAAGTGTATGCATTTAGCTTCTTAAGCCTCTGTTTCTAAGGCCATTAATCTACTTAGCCTGCTTAGTGAAGGCTGAGAAGTAATTTGAGTAGAGTATTTTGGCACTTATGTAAATAAAGATACTCTCCACAGAGGACTATCTGTGTGGGAGGGTCATGACAAGATCTTCCCAGGCTGGAAGCTGAAGTTAGGCAAATTCAGCCTAGAAATAAAGGACAGTTATTTCCTAAAATAAAAAGGTGAATTTAACCACTGCAACAATGAATCTGTGGATCTTTCCCATCATTTACAAGTTTTAACTTAAAGACTGAATGTTTGTTTGTCCTACATATCCTAGTTCAAAATAAATTTGAGGATCAACCATTAATTCCCTTGTTTATGAAGGCAGTAAGTTTATATCATCGTATATGAATTCACAAGTGTGCATCCTGTCCCAGAAGACTTAACTTGGACTCTGAAAGCACCCCTCCGTATGTCAGTTCTCTCATGTCAAGACAATGTGACTTTGAAGTAGAGAAGCAAAGACAAAGCAGGGGAAAAGTGGAAGAACTGTCAGCCATTGTCTTACAGAGACTCCCAGGGAAGGAACAGGGAGAAATGGAAAGGTTAAAGTTAAAAATTAAAACTAAGTTGAGGATTCTGGTAGAGAGACATACAATCTGTGAAGCAGGGTGGCAACAGCAACAGTTCATGTGGGAAAACCTAGGTAGCTTGGGTTTACTTAGATAGTTAATTAGTCTTTACATATGCAGTTATTTTTTCCATGAAAATATGTTTTCTGAACATAGCGTCTAAATTTCATTTCAGTGACATCACCTTTGTATATTTACTATCCCTGTTTTTTCCTAATTACAGGATGCTGGTGAAACATTTTGCAGTTTAACACACTTGCTTCTTCAGAACGTGGGCCTAAAGCCCAAGTGGCATTTACAAAATGAAACCCTGAAGGACGAGGTAGCAAGTGGTCACTCTTCCAGTTGGCTGCAGTTGACTTATACAACCCATGCAAATTCACAAGCTTCAAGCACCAAATGTAGCATATTGAATGAATTCAACGTAAAGCAGAAGTTGAATATTGAGAAGCATTTTATATTACTACGCATACAATATTACAAGTGTATGACTTGCAGTAATTCTGAATTTGGGTGAAAACTTGAATGAAAATTAAACTCTCCTGACTCAATATAATCAGAAACACCACAGCATCCTCAGAATTAGAAGTTGTGTTGGATGTGGTCATGTCAGAAGGATAAAACAGCAAGGACTCTTATGTGGCAAGAAGTTCTAAGTCATGAAAAGGGACTCCAGGAGGATCACAGTAGACAGGGTGGAATATACCAGCCTTCAGAAGTAAAACAAATATAAGAGCAGATAAATGCCATGCTCTAGTTAACTGTATTCTACTGTACACATCTATAGGAGCATGAAATGCTGTAAACAAAGGTGGACAACAGGATGCTTAACATTTTCCACTAAGAGACTGTAGTCTCAAGGCATTATTAGCAGTATTATCACCACCTGTACACAGAAGAGGAAAAAATATCAGTGTAGAAAGCTGAGAGTTCTTATCTAGATCAAGTCCTTTGAAATGCAGAAAGGCTGTAAACCAAGAATTATTTACACCCATCAGAAGTAATCTCCCTGCTAACTGGGGCATGACAACAACTGACCTCAAAGCAAGACCACTGAATGATGACAAACTGCAGAGGAGACTATATTTGGAAACATGGTTAATTACTGCTTGAAGCAAAGAATTGGATTTTACAGAAATACTGGCGGACCACTATGTCTTACACTCTGGATCAGTGAAAAAAATAAACAGGGCAACAGAGAAACCATCCCTAAACCGTCTTTTTAGGGATCATTTTCATAAATAATGAAGAACCAATGGTGTAAAAGCATTTTCAGAACATTATCAGCATAACATAGGTGCAAGAAGCAATATGACAGATTTGGTGATCAGTTTTTACTGGGATTCATAAATGAAAGGTGAAAAAGATGCAGCAGAGATTCCAACACAGATGCAAGTTTCAGGAAGAGAGCAGCAGGTCGTGAAGTCCAGCAATGCAGGAAATCCTTGAATAGCTCAATCAAGCTGTATCATACTTACTAAGAATGTGGAAAGGAGGGAACAAATTCAGAGCTGCTACATGATGAAGTCCCCTGCAGCATGGGTGAGTCCATCTGCTTCAAGTTAAGTAAAATACTCTAAGGAAATTCAAAATTCTCCAGTTGTCTCAGAAGAAGGCAGATGCATATGCTATCCTGTATGAGGTACATGCAAACAATACGCTCAGAGAGCCAGGACACCCATGAGTCCTGCCCTTAGGTTAGGCTGTGTTACAGTTTGCTGAACATACGCGCAAGGTGTAATGCAGACCCGAGCAACAACCATGGATGCTAATAAGGTAGCACATTTTCTTGGGACCAATGCATGCAGAATGTAGCTGTGCCTTTTGTAATGCTTTATGCATTGAAGAAAAGCAGGAATTTTCAATTTCTGTAGCAGAAGAACATTTACCAACAAATCCATCGCAAACTTTGACAAACGAGTTTTCAACATGTCCCTTTCAGAAACCTAGGGAATTCCTGCAACTGTGAATTCCAGCAAAGTACAACAAATTATAATGAATAAGAGTCCTGTCAGTTCCTCTGTACCAGAAAGGACTGAAGGTGACTTCAGCCACCAATGTAAAATGTGTGTCTATTCCAGTACGCACTGCACATAAACCAATCAAGAACAGCTTGTTCTTCTAGGGACAATTCTGCAGTGAAAACCCAATGTGCTGGGTCCAGCCAAAAGTTATTAGTGGATACTGTATGTCAAAAACAAGTTACATGATCATATAGTGAACAAAAGGATTACTAGCACTCAAAACTGTGCCAGATAGCACTACTAGCACTCAGAGCATGCAGCTATTGGTGTTCCTGCCAGGTCATGGAAGGCAAGGGCACTAATCACAAGGGACAGCTCTGCAGTTTGCCTTTACCAATAAATTCAAAGATAGAAGTAAGAATGGTGTACAAGAGATTTCAAGGGAGGTCTGGATGCAAAAGAGAAGAAGGAAGTGTGATACCTGAAATATACATCTAATTATTTACAAATGTCCTCCAGTACATCCTGCATGCTTTAGTTATGGGAAATATATTGCTGTTGGCCATAACATATTCAAACATTTACAGTAACTTTACGTTTTCTTACTGGTAGCACACAGTCTTTTTTCCTTGAACTGCAGATACTGAATGCATTATTGCAAAATTGTGTTTGTCATCATGGAAAGGCAGCACCACTAAGAACATAATTACCATTACTAAGCTACCAGTTAGCCAGCAGTAACACAACTGAATAAAAATCTATAGGTTTAGAAGTTTATGGAACTATTAGGATTTGCTGTCCCACATGGTACCATCATCTGACATATCAGCCAGTAGTTGACTAAAACATGACTTGCTAAGATGCAGAAATTAAACTTATTTAAACTGAACCCAAACCAGACAATTTCTAAATCCAGACACGTGCTTGTATTGACTTTAATATGGTCTTATGTTCACCTCTCTCAAAGTCAATACAGAAGCCAGATTTAAAATGATATTAAGCTCTATTCCTCATCAATAAAAGTCAGTTTTTCTAGATTCCATCTTTAGAACTGGACATATAAACCAGGCCTGAGGGACCTGAGTTTTCTTTGAAATTCTCTGTTACTGCAAGTGATTACACACCGCGTTCTTTGCTCAGGCTCTGAACTGAGCAACAAATTGCAACATAGTGCCTCGAACAGCTCTGGACTTGTGACCAACTGCTGGAGAGCATTCAGGGTGATAGCTTCTGACAGACCATTCCCCCTCCCATGGGAATATTAGAAGGAGGAGAATTTATTCTGCTTCAGTTCAGAAATATTCAAGACGCACATTTGCAGGCTTGTAAGTAAAGTAACGAACTGTCTCTTGGGAGGTGCTCTATCATGCTTTCGGTCACCCTCAAGCAACTCAGCTGCCATATCTCAGAGAGAGCATCTGGTTTGTCAAGGAGACCATTCCAAGTTTAGAGCCACGGATGAAGTCCTTGCCTAATTCAAAACACACATAGCTCATCACCGTTTGTGCACTGCCTTCTGTCACTTTCTGACTACTGGATTTTCAGCCCTGATTATTTGTTTCAACAAAGTTACCCTTTCTTACCCAGCTACCCTTTCTTACTACCAAAGCTTCCCACGTGTGTGACTGAGCATGTTTTGTAGCACAGGGGTATTGTCAGCAGTGCAGTTAGCCTGTTGGATATAAATAAAATACCTTCATTGCCATAAGTTCCTGCATCAAGACTGCATTTTCCAGGTCTAGCCTCTGGCTGTCTCCACGAGGTTTAACGTCATAACTAAGGGGATCAATGTGGATGCTTTCCAGCTCCAGCATTGTCAGTTTCACCGCTGCCCTGTCATTTTTCAACTGCTGGATGTAATCCTTCAGCCGCTGCTCATCCTCCTTTGTAAATTCTGTATCACAACTGCTTGCAGTCGAGCTGGTAGTACTGGAAAAAGAAAGAATGGTATTAAAAAAAACATTTGGAACAAAAGCTATACTTTTACGTCAAACACTCTCCCAATACTTCATCAACACATCTGAGTGTTACTTAAAAGTTCATAGAAAGGACACACATAGTGTGGACTGGATGTTGCAATGTTCAGAAGATGCAGAGGGGTGTGAAAAATTCAGAAAATAAATTAATTCTCTAAGCTGCATGAGAAAATTGAATCATGTGACAACTTCTCTGCAAAGCCAGGTATTTAGTGACATGTAACTAAATTACTTTTTCTGGAATGGTGTCCTCGGAAACAAGTCTTTTTTTTTTAATTAAAAAAAAAGAAGCATTTAAGCTTTCTTAATAATACCCTAGCATTGCAAGCTTCTCACTGCTACTCAGATACTGAGTTTTCATCTTCTTTGGGAAGAAGCATCTGCTAAGAAGAAAGAATCAGCTCAGACCACATTTATTTCTGCTGATGGCAATACCAGTTACCATCTCAGATATTTCCTAATGGGTACTTGTAGGAATCAACCTGAGCAAAATTCCACTGGCAGATGCTAGAAGGTAGCATCTTTCAATTCACGTTAAGGTGTATTCCTCAGTACACCAACACTCCTTCAGGGCTTGGTGAGGTTTTAAAACTAACCCATAAATTAGCAGGATTTTTAATAAAAAGTCATCATCAGACTTGACAGAACTTCTCCTATCTACAGGCATCAAACAAATGACTGCCCATTAGTCTGCCCTGCAAAAGTTTACACAGAGATCGCAGAAAGGGAGAAGTAATGTCTTAGAGCAATGGTGGCCCAGTGCTGCCTACCCACTTACACGCATGCCAGTGCTGCAGGGGGCCGAGACTGATACAGCTGTAGCATTCCAGGGCTGAATATAGTTGCAATAACACTAAAAGGAAAATAAAATGCCGTGTTGTTTCTGTAACCCCACTCAAAGCTGCCTGCTGTCTCCTGAGGTCTTGTAATCAGCTGCTGCGTGAGGAGTAAGTCATCCATTAACTGTGCTTGTCTGGAATGCTAGATGATCTCAGTTATCAGCAGGGGAATAAATCACTTTCTGTATCAAATTGCACTGCTGTTCAACATTTTTGTAGGAAGGAAAAAAACCCCACCCGCTACGTGCTGTTAGAATCAGGATGATGTCCTAAAATACATTATGCACGTGAAAAAGGGGAAGCCTATCACGATAGGCTTGATTCTTCTCTTCTGGTTTTACTTCAGCTAAAGCTACGCTGATTTTTAAGTGCCTCAAATAATTGCCAGTCTTCTCACAAATTCCAAGCACAGCCTTAGAGGAGACTGAGAACTGCAGGTCTACAAAGACTTCCAAAAGTCTTCCCTCTCATGAAATAGTGTATTACAGTTCTTTACTACAGTTCTCAGTCAATATCTCATTGTTCTTTCCTTCTCTTAGGGGTAATAGGTGCCATATTTACCACAAGTGTAAACTGGTTTTTGCTTTTGTTTTCATCTATTTCCATCTCCAGTGAAGCTAAAACCACCCAATACCTACACTACAAAGAAACCCTTTCAGGTTGAAACAAATTTTTGTTAATTTTTAGTTCTTCATTAGAGAATCTCAAAACACTTAATGAATCTTGCTTTACTGAGTCTAAAAGTACATCTCCGAAGTAGATATTGATATAAAAATCATGGGGATAAACGATGTGACAAATACTTCACTCTGCACTGAAGTCATGCTGCAAGTTTCCTCAGCACCCAACGACAGCAATGGCACAGCTTTTCTGGATTAAATGTAAAACAGCTGCTGTTGGAGGAAGGACAGCTTTTAAAGCCTACACAGGCTTCAAATCCTGGGATACAAAGAGCTCATCTCAGTTTTCACTTGCAAAGGAAAGAAAACCTAGCTCTCCTGCTGGGATTGAAACCTGAGTAAAAATGCTGAAAGTCTATTGTTATGTTGCATTGGGCCTTGTACTCGCTGGATATTCATAGATATTGGCCCTTAAAGATCCATGGCTACGCACATATATTTTCGGGGAAAGCAGTCCAGACTGAGGAAGGCAGTCTGGGCTGTTGCCAGTGATAATCAGGCTGCTTTTACTTCAGTCCTGGCTGCCTGCCTGCCTGTCTGCAGCTGAGTTGGCTCCTCTGGTGAATTGCTAGCAAGCTGCTCTTCTTTTTTTTTTTTTTTTTTTAAGGTGAGGGGCTTCAGCAAGGAAGCTGTATCAGTCAACAGAAAGGGACAAGAACCTTCCCTCTCCCTCCACATTTAGCAGCAAGCCCCCCTCCAGAAGAATGGAGGCAGTATGTGTTGCAGAAAGCTGGGGTACAAAGCCCACTTCAGACTGTTGTAAGAATGATGAGGGATGAAAACAACACTGCAGTGTTTCTGAACTCCCACAGCACAGCTCTGCCAGGGTGTGTTCTCCCAAAAGCCCACCATACAGCTCTCCACAGCCATAATGCTAGTCCATTGCTGCTCTATTTTAGGGCTCACAGCTGGTGAGCATATGATCCTCAATTTCAGATATTGCTCTCCCTTCTAACAGCAATCAGAACAAAGGAAAACAGACTGACAGAATGCATATGTAGTATAATCCATCCATCCAAAACCCACATGAAGCTGCAAAAGATGTGCAGGTTCTCATTTCACAAGCATGTAGATAAGGACAGAGAAAGGATCACAATTTCATCACACCTGGAGGCAACACAACATCAACCTGCTCCTTCTCACTGCTGTTGTATTCAAAACAAGCAAAGAGAAATGCTCTTCCCATCACTTCATCCCTCAAGACTTTTACAATGATGTCATGCCTGGATGATGTCAAATTAATTTTCCTGGACAGCCTGTGGAAAATACGTAGGTTGGTACAGTATAATGTGCAGCTTTATTTGCTGGCATGCATGCGTGTGTTCACATGCACATGTGTGTGTATAAAATGCAGTGGATGGACATAAATGAGGCTTCCAATAGCGCCTCTGCGTGACTAACTTCTGTACACTACAAAATTTTGTCCATAAAACCCTGTATAAGCTCCAGTTCATCTGTTAAAAATCAAGTCAATAAATAAATCCGCAATTCAGCAATGGTGAGGATAATACAAGAGTTGATAGAACGAAAATAACTGCCAGAACTGAATCCACAAAACTGGCTTGAATGTCTGCATACAACCTTACACTTGAAGGAATGCATTTGATACTCGCTATACATGGGCCAACCACCTACCAGGTGAACGCTGTGTCTTTAGGTCTGTACCACCACAATGCCAAAACACAGTAACTTCCTGAGAAACTGAAAAATACTCCAGCCAGCCAAAAGACAA
>JAVJGI010000057.1:62262449-62272678 GCA_035590275.1 Ibycter americanus
AAAGACAAACAACAGTGTATTCTGCTAAAATCAGAACCTTTGGTGAAAGTACCCTGCTTCCTTCTGAGACTAGTTCAGTCCACCAATGAAGTGTTACACAGATAACATTAAGACAGCTATTAGGATATTTCTAAATAACTTGCTTGCACACTTCAGCCAAGATAATCTTGTCTGCCAGCTACTTATCTGAAATCTGAGGTGATTCTGATGAGAGATACAGTCCTACATTTGGCTGAGTTCTGACATTTTGTGACACTGCATAATACTGAAAAGAATTCCCTTTGTATGTAAAAAACCGGATCTTTCACTCCATGAATCCAGATACAAAGTTGGGCTTACTAGCACTGCAGGGAATAAAGTCTACCATTTTCAGTCAGTGTTACAAGTGCGGTTCTTCTCTTTTTTTCCCCTCCTTCTTTTTAACGTGCATTCAGTCAAGTCTTGTTGACAATATATGCTCTAGTTAGCTTCTGTCCATTAAAATAATTATGACTTCCAACTACAGTGCAGACCTTTTTCTACTTTCAAAAAAATGAATTGACAACATTATTGTCCTGCTGCCAGCCAAATGGGCTGAGATGCTTGCTATTATTTTTATTCACTTCACCAGTAGCAACCTCTGTGATGCTCTTCCATTGCATTTCATTTTTCATTTCAGTTGCTCCCTTTTACAGTCTTTAACCACTTGTCACTAGTGGCTCACGAAGCATTTATTCTCAGTAATGTGTTCAGTGATTTGACATTCAGAATCTCATTTGAAATGCCAAAGCTAAAGATGGGTCAACAATTCCATTAAAGTCCCTATTCGACAGGATTTTGAACAGCAGGGAGAATTACTCATTTGTCACAAGTCTCAGCAAAGGAGTATTCATCATCATACTACCTCTTTACTCAGTCGGTTTCAAAGGTAAAAGGTAGGAATACATACCTGCAACTAAAATCCTGCAACACTAGAACAGCTATGGCAAAAGACTGGTCTTGCAGATTCAGAGTCTGTTTGAACCCCATAATATAAAAATGTTTTCATTTCAGTGCAGAGGTCCCCAAGTGGTGGTTCACACAGCACTCACTAGTGATGTGGGCTTGTTTTACTCCCTAGTTTTATAGGCTGCCAAGTTCTTTAAGACAAATAAAAAACCATTAAGCCTGCAGGAACAGCTAGAAATCTGCCCTCTGCTTTTCTATCTCCGCTTGGACTGCTATCGTAGTGCAAAAGGAGAGGAAATGGAAACCATCAACATCAAGTAGTCATAGAGGGCTGGAGGCCTGTGGCAATGGGACATCTGTCTAGAGCAGCGAGGAGCCAAGTGACAAATGAGCACACACGAATGGGGTGAGAAAGCTGGCAACAAAAGCAGGAGCAGGGTCCTGGAGAGAAACAAAAAGGATCCCGAATGATAGGGAGAGGAGAGTTATAGACAAAATCTTCAATTTTTTAAATCTGAGGTAGAACATTTACTATGGTAAATATAGAAAAGCGTGTGCCTTTTGAACCAACACAGATTTTCCATCTATGGGCTGGCACAGTGTCATGTGTCTGTAAGCTGAATAGGGGATGCCTCGATTTTGAGACAGCGTCCACAGGAAGGAGAAATCTGAAAATACCTCTATCACACATCACTTGAACACAACAGAAGGAAAGAAGCGAAGATTTATATTTCATGGAGAAGCTAAATTTTCAGAAATATTTTCATTGATACCTATGTTTAGACAAAGGCATTGGGCATGGGAAGGGGGAGAGGGACAACAACATATAAGGGATAATCACATCAGGATGCCCATATGACAAGTTCCTGACTTGCTGTGTACTCTTCAGGTGAGTGAGAGAAACTTTTATCTCTCATGTTCCACACATATCAAAGCAGATAATAGTTACCTTATTCAGTACAATACCTTGCTCCACGCAAGAAAAAAATGTCCTACAATGATAATGACTCAAGTTAAAACATCTCTGTCGCATACAGAAGCATTTACATTTGCATTTCTACACTTCATGACAGTTCATACTAATGAAATTTGAATACTCTGCCAAAACTTTATCTACTCAGCCAACACCTTACATGCACACATACACAGATTGCCAGCTGACCACCAAAAGTCCACGGTAAACACTGAGCATGAGGGATAGTTCTCCTCCCGAAACACACACACCTCCCTTCCTTATCCTCCCCCTCAAAAAATGAAAAACGATGCTCAACAAAGCAAGGACTGTAGAGGCTTTATTCCTACCAAACACTTTCGATGAAAGGCCAGGAGAACAAACACTAAAACAGGAACACTCCCCTGCCCCAGCCAGTTTCCCCACTGTCAATACTGGAAACTATCAAGTTGTTTTCAAGGAAAAAAAGCAAAAAGGTGCCTTGACTGCATACCAGATATCTCACAAGGAAGAAAAACACTGAGGTAGTCATGAACAACCAAAAATGTCCGTTTCAAATAACAGAATGGAAAACAAGCTGAGTCTAGGTATAGGTGTTGCTACGTGTGGCCACTTACAACATGTTAAAGTGCAGGTGTAGATATGGCATAAGTGCATACAGACTGAGGCAAGTCAAATATTTGAAACAGCTTTGTATAGCTTATTTCCAAGACCAGTAAATACTTTTGGTACAATGAGTGCTCAATGTGTTACTAGCGCAGATGCTGCCACATTAATTCTATATAAAGATACAGCTTTCTTGGACTGGACGTGCACCATAAAACTTCTCTGAATAAACCATTAAAATTTGCCTCACATTTGGACCCTGTTCCCTCAGGCTACCTTTTTGCTCACTTTTTAGCGATTCCATGCTAGTCATATGGCAGGAGACAACATCTTTTGGAGGAGGCATCAGCAAGAAGAGGAAATGATACAGTACTAAAATAAACTTCTGAAGTGTCAAAAAATGACAGCTTTTGAATAAAGAACTGGCTCAAAACTGGAATTAAAATGAAGTTTTAGAGTGAATCTGAGAAACCAAAATAACTTCTAAAGAGAAAAATGTTCATCTATATTTATCCAGGATGGTTGCCAAATCTGTATCCACACACAAGTACACATATTCACTGCACAGAGCACAATTAACTGCAGCCAGGCAACAATTCAAAAGGAAGCTGCTAGCAGATGTATTTGAACTGGAACACTTCTGCAATAACAGCTTATTTCAGTTTCATTATTTTAGAAGTCCTCAGAAAAACTGCAATATCCACCCTTCCCTGGAAGAACCCATTCTGTCTGTCATGATGTTCATTTGCTACTCCACATGTGAAAGAATAGCATGGGAAGGAAGAATTTGGAAGAGGGTAAATGGGAATGAGAAGGGAGAGGAAATGGTTTAAAACAAAATGGTTGTATTTGCAACATTTAGGAAACAATTCTTGAGCACTCCAAAACAACAATGGAAGCATACTTCGGATCTCTAGTTCGCCATATGTCTGTACCATCTGCATACAATAGATACGAATAAGGAGTACATGATTTGAGCTCCATTAAAACAGCAAGAAAGTCACTGAAGTAAAAAAAAATAATAATGGTTTTGCCCTTTATGAGGAAGATCGAAGTTCAGAGTCACCCATTTGCAACAAATTTATACAAAACCCTTCTTGGCTGGAGTTGCTTGAAGTCTAAAGACAATTGGACCACTGAGGCATGGTAACTTATAAATCAAAGCAAAGAAGCCAGTGCACTGAGGTGAGGGAGGTAGTTCAGCAAATACAACACAATATAACTTTTAATCTGGAGTCAAACACTTGGGGATCAGGACAGCAGATAAGTTGCGGTTACCTTGTGTGGCTGTTGGATGACAGGCTTTCCCAGGGCTGCACGCTACAGCCAGTGATTGCATAGGCTCCCCCGCAGCTCCCATCTAGTTTCATCAGCAAAGCTTTTGCTGCATTCTCAGCGGTCTTCCTGCAGTCATGAGCTCTCTTAAGCATCTGGGTGATGTTTTCATCACCTGTCTGGTCTCCTAATTTTCAAGCAAACAATCTGTTTCAGAGCTTTGAGGAGGGTAACAGGAATTAAGGCAAGAGTAGAGATGCTTCTATGTGCTCTCAGTTTATACCGAGATGATGAAAAATTACCAGTCTGTGATGTGAAAGCAACTTCACTTCTATGTGAGCATCAGTGGCAACTGGACTAATGGTCTGAATGCATGACCCTCTCAGCCACAAGCTCCAGGTACCTATTGCTCCGGGTACATGTCTCAAGTGAGTTTTATCTTAGCTAGCTTCTCTGTTTTTAAGGGTGTGCATTATGATTAGGTTAGGATGCTCAAATTAATAATACACTGGAAAAGCCTCAGCCTAAATTACAACTCTCATTGCAATCAGTCCAGTGCTGTTTCACAGTGTAGTCATTTCTAGTGCTTTTTCTCACAGCACCTTTATCTCAAGCATAATGGTTTGCCAGAACACCTTTCTTACAGGTTACCTTTTCAGCTGGAAGAATTGCTTTATGGCTTAGAATTAGCCTTTCAGAGTTCATAGTCATGCATAGTAAACCAAAAGAAAACTAGCACTGGTGTTTACGAAGGTGTTTATGAATTTGGTATAATTTCTAGGGGTTATGCAGCATCTATGCAGCTGTTAAGTCATCCCTTCAGCAGAGGCAGGGCAGAAACCACCACTGTCACTGTTCTTACAGACCTAACTCCAGCTGGAGCCAAGTCATTAAAGTAAGACACATTCGTGACTATGCTGAAAGTGTGAACAAAGCTACAATATATTAATACTTCACCAAATATGATGCAAAGATGTCAGAGAGTATAAAAAAATCCCAGTTTGCTCTATGTCAGGTTTCATTTCATCCTTATTTGAGTCAAAGACCAATTACCCATACTTCACACTTGCTAAGTGAAGTGCACTAGAAATAATAGTAATGTGGGAGAAAGGAAGGGAGAATGTCCTGTTAAGAGCAGCTGGATATGCTCAGCAGCAAGTGATGCAGAAGCAACTCCCATGAATTTTCCACTCACAGATGTTGATATAAAATTTGACTGATCTTCAAACCAAAGATATGCTATTTTATCTAGGTGTTTTAATCAAATTTCATGGTGAAGTAAAGGCACGTAAACCAAACACAACTTCCTCCAAGCTGTTTTATGTAATGAGAAATTGGCACTACCTCTATCACAGGGCTGTAACTGGTAATACCATAATTAAGAGCTGTAGACAGACACCTATATAAAAACTAAACTACACTCTCTTTCATAATATGCATGTGAGATGAAACCCTGCTCAAACCCAAAGTATTTCTCCCCTCTAAGATTTCTTTCTGCCACCTATGCAAACAGAAAATCCAAGACTGAATTCCCTTTTTCTGGCCACTGACCTCTGCCAGCAGGAAAGCTCCTTAGCACACTACGGAAAGGAATGACCAGAGTCTGGAAGAAAGGTGGCTGAAACATCTCGGAGATCCACTCTAACATTTACAGTGTATGGTGCATACTGCACAGGCTAAGACAGGTACACAAGCACCTGCTTCTAGCACTGGGAGAGATACAAAATAAGGTGCAGGGTTAAGCAGCACAGCAGCTGAGGGCTGAGTGCATCTAGTCATCTGGAACAAGAAGCTGACCATGTCAGTCCTGTGTCTCTAAAGTCACATGGCCACTTTGTCTCGAAAAGCTTTCCATTTACATTTCAGTGGTCCCTGAGAAGCTAGTGCTATCATACTGTCTTGACCAGGCAGTTACTATGCCTTAGCACAGCATGAAGAGTTATTCTGAAGGTTTCCCCTCTTTCTACTTGAACATTACTATGACTACCTTCTATCAGTAGAAGAAATGGGACTATCAAACCTAGATTAATGTTCACTGAGTAAACATCTCTTTCGGTCAGAAAAGTGGAGCCAGCAGCAGCGTCAAGCTCCAAACACTTACAAACTGTACCTATGATAGCAGCTCATTCCATTGCTTAGCAAGCAGCATATTAATAAACACCACCTAGCCAGATTAACTACCCATAAAATAAGAAAAACCCAGAACATATAGACTAATATCCTCAACAACACAGTAAAACATAAACCAGGGTATTTTAAAATTTCAGAGCAAAGAGCCCTTTTTTTTTTTTGCTTTTTGGTAACTACTCAATGCTACCTTTGCATTGTCTTAATCCAGGTTTTTCATAGACTATACTCAACTTCTAGGGAGTTCAAACAAAATTTTTACTTGGAGTTACCAAAACTGTATGGCCCTAAGCCACACATGTTCATCAGTATCGTTTAATAATTCCACTCGTACAGTTGCACACCTGTAGCTGCCTCACTCCTGTCAGAATAGGCATCCTCATGTGACAGTGTATGTAGGTTAATTTAAATTGCTGGTGAATTTTATGATTTAATTCCAGTCTCTCTTTCTCTTTTCTCCTATTTTGGGGGTATGTAAAATGATTTAATTAGTTAAAAACAAGAAAAGGCTGGAGAGCATTCTTAAGTGATGGGTCATGAGATGATTCACCATTACAAGTAACTCTAATGCTAACTGACATGCAAAAAAATTATTTAAGTGATTCATTGACATCTTACCAACAGAACCAACACCTGCAGCTCTGAACTGCCCAAGAATGAGACTTTGCTCACTTTCTGCCAAAGCCAACAGCAGCTCATACGCCTCTATGCACTGTTCACTGAAAGAGAAAACAAACCACAGAAAACAAAAATCACACAAAACTCTGCAATTTAGAGGGGAAGAATACCTACAACAGCAACAAAAAGACAGAGGTAGCTAATGAACTGCATGATTCCCTACTACCTGTCTAGCAGCAGGGATATTAAATGACATAACACACCTAGCTTCTATCACAAGCATTCAACAGTCTCTCCTTCCTTATGATGGTCCCAGGTTGGCCTCAAGTAATGTAGCAAGTTAAAACAGAAGAGAATGACCTGATGCAAAGTAAGCTCTGAAAGCATGTCTTAAACAGTCAACAATACAAATGGTGGTTGACATGATCCCTTTGAGAAACTTTCTTCAGGCCTTCTTACTACACAAAATACAGTATTCTGTACTCTATAACTGTACTATACAAAGTATAGTAAGAAGAAAAGACAAGAAAAATACTTGTTGCTTTGTCCTGCATGTCAGATTTTCCTCTTTACAACACAACAGCTTCTAACTACAGTTGTGAGTCACTCAGTCATTCTTGTTGCATTCTGATGTTTTTGAAAATATATACATTAATACACATTTCCTTTTAATTTGCTCAAGGCTGATAGTAACAGAACACATTTTTTAAAAGGCACACAATTTGTCTTAAGACCAGAACTGCCTGTTCCAAATTAGTTGCACTTGGAGTTAAATAACATCACCTTATTACATATAGTTTAAAACAAATCTAGATACTTGTAACCAAACACCAAGCAATTCATCCACAATTCCAGCTGATGTAATATAAAGTCACTCTGAATTATGTGCAGTAGAATACTATTTTTTGGTCCACTGGTCTTGTGAAAGATGCCAGCATAATACAAAGAATCTGTATGTTCAGACTGGATACAGCACAGACAGTTCGAGCCTACACACAACACCTAATTGAAATATTAATTCAGTATTTGAAAACTAAAAGATAAATCTTTATATTTCTATTAGATTGATTTCACTGCTGCTGGTGAACTAGGGTTGAAACACACTTGTATCAGTAACTTCCGTTCTGTAGTTAGTCAATTAGTTTAACCAAAGGGACATTTTTTTCAGTGAGGAAACAAAAAGAATCAGTATTACTATATGGCACACCAACAACTTCATTCTCAAAGACTTCTATCAAGCCTCCCCTCCTTCTCTTTCTGGCTGAGACAGTCTCTGCATAGGTACATACCTGTACTGCAGTGCGAGCCTGAGGGCCGTGGCATTGGACTCGTATTTCCCAACAAGCATGCTCATCCTCTCGGCATTGCTCTTGCACTCTTCCAGTGTTATTGTCAACAAGTCATTCTGGGATTTCAAGTGCTCAATACGGCTGTAGAAAAAGAAGCAATTTGCAACCTTCAAGCTTAGCTTGCAGACACTGTCCTGAAAACTCTAGAACAATCATAATTTAAAACAACAAATACCATTTGGTCTACACAATGCTTTTAATGAAGATGCCAAAAACCTATCAGTTATGTGTCCCATATAAAGAGCCAAGAGTATAGTAATTTCTTTTAGGACAGCCTCTTCTCCTTCTCCTCTCCTTCCCATAAAATGGAATCATTATGCTGTGCAAATGCAGCAAGCAGAAAGCTCTACCCTTATTTTGTAGTCACCAGATTGTGTAGGACCGTTTAATATTAACTTTTTGCTTAATTTATCTGCCTCCATTCCTCACTTCGTCCTGCAACATTTGCTTCTTGTTTAAAGTGGCACATTCATTAGTGCAATGTGTGGGTGGGTGTAGGGATCACGCAGCTGCACAAATGTCTCCTCTCTTCGGAACATCCTGAAAAACCATTTCACTTGAACTAATATTTTGGTTATGATTAAAGAGGTAATTTCCAAAATACGAATGATTTTTCAATAAGGCAATGAAATCTTCAAAAGTTCTGGCAATAGTCAAACAGAAGCTCATATCAGAACTTAACTGTAATATTCTTCTCAATGAGGTTAACTCTGAATCTGAAAACAGGGCTTCAGAATATCAGCATTACTGTTTATTTTCACTGCCAATTGCACTACACATCAATGTACAATGCCTAATCGTGAAAGTTGGACGTACACTGAAAATAGACAGGCAAATGACTTCAAAATTTGAGTAGGTAGGCTAATGGAGAAATTGGTGCCACCCAGAACTCTAAAATCATTGACTTAACAAACACAGAAAGAAGGAGAAGGGCTAGTATACCATCTATTCAAGATGAGAATAAAGCCCTGAATTTCGTAGATGCTAGACCTCTCATGTGCTTCACCTCCTGAATCTTCTTTGACACCTCCTATAATGATACATGTAGTCAAAGCATAATTGTGCAGTGGATGGGAAAAAAAGAAAAAAAAAAAAATGAAACAAGGATCACGTTTTGCAGCACTACAAAAACATGAGCTACAAATAAAAGAGATATTGTACTAATCAGACTAAATTTGAGATAGCTGTGGGGAAGAGAGAACCCGGAAGGAAACATGCTGAGACACGATTCTCATGTTCCTGATCCACAGTTTTGATTATATGTGCCAAAGACAACATGGTTTTGATAAAGCTTATTGAAGGATAACACCAGCAGTATTCTGACTGCAACCAGAAAGATGCAATCTTTCTTCTGCAGACAGAGGTCTGTTTACTGATATATATGCCACATCACCATACATCAGTAAATTTTTTGATACAATTAATGCTACAATTCTGTTTTTCCAGGACAAAACAAAGCAAGCTAATTCCAGAATGATGGGGAGAAAGTTACGGGAAGTCTTATTTCTAGCAGTGATACCTCTTATGAAAAAAGACGTCGTGTCTGCTTGGTCAGCCATAGAGAAGGACACTCTACAGTGCATGCAAACTGTCACAGGTGAAGGTGCCATGCTGATCTAATAATACATGATCAAACTGTCATACTAATGGTAAGAATCCCTAGTATACAATTCCATCTTCTCATCAGCAACTACATTCCATGTTTATCTGCAGCTGCCACGGCTGAGCTGGGGATGAACTAAGAAATGTTCAAAAAGGATAAAAAAGTTTAACTTTAATAAAGCTAATAGCAGAAAACCTTACCTATTTAATCTCTCTGTCTCCACTTCAAACTCTCGGATTTTACTTTCAGAGATAGCAGATCCATGTGAATAAAGAGTCTGGAAGATTTCCTGGATGTTTGAGCAGTCTTGAAGCGAATGTGCCAAATGTTCAGCCACAGTACTAGACACCTGCACAGGGCAGTTAATAGATCATTGTGAATAGACAACCACTGGATTCCTCCCACAGGCAGTCTGCACCGACAGCTTCACTTGCTTGCATGCACTCACTTCAAGGCATTCATCAATCAGTTTTTATGATGAATTTTACATTGCATAGAATATTTACAAGCTTCCACTTTAAGAAGCTATTTTGATTCAAAATTCTACTAACCAAACAGTAAAGCCCACTATTTCATCATACATTTTAAAAGCCTTTAAAAATTTTATATATTTAAAAAATATGTATAAAAATATGCAAGTTCTTTGGTTTCTTGAAAGCTTAGCAAAAGGTCAGAGATAAGTCCTTCAGTGAAACAAATATTCACACACAGTAACAACAGTGCTACGAATTTACATTGGCATTACAAAGCAACCTGTTTGTTGACTGGAAGT
>JAVJGI010000057.1:62277795-62305258 GCA_035590275.1 Ibycter americanus
TCATGAATCTAAGAAGTATGTTTTTATTCTTTGTACTTCACACATGCATACTCACAGCTACGTGGTTTGTTGACATACCCTAAATAAAAACACACAGATACAAACTGCCTGTTTTTTCCCCACTGATTTCCACGTTCAAAGGATACTTGCTGCTTTTGTTCCTAAACCAGTTTCAAATAAGGGGCATGCCTGTGATTCTTTTCTTTCTACCTTACTTGTCACCTGTTTCATCATGCAGTATCTTCAAACGTTTCAAATAACATTTTTCCCCCCAGCATTTCAATACTGCTTCAATTGTTCCCCCCTGTTATACAGAGAAGGAAGATGGAGTACAACAAACCACAGGAAGCTGAATATACCTCTCACACTGCCCAATTTATTCATGCATAATGCAAATCTGTGGAGGGGAAGATAGAAAATGAAATTCCAGTGTGACAATTCAGGCTGCCCTGAGTGGCCAGGGCCCTTCCCAGCCTAAAGCACCCCTAACCTTTCAGTCAGGCTTAGCGGAGATTGTTTTCAGCCAGATAATTTTCAGTCTCCCTTAAACTGTGAATACCAGACCTAACAAGGTCTAATTTCCTACAGGTTGTCTGTTGTGGTTGAGTGAGTACGGTAAAGTTGCCTCTGCTGGTATTTATAAGGGCCATCTCCACAATGAATTCTCCGGAGCTGAATGAGCTTAGACCTGCACTCATCAGTTCAAAGGAGGCACTGACAGAACATCTCTCCTCTGCAAAGATGTTTACTTTCAAGAAATATGTAAGAACTTAATCGTCACTAGAAGCGCTACTTCTCTGGCAGATCTGAAAATCAATCTGCAGAACAATTATTTTGAGGAACGGAGAAACAACCACACGCAGACACGACAAGCTACGGGAGAACCAGTGTGCTGCTAGGGTTTATACATAAAGCTTTTTTAAGTAGCAGGATAGGCTACAGTGCACTGGGTGATACAAATATGTCACCAAGCAACTGCTCCTCTGCTTTTGACACATTTCGGACAAAAGTCCCTCAATGCAGCACTCCACGAGGAATGATCTGGGTTCCACACCTCTACAAAGGATGCAAAGCAACAAAAACTAAGGACGTGGCAGGACATGACATGGGAGGTGAAGGGTGGATTCCCTAAAATCTCTGAGCACAACTGTGTTCTGATCCAGGCTACACACGCAGAAACATACACAAGCAAAGGCAGTAAGCCTATCTCAGGCTTTTTCTCATTTAGTTTCAGTGCAATCACTGAGCATTTGCATACAAGCTTGGAAACAGCAGCACAGCTCTAGTTCATTAACAGCTAAGCAGAGATACTGCTGCATAAGCAAATACCATGCAACTGCAGGAGGCGGAGACTGGAAAGGGCTTTTGGCTGCTACCTCAGGTTCCTGGTGCACACCGGGAGACAAGGAGACAAAACAGTTCCAGGACCACTTCAAACTGCGCAAGCTGATAATAATCTCTAAAGGCCCATAACGTATCAGTGTTCCCAAGCAATCTGAACGATACCTACTGATCACAACGTGAATGATGGCAAAACAAGGACAGTCAAGCAGCTCCTGCCAGCTTTGTGTCATCTGAGAACAGCGTGGGCTCAGGAATGCCTGTGAGGCCAAGGATCTGACTCCTGCTGTGGTTTGGGTAGCTTTCAAGTCCTTGCAAAAACAAGGTCTTTTGGGAGAGCCCTGATACTAAAATGAAGCTTCTTGGACTGGGGGCAATCTGGGCAGCTGGAGGGATCATGCATTAAAATGCACTCCTCTGCAGATTATGTTTTCATGAAGGTCTTAAGTCGAAGATAGCTAAAATACTAAATCTGTTCTTGTTCTGGTCAGTCTGGCGAATTCAGCCGAGTTTGGAGCAGATATAGAATAATCCTCACAAGCAAAAGCATTTGATTAACTGAAGAAGTTGACATATGGTTTGTGCAGGGAACGGACTTAAGAGACTTACAGAGCTGGAACCACCTTTTCACTTAAGACGTAGTTCTTCAGAACAGCTTCAGGGAAGCCTGAACACGGTGTCCACACCCAGTGCTTCTTATGTCAACGGGCTGGCTGGGACTGTGCTGAGACACTACTCCTCTGGCAACTTTCATAGGCAGTAATTAAAAAACCCACAATACTTACTTTGGAGTCATGATGAAGTTTACATGCTGTATCAGTGCTGCTCATCTGACTCCCCCCGTGGATACAAGAGATTTTGTGTAAGAACACAAATATTACTTCTTCTGGTACTGTTTAAGCCTGTTACTACATACAGCAGTTGTAAATAGAGCTGACCTGATTACAACCTTATTCTCATGTATCAATAATATTAATCCCATGATCTCGTACAGGGATTCAGGATTATGGTCAGCTGTGTGTAAGCAGTTTCTATGGCATTGACTGGCTCAGACTTAAAGAAATTTTATTTTTAATATGGCGATATCATACAGAGGTAAAATAAACCTCTGCATTATGAAATCAGCTGCTACACTGCAGGCACCCTACAGAAATAAGCAATTACCTCATTTACTAACGACCCATCAGAAACAAAGTCCATATGTATGTTGTTTCTTACCTACTGTTCTAGAAAGCTGCTCAATCTGTTAACTGAGCGCAGTAAATACCTAATGAAATTAGATCTCCAACAAGCCTGAGAAAAATGTATTGAAAGCACTCTGCTTGATTACAGGCATTGGTCTAAAGTAACAGACCCATTGATCTGGCCAACTTCAAGCTTGTTCGCTTCACACAATTTAATTTGAGAAGAACAATAACTAAATTTTAGTTGGATCTACTTTCACACTCTCTAGGGAAATAACCTGAAGTGAGTTTGAGGTCAGGTGGCATACAGAAAATTTAATAGCTCAAAGAAAACATTTATTATGTTGCAACTATGGACACAAAGTTACATTAAAAATGCAAAAAACGGTTTTCAGTGCAAGAATTACATAGTGCTGCTGACAGGGTCATATGCCAAGAACAAACTTCTCTGGTGGGGGCAATAGACCAGTTGTTCCGCAAGTTCAGTATGGTATTAAAAACCAGGTTTCAATAAAGTCCTCTACAGGTGCAAACAAATGAAACAACTGAAACCAAAACCCCTGCCAGCTGTGCCTGAATATAGAGGCTGCTTGATTTTGTTATGCCCTGTGCCAATCCAACCTTAACCCTTCATCTACCAGGCAAGACATCTATCCAATCTGTCCAAGAAGAATTTCCTTAATTAAAGAAGAATGAACATTTAAACTGTCTTGCTGTAAATGAAAGGCAGCTTACAATCTCTCCAGAGCAATTCAAGATTCACCCTCTCCAGGGTCAGTGGCCTGAACGCAAGTCGGGTCGGTAACGTCCCACTGCTGCTATCATCCGACAATTGCTCTAGCCACTTACATGAAACAAGCTGATGACCTCAGTTCTGTTTCCACCAGAGATGCTTCCATAACGGAGAGACATCAGTAACACATGCCGCATCCCTGCTAACAATTCCAACAGACAGGCCAGCAGCTACTGGATCAGCATGATTAATACTATCCTTTTAGTCCTAGGCCCTGCCTATCATAAGGAAATTGTGAAAAATTCAATAATACAGCCAGTACTTGTGTGGCTCCACAAATGCTTGGTTCCCTAGGGACTCCAATACAGACTGACCAAGTCAAGCAGTGTCTACATACACAGAACTAAACAGGATTTTCCTTATCATCCAGTCCAACCCTCTGCTACTGCTGGCATCCAGACAAAACATCATGGTTTTGTGCAGAGATACTAAGGCTAGCTCTAGAATTAACGCAGCTGTATTAACCGGGCCCGTTAAAAGTATGCTTTTTTGCTTTCCTTTGGATACAATCCTAATGAAATGATTCTGGTTCTAATAGGTATACCTGTGGAGTCATATATTTCATTATACAGATTTTAATATTTTAAAGTTCCATTTTCAAAATACTTAAGTCAGCAGCCGTACTCCTTACTGCTTCTTCAGAAACACAACCCCCTTGTCTATTAGACACCTCGTAGTCTGATTTCTGGCCTAATACAGCCATGAATGGTTTATATTAATCTGTTCTTGATCCAGTTTTGTGCCTAAGTTTGAACAGCTATTAGCTCCCATTCTTACTTGCTTTCTCCAGCACCTGTAAAGAGAAACTGACTTCAGATTTTGCTTTGCCAAGTTGAACAGGACAATCTCATTAAGTCACTTCTCCAATAAGCTGCCCATTTCTCTGACCATCTTCTACATCTTTTTTTGCCAATTTAAACTGAAACTTTTCAAAGGTAAGAAGTAAGAACTACATATGACATTCCAGATCAGAATAAAGACTTTCCAATCTCTACTGGAAATAACTTACCTGGTACATTATAGGACTGAATTTGCCACCATGCATCAACAGCTCAGCCATGCTGGTCCCTAAGGGTAAAATCATCAATTCTTTCCCCTTTTCAGTTTTTTAACTGAGGAGCTCCTGGCTGTCAGCATAAATTCTTGTTACCAATCTTTTATGATTCTGAACTTGCATTCCACACTTCTCAAAATCTAAATCTTTTTCTATTTATTTTATCCTCAAGGCCATCTATTTTTTTTCTTGTTTGATATCCCAACATTGATGTGCATCATCTGTAGCGTCAATATCCGCACCTGTGTAAGCAAATTTCACAGGCGCACGCTTCTATTCTCTGCTCGCTTGCCCACCTCCCCAGTCCTGCAATAATTCACCAGCTACATAAATGCTCCTTCTGTAGTTTAAAGGGTAGTACTGCCTCTGTTTTAAAAGAAGTGTCACTATAAAAACAGTCCAAAAACTTCAAGACTGAAAATGACTTACGCTCATGGTATGTAAACCTCCCTAAATTCTACAAAGGAAAAGCTGATGTGGTCTTGTTTTATATGATAACAGATTACTATTCTTCCTTCATCACTCGTACCTGTTTTTAGTCTTAAGAGAGGCTAGACAGTTT
The DNA here is from genome assembly GCA_035590275.1 of Ibycter americanus. NCBI lineage: Eukaryota > Metazoa > Chordata > Aves > Falconiformes > Falconidae > Ibycter > Ibycter americanus. The sequence goes on from JAVJGI010000057.1 coordinate 62,282,730, forward strand.
CGCAAAGGTAATTTGTGGCTCAGTAGCTGAAGACTGGAAGTTTCACACCATGCAGCTTCACGCTAAAATGTACAGTCACTACAGAACAATGTTGTTTTAGAAACACAGTATTTGCATAACAGGTTGATCTGCTGCCAGTAAGTAAAGAGCAACACTTCCAATAATTTTGCTGAGATACAGTGGTCTAATTTGTCACTCCAATATGAACTTAAACCTGCCTGTTTTTAAAACAAATTTATTTCATATCCAGCCAAAACTCTGCAGCTTTAATAGGGACAAAGTTAACACATTTTAAAAGTAATGGAGATTGAGGTCACATTCTCTTGGATCTTTCATCTTTTTTGTGAACAAATGCCCAGGATTTTTTTACTTTGGACTCCACACAAAGCACAAGGCCTTTGCCTGACCTTGCAGCATCATAAAATGTGGACAGGGAAGCAGGACATGGCTGTGACTACTCATTGTTCAGTTCTGAGAATTATTACCCACTGACAGGAGTCCTGCTCTTTTTCTTTCTTCTAATCACAAATTGAATTCCCACCAAAAACAAAGAAATATTTGTTGTTCACAGGAAAAAAAAAACGCCTCACAGCAAAATTCACTACATCAACATCTGCTTTCTCTATTGACAAGTTACATATGCTTCCTTGGAGATTAGTATCAGGGTTTCTGTTAACACATGATTTCTGACATCAGGTTGTTGCACACCTTGGCGGTTCATCACCCACTGTTTTTCAATTATGTTCAGTTTTGTCCCAGTTCTGCAATTTGTATAGCTCAGCTTTAAAAACAAAAAGCTCTACAGTCAGTACAGGAAGTGAGATTAAAGAGAATCTTGTTCTGGTGACAAAATTACACAGGCTAGGAGGAACAAGAAGCCACCATCTATGCAGCAGCCTTACCCTTCTACGCAGTCTGTCCCTTTCTTCACGAATAGCATTCATGGTGGCCTTGGTCCTGTTGAGCTCCTCCTCTTTGCTACATAGCATGGCTGTGAGGCTCTCATTCTCTTCCCGCAAGCCAGCTAGCTCCTTTTCCCATCGAGATCTCTCTTCAGACAGACTTGGATAAAGGTCACGTCCCAGTACACCCTCAATCTCTTCTACGGTCTGCAAAAATACAGTCGTCAAAAAACCAGAAAGAAGCAGAGAAAGATGGTTGAACAAGACTAATGTTAGACAGGACAGAAGTGTGTAACAGGCAACTACATATACTTACATGTATACACTCAGCCCTGCAACACCATTAGTTTGCTTCTTTTGTTTGTTAAGTAATATCAAACAAAATTATTGCTCATTTTGTTTGACAGTTTGACCATTTTATTAAAATATTTCATACTAACCAACACCAAAGCAGATGGATGTTTTATATGCAAATAAAACCTATGTTACCCGTGACTGACAGCAAACCCAGTAGTTTCATCTCAGATCACTTTAAAACAGATTAATGGCTCCTTGCCATGGGCAAGCAAGGATGAGCACTGTGCTTATTGTTTCCCTGAGTTTCTGAGTAACAGGCAGAAAGAGCAGCCTGTGAATGTGCATGGCATGGGGTCTTTCTGCATTGTAGTCCAACTCCACAGATGGGCAAGGAATAGAGTGGGACAGCAAAAAAAGAGGACTCTTCTTTCCCGCATCCCTGAGCATGTTCCTTCCTAGAGGTGACAGATAAAAGAAAGAAAATTGGCCTTGGCTAGGCTTATTTTATACCAGATGATGTTACAGCCCTTCCAGCGGCTAAGAAAGGCTGGGTTTCCCAGGGACATACCATGCCATTCAGCGTGTCCTGCCCCACCCCCTTGTTCAGAACTGTGGCTTGGAGGCACCATTCACCAGCTTCCACTGGGTGAAACTAAACTACATGCACACACCATCAGCAAGGGAATACTGCCATGCCTAAACTTACCGTCAGACTGGTCATTCAACATGTTAAAATACAGCATAACACTCTATGTGTCAGGTAACCACATGCAGTTCTGATTCTACTACACAGCATATGCCGTGCTTGTGTTAAATTTTTTCACTTATGTAAGACCTTTGCAACAAGCAAAACCCCTCCAAATGCTGTTTATAAGCTTCTGAATCTCTCTGAAAGCAGTCTGCATTAAAATGGTAGGAAGAAACAGGGAACTGAAGTTTACGTCCTTAATCTGGGAGGGTCTCAAAGAACCAACTACAGTACAGCTGAAAATGACAAACCAAGTTGAAAACACAACTCCGCTTTTTTTCTGCAAGAAATCTTCCCAGTGTTGTCAGCACTGTCTGACACTGACGTATCAGTGAAATTTTACTACTTGTCCATTAAAATAAAAAGTTGGTTATTTACTGTTACCAACACATTAATCTTAAAGAATAAATCTTGGCTACAGCAAGACTCCTTAGTGAGCAGGAAAAGACACTCACACAAGAGGAAAAAACCTGCTTTTAACAACTAGTTCAAGATGCCTCCATGGAAGAAACAGGGACAAAACATTTGCAGTCAGGTTGAGTCCACACTTTCAAATCTTATTTCACGTCTTCCCCCAATAAAACTGCAATATGTTTAGAGTCCTAAGTATAAAACTCTGTAATTCCATTGACAGAGTATCTACAGTACAGCTCTGCTTACACATTCAGTAAGTAAGCTTAAATTACTTTTCTAAAAGAGCAATGCCTTGCAACATCTCTGTAAGATCAAAGAAGCCGCAGCTCTCCCTTACATTAGTTTCTCGCGGACCTGTAGGTCTCAAACTATGACAAGTTAAGTTATTTCAACACAACACGAGGATGAGTGCAAGCTCTGAATAAGCATAGGGTGGTTCATCTTACAATGTGAACAAAAGCTCTGTAATGGCAGGGAGTACTGCCTCTTGATGATGCCAGCTTTATTTTAAACAGCGCCTCTTTGTTGCTGTCTTCCCTCTCCCTTCTTCCCTCAAAACCCTTCTTCTCTTTCATGCACTTCCCCTGCTGTTTCCTCACCCCTCTAATGCCAAGTTCTGCTGCTGCCTCCTTCCTCCTTACTCCCCATGCGCCTACTGCTGCTATTTTTCCAATCCCTCCCTTTCCCAAGCCTCTTCTCCTCAAAGCACCACTGGGGATGATAAGCCTGGAGCAACACCGAAAGAGGAAGGACTGCCATGAGGAAGCAGCAGCAGCGGCTCAGCACCACGGAGGTATCTTCAAACACAGAGGCTGCTGCTGTTTCCAGATTCCATTGCTACTATTTGCCCACTCAAGTACAAAGTTCAGGCAGTGACAGCATCAGCACAGGTCCGACAGTTGTACTAAGGGCTTCCCTATAGCCCCTGACAGAAAGCGACCTTTCTGCTTGCTTCTATCCTTCATTTTGACATGATCAATATCCTTTTGCTGACTAAACTACTATAAAAATTCTCTGGTTTGATGACCAACATGCTACCATCCTCCACAGTAAATAAAACATAGATATTGTACATGGATATATCCAAGTAAACTACCAGGTGGTTTATTGTTCTTCAAAGCATTATATTACAGAGCAGTTTTGTCTGGCATGCTGCTGCACAGCAGGTAAATGCAGGTATAATTTCACAGATTATAGGATCGGATTACAATGTAATGTTCCGAGCACAGGGCAGGATGTCATATCATAGTAATTCCAGTCGTGTCTCTGATACACTCATCAGTACTCTGCCTTAGTTTGCTTACAAGAGGTGTTGTGTTACAGGCATGATAACCGATCAAATCAGCAAGTATCAGGTTTAAAAGAAGCAAAACGCAATACTTTTTCACAAGGCATAACTCAATGGTAGAATTTATTCCTACCGGAATGTACGGAGGCCAAAAATTTAAACAGGTTAAAAAACACATTAAACACAAACATGGAATAAAATTCTATTAAACACAGAAACATCATCTCTAGCTCAGGAAGTTCCTAAACCCACCTTGCTGGAAGCATCATTGAAGGAAGGAGAAAAAGGACATACTATGCATGTCCTTTTTGATGCAGTCTTTCCATTGGCATCTGCCACTAGACAGACTTGTGGTCCAACCCAGTGCAGCTGTTCTCATGTTCTAAATGGTTCATGTTTAGAAATACTTACTTTTTTTTTTTAATTGGTAGACATTTAGTGGTAGGTATCTGTTACTGATAGTTACTCTTCAAAATACACGAAGCATTAACCAGCATACTCTGTGGAAACTTCCTTAAACAAAGGACAGTTTTGTAACCAGTTTATCAGACAATCTGATAAATCTCATTTCAAGGTCTTTTCATTCTTTGTGGGACAGCAACAATTGAGCTAGCTAGGGTCACATGATTTGTATAAAAGAAGCAAAAAACCCAAAATTACTTGCAATAGCTTTAAAAGAAACCCAGTGAAATTTAACCATCAAAACAGAAGGATTCAAAACATTTAACTGTGTTAGTCCACTGGTGAAGAAAAAAAGCCAACAGTCAAAGCAAAAGGCAGTCAGCATATTTCAGGTTTCTGTTCATGATTCCACTTGTTATAAAAATCCCTAAGTTTTCTGAGGAAGCGAGAAAGGAGAAATGATCTGCAGCTGTGGGTGGAATTGTGGAGAGGGGCTCTACATGTAGGTTTTGCTATATTAAACACATTGGTGACACACTTCCCTGGCGTATAATCGGAGCATGTCAGAGACGTTCCTGTCTTCCTGAGAGGTTAATAATCTTTGCATGCTGTCACCTGTCAAACACAAACAATCCCAGGCTCTACAGCACAGGCAGTGGGGAAAAGCTTTCCCCGAAATGGCTATGCCTGTTGAGATCACATGAAAATAACAGGCCTGCATTTTGGACCAGGAAGAAGCTGCTGACAGTTACTTATCATTACAAAAGTTTGACTGCAGGTGATTTGAATCAACAGTAAACAATGGGGTTAAAACAAAAAGCTTGAGCATTAAACTTATGACAGCTATATTGACAGTTTGTTGAATTTACCCCCTGCAGAAGTTCTCATCTCATTTCACTTCAGAGACCTCTGCGGACTTTGCACAGACCTATCTACCTGATTTCCAGGATCCACAATCTCTCTCTTGGTGAATACTGACTTCTGAGAACACTTAACCCTAAAACTCCAGATAATTCTCTGTAACATTCAAAGTATCGATCCTAATCCTCTGAGAAACTTATGAAGACCATTACCAAGAGACCCAGAAGTCAGTCTCTCTCTCAATATACCCACATTCTTCGAAGTACTGCTCAACATTAATTTCTTTATAGGTCATTATACTCCTCAGGTACTACCAGGGGCAAAGGGGACCTTTCCCAGTAATATGCCAAAGGGCCGTCTAAACCATCTAGAATGGTCACAGATCCACTCCAAGAGCAAACCATCAATATATTTGTTCTTATATAAATGAGTCACTGATACCTTTCTATCTGACACAAAAAAAATTTGTTCAGCTCTGTCCCTGTACATAGTAAGATACTCTACAGTTCCCTCGTTTTTGGGTTCTGAATTGAAATCCCTTCACTACCCATGCTATCAGGCATCCCTCTTCTTGTCCTGCTACACGCACAATAAAACCAAGGCATACAAGTATCACGTGAATTATTTGTTCCTGTGTCCAGCTTGTCTCATTAGAATTAATATATCACACATGCTTCGTGTTAAATACCAGCTTAATATTTTAAGACAACCAAGTCACAATTTACGCATAGTTTATGGCATTTTATCTTCAGATTTCAGTGAGTGTCATATATTGTGTTTTCAGTTACCAGTATATGACTAGCTGTGTGACCTTGGGCAAGTAACAACGTGTTTGCTGGATAACCTTCAGAAAGTAAATTAACTGCTGAGTGTCCCCATTTCTCTTATCTCTGAAATGAGCATAAGACAAATACATTTCTGATTTGAGATCAAAAGTCTATTAGCAGCTCCTCCCGTGCCTTGGAGAATTCAATGAAAAACAGGTGTACTACTGCTTAACCAACACACACTGTGAGCTGGACTTGATTTCTGTAGAGTGCTTTGACACCCTTGGAAGTAAAGTGCTACTACTGCAGAACATGATCAGGTGTCTCAGGCAATGCACACACTGGATTTAGAGTCAAATGTTACCATTACCTTAATGGCTAAATCACAGTGTTCACTGGCAGTAGTGAGTTGTTCAATGTGTCTGTCCACTTCGGCTACTGACAAACTGCAGCTGCTTTTCTTCCTCCCACAGACAACATTTTCCAGACCTGTCAGCACTCTCTGCAGTTCTGAATTCAAGTCACTACAGTTATCTAAAAGAAAGCAAAACAAAACAAAACAAAACAATTATCACAACAATTAGTGTCTCAGTGAAAAAACACACTCTCACCCAGGAAGTGCCAGCTGCGGGAGGCTCAGGGCTTACTGCTCAGGGAATGTCTTTGCCACCTCTCACTCCTTCTTCACCAACTGACAGGCTTAAATACCATAACCACACCAACTGCAATCAAGCTCTACCTCCCACCTGACAAGTAACACTCTCCCTACTTACGTGAAGTGTTCATTCTTTCTTCAAAAACCTCTCTTTTCTGAAGGACAACATTTTAAGACACCACATGCTCATATACTATGCCATTTCTGTTTTGTTATTGTATTTGCCATTTAGGGCCTATTATCCTGATTTGATTACCCTCAAAGGTTTTTCTCTGTAAATTAAACTTTTTTTCTGCCTGGTACATTCATACATTCACTGACATTATGACTTGATGTTTTTCAGAGGAATTTTTGTGATTGTACTTAACCATATCAGCAGCAGATACAGCAGCGCTACTTTAATTATAAAATGCGGCAGCGAATAATTTCCTTTTCTATCTTTATGCAAAGCTCTTCTAGTGCCTTGGACACGGTGACAGCATCCTCCACTTCTGTGAAATAGGTCTCAATACCTGCCCAGCTCACTTCATAAATTATTTTAGTTTTTCCTAGGTTCAATCTGGTGACAGACAGTGGCAGTTCCTGAGGCAGACACGTGGCAGAATTCACCTTGTGCTGTCTCTCGGATGTGCTAGTTAGTACTTCTGACCCACTAGTTAAGAGTTTGCATTAACTGCCAACTGTACAGCACACAAGTGGAGCACTACGAGACAGCAGTGCACCAGCAGTTTCTATACCTTACTAAAAACAGTGGCAGGCATTCTTGCTGGAGGGTGTTCTTTCTATACTACTGCTGCAAGCATTTCACCATGGACAGAAATCCTTAATAGCCTCATAGCTGTGGTTCTTACAGGGGACAGAACCTGTAGTGTGGCATTGAACTGTGTCTGAAATTTAAGACGTGAGACACCAGATTATTGTAGACTACCTGGAAATGCCTCTGTGCAAGAGAAGACTGAAAGCAGTTGGATGAAGGAATGAGATGATCAGAAAGTAAAAAAACTGTAAACTCGTTACCACAAATCTAACTCCACAGGCTAATTTACATAAACATGAACCTACTGCTGACCAAAAAGAAGAGTTTAGAATGATCTCACATGTATTGTATGATAAATGTGAATGGGCCACACATACAAAACTTTACTCTCCGAAGTCATATTCACTAGTTCCAGACTAGCAGCCATCCATCAGTTGCGATAATACCAAAATTTCCTTTATAAGGCTCACTTAGGAGCAGCATACACCATGCAGGATGCTTAATTGTAAAAAAAATCTACTTAGTTTGCTTGAATTTATTTGTTTCCATAACATCCTCTGTAACAGACATTTTGTCCATTTAAACAACCTTCACAAGACCTTGCATGCTGAGTTTTGTTCCTACAATAACATTTTTGCCCAGAAAGTAAGAATTTACAATAATGAGAATCCAATTTCCCACAGAAAACCAGTACAATGTAATCACAAGCTCTGCAAGACACACTGGAGAGTATTCATCATTTTAGTTCTTGGTGTTTTATTGCCTGCAGCAACAGAGTAGCATATCCACATGCATTAGTGTATCACGACGTATTTTACTGTTTGTAGTAAGTCACTGATGTTCATTCCATTAGACCAGTAAGCAAGGTCATGCACATGATTATTAGGTCATGATTTTTTATCCTTCTATATCCTATATCTAGAAGGATAAAACAATATATACATATTTGTGTATATATATACGTGTCACACGAAGATTTATTTTCCAGGAATACGGAAGCAAAACCCCAAAAGGACAGAGACTATGTGTAGAAGGAAAACATGGGAAAAAAGCAAGAATCCCTAGAGTTAACATGCTTATTTTGCCCGCTGCTATACTCCATTTTATTGGCGTATTTCCCACTGTCAGCAGAAACTTAAGTGGATAACTTGCTGTTAATGTACACAAACCCTGCTTTAGCTCCACCCCGTGAAGAAAATAAATGAAAGCCCTGTCCCCCCCCCAAATGTGCAAAAGTAAATTAGTTTGATTTTTTTGGTCAAAAGTAAGTTAAAAAAAAAAAAAAGGAAAGAACACTAAGGGAAAAAAAGTCCTCATGTTAGGATCTGTTTGAGTAGGAACTTAATAAAAAGCATTAACTTTTGAAAGTAAAACCATTAAATTTTTAAGAATATAAAAACTTCTACTAAAATCTCTTGACTTCATAAAATATTTTCTTAAGCGTACTTCGAATTCCATATGTCAGACACTTCGCAATTACATTATTATTAATATTCTTCTATCAAAGTTTCTAGAAATTAGAGACACTGAAATGCAAATGTGCTGTATCAGGTCTTGCATTTATAAACAAATACAGCTCCAGAGCTGGTATATTCATTTCAATTTTAAGAAATCATAGAGAAAATCTCTTTTATATGGTTGCTTACAATATTAACATGTTTTCTACATTATTAAACTCCACTTAAGGGCAATGAATACTATGTCCACAAGTCAGCCTGCTCTCATTCCATTCCTCTAACAGGCACTGTACTGGGAAAAACAGCAAAAAGTTCTCAATAATGAAGTGCACTGCCCAAACAAGTGGAAACTGTCTTAATACAGTTTCTTACGTATGGAAGCAAATATTGCATGTTGCATGGTAACCATCAAAACCTAAGGTACAGTTAATAGCTTCCTATTTAAGGATTACAAATTCTGCAACAGGGTTTAAAACTGCTATTTCAATGGTTTCCTAAAGCACTGCTTGCATACAGTATCACCCACAGAAGCTGCCAGGCACCCAGCTAGTTTACCTAGGGAAGAAAATGAAGACTAACTAGTTGGTTTTAAATATAAATTAAGAGAAATAGTATTGTGAAGAGAATTCTGGAAATCCGTCATAGTGATGATTACATCAGACTTCTGCCAGCCTACAGCTACGGTGCTCAGCAATTGTGCCCAAACACTTAAAACATTACCATACCGAAGGCCTAAAACATGCTTGCCCTCTTAGTTTTTAATGAGAAAAGAATAGTTACAGACAGTACGGAGATGCTCCCTCCTTGCACTATATTTGAACTGCTTGTGTCAGATTTATCCTTGTCTAAACCAATTTCAGTAAGCTATCCCAATTCCATACTTAAAAAAGGCTCTCACATTTCAAACAGCATAGACAACCTTTATAATTAGGCTGTAAAAGAACTAGACAGACAGTTCCATTCCCCATCCTTTTTCCTCCAACTTCTATTCTGTTTGTAATTCTTTTCTAGATTTAGATTACTCTGTAGGCACATGTAAGGTATGTGAATAGCCTCCCCACCCGCTTCTTCCCCAAAATTCATAAGCTCTCCTGAACAATCCCTGCATTTTAGACTCCATAGCTATTCTACATCAAGGCACAGAGGTTACTTCGCATCTAAGTTCATAGCTGTGGAGGAGTTCAGCGTTTGTTGTGATTAACACAGCCTAGATTAATTTACTTCCTCATCAATCATATGGATTTGATTTTCAAAGGCTATGATGCATTTCTGGTGTGAGAAGGCATCATGTCTGTAAGAAGCATAACTCACCCATGTCTGCAGTGACCATGGTGGACTGATTCTCTGGTACCGAAACAGAATTCTGGTCCATGCTGCGTGAGTCTTCGTTAACCTCATGCTGGCTTTGGCTGAGCTCTGACCGCAGCTCTGAATACTCATCTTCCTCCCTGGGAGACAGAGCAAAGGCAGAAATAAAATCCTCTGAGATACATATCTCCGTGACACTTATTTCAGACCTGTAAGCCGAGCCACAGGACACAATCCGCACAAGTATAAGTGTTTCGTCCAGCCAGTAGAGAAGGGTTTATTCCCTTTACCACAAAGCAGCTGTGCTATACCCAGAACACCCACTTGCAGCAGCCAGTGCCTGGTTTCCATTTCTGTATTCCCAAGTTCATTATTACTCCAGACCACTGTACAAGGAAACAACGGGTGGAACTGAGTGGAAGCAAGGATGTGTGCAAGAAGGACATACACTGCTCTGCAATAACTCCCCAACTGACAATTCCTCATCAGCACAAGTGGCTTTTGATCCCAAAGTGGATTAGCAACAATCGATTTTGGTCTCTTTCTCAGTTCGAGGATGCCATCGGCTGGTGTGCAAAAGCAAGCATGCACATGCACACACCTGCATATGTGTATCAAAACGCTCTTTGGGACAGGCAGGTTTTTCTTTTTCTCTTGTCAAAAGGAAGAGAAGAGTTAAGTGAGTATAGCACTGAACTGCTGCAGTTAATGGAAAATAAAAAGCCTCAATTACCTAGGTTTTAACTTATTTGTCAATCTGGTTCTACTAAAATAATTTTAGACACAAAATACTTCAGCTAAAACTAATGAGCTTAAAAAATTAGAGCTTTTCCCTCCTGTCTCCACACTATGAGTTCAAAGCACTGGGGAAGAAGATAAGTAAATGAGTAACAGCTTTGCTTGAGAACATTTGTAAACATTTTTTCTTTTGATCAACTTGTTGATTCAACTCCGGTGTTGGTTTGTGGGGTTTTTTTCCACTTCATGACTGTTTTGACATTAAAGTACATATTTCAAACATGAGAAGAACACCAGCTTATCCAGGTGCAGAGCCCCTCTGATAAGTAAGCAAATAGCGATCATTTTGTTACACGCTCAATCAAATGCAGGGAATCCTTTTGCTGCAGATTCAGCAGAAAAGTGTGAGAACGAAACTGTCTGGATTTGGAAACAATAAGAAACAGCAAAGAGCTATCTGGGGATCTGCATCCGGGAGGGGCATCTGTACTGTGAAGTCTGCTGTATGTTACACGGTGATGAGTGTTTCTTGCAGAAATATTACAGGATTTAGCTTGGAGGCGTGTCTGGATTTGCCAGGCAAAATAGCAGAGAAGATGGCCCATACATACAGGAAACAATGACAGAAGTACAGTCTGCTTTCAAAGTTGCAAAGGTGACAATTTATGAATCAGGCCAACTCAAAAAAGGAATTTCAGCTTGCTTGCCAAGCATGGTTTCCCAAGGTACTGAAATGTAATTTCTACAGGAACTATTATGCTCTTCTACCCCTTACATTTGCTTCAGTGCAAAGGAAGTCTGACTTTATCAGAAGCACTTTGTGACAAACAATGCAGGTCAGCTAGTTAAAACTGAAATCTAGATCAAAGAAAGGTCTTTGAGGTACCATGCAATACATGTTTAAGAAAGTGTGAGAACTAAATAATGAATAGGAGGAATTAAAACAGTGTAATGAAGACACATAAGCGTGAGTTAATGTTCCATGAACTCTATTATTAGCCACAGCTCAAGCCAGCAGCAATTAGCTTTAGACAAAAACAATTACCAAACACTCAAACAGTTGCATTTTTTTGAACCGAAGGTAATTAATTTTTTCATTTATGCAACAATTAGTCCTACATTTTTAAAACCTGAATTACCTCTACAAATGGACAAGAGGCTGTACTGATCATAAAATAATGCCACTCACAATAATAATAATAATTTCTCACCACTCTTCTTTTGGCTCTTGTTGCATAGATTTTCTGTTTAAAATTCCAACACAGCTTCACCTAGCTATAGCACTACTGCTGCTTTTTCCTTTTAAGCACTCTCACTGTCTTGGGGCAGTTGAAAAGTATGTCATGTGGCAGGACTCACACCCTTCCAACGGCTCCGGCCAGAGGTCAGCTTCTGAATGAATTAACATTTCTAAGATCTGACCAGGCAGATCAGAAATCCATTTCTGGTAAAGTGACAGCAAGGTCAATCGGCCTCTCTACCACCAGCCTCACAGGGGCAGACTGAGGGATAAAAACACAGGGGGCAGTTCAAGGGGAGCGATGTATCACAAATATAAACTCTGCCTTTAAAACTGAAGTTGGCAGTAACAGAAGCTACTGTACGAGGCTCCCCTTCCCCTGATGCAGGAGAAGAGTCCTCCGGTGGCACTGGAAATGCAAGGCGCTCAAGAGCTAACAACGCATAGCCACTGAACTCCTGCCACACCACCCAGAAGGTGCAGGCATTACAACTTCCTTGTTGCTGCCATCATCTAGGGCCTGGCTGGAAAAAAGTAGATATTTGTTGTCCTACAGGCTCTGATGGTTCCCAGTTGCTGGAATGTCATGGCGAGTTGAAAACAATTAGGATCAGATCAAGGTGGTCTAAACACAGAGCGACCTGGGACCAATGCTGGAGCAAAATCGTGCGTTTTACAGGTACGTCTGCACTTAACTGCTTTCCTCAAGTTCAGGTGCAACCAGGGGTCTCAACTGCTGCACAGACACCAAGAAAAACCTGATCAAATAGTGAGCAAGATGGCACATTTTCAACACCTTTTCATACCACTGACAAGTTCTGCCAGGACACGGGCAAGGTGCACGTTCTCTTCATGGCTGCAAACAGGGCATAGCTACACACTTTAGGTGCCAGCAGTTTTTCAGCAACCGTTTTACTCGAACAAGTATTCTTAAAGCATTCTAAGACTCTCAGATAGAAAACACTACAGGTGTATGTGCACTGCAGCCCAGAGACTGACTGCTCCCTGTGTATCCCACTTGAGGTCCCTCCCAACTAATTCACTTGTGAACAAATAGCAACACGCTGGAGACGACGAAGCACTGAAGGTAGGTGGGGCTGGGCATTCTATGCTGAAGCCACCACCATCACACCCACACTGACATTTGAATTGAACTGAAGTAGATTCCACCTAGCACATATTTAAAAGCTAGAATCAGAGCTCCAGGTCATTGTGTAAATATGACTACAAGTGTTACTTGTGATGCTGTAGTCTATTCACTCTTCTTCTTCCACATTAACTCCAACACAACCTATTTTCTGAATATATTTCAGATTAAAAGCTGTAAGTCTGAACAAATGGTTTTATAGCAATGGGTTACAAGCTTCTTGACAATTGTTTCAACTAATCCTTAGTGGGCACCTATATTCAACAGAGTATATTTCTGTTTGGTATTGTTAAAGTTGCTTAATGTATTTAGAGTTGCAGAGATGTACCCAAACAGCCACTAGTTTAGAAATAAAAATAATTTGTTCTCTTCCTTTTTCCTTTTGCTGAACCTTAATCTGACATCTCAAAAAGACTGTCACTCACAGGCCAAAGTTGTTTCTGCACAACCAAGTTACAGATAATTTTGCCAGCCAAAGACATGATCAAGAAAAAGAGAGTTGAGTTTGACTGAATCTAAGGCAACACTAAAACCTTTTGAAGTCAGGAATATTCACTTTTAATGTAGACACCATTCCCTTTTAGCACACTACCATGTAATTTGTAAATCCTTTCTGTGCTCCAGAGTGATCAGGTGTATCCTTTATGTCCAAACATTCACAATATGACTCTACAATTGGGAAAATCCGTTTGATTGGCTTTTCCATCTTCTAAGTTGCACACACTTTGAGAGAAAATGGGAGTAGGCATACACCTTGTCAAAGGACAGAGAACCTTTGCAATGCAAAAAAATTGTGTTCTACAAATTGAAACAGCAGAAGTAGGAGTAACACTGCCACTGGCATCTATTTGATATGTTAACAGGAACCCCAAGCTAGCACCACTCAGTGAAAGCTGTTCACTCTAAAAGAAGCTGACAAAACGTGTTCTGCATGGTCATCACAGGCTCTTCTGCCCAGCAGTCTTCCAGGGTTTGACAAAAGCCTGTGACTTGAGTTTTACAATGAACTTAAAACATTAGCCACCTCCTGCCACTCTCTCCCAAATAATGTAGATGTGAACAGTGAGACACTGTCACACAATTATAATTTTTCAAGAAAAAACCCAAGGTTTATGTCTCCAGACTGCTCAAATAAAAAAAAGCATCCTCATCCTGGTGGACCATTTCTTCAGTGTCTTTTTGCTCGCAAATTGCTACCTTCTTGAGTTGGCAGTGGGTAAATTCTGCACCGTCACACAGTAAGTACTAGGCAGGCAGGAGGCTCATCTACTTGCACAGCATGAGTACAGGCAACTGTCTTTTTAGCCTAAACATCAAATCAGTTACAGCTGTACTTCAGCTTTTTTTTGGTGAGGTTGGGCTTCCAAACCAGCTGGGCTGTACAGAGCAGCACCAGGGAGATGAGACAATTGCAGATGAATGTTGGCTTGCTCCCGCAACAATGGTGACCTCATTTTCCTTAGGGAATGCTGGAAGAATGTAGCGCAAGAGCAACAGCTAACTTCATGTGGCCACACACATGGAACTTGTACCCAAGAAATGGCTAGCAAACCTAGAACAATCCTGGAAACTTCTAAAAATACTCCTGTAAGATTACTGTTACTAAGATCAGCATATCAGATATACCTGGGAAGAGGCACAGGCATTGACGTGTGACTTCAGCTCTCTTCTAGAGCCGGCATTACTAAACCACACGAGCAAAAGCCATTACACTTCAAGCTGTGTAAAACCCCTGACATTGCAAAGGAAAAAGAAATCAAACCAAAACCCCACCAAAAAACAGACCGAAAAATTCTTGGAATGGGGAATATTAACTAGCTTACACAGCCTGCCAACACCCCTCAGACTGCCACAATACCTTATTCAGATTTAAACACTCTTTCTGCCCTACTTTCTGAGGCTACTACTCACATTCAAACAAAAGAGCTACAAATTTAAAGATAATACAGCTTAAGGAAGATAGTCAAATACCCTCCACGAAACTCTGGTTTCTTCTAATTGTTTCCATAAAATTTTGGGGTTTTGTAAGGAACCATGAAGAGTGTCATAAAAGCAGCAGTATATCAAGCTACACGTTATTTTTACAGTGTAAAAACGACACATGGAAAGACCGAACAATCCCTCTGTCAGCACTGGGTAAACATTTATCTGTTATGCAATTACTGTAAACTCAAGAAAACTGTTTCCAGAAAGACAGCCTAAATTTTGTGATAGCGCAAGTAAAGCCTCCACTCAGTATTACTCGCAGCTACCCAAGAGTCACATCAAAACTAAAATCTCTCCTTTCTTCTGGTTCAGAAGAAAGAAAGTATGAATGCTCCCGGGCTCCTGGTCCCCATCGCCAAGGGTGGAGCACTGTGAGTCACACCTGTCCCAGCAAGGACAGCAATTACACCACCCTTGCTCTGTGGGGTGGAACAGCTTCTCCTGACTGATGCAACCAGATCGCAGAGCGGATTTGCAGAAAGTCACAGCAGGATGTATCAGTTTTCCTTCTTTCAGTTGTCTTTACAAAACTCTATGGAATCCCTCCAGTTCTTCCTCTGCTTGCCATTTTTAGGAGCAATATTACTCCTCTGTTCCCCAGACACCAAATTATTGGCCTGCCAAAGAAAACAAGCTATCCCAATCATTAAAGGAAATTAAAAAAAAAAAAAATCCACTAACTTAATAAACATTTTTATTCCTACTAATAAAACCAGAACAAATAAAAACAGAGGAGGCATCCTAGTTCTCCAAGGAAAACGAGCTCTCATGCAATAGGACCAAAGAGGTGGGGCATGACAGCGATGACCTGCTGCAGCAGTATTGCTCTGATGCCTTCAAACGCCTGCACCCCACCAAAGGGGCAGCAAAACCGCACGTTGCATGAGAAGCAGCATGCACTTCCCATCAAGTTTGCTTCTTATGCCTCACTTTTCTGCATATGCTGCAGCTGGCTTGTTTATGGACATGGTTGAACATTGACAGTATCCACCCAATTCCAGTATTTTGTAATTGAACACCACTTGTCATTTAGCTTGCCACAGGGACTCCAAACAAACAATTTTAATGGATTCTATGTAATATTTTTCTTAGGTGTCACAGAGGAGTTCTGCCATTCAAGAAAAAGGTATGAATGCAGATCTCATGCTTCTCAGATTTTGCTTTTCAACCAGTCTTTTCAACTGGCAGAGCTTTACCAGAGAGGAAAGCGGGATGGGCAGCCAGTACCATGCTGCAAAGAAAGGTGACTCAAAACAAGGCGAATGGGAAGTTTGTCTGCAGAGGTGTCAAGCATGAATCAAGAAAGGAGTCACAGGGATTTTTTTCAGAGAAGTATTTCCAGTTCAGAAAACACTTACCTGAAAAATCTCATCATGACCATTGCTAGTTTTGATCATCTCAGAGTTGTCACTATTCATCTTCTTGAATATATTAACATAATGTGATTCTATCACTGCTTTTATAGTGTTATATATACACAATCATACTTCCTCTTATTTATGGTACACCAAACCTTTTTATTTTTGCATATAAATATTTGCATGAGGGGTTAAGTGTGTAGTAACAATGTGGCTTTTTGCTAGTAGAAATGTTTACAAGGAAGAACAAATGAAGCAGTTATCAAAAAACTTGCAACTAATGGGCAAGGAAAACTGAAAATTTGCAAAATGGGTAGAGCACCATGTCAGCATTACCTAAAAAGTGTCAAATCTAATCTGATGTTCTCCAGAAAATCCATAGATTGTAGTAGTTTAGTTGCATTCTCACAAGCTAAACTTTAAGCTTCTTCCTCATTCTATTCCAACTTTCTCTAGGTTGAGAATAATGGGTAAAAGCAAGTGAGGAAAAGTTAAGTGTTTTCCTGTAGTCAAATGTCAAGTTTATTTTAACACAGTAATAAGTAATGACCTAGTGTAATACCTCAAGCTTTGCTGCTCCAAGGACAGGCGACAACGTCATTTGTATCATTGTGTTCTGTCACAAATACCAGTACAAGCAGAGGAAAAATCTACTGAAATCCATTTGAGCCATGTTTCTCACCACAAGTGATTTGGCTTAGGTGATCTATAGGATGCCACAAAATAAAGTTAAAAGCAGAGGTGCAGGCTGGGTGGCTACATCTTCCTTTATCCACCATTACTATCACTTACCTGGTATCCTGGCACATATGTTACGCTAAAGGAATATTTAGATGGCACAGTGTAGCTCTTTGCAGTGCTCGTTAGGCTTTGCAAAGTATGATTTTGCCAGAGAGAATGTAGCACTTTTGAGCCTGGGGATGATACTCTGCAGAACACATACCTTAATTATGGGCAGCTACTCAGTACCAGTCATAACAAGCCTAACCACCTTAAAGACAGCACCAAATTATATTTAGAATGTAATTCACATCATGTTTTGCACCATTCCTGCTCCGGCCCAGAATTTCCAGGAAGTTGTTGTACCTTATTGTTGTTCCCTGTAGTCGATCAATTTTCTTATTTAATTCAGCAATGATACTGTGCAGCTCTGTGATTCGTTCCTCGTAGCGTAGTGTTGTTCGCTCCTGTACATCTTCGTGCTCTCTCATCAGGTGGGATTGTTCACACTAACGCAGAGAAGCAAGCAACAGAAAGGGTCTTATGAATAACTGCACAGAGATCAGATACAAAGAGAAAGTGCACACCATTAATGGTTTTCTTACTCATCAAACCAACACTGCCTTAGCAAGAGAAAAGGACAGGTGCAAAATAATGACAGGTACACAAGATTTTAGGTATAATGCAGTGTACTTTTATTATCTTTTTTCCTAAAGGGCAGAAGTTGCCCTTCCTGCTTGAACAAAAAACCACCATCTGCAACTTAAAATAGCTATAACTAACTAATCTTTGAATCCATGATGCATCATGAACCTTCAAGGATCTAACCAACGTGGTCTGAATTCGAACAAGTCCTAAGGCAGAAACCACATTGTTATAAAGAAAAGTAACGACACTTCAAGTTTATGATTTCTCCCCTAGCATGAGTATTTGTCTTCATTAGGCTTTAAAGATAACATAGCATACTTTTTATTATTTTACTCCTCTACAATGAAATGCTTATTATTTGAACAATCAAAAGGCTACATGGCTGCTTGTTTTTCACACGTATCACAAAATCCTCCTTTTTCTTTCCCATAGAATTTTAAATCCAGCCTCTCTGGCTCACTCTTAATGCCAGAAAACACTCAACTTCACTTACAGCAAACAATTCCAATCTACGGCAATTACAATCCAACAGTGCATGCTGATTGGAATTACACTTGGTAGTGGCTGGAAAGAGCAAGACTTCTAACATTTTGCTTTTGACCCCTGCAGGAAACAGGCAAGCCTCCTTGCAACCACAGAATAATAGTATGTACTATGCCGTCAATAACAGAAAACTCACAAGCCACTGACAGTATAAAACCCACACTCATTAACTGAAGATGTGCAATGTAAGATCCTAGTAGCATTTCTAAAGGCTACAATTTATAGTAATGTGTAAGGTCCTCCAACGTTCCCGCATCAAAACTTATTTTTTCAAATCCAGTAAACACTCCATACAGAGATAGATCCCTCAACCCTTTGTATTAAAAATATGAAAATTATACACAAACAGGTGTGACAGAATTTTCATACTTTTGGCCACTCATATTCACAGGGTAAGAACATAATTTACATAAAAGGCTACTTGAGAACTAAAATTTACATTGAGCTTCAATAAAACTTTTCTTTAAAATTTTAAATAAAACTTATTTCAGTATTTTGAAGTTCCAGGAATACGCACACTGAAAAGTAGTTCAGACATTACAGCACCCTTCCACAGACTACAATAAAATAGTTCCTTACTCCAGCTGGAGTCAAAAGCACTTTCACCTACACTAAGACAAACAGATCATATCTTCACACTGAAGAGGAGAGCAAAGGGTCACATTTTAGGAGACTGATAATGTTCACATGGCTTTAGAGGCTTCATGTGGGCAACTGACAGAGTTATACACGTATATTATAATGACTCTTTATTGTAGGATCATTGCACAACTTCTCATGTTTCCGTATCTTAACTCGCTGAAGAACCACCACGGTTTTCAAAGTGCAGAAATAACACAGAGAAAATGTTTAACAAAAGCTTTAGAACAGATTTAAGTGCAATAAAGACTTGCTCATTCTGCCTTTCTAAACCTAAATTTCCTCTGACACACATTGACACCCATGAACGCTACCTAAGCATTATCCCAATCTATCAATTACATGCACTGCTTTTTCCTTTCTGATGAAGAGGATGTTTCAGATGGAGTGTGTAATAATTATTTTCAGACAAAAAATAAAAACCCTATCACAACAATTTTTGGCTTTCTAAGCCGTGCACTGAAAAGCAGAATTTGTTTATCTTGACTGAAAATATATGGACTCTTGCTAATGGACCTCAGCTACATTACCAGACTCGCTTTCTATTTTCCCCAGCCATTTCTCAGTCACCATTTTTCAGGATAACCATCATTTAGTGACAGACATACTTTGTGCACAACCAGCAGTCTGGCAATATAACACAACAACTTAACATTTGATTTTTCAAAAGTGCTCTTGGATTATCTTGGGCAAAAGTAACTGCAAAAGGCAGAAAGGAAACCTCTGTGCCAGGCAGGACATGATGCTAAGGCCTGCTGTACCTTGGAGGTGGGTACTCTTACATCTCATAAGTTCTGGTCATGGATGATCCATGACAAGTCCCAACTGAAAAAGTCAAAAGCATCCAAACAGTGGAAACAGTTCAGTATGAATCTCAAAATGCAGCAATGAAAAATTCTCCTGGTTACACAGGACTGGTCCTTATTACAGCACATTCCTCTCAAAGGTTAAAAGGGAAAACAAACAAATACATGTTTTGTTACCCATTGCTAAAGGTTTTTTTTCTGGGAGACTGACCTGTTCATCTTTCTCTTTAGTTTCTGTGTCCTTTGAGTCTCAGAACAATGATCTGTCATCAGTTCCTATTTCTTTCCAAGGCGTACACATTCAGCTCTTGCAATTTATTTGCATGTCAGTCACACAAACTTCTTAAGATAAATACCTTACACCCTTTCCCTCATCCTTCTTCCAGCCCCATACTTAAGTTCTGATCAAAACCATTAAGAGCTCTTATTCTCT
The DNA here is from genome assembly GCA_035590275.1 of Ibycter americanus. Lineage (NCBI taxonomy): Eukaryota > Metazoa > Chordata > Aves > Falconiformes > Falconidae > Ibycter > Ibycter americanus. The sequence goes on from JAVJGI010000057.1 coordinate 62,302,844, forward strand.
GAGAAAGCGAACAGGGATAATCCACTGAGAAGCTGCAAAACATGAGCAACTGTTGGGAGAGAAGTTTCCAGCACAATTCTCTGCGTAAGTGACCTTTGGCTGGTTTCTGGTACAGACTAAAAAGGTTATTGCAATTACAGTATAAATTAACAATGCCTGGAAACACTTTTGTCTGACCTCTTGATGCTAGGAAACAACCACAGGAGCAAGAAGAATATGCGGGAGAAGGATGATGAGAAAATATTTTAATCCAAGGATATTCCCTCAACACATGATTCTACTGCCTATGAATTCCTAGTGCAAGAAACACTACCAATGCAACCTCTGTGCGAAATTTGCCGTGTTCAGTCAGAGGACAACAAAAGAACCACCAGCAGCAGTGCTCAGTAAGAGATCCCCCACTGCCTCAGGCCCTGCAGAGAGGAACACGGGCTGTGGCATCGCTCACCAAGAATACAAGTCATCACCTGAATGAGCCACAAGGACAAACCTGTCTAACAGGCTCACAGGAGCTAAAAAATCTTTGCTCAACTAATACAGTATTGTAATTTAAGAGGAGTGGCAGATTTTAAAGTGGCAATCCATTCAACTAATTTTAAGTATAAACACAAGTCCATCACGCCAGATCCTCAATCACAGAAACACACATGGTCAGAATTAATTGTTTGGTGGTATATTCTATATATACTTGATGAGGAAGAAGAATACAAGTACACAGGACTAATCCATGTGAGAGAAAGACGTCACACAGCAGAATGAGTAATTTCAATATTCATCAGAACACCATGCATTTCTGTTTCAAGTTACTTTGTTAAACGAGAAACTGAACCCTTCCTGTGAAGTTCACACCTTCTTGTACAGCTACAGACTGTTGGTTTTATTTTTAAACTGAAATTCTCTGCTCCTCCCCATACTGTGAATAGTCAAGAGGATGGTAAAGAATTATTACTGCAGTAATGGGACTTATTGCTGTGTGATACAGGACGCAGAATGATGCAGCACAGTCTATTACCCTGAGTCTAGAGCTATTATAAAACCCTAAAATTACAAGGACTAAGCACAAAGAATGAGAGAGCAGGACTACCTTGTGAAAAGAGAGGAAACGATAAGAAAGATGTAGTAATAAGTGAATTATCTATTCTTGCTGTACTTGCTTAAACGCTCAGCATGTTATTAAATTCCATGTTCTATCATAAGACTGAAGAACTCAATGTCACAGGATGCAGGAAATGCCAAGAATGTAGATGGATTAGAAAGAAGATTAGATAAACCCATGGAGGACAGAACCATAGAGGACTATTAAATGTGCTGCAGACTCCTGCTCATGCACGTTGGCCAAAAGGTGGGGGAGTATGAAGGAGGACAACCCTCTATATGCATTTCTTATGCTCTCCTTTCAGACATCCACTATTTATCACTATCAAAGCCAGGATACTGTGCCAGACAGAGCTAGTAGAAAGCACTACTTTTTTTCCTCATAACCACAGAAAGATTTTTGGAAGAAGACATTAGTTGTGGTTGACCAGTACTTTATAGCAAATTTCATTCAAGAGATCACTCTCTTGCCAAATCGTACACAGACAAAAACACAGCAACAAGGAGGAGATCTCCTGTTTTACTGAAATAATAGAAGGGTGTAGGCAAATGCTCTAGCAGGTCTCCACAGACTACAGTTTTGGAAATGAGCATGCTACAACCACCAGTAATCAATTACGTCATTTTACAAGATTGTAAGCACAGGCTATCCAACTATTTTTCTTCACCATTTGTCATCTATTACTTGAATTGTGGTTCCCCAAATCACCTCAGCTCTGCAAATCACTAATCCTTTCTTCCAAAGTGTCTCACATGTCTCATGAAATGATGGGAAAGGTATTACCAAAAATGTGTTTTAAGAGCTATTTGTTCCAGGGAGCATTTACCATGCCAGCTGAAATGAAACATGTGCTGCCTTTTTTAGTCCAGATGCAGAATAGAGATTTAATACTGACCCACTAGCATCTGAATATGTTTATGCAGAACCTCAAACATCTCTTATTTAATTTATGCCTTCTGAACCTCTGATTTGCATTAGTGAGGAAGAAATGCATTAGACAGAGGTTGTAGGGGAAAAAACGATATGACACATGATACGAATTTGGATGAATCTCTCTGGAGTGGGAGGAAAAGTTCAAAAAATTATGTTAAGTGGAGCATCTACTCGGAAATGATGCAGTTAGAAAAAGAAGAATCAGTAAAGTGGTTTCACCAGAGTCTGTCTCTGTACTTAAACATAGCCAACATATTGAATATATGAGCTGTGCTGGTTTAATGGCTTAATCCTTAAAAAAGATTGTATTTTATTTAATACACACCCTAAGACATGTCTATCCACTTGAGGGCTTTTAAAAAAAATACATTGAAAAGAGCGAAAAC
>JAVJGI010000057.1:62309327-62327754 GCA_035590275.1 Ibycter americanus
TTAAATGAACAACAGTAGTAGTTTGATTTAAATACCACACCGTTAATGTCCACACACTTCGTGCTGTAATATAAATGAACACCAGTGATCTAAAAATCTCAATGAAAAACAACTTTGTCTCTGAGCAGTGGAACTAATGACGTGGACTTCTTATGGATTTGTCTTTGTCCTCCTCCCACAGTGCAGTCAGCTCAGCTCTTCTTCACATCTCCTAGCACACCCCAAACTGGCTAAGACACAGTATGGATTGTGTCTATAGTTTTACAGCAATGCTGCTGCCTGACCCAGCAGCTCCTACCAAACAAGGGTATCCAGCACGTGAATTACATCAGCCTTCCTGTTAAACATAGGGTCCCTCTTCCCCGAGTAACCAAAGGATATCTTTACTAATTACAAGAAAAGTTTGCTTCACTTTTACTATCCAAAATTATCCTTTCCTTTCACTAACTGGAGCAGTCCATTTTTCCAAGTACTAGCAGTAATAACAATAATAATAAAAAAAACCAAACAAACCCCCCCAAAAAACCAGAGTTACTGAAAGGGCAGACTAGACAACAGGACGTTTTCATAGAGGAGGGCTGCTTGGGGTACTCTTCGGTTTCATGTATATCCCCAGTGCACACAGTAGTAAGTCATGTGCAAATGGTGCCTCCAGCCACTAAAACAATACGTAATAAGGTTACACAGATAGCGTAGCTGTGTATTCTTGGCAGAGCCAAGCTCTCCTCCCGAATTCCTTAAAAAAGGTGTTACAAAGTATTGCTGCATCTTCCCTTAAGGTGTGAGCATTCCCACAGACCATGCTTCCCAGTGTGTTTTTATAGCACACAGCAGGGTGGGAACTGGAACATGGATCTTTGGATATTGCTGTAACACAAATAAGGAAACATCTGAGCAAAGAGCTACAGTCAAGAGAAAAGTCATTCTGGGGAAAAAAAGCTCACATTTAGAATTCAAATTTAATCATCCAAACTACTGAAGTTGGAAAGATTTCATTTGAAAATCTTAATTGGAAGGCAGTAGGTCAGTCACAACTGTAACTCTGCAGCACTGCATCACTACGGAATATGACAACTGTGAGAGAGAGGAGAATGCAGGTAGCCATATGGCATACTGCTTTTTTTTTCTCCCCTCAGCAAACAGTGATAGATAAGGCAGAGTTATTATCACTAACATTCATAACAGACATTTACAGTTCAAGGTGGGCTGCCTCTTAACGACACAAGATTATGAAACAGATAAAAACCTCATTAGTTTGTAAAAATTAACACAGACACTGCAAAGATCCATTTGTACAACACACTGCTCTGCACCTTTAAGCAACAGCTCCCACAGAGAACTAGTTCACAAAGAGAAAACAATTCATTGATAAAGTCTGTATTGTTCACAAACTTTATACTGATCCAACACAGCTACTATTGAATTCCACCACGAAAATAACTCACTATGTGATGCTGATGCACCCAAACTGTCCAACAGGACAGGCAAGGTCAAGACACGCAAGAGCAATGATTGAAAAGGGATTAGGCAAGCCAAACAACTTGCCTCTCTACCATCATCCAAGCAAATAAGAATTCCTTCAGAAAAGAAATTAGATTCATAATATTAATGAAAAATGCATCACCTATGTTAACTTAGAAGCTACAATTTATATGAAGTTTTCTGCAAGAACAACAGCAGGTTGTTTACTGAAACATATATACACCACATTTTATATCCAATATTATCCTGCCAGGTTTTTATATATTAAATATATTATAACAATTATTATTTATTATATTATTAATAGTATAAAATAACAAACTGTGCATGGCATGCTATCTTTAAAATACAAAGCACTGTACAGCTAAGTTTTGAAAGATACAGTAATTAAAAAAGAGTAAGCACAAGCTTAGGAAAAGCAACCCCTTCACCTATCTTCCAGCCTCCTTTATGGCTGTAGTCTCTTCCCCATTATACCTGCTTCTACAAACATCTCATACAATACCATAGACATGATTTAATGATGTATATTTTGCACTGTGCTTTAAACACCGCTTTTGGTGCTGGGCTTTGTGAAATATTCTGTGCAGGTACAATTAAAACCAGTATTTGCTGTTGGTCAGGTTTCTCAAGAATTTTGTGGGGAAAATAACACAAGAAGTGGATGGGATAGTAATAAGAACTGAATGCCAAGGAAGCAGGGGACTGCTGACATGGTAGGTGGTACATATTGCTGCAAGTGTTCCGAGACCACGAACAAAACAAGAGAAAGATACAAAGGGCAATCAAGGAGGGTGCTGAAAAAATGATAAGTTAAAGTTAAAGCACTGCAAAACAGTACAATTATTCTTATACTCAGCATTTCTCCCTGCCATTGTGAACTGTGATCCTCATCACTTAAGTTCAGCCCACATTTTTCTTTCCCTCAGCCTGGAACCTGACTAATTAAACCATATTGCTAAAACCAGTTGTACCCACTGCATATGTTTGCTATTTTCAAGAGAGAAGTCACAAAAAGGACATAAGCACATCCCTCTCTGCAAAATTAAAGAACTGATCTTAACCTTTCCTCTTGTTTCCTGCCTTCCTTGGCTACAGTACAGCTACACATCAGCTTGGGAACAGATGTTCAGAAACGTAGCCTCTGACATAACAGGGAAGCCATAAAAGCATCAAAATCATGGTAAGGAGACACCAACCCATATAGCAACACAAAGCAGGCAAACACAAAAAGACCAATTTATTTGTTCTGTGTATGTCTTCTATGCCTGACTGGTAAACGCCTACCATGTAAGAAGGCTCAGAGGAGATGGGCCAGAATGAGATGCCCACAAAGCTCAGGGAATAATGCAGGCTGGGACTGATCACAGCTGTTGCAAAGAAGCTGACTTGATCTCAACACCAAGGGGTCCTAGGGGTGGTCTTCATTTTAGATGAACAGCTATCAACAGCTGAGCACATCGCTGGTGGTGTAAAGGTTTCTCCCTATGTTCATTAAAAGAGTGTGAATGTCTCTCTGAGTTTGCCAGGCCAACAAGCAGGAGGTGTGTATGTGGCTCAGCACAACATAGCATATAAAAACCAGAAAACTAGCGAAAGAATTTCAAAGAGAGCAATGGGCTTGAACTGGCTTCAACGCACATATGTCTTCCCAGCGAGACGGGGGACGCCCAGCGTTGTAACAGTAAGCGTATTACAGAGAGTGGTAAAGAATCACGTTGGTATCATGACTGAACCATGCACTGCGATTGCTATATTCTGCTATGTGTAACTTACATTTGTGTTGCGTTTTCAGTATGTTTTGTATCACCCTGCTAAATCAGAAATCCTGCGTAACATCAACTATCTTCAAATAAGTAAATGTGATGTTAAACATGACACTCTCCATGCACGGAGCATCTAAAAGAACCTGGTCAGAGAGTACTGGTTTCCAACATCCTCTCCTCTATTTTGTTTCCCATTTGTATTTTGCATGGTTTAGTGCAAATGGCCCACAACATGGACATTTTCCGTGTATTGCTGCTACTTATTATTTTAATGACAAGCAGGATACACAAAAATACCTGATCAAATATTCAGAACGCTGCCTCATCTCTGAAATACTCCCCAGTTTTTTTGTTATGAAATGACACTGAACACTACAGTGGATGTGAAAACCCAAGCTGCTTTGTAAGCTGAGAGATGGAAGGTGTAGAGGATAGCATGGAAAATACAGTCAGAATCCCAGCTAAAACTGCAGAAGGGGCAAAACAACAACAAATGCCTACACATTGTATTTTCTCACACCCTTCTTCTTCAAGGGAAAGAAGGAAATATCACTAAAACCTACAGTTCCTGTCACAGAAATGAAAAAGTTGGTAATGTAAGTTCATAACGAAAAACACATTTTAAGACACAGAACAATAAAACCTTGCCTGGATTTTGACTTCAGGAATCTTAGGGCTGTGATTGTGCTATGCATTGTGAACTTTCATTAATGGCAGTAGAGCACAATGTCAGTGTTAGCCCAGGAAAAGCTTAGAAACGGCTGGCACTCATACTTAAGACATGTAATAAAGGTGCAAGAGAAAAACTTACACAGAATAAAAAAGATGAAAGATATTATAGCACAGGTACACACAACCAGAAAACATCTTACAAAAATTTTCAAAACACAGGAAAATCTAGGCAAAGCTTAAAAAAATTTCTAAGAGAGAAGTTAAAGATACAAAACTTGTGTTACAGACCTCTGCTGTACACACAAAGTCAAATGCGTTGTCAAGTACACATTTTATCAGGACCACAGATCAGCACCACTTGCCAATAATACACTTACTTAAAGTGATCATTACAGAAATGTGTAGGTACGCTAAAACATCTTTCTTCTCAGTCCTACACAATTTTCATGCCACCTTTTCCTGGTGGCATGAAAAGTGCACTTTTATGGTCCAAGAGATGAAATAAATGCAATCGAAGTCCATTTCTGTGAATGTACGGACAAGATGGAGTGGAAAACTTAAAAGAACCACCATCTCCCAGAACCAGTGACAGGACAGCTTGACATTCCCTAGTCTATTTCAGTTGTACGATCTCCAAAGCATAGCCCTGAAACACCACAGCCAACAGCTCTTTAAGTAATTCCCTAAGGCAAAGGCAAAATGACTAAAAAAGCAGTATCACTTAAGTGTTGGATGTGCCCACAAAGATGCCCTGACACTATGTTTGAAACAACTGTTATGTGCTAACAAAAAGCCTACTAAAACCGGCCATTTTGTGACTATGCTGCTGAAACAATTATTGTCATACTAGACATTTGACAGTTCCTTCATAAGCTTGTGCAATACTAAACAAATAATGTGCCAACACAAGCCAGAATGGAGCCATCCAAATTCTACAAAAACAAAGACCGAGTGTTTGTGAGACATACTTTGTTTTAACCTGAAAAATCTGCAGAAGATGTGTTCAATCTGTTTGCATTATTTGTAAACAATTCCAGCTGAGGATTGGTGGTTTTTTTTAATGGAAATGAACATTCGCAGGCATATGTGAATATTTCAAACCATTTCTTAAAACAAATACAGAAAAAACTCCCACCTTCATCACAGTAAGAAGTGCTTGATAAAGAAAATATGCTACAGGATTGTTTAAAAAATGTTCATGGAACAGGTAATCTAATGCTATTCCAGTGAGTAGATCAGTATTACAACATATTTAAAAAAAGAAAAAAAAAGAAAAAAAAAAGGCTATAATCATGGAAAAGATCTTCCTTTCAAAAATGCATCTGACAATTCACACTTGATGAATGAGGCACGGTGCTAATTTGTATTTCTGAGTGCGCCTGAAGGCTAGACTGATGGTTCTACTTCTATTAAAACAGATGTTTACACCTTCATGTAAAAGAAAATTTTAGGTGACATGAGAAGAAAAGCCTGAAAATGAGACCTAAAAGTAGCCAAATGAGACAAACATCTGAATCTGGAGATCATACAGTTGCAAAGTTGACCCTTTTGGGATTCTTAAGAACCCTAACTAACTGTCCCATTGCAAGGCAGCCCACATGTCCACACCTATAGCCTCTTCCCTGGCTTTTGCACCATATATGAAGGCTCAGCCTTGCTTCTGTCCTCCAAAAGAGGAACCTGTTGCCACTTCCACTCTCAGTGAGGGAGCGAAACAACAGTAATGCAGGGGATGGAAACGGGGTGGTGGGGAGACCACACTTAGTACAAACCTGTCTTCATTTCAACTCAGTCTCAACACATTGTCTGCAACTACAGCTTTTCATTAAGTAAAAATAAAAAAAATATATTAATACACCAGTATGAGCAAGGGAAGGCTTCAGATGTCCCGCTTCAGTTAACTTATTTAGCATTCCCACCCTCCTTACATTACTCTCAATATAATTCAAGTAAGTCAAATCATGTCTGTTTTTATCACTGAATTGACGGAAAGAGGAAACAGCCCTAATTTCTTTACTATCTCCCCTTCTGCCCAATATAACTGGAGAAAATTAACTGAGAAGGGGAAAAAAACCCAGTAAGGTTCATTGCAGGTCCTTATACCTTGAGAATCTCAGGATGCCAAAACCCTTTTCTCTATTCCTTTCCCATTTGCAAGGACCACTGCTGAGGTGATAGGCACACCGTTCTCCCCTCAGGAAACAAAGGAGGGGAAAACTAATCCCAAAAATGCACCTCACTCAACCCTCTGCATGTAGCATTAAGGTGACCACATTCTAGCACTGGATAAAACATCACAGACGAGGTGCAAGCTCATCCACATCAGCTTGGATCATCAACAGCCCCACCACATTTATATCAACTTAACTTCAGTCTCTTCTGACTGAGAACAATCCAGATCTTTTGAAACAGAGCTCACCATTCAAGAGCCACTAAAAATTAGATATACTTATTATGCTAATTTAATAACTTTTAAAAGCATTCCATGATTCTTGTGTTCTTTTCAAAACTTCTGGACCAGAAAACTATTTCTGATTTCCAAAGATGAAACTGTGGACTAGCAACAACGCTATACTTACAGTGATACAAGGATCGTTGTCTCCAGCATGACCCACATCATCTGCTGATTTAGAGAAACAAAATTTGTATTGTAGGTCAAATTACTGATCCACCATGTACAGTGCTTTGTCTTCACCATAAGCCAAAATCTGATGCTTCAGCAAGGGGAGGTGGGGGAAGACACCACCAAACCCATCAGCGAAAGCCCCTAGAATGTACTTGTCCAACTGTTTGAAATCCATAGGAAGAAAACATCTTCCCAGGTTTTCCTGGTCAGCTCATGCCCTATAGTGCTTTACTAGAACATCCATTACGTAGCTTCCAAAGTTACAGCTCTAAAACAATTTTTTAAAGCAGTTAAACAACTTCAGAGCTCTGAGTTGTGGCAGCAAAATTCCCTGGATGAGCATGTGCTTGCTTAACAAAATACATTCAGTTCAGTTCTTAATTACTTCATCATTCCAAAGTTAGCTGCATCTCTGAGACCTTTGTATTCCCCTCCCTGTTTCTTTAATGTCAGGCCACCAGCCACCCCTGCCTCATAGGACTTCTGATGGCCGCTCCTCCCAGAACCCCCCACACTGTAACTGCACCCACCAGTTACTTGTTCTCCAGGATGAGTGTAGTACAGGTGGAGAACAAGCTGAGGTCTCCAGTGACCTCCTGGCTTACAAGGAAGTAGTGTTTCAAAAAACGTTTTTAGAAAGACAACACAGTATAAACAACACTCAAGTTGTGTATGGTTTACCAGGTACCACCCACCTTTACACTCCTGGCTGTACATCTCAGACCTACCTGTGCTACATCCCCAGGTCAGTGTCTCACTATCGCAGGTCAATTCCTAGCACAAGTGACTCAAGTGACTGTCCCCTAGGTCAGACTTGCCAATTCAGGCAGATCTAAGTTATTCTGCTTAACAGCAGCCAACCAGTGCAAAACTGGGTATGCAATTTCCCCAAGGGGAATTAACTTCTTCAAACTTATTATAAATCCCTAGGCAGGGAAATCACTTACGCTACTATAACTTCAGTGCCTGCAGGAAGCTTCCACAACTTCCCTCTAGCTACATGCCATAAACCTTTGTAAAACTTATACGAGTATTTCACTCATAAGCAACATCCAGTGTATTTTTGCATTTCTAGACATAAAGTCCTGCATCTTTCACTGCCTCCTCCTTCTCACTACCTGGTCAATACACCAGGGAAAATTTGACTGATTTTACTGAAAGCTTTGCAAATGAATGGCAAACTGCAGGAGATTTTGCATTACTCCCTATTGAGTTCTCCCACTGCACTGGATGTTATTACCAAAACTATAATTACAGCAGATTGGATAGAAAACAATCACTGTTGCAAAATACAGCCCTGATAAAGCTCCATGATGAATCACCTTTAAAACTGAGTACGTTACAAAGAAAAGGTTAAAAAAGAGAGTTACTACAACACTGTTGGGAGTTTGTTTGCAACAGAAAAGCTAAAAAAGCATCTGCTTAGCTGGTTTTTAGCACATCAGTAACTAGTATCTGGTTGTTTGGTTTTTTTTTTTAATTTTATTTAGATAAACAACTAACCTCAATTCTTGATGTAAGCATGTAAGTAAAGAAAAAATCTCAAGCACAATTTCTATGTTCTATCCTAACAAACTCCCTTCCTTCTAAAAACAGTCCATAGGTCTATCCAAGTAAGTTCTTTCTCTCTGTGGTATAGTTCATTTGAAATAAAGCTTATTGAAGAATTCCACTTAAAACCTCTTCCTCTTTCTTGAAAAGCATGAAAAAAAATTTGCACTAGTGAAAACCAGGAGGTCTTTTTCTGAGAGACCAAAGCAGTGAGTTGGAGACTGAGAAACTGAAAATGCCCTCCACCACCGTGACATCCTCCAATTGATACCTGTTATACGCACGTTCATATCTGGTGCTAACCACCAGAAAAACCTCATGCAAGATTTCTGTGTGATGCTTCAAACTCCTTCCTGATGTCAACTACCTTTCAAAGGTATCAGACAGTGCAGAGATGTACCATTCATCAACAAGGCTTTTTGAAAGAAAATCAATTGTGTGAATGTATTTTTCTTTTTGAGTCACTATATGGCTTATATTTTAAGCAATGGAATCTCCAGTGCACAAACACCTGAAAAGGTCAAAATAAATATTGATAAATGTTTATTATCAATTGCATTAGTACAGACAAGTCGGCACAGCTGGCACACTTCAATTTGCTTACTGAATAGGAATTTATGTAAATGGGGTTTTTTAGTATTTCAGTAACACCGGGATCTACTATCCTATTCAGGGGAATTATTTTCTTTTGTTTTGCACTGGACTAATAATCCAACACGGTATCTTTGCCATCAGCATCATGCATAGCATATTGTTCAAGTGGTTTTTTACTTTTTCAGCCATTTATTTAGCAGGCTTCTCCAAATATAAAAGCGAGTAGCTGTAAAATTTGCACAGAATCAAGTGTCTGTAGCATGACAAAACCATACTAGAACATTTGAGTTAACTGGTGATTGCAATTTGTAAAGATAGCATCAAAAATAATTGAAAGGTGCAAGTAGCCAGTAATTACAAACCTGAAACTAATCAATATAAGTGTCATTCACGAATGTAATAGTTAGAATTTCAGGGCAGTTCACAACTGTCTGCACAACTCCTGAGTGGGAAAAGATGTCTGGTAAATGCCAGTACAAGATTAAATCTGTTTCTCATAACCTCTCCTCCCACAATGAGCTCATTTTTGTTCTTTTGTATCAAAAGTGCAGATGCAGGGACTTGACAGACAAGCTTCAATTCTTCTTCAAGTGAGGATGCCTCTGTTTTCTTTTTCAATTGACATAAAAAAATAATGCCTTGTTTGTCAGGAAAAAGTGTATAACAATACTGCTAAATGTAAGAAAATTCTGCAAATAGCAAAGCCATTTTCTAACCAGACTACTACGTATTTTGGTAATGACTACCCATTTTATATGACCTTTTCCCTGCAATTTCTCTGAAAAAGAATGCAAAGTTAAGATTTAAATGCTTTAGAGTGTCTACTGGACAATTAGTCTTCTCTGGTACATACACATGCTCAAAATTTAATTGCACTTAATGAAATTACAGATGCTTATAATTAGTGAAGTTGAACACTTCAGTCAAACGCAAATTAAAAATAGCAATTGCTCTAACATTTTGAGATTAATTTACATAGTATTTCCACCATTATGTGCCTGTTTCTACCAAGTCGAAGGCAGGTTCACTCCCTATCTTGGACTCCGAATGCCAAATTTGACCCCATATTTCACCCATGCAATCCTATTAAATAAACAGGAGTCACATAGATATTTATGAGTCCAGAGCACAGTTCCATGGAAAGTGCACATCCCATGAGATGTCGTTCTCTCCTTGAGTGTAATTTTCTTTGCTTTAAATCATCAAATAATAACACAAAAAACATTACTAATTCTCTAAGGAAGTCGGGACAGCACAGGAAGTAACTTCTAAAGCATTTAATAAAATACATTTTTTATGTTTATATCATACAAATGCATGCCCACATATGCACACACATGAAAGAAAATCAGGGGTCATGACAAGGCAAAATTTATAATTTAAAGGCATTGTACGAGTCACACATGCCATTTAACACTTCAAAATGTCTCCATCATTCTTATGACCACTTTCACTTCACATACACAAAAAAAGACTCGCTGTGAACGTGGCTCATAAAGAGCTTTCAAGCAGTAACTAGCACAGCTATAAATTTGTATAAGGTTCAGGAAATAAATCTTGTGCTTTCTGCTGCCCACAGAGGAACATTAGTCTTAAGAGGAACACAATGCAGTACCTCCTCATCTGTTTAAATTAGGGTAAATATTTCACTCATGTTAATTATCCTGACAGAAAAGGATCAACACTGCATTAATCCATTTAACACCTGGCTTATTTTTCACCCCTGCACATTACATAGGACCCAAATTCTTGCTGCTACCAAAGCTAAAGCTATTCTGTGTTAATTCTTCATAGAGCATGTTCCTCACTCATATAGCATTCTTGTTTGTATCTTTATATAGCATATGGTATATTACCCACGTAATTTGGCAGAATGAAAGTGGAAGTTTCTTTTTTCATATTCCACCACTTCACCATTTGTGTAACATGACACTTCACAATTCAGGTGAAGAGTTACATTGCTGCCTTATCTTATTTTTTATTTACATTCCCAAAAATATAGTTTCTGTGGGCTCTAAAATCTTGACATATTAAAAAGTATTATCTTAACATTATTTTAATAATGAAACAGTAACCCACTCCAATCTAACTGAAGAAACATCAGTGAAAAAACATAGGATCATATTCTTCCCCACCTTAAAGCAAGTTTCTGGTTCAAAGAGCATACTTAAGGAGCGCTGCGTCAGGCCAGACCACAGGCTGGCAGTCCAGCATCCTACCTCCGAGAGTGGTGAATCACAGAAGCTGAAGAGAAAGCGTAAGAACTGGGTGCACATTTGCAGAGCTTCCCTGGTGTTGTTTTGCACGTTCTGCACCTCAAGGATAACTTTCGTCCCTTTTGATCTTCTTTGCATCACTCATTAATTTATAATGCTCTCTCTAAACATATACCCCTTTTCCCCCCTTATCATCTGAGACTGACATGCCCTAACCTATTTAACAGAAGGTGCTCTTTCACTTTTGATCCTCCCTTTTGTCCTTCTTTAGTGCACTCTGGTTTTACAGTTCTGGTGCTCGACAGATTACAGCCCTGTGGGACAGTGCTTGGCTGCGTAGCTGACAAGGCTAACCACTTTTTGCTATCAGCAACCAAAATCTATCCATTTATTACATCACTGGCCTCTGCTACATTAACATTTTGGTCAATTTAGCCTGTATATAGGCAATCCTCGTGTTCTCATGTATACCTCTGGGGTATGTTCCATGGTTCTTTGTGCGAAGAAGTTTGACATTGGTTTCCTCCCCCTCCTCAGTTAACTGATCAATTGCAGAAAAAAATGTTTGTCTTTAGGAGAAAGTGGTGGAAAAGGCATCCACAGTTTCACGTCTGTGAAGTGGTTAGGCTCTGGCTTAAGCTAAAGCATTTCTGGGGCTTTAACAACTATCCTCAGCAACAGAAGCAGGCACCAGTTCAAAAGGCAGATGCAGGCATCTGCTGAAAGTTTTGTGCATGAATGCTAGTAACAGCTACTGGTGTGTAAGCAATAGACAAGACACACTGATGCACATGACAGGCGTAGAAAGAGCAAGAAGCCAACTTCCAGGTGACAACATCATGGTATGTACCAGAAATGACAATTACCAGAATTATTCATATTCTACAGAGCTGTGGATAATCACTTTTGTGTTGCTGACATCAACAAACCATACTCCTATCCCCATTCATATTTTGACAAATGCCATCAGAAATACGCAGTTCTGGTGAATCAATGTCAACATATATCCAGCATCTGTCCTGAGCAACATGCCCCCCCACTTTTTAACAGGGCCAGCTAGCTCAGCTAAGCATGCCATTAACAGAGCTGTGCTGTTTTAATATCTAAGCTACACCTACATTATAGCATGCTGACTTAAGTGCAAGCCTTAATGTTCACACAGAGAGGTGAAGGGCATGCCGGTGGCTGCACTCCCTCCTCCAGTCTGCAATTCCAGCCCCAACTCTCCCTTCCTTCCCTCCTGCCTCTTAAGATTTCTCCTCTGCCAGGGACCCAGGCCTAGGATACATTTCTGTGTCCTTTCTTTTCTGTATTGTTTATTATCTTCCCTACATACCATTCTTCTCTTGTTCCCGCTCTTCACCCAAGCTGCCAGGCTCACCACCACAGCATCGCTCTGTGCAGCCCAGAGCCTGCAGTACAGCAGCTGTTTCCAATCAGCCCTGTGGTCCCTCTGCGGACAGAATTAGCCCCTCATTAACCCTCTCCCTCCTGCTGTTATGCACCAATGCAGCTATTTATTTAATTGCAGGGAGCAATTAATATTGCCTCTGTCTGCAGGCACCGTTTTTGCCTATTTCAGCTGCAATGCTGAGTATGCGGCAGAAACAGCACTCAGCTGCCACAGATATCTAAGCCCCAGAGAGCATAAAATCTCAAAGCCTCTTTCTAGAAATTGAAGTCGATAAACAGATGTTTTAAAAAAGACTTCATGACAAGGATCAGATTTACAACAGCAAGGGCCAAGTCTAAAATGTGTTATTGCTGGAAAAGAGCAGCAACACTAAAAAGTAACCTGTCCTTTTTTTTTTTTAACCTGCTCAAAATTGTGGAACTCTTCATGATTTAATTTAGCTGAAACGCACCTAACTGCTAAATCATGTGCCAGAATATTTTGGAATATATACTGAAAACCAAACTTCTAAAACACTGCTGAGACAAATCAGCTTTTTTCAAAAGGTCATAGTTGTAGGAAACAAACATTAATTAAGCTGTCACTAATTCTTCACAAGGATATTCTTACTCTGCATTAAGAAAGTGCTCGTCCCTCCTCCTCCTCCCAAACCCCTTCTTTCTCAGTCCATTGTCAAGTAACATAAAATCATTTTGTCTCATTGAAGAACCTACACAAGAAGGTACTGTTGGCTACCCTTCATACACAGCTACGCCTCAGGTGTCTCAGCCAGTTCTTGGAAGTTGAATTTGCCATTAGATGGACCCAGACTGAACTTACACAAAACTATTATTAAAAAATAGGCAGGCTTGAAAAGAGCTGCACAGCTCTTGCAGTACAAGTGGCAAAGCTGGAAGTGACTACGTGGGCAGAAGCAGCGAAAGTGACCATCCAGTGCCTGCAAACCAAACCCTGACCGGCCAAACACCCCCCCCCCCTCCTCCCACTCTCCCTCCGCTCCTGGGAGCAGTCACAGGGTAACATTCTGTGCTTGGTACAAGGCTTGCTGCCCTACCAACAGGCTTTCACCATCACTGTTTCTTCTACTCTTCCTCTAATCCCACCAGAGGCCCTACTGTTTCCATATTGGAGGAAATCTCACTGCAGAACCTGGGACCCAGGAATCAAACTCATGGCATCACACGACTGATTCTGAAACATATGATTACCTGTTTACTCAAGTGAACTCGACCGTATTTGGGACTCTTTCTTCTAGCCATGCAGATGTTGACATTTCTGAGGGGGTTAAGACTGGAGAACAAACCTAAAGCAAGCCAACAGTCTCCTCCTGAAGGAAAAATCCTTACCTTGTGATCTCAGCGTAATGTTCCAGACACAGTTCAGTTTCAGTCACTGGACGTATCTCAAAGCACTTCTGCAGTCTCAACAACTGGAAGGGGGAAAGAGCTGCAGATGCCACTGTGAATCTGCTCTGACTTGAGCCACACAATGGCATACCTTCCTGCCAGCTTATTTGCTCTAACATCACTGCAAGGCAATCTAATCAGCACAAATCCAAACATCCACTATAACAAAGGGGAAAAAATAAAATTGGATGTGACCCAGGAAATGGGGGAAAGTAATTAATTTTCTTGTTCTAAGGTTCCAGAACCAGACAGTGTATTTGTAAGTCTGTGCCACTCTAAATAAAAACCTACTGATATACATGACATATTGCTAGCGTAAGGAGGTGTCCACCTGTTAGGACACGCTTTGAAAGAGCTATTTCTAAGGCCTGGTCTGAGACAGAAAGTTTATAAAAAACATATTCCACTACACTTCGATCGTGGAGATAAAACAAACCTCAGTCCTACTCTTCTGCTCCCACTTCAAAGAAACTGTAATCACAAAAGTGTAATTACATGTACAGTGTGGTTTAGCTGTCAAGGTTATCTATACTTTGGTGCAATTTTTCATGTTCCTAACATACCATGTATCTACATCCAGTCAAATTTCAGTGCAGGTATTTCCTGAAGGAAGGGAGGTGAGGGGCAGGAAGGGAAGAGACGTTTCCTCAGATTGTTTCCACCCATTACATGAGATTCTTGAATTTATCTTCTCAAGTAACTCCAGCAGAGTATTTCTGTAAATGTAATTTGTAGTGCTCTTTAATCCTGTTACTGAGATTTCCTATTTGTCCAGTCTCAACAGCAGAGAACTACAGAAATTTATAATCTGCTTCTCTCAGCTCTGATCATGCACAGTTCATATACCTCAAAACCTCCACTGAAGCTCCATTTATATATATGTATTATATATATAACTGAAACAGTCAGTTCCCTGCACTAGCACAACATTACAGTCTCCTCAAGGTGCTGTGGGTCAAAACTGGATTCACATTAACCTGGTTAAAACTTTTTGCTGAGGTCAGTCCCACCACCTGGCAAAAGCACAAAATTAAAGTCTTCAAGACTGCAACACGTGGGATACCACAGGAGCCCTAATCTCCTCAGTCTTTCCCCCTTTTCCACATTTGGGCAAGAACAAGTGCCAGTTTGGGCTGCTATTAGAGCAGGAATGCTTATGTATTGTGACTAGCAAAGCTTTTTCTAAGCCACAGTGGTCCAGCCTCTTCAGTGGTGACAGAAGGTTCCTAACACCTATTTTATGGCCCTCCTTGCAGGTAGAAGCAGCTGGCTATATGATCCAGTGCTGCCCACCAGCCATACTCTGGAGCCGTCGATTCTGTCTTCTCTTCCTTTTCGTATGAGGATACAGCAACAGCAGCTTATAGCTTCCTCATCAGGCTGTGTACAAGCACCTAGGGAGACATTCAGTTGTAGCACTTACATATGCTTCCCCTGCAGTCACCCCCCCTTTTCCCAAAGGTTGTGATGACAGACTGTGTGGACTTGGTCTGTAAATGGTGCTGTGAATTAGAGACCACCCTGCTCTGAATTAATATACTTGAGTTTCCTGAGATTTAAGTTAGCTGCTTTTCTTGAGTAAGGAGATTAAGGGCTTTTCTTTTCTAATTAATAGCAAATGTTCCGTTACATTACAAAATCAGAAAATAAGACAGAGATCTGGAAAAGAGTTTGAGGACAGTATAAACCAGATGGCTCCAGGCAAGAACACGACATTTAAACATAAACATCTTTCTGCACAACTCATGCACATTTCTGCTGTGTTACCAACTTGACGGTTCTAGTGTTATCCCACATCCCAGAACTATATACTGCAGGAGATACAAATACAGCACAATCAGCCAAGGGAAAATTAGGTTTTGTTTTACATCCTCAGCTATCTGACAATCAATGGACAGATTTGGTCTGCCAAGAAAAATTATGGAAACTGTGAGAATCAACCACTCTCTGCTCAACCCACTCCTCAGCCACAGGCAGAATGTACACAGATGGAAATGTCCTGGCCTTCTGAAATCCCAGCAGGCCTTACACATTGTAGCTTAATTTCCATCCGAGCTGATTTTAGGTTTCTAGTCCTTACACATGGGATGAAGATGTTTCTCCCACCAGTCTGAATCATCCACTTTGAAACTATTACATCCTCCTCCACACTCCCCACAGACCATGGGAAGACTGGAGACTTCTATGCCCAGTGTGAAAGAATTACACTATGATCTTTCAAACAGTTTAAAAAAATTATTACATGGTAGAGATTTCAGAAAAAGTCCTCAATTGCTCTTAAATTAAGTCTCACACCAGGTAAAAACAAAATAACCTTGTGGCATGTAACTGCTGCAGTTTACATGTTACACTAAAAAAACCCACCACCAACAAAACCAAACAACACCCCCTCCATCTCCCCAAAACAACAACAACAAAAAGCCCCAGATAACTTCATATTCTTGGAGTCCAAGTAATTTAGTCTGATCTTCCCAACAACACTGACAATAACATTACATCCAGAAAGTCCTGTACCACATTTAAAGACAGAGTTTAGGAGGTTCACTATGGTCAACTCTTCTGAATTAAAGCCTGCAAAAACCACATGCTACTGGCTAAGGATCCTTGGGATTTCCTAAACTGAGTCGGAAAGTAAAATTAATAATACTTAAAAACCTTGGGGTGAGAAGTACCATATAAACACTTTACAGGAGCAGGTAATGGTATTTCTCTCCATAGACAAGAATAAACAAGATTGCTTTTCTTTCGCAAACATCAGACAGGGAATGGCAGACCTGGCACTGGAAGCCAGGTGTTTCATTTCCCAGACCAGTGCTCTAATCATTCAACCATCTTGGCCCCCAATGAATTTTATGAATATATTTTGGCAGGCACAACATAGTGTTAACACTGCTTACTATGCTAGTCTACTGTGCATGAATTATACACTACAGTACTGATATAAAAATGGCTATCTCTTAGAAACCAAGAAAACTCTAAAGTCAATACACTTTTTTTTAAAAAATGAAAAGTGAGGTGACATTGCCAGGTTTTTGGTGACAAATAATGTTTTTTTCAGATTAGGACAATGGGAATTAAAAGGCTTGTTTAAAAACAGTAATTGAGAAGAGACATTTCATTCACATAAAACCACAAATGCACCAGTGATTTTATCTTTCTGAAGCAAAAACGTGGAGGGAATGAGAGAAAAGTTTTTATTGTTGTAGTACAATGAATATGGAAATGAGGGTTTTTTCCACTGTAGATATTAAAATTCGGCAACACTTTTTTGGAAATTGTGTAGTAGATACTAAAGTCAAGATATTTCAATCCATCCTTGCTGAACAGAGAAAATTAAAAAGCTTACGCAGCTCCCCTGTACCAGAAACAAACAAAGAAGACCTTATAGATCATCATCCTATGCCTTAAAGTATTTTAATGCAGCAGTTATAATGCAGAGGGGACAGTAAACTAAAAGGAACAGAGATATACACAAGCTACACTGAGGAGGAGCGTCCAGAACAAAATATGAAAAGGAGCTGTACATTATTTATAGTTAAGAAAGCAGGACCTCAGATGGGGATTGAAATAATAGATATAGCTTACGTTAGTTCTAACTTGATCACGTTTCATGGAAGCCTTGTGGTCATTTCAGAACGCCCTGCTTTCTTTTATGAATTAATCATAGTAATGTGCTCTGCTCTCAGACACCATGGAAATACAGGAAGAGCTGACAAAGAAAGTTCATACCCTCATTTTAAAAGACGACCAAGTTAGTTCTTTACAAAGCACCTAATAGCAGATAAAAATACGATCTGTTAGTGTACCTAAAAGGCACGTTTGGAAATGCAACCTGAATTTTAAAAGACCTATGAAACTAGAGCTAGCCACAGAATCACAGAATCATGGAATGGTTTGGGCTGGAAGGGACCTTAAAGATCATCTAGTTCCAATCCCCCTGCCACCAGCAGGGACACCTTCCACCAGACCAGGTTGCTCAAAGTCCCATCCAGCCTGGCCTTGAACACTTCGAGGGACAGGGCATCCACAGCTTCTCTGGGCAACCTGGTTCCAGTGCCTCACCACCCTCACAGTGAAGAATATCCTCCTAATATCTAATCTAAATCTACCCTCTTTTAGTCTAAAATCATTACGCCTTGTATCTACCACTACAGGCTCTACTGAAAGGCCGCTATAAGTCTCCCTGGAGCCTTCTCTTCTCCAGGCTGAACAATCCCAGCTCTCTCAGCCTGTCTTCACAGGTGAGGTGCTCCAGCCCTCTGATCATCTTTGTGGCCCTCCTTTGGCCTCTTTCCAACAGGCCCATGTCTTACGTTGGGGGCCCCAGAGCTGGATGCAGTACTACAGGTGAGGTCTTACGAGAGTAGAGCAGAGCGGGAGAATCACCTGCGACCTGCTGGCCATGCTTCTTCTGATGTAGCCCAGGATTCAGTTGGCTTTCTAGACTGCAAGTACACATTGCTGGGTCATGTTGAGCTTCTTGTCAACCACACCCCCTAGTCTTTGTTCTCAGGGCTTCTCTCAATCCACTATCTGTGATTGAGAATACCCAGCCTGTATTTGTGCTTGGGATTGCCCTGGCCCAGGTGCAGGACCTTGCACCTGGCCTTGCTGAATTTCATGAGGCTCGCATGGGCCCACCTCTCAAGTCTGTCAAGGTCCCTCTGGACAGCATCCCTTCCCGCCAGTGTGTTGACCAC
>JAVJGI010000057.1:62339639-62353579 GCA_035590275.1 Ibycter americanus
AGGACCCGGCACTGAGCCGTGTTGAACCTCATACAGTTGGCCTGGGCCCATCGGTCCAGCCAGCCCAGATCCCTCTGCAGAGCCTTTATGCCCTCAGGCAGATCAACACTCCCACCCAACTTGGTGTCGTCTGTGAACTCAGTGAGGGTGCACTCGATGCCCTCATCCAGATCATCAATAAAGACATTAAACAGGACTGGCCCCAACACTGAGCCCTGAGGAACACCACTTGTGACTGGCCACCAGCTGGATGTAACTCCATTCACCACCACTCTCTGGGCTCAGCCATCCAGCCAGCTTTTTACCCAGCGTAGAGTACACCCGTCCAAGCCATGAGCAGCCAGTTTCTCCAGGAGAATGCTGTGGGAGACCGTGTCAAAGGCTTTACTAAGGTCCAGGTAGCCAACATCCACAGCCTTTCCCTCATCCACTATGTGGGTCATTTTGTCATAGAAGGAGATCAGGTTAGTAATCCTTTATATTTGAAAAGGTACGTGTTATTCATCACTGCTGCTTGCAAGCCTTTGCCTAGAAAGGCCACTAACTAGTGGTCAGAGTAGTATTTTTGTCTCTTTCCCTATGGTTTACTACAAAAACATTACAAAGTCCTTTCTTATGGAATGAAGCCACTCCGAGTCAATAATGTGCAAGAGAATGCCCATGTCTTGCACAAATTGTTACAAAACCCCCTGCACTAATTGGCACTATGTTGCTGGATGGTAAGTTTCATCACAAGCTTGGTTTCAATATGAATGGCAAATTCCGGTTTTGAGCTATTTTACTGAAAACTTAATTCCCTAAATAAATACACTCGCACAAATGGAGTTAAACACTAGAATTCACGAATACTTTCATATAGATACATGTTCCTGTTATAAGCAGTACTTTGGAAATGTGATTGAATACCATAAAAGAAAATTTAATTTTGTTCATTACTTCAAGATTAGCAACATATTTAAACAGAAGTTAATTATTTGACAGAACTTCCATAAATAACGGCTGTTAGCTGTCTTGAGTGACATCAAGCTTCCTTGGACAGACTTTTTTCAGAGATCCTAATCTCGCCCATCAGGTGAATGGCACTAGTATTCATTCTAGGTCTGTCTCTCTAAGTCATTGTCTCTGTACATATTCTACAACAGTCCTGCCTTGTAAGCCTTTACCATTACATGATTTAAAACAAGCCAACCATCCCATATAATGAACATGGTCCTGCTGTTCTGCTATGCCAGTATTAAGTACACAGGTATCTGCAGTCTATTCTTCGTAATTTCTCTATAATTGCTCTGTTCCAAAGGTGTTTCAGGCTCTGCCCCTGCCCCAAGTGCCATATCACCATTGAGTTGTGCATTTGCGATGTGTGCCAAATTGTGCTTTCCACTCCCTTCCTCCTAACTGATACCAGCATGCCTCTGTAACCCTGAGGAGCTCTTCTGGGTTCATCATCAAATTGTGTTATTTTAAAAGGTGGTTTAGATGCTGTGCAACTTCTCAGGGTTTATTTGCTTTAGACACTTGCATGCTCAAAAGCTTCCTTCTCTGCTTTGTTCCCCCCTGCCCCCTTTTGTGCTATAAATAAATAATAAACCAACTGAAATCAGCTGAAAGAAGTTGCTTAAACTGCTTCCTAGTAACTAAAGTGAAAAAGTCTCTCTGATACTCTCATTTAAATGTATGCTCAAAGACAAGGTTCTGACCAGCACGTTGACATAATCAAAGCACTTTAAACTCTTGGAAAAATCAGACCAGAGGTAGATGCTTTTGACAATGGTTTTATGCCACCAGGAACAACCAATTCTCATAGTATCAGAAGGAACTTCAGAAGGAAAATGGTAAAAACTTCATATTTATAGTACAATGAAATGGCCAAAGCCAGTAAGCATGCAAGCATGTGGGTTATGGCAGACCAGCCTCTGAAGCACTCACATTTGGGAAATATTTGACATGAGACATCCTGTCAACCAGTAATGATAACCCTAAAAGTTGTAAGTAGCTATAACCACCTCCCCACTTACCCAAAATATATCTGTTTACGGCTAACAAACAACAAAAATAGTAATACCAGAGTAATCTCTGGGCACCTTGCACAAATGGTAAGCTCAAAAACAGCCTCTGTAGCAAGTCTTTTTTGCTTTCAGTCTTTAAACCGCCTTCCTGTTCTTCTAAACGCAAACTGGATTTTAAAAAGATTTTTTAAATCATTACTTTTTAAATCTGTATTTTTGTTTCAGAGCAACTAAATTAATATCCAGCCAAACCACCCCAAATATCCAGCCAAAACCAGCAAGGGGTGTCAGAGAAAAATACAATAAAAGCAACAGCTCTGTACACAAATTTCCTTGGATAGATTGCAACATATTCCTCAAACAACAATCGGAAAGATGTGTTGTTGTACCAAAAGCCTGTGTTATGCCCAGTGCTCCTGAATTACATTAGAACAGTTAGGAGCTTCATCTGACCTGTTTATGTTCCCTCTTTTAATGGGCATAGCTGATACCAGAGAAGAGCTATGCAGACCATCTGTTAGAAAGACATTTTAAAAATGTTTGGAACATATCAATGATAACAGTGAATACAGTATTTATTCATTTTTCCATTGAAAAGAAGCCTTTGCAGTAATTTGTTAATGAGCCTTGTTGAGTAAAATTTATATACCATCTCAAATGCAGTATTTGTTTGACTGAGGAAAACACTAAACAGATTCATCATCCTATCCCAGACCCTGCAAAGAAAGGAGGGAAATCTACAGTTACCAGCAAACTAATTAATATTACATGACAATCACTCTACCCATAGCAACTCTACCATTTGAACTGCTCCAAATAAAACTAAGTATTCTAACAGACAGATAAATTAGGGCAGGGCAGTAAGTGCATAGAGTGGTGTTGACTAAAACCTTATTAAAATGGGAGCAGTGCTCTGACATGCATCCCAGTCTTGTCCTTCTTTGAAAATCATGTCTTCCCTTCCCTTGTTCAAAAAGCAATGTGCCTTGCAAAACAATTATTTCTGGCAAGCAGTGAATTCAGGGAGAGGAGAGCTTTGTATCTCACAAACAGAGCAGACAGCACTGCAGTAACATTAACCAGTTCAATATGAACAATAAATTTCAATCTGCTGAACTAAAAATTAAGTCATATTTATGTAAGCTGAAAAAAACCCACCACCAAACTTTTTCAAGTTTCTTTTCCTGTATTTTTATACATGTACATTTATGTAGCAGCTTTTACATATTTCATGCATACAAACTCGGTCTGAAAACCTAGCCTATTACCTCTGCTTCAGTAATTCTCATGCAAACTGGGTTAAACTTTTGCTGCTCAGGCCTTCAGATTTGGCCTAAAATTGCATGCACAGGTAAATTCATGCCTGTAACCAGCACTTGTGAAAATAAAGCGAGAGATGAAGATTTACCAGTATAGGGTTGCTTACACATACCTGAGCTACAAAAAGGCATTATTTTCAAGAATACCAAATGCATCTGATTGAACCTATCTTTTGGCCAAATCCTGACCTGTATTCTGAAATCCCAGGGATGGAAACAGACTAAATGTTCATTTGAATGCAGTGAATATCATACAAAAGGCTTTCAAGCAACACCATTTAGTCCCAAGCTGGCCCATCTACTTTGTCGTTAATTCTGCATTAAGAACATAATAATACATAATAACAACATGTTATATGTTACAATATACATAATATATAATAACAGATACAATACATAATAATAATGTAATTCTGCATAACACACAATTCTGCGTTGTGTGCTTTTATTATTCCTGTTTCTAAACCTAAGTACTGCCTTAGTTTAAAACAGGTTCTACCAATTTAGCTTAAGTTAGTCAAGAATACCTGAATTTATAATTCAGAATTCCCTAACTTTCAATTACCCTCTCTCCCCTTGAATTAACTCCATGTCACACAAGTATATAATTTTTAAAGTTCCATTTTGCTTACCACATTTACCTACACGAAAGCTCTTCATGCCCTGGAAAACTGGCAGCTCTATTACGGTGTGAGCCACACACGGATGCAAGCCGATTTGGGTGTGTCGGTCATGAGCAAGTATGGACAGTGATTGCATAGAACAACTGGTTGCATTACAGTCACAGAATTTAAAACCAGAAGAAACAGTGATGATCTAATCTGACCTCCTGCATAACACAAGTTGTATAACCCCGCCTAGCAATTACCTGCCTCTGTGACAACTTTGACACAGGAACTCACCAACACTGGTTTTGCCAGACTCATTTTGAAACATTCACCTACAATGATAATTTCATGCATGCTGCATCAGGCAGATTCTGCACCTCCCAAACACACTCCCTAGGAGATGGAGGGATGTCCTCTTCTGGATCCAGTGATTACTGCCCCATGCTACCACCCTACGGTTGTGCTAACAGAGGAGTCCCTCACTAACTTGCACAAAGCGGCTGAATGAGCTCACCCTCCAGCAGAGCAAATCTCTGCCTAGCGCCTCACCGAGTGCACACACCCGATGCAACAACACCCAGGCATTAGCACCAACAGTTGCAACTGTCAAGCCAGCAGCTCTCCAGACAGCAGATAAAGCCAAATGCACTGTTTGAGCTCAAGGATTTGCAGAGTGCCACAGGATGAACACCTGGGGATGACACAAAGCAGTTCTCTTGCATGATTTCAGTGAGCTGCCACAAGCCTTGTGTGAGCAAGGTAACCCACAGCTGTAATGCCTAAATGAAACAACCCAAGAAAAACATTTATTGAACTTCTAATTGTTTTTTGCATTATCAAATACATTATTCAGATATACTAACGGACAACTACTCTTTCAATACAAGCATTTTAGTAAGATTTACATGGGAGGTCTTTTTTGTAAGTACAAAGACATTTTTGTGTCGCAGAGACAAAACCAGATTGACAAGATGAAATTATTTCAAGTTTTCGTATTCTTCATTAAATTAGGCTTTGTACATACCTAATCTCTTATATGGTTATTTCAACCAATTTGTGTGATAGCCTGAGCCTATACACAGAGAGAAATATATTTTAAATTGAGTTTTAACTCACTCTTGCTTTCCTTAGAACACAGGCTTTTCCAATAAATTAATTGTTGTATTTTACAAATCTACAAGCTTACTTTTTATTTTTTTTTTAATTCTATACATTCCTTATACCCATGGGCATTCAAATACTGGGAAAACTCTCCCAGAAAAAACATTTGCCCTCTGACTGCAACCTGCACATGTTCTCTGCTCAGGATTCACTCCTTCAGTATTTATCATGAGTCAAAACAAAAGAAGATAACCAAAGTGGTCTACCTCAGAAATCTATCCTCAAGTTAACTCTCTCTCCTACCCTTTCAAGTGCAGTAGTAATCGGCAGATCCAGCATTAGACAGAAATCTTTCACATACTGTATCTCTCTTCCTAGTCATTTCACACAATAAAAACTGTTTGGAAGAGCTGCAGCACTACAAATTGCTTGGCATGTGGAGGCGAAACAGCTGAGGTGCAATTAGACTTAGGAAACCTACAGTGCTGTAACTGCACCATTTGGTTCTATGCACCTTCTCCTGCCTCCTCAGGTAACAACAGCATAACCATACTGTTAAACAAAAGGGGGTTTTCTGATTTTTTCCCCCTGTTGCTAGATGAACTAATAAGTTAGCTACTGTATTCCCTTCTGCTTCATTTCTCACTAACAAAACCACCAGTCAAGTTCTAAAAGCACCAGTATTTCTGCAAAATACGGGCCAAACCCACCATCTGCCTTCAACATTCCAGGTTTTCTTTTTGAGTTCCACATACGGTCTAGATGTTTAATACTGATAAAGAAGTGCAAAGACAAAATCCTTAATAAAATACAAGGGCTTTTCTATTTTACTGATGTGTAGGTATGTTTTTTGGCAGCTTCCAACCTGACCCATCATACTGAGGGACACCATATTTCAGGTCTCTGTATTCTGGAGACAGACTCAGTCCACTGTAACTTTTTGAAGAACATTTTCAGGATTTATCACAGACATGCTCAGCTCATAAGTGTATAATAATTACAAGTGTATAAACTAAAGGCAACTGCTGTGTCTGTTCTTTTCCAAATACAGTAATCCTTTAGGGAGAACACTGTCAGCATAAAACATTTTATGCAGGAATACTATTTTCAGGCTTTTAATTTTGTATAAGAATACAGAGACAAGAGAGCATGAGAGCATGTAATCCTTAGGCAAACAGAGATGCGGTTTTATGGACCAACAGGCAATATGGCTTGAGGGAGAAGTTTCCAGCAGAATGCTCTGATCACAGGTCACTGATTTAGTTGTAAAAAGTTGTCCAAGTATTCTTTCAGTTTCTCATTTTTTAAATCCTATTAAGTTGTACAGAGTCCATAGTTCCATGATACCACACAGTTTTCCACATTTCAGATGGGGAAATACTTTAAATAGATGCACAGCTGAAAAAGCAAGGTTTTGTGGATATCAGTATCACCACCTTAACAACCAAAAGATGAGTTTTTTGGTGTTCAGAAAACTTGGCATTTAACAACACTTGCACTGAAGTCTTTAAACACTGGATAAACCAGGTAAGGTGGATTATAGCAGATGACTGCAGGAGTTTAACTCAGCTGTTGTGAAAACAACCTGGTCTCTTCTCCATGAGGAATTTATAATGAAATACAAAAACATTTCTTGTTGTAACAAAAACTGCAGCTGTATCCTTTCCGAACTGTGAAAGGAGGGCAGGAGGCATGGCCAATGACGCTGACTCACATTGCCAGGAAGAGTTAGATGGTGCAGCTGAAGCTGTTCTTCCCCCTAGCCAGCCTCTCCAATTACCTCCAGAATACATAACTCTTCCTGAGCCATTGCAGCTCACAGCCATTGCCACCGAGTATGAATCATTCCTGTTTTCTGGGTGCATCACCATACAACAATGCAAACGATGTGGCTGAGAAGCCCAACTGATGTCCAGCTGAGCCAGACCTCTTACAAACAGCAGCCTCAGAAAAGCAGTAACAGCAGCTGGACAGTCTCAGCAATAAAAACTCACTCTGCCTGACAGCCTGGCTGTGAGCTCAAAATAACCTCTTTTAAAAACTTTTTTTGACTTTGGTTTTGACTTTCGCCCAAGAGGTTCACATAGTCTATGTGCAGATATATATTCACTATATGCATATATATTAAGAACAGATCACATGGTCTACTCAGAAGTGAGATAATAAAACAGTAATTAAGTAAATTTTAGGCTTGCATTTTTCAGTATCAGATGTGATTCTTACACTCCTCATTTACTACAGTCACTGAAAAATGTGATCCTGATAGCTTCTGTACCTTTTTCAGATCAGTTGCACTCCTGTTGTATAAGCATCACAGAGGTAACAGATTCTAGTCTAAATTCAAGCCTAAATCAAAGCCATTAATTTGTCACCAAAAACTATTATTGCAAAAATATTTTCCCATTACAAATAGCCCCATTTTAGAGCTAATTTCTCACTGGTGTCACAAAATTACTGCCTTTTACACTGTTGCATGAGTACAGCTATCTATACTGAGAGATCTCCTCATAAATTCTCCTTTTACATTGTCCCAAAACTTTTCCCAGAATTACTTCAGTACTTCCATCCATGTAAAACAGATTTATCTGTGCATACAGTAAACTTAATACTTAGACGCACCCTGGTTTCCAAACACTTTTCCTCCAATCAGCAGTCATATTAACCTTGCTTCAGAATATTTCAATAAACCAGTTTTTGCAGCATCATGTCTCTCTCCTGTCACTGTCCTTCATCTGAACAACTTTACATCTTGCATTTGGAAAGTAAATGATTTTTCTAAAACCCCTATTGCTCTTTTGTTTCATTGCCAGGCAGTTCTCAGTTACAACATTCCTAGCAATGTCTGGTAAAATCTTTATTAATGGTAAAAGCAGCTCCTCTGATTAATATGTATCCAAAGTAATATTTCATTATAACATCAGCCCTTTAAAAAAATATCACAGAATGACTGAATAGTTGAGGATGGAGGGGATCCCTGGATGTCATCTGGTCCAACCATCTGCTCATGCTGGGTCAGCTGGAACTGTTTGCCAGGACTGTGTCCAGACAGCTTTTGAAATCTCCAAGGATGGTGACTCCACAACCTCTCTGGGCAACTGGTGACAGTGCTCAGTCACCCTGTGGTGGGCTGACCCTGGCTGGATGCAAGGTGCCCACCGAGCCATGCTATCACTTCCCCTCATCAGCTCAACGGGTTGAAAAATATGATGAAAGGCTGGTGGGTCAAGATAAGGACGGGGAGATGACTCAACAACTACCAGCACGGGCAAAACAGATGTGGCTTGGGGAAATTAATTTACTACTGATCAGAAGTCAGAGTAGGATAATAAGAAATAAAAATAAATCTAAAAACCACCCTCCTCCCACTTCCCGGGCTCAGCTTCACTCCTGGCTTCTTTACCTCCTTCCCCTGAGCGGCACAGGGGGATGGGGAATGGGGGTTGTGGTCAGTCCATTTCGTATTGTCTCTGCTGCTTCTTCCTTCTCACGCTCCTCCCCTGCTCCAACACAGAATCCCTCCCACAGGAGACAGTTCTTCACAATCTTCTCCAACGTGGGTCCTTCCCACGGGCTGCAGTTCTTCACACACTGGTGCAGCCTGGGCCCTTCCATGGGGTGCAGTCCTTCAGGAACGCACTGTTGCCGTGTGGTTCCCCATGGGGCCACAGGCCCTGCCAGCAAACCTGCTCCAGCAAACGAGATCACAGCCTCCTTCAGGCATCCACCTGCTCTGGCATGGGGTCCTCCATGGGCTGCAGGTGGGTATCTGCCCCACCGTGGGACTCCATGGGCTGAGGGGCACAGCCTGCCTCACCGTGGACTTCACCACGGGCTGCAGGGGAACCTCTGCTCCGGCCCCTGGAGCCCCCCCTGCGCCTCCTGCGGCACTGGCCTGGGGGGCTGCAGGGCTGTTCTGCTCACAGAGTCCCACTCCTTTCTCCCAGCTGGAGTTTTGTCGCGCAGGTTCTTTCCCCCTTCTTAAGTATGCTATCCCAGAAGCGCTTCCACCATTGCTGAAGGGTTCAGCCTTGGCCAGCGGCGGGTCCGTCTTGGAGCAGCTGGCATTGGCTGTATTGGACATGGGGGAAGCTTCTGGCATATTCTCACAGAAGCCACCCCTGCAGCCCACCCCTATCAAAACCTTGCCACTCAAACTCAGCAATACCAATGTCTCTGTTTTTGGGAACCTATGAGAACAAATGAACAAGTGCCTGCAGAGACAGACACAGTAATAACCTTGGACCTCAGGAGGTCACCCTGTCCTGCCCACGCTTTTTTGATAAGGCCCAGTAGAAAGTGCCATGAGAGGAAGATTAGGACTGTACCTCCTTTTCACAATGTACTGGCTAGGAGCAGGATGGATGAATGGTAGCCACGTTTGGTGTTGGTCACGGCTATGAAGGCATATGCTCCTATTTTACATCTGCAGTTGAGCACATAGAAATTCCCAATTTTCCATGCACTTCTGAATATGAAAGAGAGTATCTGAGACCAACCTTCTCTCTAACCCAAGTTAGGGCACATGTCAAAGATACTGAAGACTTCTCATCCTGAGCCGCCTTGCAAAGGGAATATATACTGACACAGAGGAACACCTTCAGGCAATAGCAAGAGTTACCTAACCCAGAACAAGTCTGGCGGTGAAAATATTCCTCCTCCAGGCGGATGACAGAGCTGGCAGCTGAGTGAACATGAATAAACATCACTGTGGGTAAGTGTTGTAACTAACTAGCAATTACTTTTTCTGATCTCATTTATTCTCTTTTGATATTATTGTTCTTTTCATGCTTGTTTTCAGTTTTTCTTTCTTCTCAGAAAAACCACTGACATCTTGCTGATGCACAATGGGAAATGTTTTGGTTTTGGGGGGACCAGAAAGCAGCTTTCCCATTCATTTACTGCCACAATTTATGGCCTGTACATAGAGAATTTTTTCATTTGTGTCAATGCTTCCATGTTGTCATATTTTCCTAAGTGTTTTTATTTTAAATTGCTAACTTTGGTACATTTGAATTTTGAAGGCTTGCAGTGGACAGAAATACTGCAACACCTTTGGCTTTGCTACATCGCTACACGTTTGTGAGTACTGGGTTTAGAACAGCATTTATCAGCTGTTGCCTTTTTTTAAAAAAAATACCTCAACATACCAAATCCAATTAAAACCAAAAAGGAGGCAATAGAAAAAACAGCTGGGAGTCATGAGTTCCAGAAAAACACCACAGTAGCATGCAGCAGATAGCAGGACATAAATAGGGTTACGATTACAACAGAATACAATTGCCATTCTGGACTAGATGAATAATTCATCCAATCTAGTATTGTTTTTGATAGCAGCTACTATCAGTGTTTCAAGGAAAATTGCCAGAGATTACTTAATGGATAGTTACTGGAATAACCATTTGTCTTGAAAAATAGGGGTTCAAACCTGCTCCATTTTGTTTGCAAATGAACCCTATGGATGTTCTCATTAGCTACATTGTAAAGACTTTCTGAGTCCCAAGTGGTGTTTTTTGCTGTCTTATGGTCTGCAAGCCCAAACATTGACTAAGACGTAGGAAAAGGTTTATTTTTATGTTTCGCAGTACACTTGACTGTCTTGTCCCGGTTATTCACTGCTTTTACACCCATTCTTGTTCCTTTCTCTAATGTAACAGTTTCACTTTATTCCAGTCTATTCCCATGTGTCTTTGCCTTCAATTGGACCAAGTCTGGTTGTGTCTCCTGTGATCTGTGGCTTAACTGTGCTTTCCTCTCTCTTTGTGTCTCCTTTTCAGAGAAATGTTGTTAGATTTGGACAACCACACTAAACTGCTTCATATCAGACTCTACGGGGTAATATTTTCAGTATTTTACCTTTCTTTGTTTAGTTGAATGTTTTGTTTTCTTGTTTTCATTTCTTTTCATTACTGAACAGAGATGTTTTCATTCACTTATCAATAAATCTGCACTGTTTTCCCTGATAGGTTAATTTAGAACACAGCAATATGTATAGAGCTTGGTTTTTTTCTGTGCTATTTTTGTCTGAAATAAATTTCTTTTGGCATTTTGGTATCTGCTTTCCTGGATTTATTACATTCATAAGTTTTTCCTCCAAGCAATCTCTAATCCTAAATAAAAATTTTAATGGACAATTTTATCCTGTCCCTGGCCATGTCCTGCTGTTCCATTCTGTCATTCCCAGTGATTGTCCCATTAAAGCTAGCAGGACTGGAGGACCATCTCTTGTCACAAAACATGCCATCACCTCCAGAATACCCCAGACACAATCTGGCCACTGACGAGAGCATCTCCATTGCTGCTGCTGCAGGCCCTTCTGTTCCCTTGTGTTTTCCCTAGCAGTGAGGCACATCTGCACCCTGTGGCCCCACATAATTCCTGGTACTTAGGACTCTCACTGTCTGTCAGTGCCCACAGTAGATGTGCCACAGGAGCTTTTTCTGACGAATTTTGAGGTTAGCAAAGAACAATAGTGTTCCAGGGGCTGTGGGTGAAATGGTAGGGATTTCCCCAGTGCCAGAAATCCTTTGTGTTACCTGGCCTCTGACATCCTTTTTTTGGAGCTGACAAGGGCTGGATGCTCCTCAGCAAGGTGCCGTTGCTCCCAGGTTTGTTGTAGCTACCTACACTTACCCTTTCCCAGGAACTAATTGCTACATTCTGTGAAGACAGTGTATGCTCTCCACTGTTTGGGTTAATGCTGGAGAAGGGATCATGAGAGCTGGTGAGGTTTTCTATTTGAAAATAATCTGTCTCTTGCTCTTCATGTGAGTCTTTAGTAATTAATTTTCTAATCTTGCTAAATTCCAGCCTCTGGTGTGTGACCGAGAAACGCTTGCCAGCATGCTGTTTACTGCTGAGGACATGCAGGTTTGGCTCCTGCAACAGGAATGACTGTGGGGACAGGATACAATTGCAGTCCTCTGTAATTGTACAATTACAGAGTTTTTTAAAAAATTAAAATTAAAAAAAATTTAAATTAAATTTTAAATTTAATTTAATTTTAAATTAAATTTAATTTAATTTAAATTAAATTTAATAAATTAAAAAAAAATTAAAAAAATTAAAGAGTACAATTGAGGTCCCTCTCCTCTTCACTGGCACAGGGATTGGTGGCTAGATGCAGATGCTTATCAAAATATCTATTACCAAAAGAAAACTGGCTTTTAGTCTACATGTGTTTCTAGCTAATGAGGAACCACCTGCTTGTATCTTTTCCCTCAGTAATGCAAATTTGATTTATTTTTCCCAATTAATGCACAGCTTTTTTTGATTAAAAGCAGGCTACTCCTCCTGCCAAGTACTTAAAATACTAATTAGTGAGGCCTCTTAGGACTTGGTTCTTTTCTACCTGCATTGTCATTATTCCGCTAAAATCTGTAGTATGGTCAAGAATAGCCTGTGCTCTTTGTTCAGGACGTCTAAGAACACTTTGTTCGTAAAGCAAGATGTCTTTTGTCACCCTCACTTTCGGCATTTATTCCTCTTTTTGGACTTCATGATAGCCCCTTCAGCTTATCCAGTCTGATTCAGCACTGGCCTGTGATCTGTGTGTTTCCTACCTGGTCCACCCCAACACTGATCTATGTTTAGATACATTTCAGGTGTTCTTGCCCAACCTGTACTTCTGTGTGTGCTCCTACCCCATGCAGAGATGAGTATGATGATGGTTTTTGCACAGCTGTCACCAGTTACTGGTATAGTGTGCTCTTCATTAAGAAAGAGATGCTGACTTGGGGGTGGGGAGGAGAAAGCATTTTGAATGA
The DNA here is from genome assembly GCA_035590275.1 of Ibycter americanus. Lineage (NCBI taxonomy): Eukaryota > Metazoa > Chordata > Aves > Falconiformes > Falconidae > Ibycter > Ibycter americanus. The sequence continues at coordinate 62,352,437 of JAVJGI010000057.1, forward strand.
GACCTCAAAGGAACTGAGTGCAATATATCATGGTGACGATTTGGGCTATACAGTAGGAAGTTTAGCATATTTTCAGGGGGTGTCTGGGATTGCAGGTTATGCAGACTACTGATTTGGAGGGTAACTAGGAGGCACTGAGAGCATGGGATGCCTTCCTGGGTTTCATTCCTCAGGGACTGCCAGGATTCACTGGAAGGCAATCTAGTGGTTTGACAGCGTGGACAAACAGGGACTTCGGCAAGGAGCAGGACAAATTAGTTGTTTCTCAGAGCACTGGTGTAACAAGACCTTGAACCTACAGCTGTAATACAATGCCTACCATGGTATACCATGGGTAAATGAATAAATAAATTAGTACTCCCCCACAAATCCAAATCAATATTCTCCTTTTAGGCAGTAAGTTATCTTCCATACAGGCTGTTAGCAATTCTCTACAGAGTACAAGAGTGGGATATATTGTACCATAATTATTTTGTCGGCAAAGGAAACCTGAAAATATTGACCTATGGATTGAAAAGAACACTACTTTGATTTTCAGCACAGTCAATCATCTATTCCTATCATTAAGCTAATTTAATGTGTACTATCTAAGCAACCTTTTCAGCTTCTTTCCTCGATAAACAATTGATAGGCCAGAATGAAGTGGTATGTTTGTACTGACAGTTTAGTAGAAACATAAAGCATTTCTGTCAAGGTGATCTATTTTTACTTACTTTTGGGGTACAAAAAAGAGAAGTTAACTTTTAAAGACATGGAAGTTTATATTATAGTAATTGGTAAGGCTTAAGATTACCATCTTTTAATTTCAACTTTATTCAATAAGAACACACTTGCGGCTGAGCATTAAAAGGAAAGAAGAGATCAGCATCATGGGTTAACTGCAAAGAATATTTTGCTACAGTACTATACCACCTCTGAAAGTGTCACCTCTGCAACAGAAGAAAAAAAAGATAATTTTCTCAGTTTAGGTTATTTAGCCAGTTCATGAAAATTTCTGCTAGCTCTTTTATTACAAAATGCAATGCCTAAGAATAACCAGTTTAATTCTTTAACCACAAGTATTATTTCTTTTGTTAATCATTGAGTTTCAATACGAAAGACATTTTGATAATCTTCCTTTCTCCCTTACATCCCTGGCACACT